>CAWUFW010003075.1:0-647534 GCA_963921515.1 Calotriton arnoldi | reverse complement strand
TATGATGTGAACGGATACGTGTTGTTTTTTAACGGACGCGTTTTCGAAGCTTTAACGAGTCGGATGCAGTGAATTCAGTTGGCCACCCACAACAATGTTGCAAATTAATGGGTGTCATGAAGTTGAACTTTTGAAGGATGCTGTGGGCGTGTATAAGTGGTGCAATTCCATGGATTGGCCAGATTCAGAAGATGCAAGCGACTTGGACCTATCACTTTGGACACATGGGACAGTATCTGCCTCTGCAGCACACATATAATGCTGGCTGTTCCCCTGAGAGCTCACTTGCCTGCACTACATGCTCCAGGACGACATCTGCCACTACCACTGCTGCTGTCTCTGCATCCTCTGGCTACTGCAATGGCATGTACTGTGGATAGAGCCCCAGCCTTCAGCACTGAGGAGAACCAGGCCCTGCTGGACAGCCTCCTTCCACAGTACAGCAAGCTGTATGGGAAACCAGGGGAGCAGGTGAGTGTGCTGTCCACTGCCTTACTAATTGTGCATGTTGTCTGACTAGCAAGACGTACAGTGTGTACACCAGTGGCTAGCAGGCTCACTGAGTAGTTGTCACCCCCAAAGTGTGTAGTCACATGCACTGAACAGGTATAGTGCAGTAACAGTGCATTCCAACAAGGTTTTACTTCCCAGGCAATGATAGCATTTAGTAACTGCTGGCAAACTGTTCATAGCCATAGTTGCACTACCTGTGTAGATCATATGCCCCTGTGATTGAGACATGTATATCCAACTGTGTGATGCATGGAAATGTTGCATGTGTAGTAATGGCCTTTTCACTTTGTCATCCTCACAGGTTGATGCCCACCAGAAGCAGGAGATCTGGCTGACCATCGTCCGGGCAGTACGATCTGTGGGGGTCTACAGGCGCAGGATCCGCAACTGCCAGAAGAGGTGGCAGGACCTTCGGGGCTGGACCCGGAGGATCGCAAGGGTCCAGCTGAAGCTGTCGCCTCCTCGCAGGAGGGGCGGACACCGGACCCTGACCCCCCACATGCTCCGGATCCTGGCGGTGGTCTTCCCTGACCTGGATGGGCAGCTGAAGGCCAGACAGCAGCAAGGAGGGGGTAAGTGCTAGCCTCAACTGTGTACTATGACTGACATGCTCTATGCACTCCTTTAGCCTGGTTCCACTTCCACAGTACAACTGTCATGTCATCCTGGACTCATGTGCCTCACTTGTGTCATGCCCCCTCCTCATCTGATATACAGGTGTGGCCCTTACAGTCTGTGACTTAGGTCACTTGGGTACTGTGTACTTGCAGTTACCTGTGGTTCAAGTTGGGGACAGCATCAGTTACAGGAACTTTGTGGTGGGCTGCATGGGTAGTACAATTGCTCACATTGCCTGTGATCTGACATGTACTCTGGGTATGGCTTTAATATGTGTTCCAATTGCTGCTCTGACTCACCACATGTCTGGGGTGTGTGCCACACACCCATGCTGCTGCAGAGACCAAGGTAGGGGCCTCAGAAGTATGTACATCATGTGTGTGCCACATGCTTAGCCACCTGCCTAGTGTTCAGGGTAATACCATGTTGCACATGGACCAGGACTGTAATGCCTACTCCATACATCAAAGGCACTCTGTTCTCCCACTCCCGTGTGTCAGCATACATATTGGGCATTGTGAAGAGTGCACTCAGGTGTGTGCCTCTGTGTCACCGTGGTGTGGCCTTGCTATTAGGACTCCTGGAGTGTTTAACAATTTGGGGTGGCCAGCCATCTGAGTTATGACTATGGGATCTGCACATAGGTCAAAGCATAGGTCTCTGATCCCTTGACTGTGCACAATGTTGTATGAAACATTGAGGTGCCGGCATCTTTGGTTCATTCTCATCAGACGGTGAAGTGCTCATGTGTATGGATTTGTGTTTGCAGTCACTCAAATGTCTCATTTGATTGACGTGGAATCATCTCAGTCCTCATGATGTGGGTGGCCAGGGGTGCACATGTGCACCTGTCAGCTACAGGGCTTACATTTCTAAAACTCCCAAGATTGTGACACAGTGCAGACTGGTGTTGTGTGTATGCACTGCCCCTGTGACAGGAGACAGTTATGACTGACTTGCCAGACAGGCCTGTGCCATGACATTCCAATCGCAAAGGGTGATCCAGCAGTGGTGTGATATGTCCTGCAGGCACACCATTGTTGCATTGTCTATCAGGACATGAGGACATCATTGTGTCTGGTGATGGATGCAAAGCCGCATATCAACAGAGACTTTGCCCATCACTTTTCCTGACACATGTACTGAGTCAGTGGCAGGAGATGGCATGTGTTTGGAGTGACACATTTCCATATATACTCTTGGATGTCCAACAACTGTGTATGTGGTGCATGTGTGCAGATATGATTAGTCGCATACAACAGGCAGCAGACAGATGGGTGCATGGACAGGTAGGATATGTGTGGCATGACTGACTGTCAGGCAGACAATGGGCTTCTTGAAATCAGTGTCAGCACGAATTGCAATGTCTAGCAAATGATGGCAGGGCTTGCTCTGTGATGTGCTGTACTTACTGTGGTGTGTGTGGTCAGTACAGGTGACTAATGTTGCTCTGTTTATCCTGATTGTTTGCAGATACATCCACGGCCACAGGAGGAGACAGCTCCACGGACCAAGAGGAGCGGCAGAGCCAGACTGGGTCCACTGCATGGGAGACCGAGGGAACCAGTGGCACGGAGAGTGAGGGGAGCCACACTGAGGATACCTCAGTTACGACCACCTCGGCTGGGGAAAACAGCATCTCCAGTGAGGACTCCCTTGTGGAGGCGGGTGTCAGCAGACCAGAGGCAACGTCAAGCAAGTCTGTCCCCGCCACCACCACCATCTCCACACTCCCATCTGCTCCCATCCCACATGTCCGTGGAGGCTCCCATGTAGGGGAGCGTGTCTCCTTCATGCCAGGCACCGCACCCCCTGTCTCTGTCCCCCCTGCTGCCCTGAGTGTGGAGTCTGTGGACTTGCTGAAACAGATCCATGTAGGGCAGACATCAATTCTGAGTGTCCTCCATGCACACACAGGTCTTTTGACACAACTGGTGTCATTCATGGAGGGCATGTCATCTGGCATGTCTGCCCTACATCGGACCAATCAGTCCATGGCCTCCTCACTGACGGCAGCAGTGTCCCTCCTGCAACATTCCCTCGCCCCTCCTACCTCTGCCCCATCCACAATACCCAGCACCCTACCTGTCCCAAGCACACACACACCGGCACCGGCACGCACCAGCACAGACACAAGCAGCACACAGACACACACACCAAAATCCAGACGCACACGCACGCACAGTCAGGGGAAAGATACCTCACTCACAGGGGATGGGGCCCAGACACACACACACGCATCCACGAGCACTGCGCAGTCCTCAGATGCCTCTCCCTCCAAAAGCCCTTCCCTTGCCTCACATGCAACCCCCCCCCCTCCCAGAAGCTCTTCCTCTGTGAGCTTGGCCTCTTCCCCACAGATACACCAGACACGAAGTCCAGGCGGAAGAGGCGACCACCACACATAGAGGGGAGTGCCCCTCACACCCGGACACCCTCCCCAAGGCACAGGCAGACAGAGGACCCCATTCATAAGTCCCCCCGGACCAGGAAGGGCAAGACCCCACCACCACCACCACGCAGCTCCACCACACAGTCTCTCTCGTTCATCCCCCAGGCCACCACTGCACAGGTTCCACCGCCACACCCTGCCCCAGGTTCCCCCACACACCCATACCGCATCCCCAAACTGCTTAGGCCCTCCCCCCCTACCACTTGCTCTTCCATCCCCAAACCAGACGCTCTGCCTGTTTGTGCCACTGGTGTGGAGACCGGGTCCCCCCTCTGTCCTGCCCACCTCATCTGCCCCCCTTCCACTCCCTTGGAGTTGTGCACCTCAGTGGAGTCCACAACCACCCCGTCTGACTCGGGCACTGCAGTGGGGACCCAGTCCACTCCATCTGACCGGCCCACTGCAGTGGTGCCGGCACCCACAACATCTGAGTTGTGCCCTACAGTGGTGCCGGCCCCCACTGAGTCAGACACCTCCACTGCAGTTGCCGGTGACACTCCTGCACCCACCACCCCTTCACTGCCTCCTTCTGGCATCCCCTGATCCTGTCCCTGCGGTGCCTGGCCTGCCCCTTGTATGCCCCTCCGAGGGGGATGTCCCCTGTCCGTAGCAGTGCAGGCAAGCAATGGGTGACAAGTTGTCACGTATCACCCTGTTGGGACTGTGCATTTGGACTGGCCATTGGCCTTAGTTTCTTTTGGACTTCAAATTTTAATTTAACATTTGCTGAATAAAGCCTCTTTTTGTTTAATTGTGGTTTTACTTTGGATGTACATGATGAAGATGAGTATCATCATGCATTTGCAGTTGTAATAGTGTTCAGATCAGGAAAATGAAGTGTTGCTGTGATGGACTCCATGTGGTCCATGTGATATGTGTCCTAATGTAGTCTGGATCTATAGCATCCTTTGCTGCAGTCTGAGGGTGTAATGTTCAGCATTTGACACATGGATGTACGTTTTGCATTTGTAAATTAACATCTTTGGCTTACACTGATGCACATCTGGTGTGCTTACCACTGTTCAATGTTTCTATTTCCCTGACTGTGTGCCCATCTCCACTGGACATGCAGTTTAGCACATCAATGTTGAAGGACTCATCTGTGTATACAGTGCAACTTGCTTGACAAGTGTTTAGGGTGTATGCAGATGACTGACGTGACACTCCCGTACCCAGGCTGATGTGAGCAGAGCCTTCAGTGTGTTGTAGTTGTTGACTCACTGACCGAGTGTCCTGCTGACATGTTTGAGTCGTGCACAGACAAGGTTTGGCACAGCGGACCTTCCACAGGAGTGGAGTGCCCTCATGGCAGTGTGTAATCCCGTGACATTGGCTGGGCCCGTGTTGTGTGTTGTGTGAGCATGTCTGTGTGTGTTCCCTTCCCTTTTCCTACACAGGCTGTGTCCCTAGGGACGTTCCTGTTTGTGATGCTTGCTGAGTTGTCCTGTGTTCATCCAGCATCTTGGACCTGGTTTCTCCGGGATGTGGGTGCATGGCAAACTAATGTTCATGAGGTTGTCATCCCTAGTTGTCTTTGTTGTCAGGGCTGGGGATGTGGGCAAACGCAGATGGGACACAGTCAGGATTCCCCTTGGCACTTGTGGGTTACACAAGTGATGTAATTTACAGTTTGTGGTAGCTTTCAGTGATTGTGACACGTTGTGTGTGTGACTGCTGCCACTCCTCAGGGTCAGAGCTGCAATGTTGGAAGTTGTCTATGTGTGATCTTTGTGTGTCACCTTGGCTTCTTCATTGGTGTGTGATTGTGGCTGGGATCCCATTGATTGGGGTGGATTTCACGTCATGCCCATGTACGGCGTACTGTGCAGTGTGTCAGACATTCACGAGTCTTGTTGACTGGCCATGTGTGATGGGTTTCACACCTTAGTTCCCACCCCCCCACCTGGGATTGTCATGGGTGCATGTGCAATGTCACCAGTCCATGTGAGCTTCACAGCTGCACATTGGTGGAGATCAAGGTGTGTGGTGTTGAGTGTGTGCAAATGTGAGTTGTTGCACGGCTAGACCCCTACCTCCATATTGGCCTTGGCTGACAGGCCGTGCTGATTGATTTGTGCTTGTGTAGGTGTGATGGTAGTTAGTTGCTCAGGACACATGGCTGTGGTTCACTGTGTGAACGACATCTACCTTTGTCATCACAGTGGGATGATCATGCAGGCTAGTGTCACCACAATGCGGTGTCCCTGGGAGTAGTGCTGTGGTGGGTCTGTCTCTTGCTGTGTTAGTTGCTGTTCCTACAAGCTTGTGTGACATGTGTAATTTGGGCTCCCTCTCATCTAACAATGCCTGATTGCCCACATAGGGAAATCCGATCCATGAGTTACTTTTGTGTGGCACTGTATACACATCTGTGTAATTGGGATTCAGGCCTCCTCATGTGTTGTGGGGTTGCCTGGGGACACTGGCACACCCCCCCCCATCACCTGTTGTGTTTGATATGCAGTGTGAGGCTGCCTGTTTGTGTTTGTGCATCTGCACCACTGCATTGGCATATCTTTAGTGTTGCATTGGCTGTATGTTGTTTGGTGGATTTCCCCTGCTGTCCCTGGGACTCCTAGGTCATCAGTCAGCACAATAATCATGGTTTGTATGTCCCATTGCTGCCATGGTATGGTATTTGTTCACCTCACATCTACAGTCTCCACAGGATATCTACATTTGTGTGTCCATTGGTGCAGATATGTGGGTCTGCATTATGATGGTCACTTCTGTCATTGTGTAATTGATAAATGTTGACAATGTCAGCCCCCATGGGTGATGTTTGTCTGCACATGGCCAAAGGTATGTCTTATTTGCACTGCACTGTTTGCCTCACCCAATCTATGTTGCTATGGGACACAAGCACTACTTTGCCACTGATGTGTTTGTTGTTGTGTGACCAGGAATCATCCATGCTGTTTGGCAGTTGCAGCTTTTTCCATGACAACACTTACCTTTTGGTCACTGTGATGATGGTGCTTTAGACCCCATTGCCACAATGTTCAATTGGGCTTCAGCTATGGACCCCACACTTACATTTTGATCACTGTGATGATGGGGGTTTAGACCCCATTGCCACAATGTTCAAAATGTGCTTCAGCTATGGACCCCACACTTACATTTTGGACACTGTGATGAAGGGTTTTAGACCCCATTGCCACAATGTTCAAAATGTGCTTCAGCTATGGACTCCACACTTACATTCTAGACACTGTGATGAAGGGGGTTTAGACCCCATTGCCACAATGTTCAAAATGTGCTTCAGCTATGGACCCCACACTTACATTTTGGACACTGTGATGAAGGGTTTTAGACCCCATTGCCACAATGTTCAAAATGTGCTTCAGCTATGGACTCCACACTTACATTCTAGACACTGTGATGAAGGGGGTTTAGACCCCATTGCCACAATGTTCAAAATGTGCTTCAGCTATGGACCCCACACTTACATTTTGGACACTGTGATGAAGGGGGTTTAGACCCCATTGCCACAATGTTCAAAATGTGCTTCAGCTATGGACCCCACCCTTACATTTTGGACACTGTGATGATGGGGGTTTAGACCCCATTGCCACAATGTTCAAAATGTGCTTCAGCTATGGACCCCACACTTACATTTTGGACACTGTGATGATGGGGGTTTAGACCCCATTGCCACAGTGGTCATGGTCTGCATGCATTGTGGAGGCCACACACATTTATGTGTGACACATGTGATAGGGGGTCAGATTGTATGTTCATTGTCATGTTCAGTGTTGTAGGCATTTGACACAGACTACACACGCTTGTCATGATGTTGGGGTGATGTCTTTTTCTGACATTCCTTATGTTGGAGTATGCTGGTTGTGTCATGCATTACCTGTCCTATGAGTGGGGATGGTAGTAGTGACAGGCATCCAGGCCCCCATGAGTAGGGGTGGTGTTAGAGGTAGGCATCCAGGCCCCCATCAGTAGGGGTGGTGTTAGTGGTAGGCATCCATCCCCCTATGAGTGGGGATGGTAGTAGTGACAGGCATCCAGGCCACCCTGAGTAGGGGTGGGGGTAGTGGTAGGCATCCATCCCCCTATGGGTGGGGATGGTAGTAGTGACAGGCATCCAGGCCCCCCTGAGTAGGGGTAGTGGTAGTGGTAGGCATCCATCCCCCTATGGGTGGGGAAGGTAGTAGTGACAGGCATCCAGGCCCCCCTGAGTAGGGGTAGTGGTAGTGGTAGGCATCCATCCCCCTATGGGTGGGGATGGTAGAAGTGACAGGCATCCAGGCCCCCCTGAGTAGGGGTGGTGGTAGTGGTAGGCATCCATCCCCCTATGGGTGGGGATGGTAGTAGTGACAGGCATCCAGGCCCCCCTGAGTAGGGGTGGTGGTAGTGGTAGGCATCCAGGCCCCCATGAGTAGGGGTGGTGTTAGTGGTAGACATCCATCCCCCCCTGAGATGGGGTGGTGGTAGTGGTAGGCATCCATCCCCCTATGGGTGGGGATGGTAGTAGTGACAGGCATCCAGGCCCCCCTGAGTAGGGGTAGTGGTAGTGGTAGGCATCCATCCCCCTATGGGTGGGGATGGTAGTAGTGACAGGCATCCAGGCCCCCCTGAGTAGGGGTGGTGGTAGTGGTAGGCATCCATCCCCCTATGGGTGTGTATGGCATTGGTGATAGCCATCCCGCCCCTATGGTTCTGCTGTTGCTAGTCTACGTCATTTCTGCATCCCTATGTGTGTGTGACATATTTCGGGTAAGTGTCGTTTGTTTGTGTTGTGGGTGTTTGACTTACCGTCTGCACTGTACGTGTCCGTACCGGTCCCGGTCATAGATGTAGAGTATTGGTAGGACCTGCGCGATGGGATTCATGGTTGGGTCGTCTCATTCGGGTTTCTCGTGGATTCGACTCGTACTCGTCGCTGGCTTGTCCGTCTCATCGCCGTGGATCGTCTTGTGGCGCGAATCGGAGCTTATGTACAGCTCTCCCGGATGCTCTGACGTGCCGGACATAGCGACGGGTTCGGCACGTACGGAAGGCGCATCGTACTAGTCCGGCCGGGAGGTGCTGTGTATTTGCTTCCGTGCGACTCGATTCGGCGTTTACGGATCCGGCTCGGGCGGGGAACAGGAGCTGAAATGGGTAAGTACGGCTCGCTCGGAATCTGTGCTGTTATGCGCATCGTACTTGCTCGTTCGGACGACTGTTCGAATCGGTCGGGAAACACGCGTTCGGGTTGTTTTTTTTCCGGACAAATACTGTTAGGTGGGCTTCCGGCCGAGATCGGAATCGACTCCTAATAGTGCCCTATTTTATGTTTCCTTTTAAACTTACTAATGAACAGGGGTGGGCGTAGACGCACAATGCAGTGTTTTTTCATAGAAGAAGGACGGCAAGGACGGCGAGGAGCAGGAAGGAGAGCGGCCAAGCAGAGGAGGAGGCAGCCACGCAGGTAAGTGCCTTCTTTTTTATTTTTTAATTAATTTGGGAGGGTGGAGGGGCTGGCTGACTCCGCTCCACCACGGAGGGGAGTTTTTGCCTAAACTCCGCGTTTGGAACAGAGCGCGGAGTAGGCAAAAATTTGCAAACTCCGCTGACGGAGTGGAGTTACCGCCCGGTGTTACTAATGAATGTGGGTGCATCCACAGAATTAACGAAAGTACTAAAAGAAGACATAGAAATAGACATTAAGAAACTAACAGGGGATGACTTACACCAAGATCAATCAATTAATGATTTCTCGTTAAATGTTTTTACTAAACTTTTGTATGAGTTTGTCGATGCTATGGATGCAAGAGATTGTTATGTGTGTCTCCGAAGGGTTGACTTATCACCATCTTCTTTAACATATGGAATTTCATGTAGTGTATTAACAAGTTTGTTTTATGGCAAGGAGCAATTTTTAATATTATTATTTTAATTACGATTTAGTTTTTTCAGAAGTTCCTGTTAAAGGAACATGAATATAGAGGCTTCTTCAAAGAATGCTGAATATATGGGTACATGTTTTCATACCACTAAGCCTATTGATACTGTATACGCGCACAGAAACAACCTAACCTGTAGTTTACGTAGTGTAGAAATAGAATTTATAAATACTGTAGAAGATAGATGTTCAAAAGAAAATCTGTAAAGCAGAAATCTAGGATACCTCCATGGGCTCATAAGGAGGGTGATTACTAAAAAGGGTGAGACTTATGCTTCAATGACTCTGGATTGGCATCACAAGGGAAAGCTTTGCTTGCTAAGACAAAAGACTGACTACAATAATTATTTCATTGGTTCTAGTGAGTGTGAACATACTTTCCTAATTACGGGGGGTTGGGGATTAAAAGGTGGTACTAATCCAGATTACAGTGGAGCGTAATTTGTGTGTGGTATAAATGCTTATTATAGGTTGCCACAATATTGGTATGGATGTTGTTATGTGAGGATTGTTTTTCCAAAAATCTATCACGTGGATAATTATGGAACCAATGAAAATAAATTAACACAGAGTAAAAGGGGAATAAGTGCTGCAGAAATTGTGGGAGATATATTTGGTTTATTAATACCTTCAGTGGGAGTGATTTTGAACTCACATAAAATTAGAAAATTGTCTACAGTGTTTGATCGTTTATCAACGGATACTGCTGGTGAATCACTGACAAAATATCAACGGACAGAATATCGAGGTACAAAAATATCGACACAAAAATATCGAAGTCAAGAATATCGACATCCTACCTACATCATGGTAAGTACAAAAATATCGGAAAAAAAATATCGATGTCAAAAATATCGTTGTAAAAAATATTGTTTTTTTTAAATGTTAAAAAAATAATGTAAAATAAAGTAAATAATACATATAATTAAAAGAAACATAGTTAAAAATATTAAAACATGTTTAAAAATAATAACTAATACATATAATGTTAAAATAAATTAAACAGATACATATAAAAAATAATATATATACTTACTTCAGTGAGTGCAACAGTAGGGAAAGTGTTGGATAGCGTAGAGGTTAAAATTACTATTCCCACTCCAGAGAGTGCAACAGCAGGGAAAGTGTTGGATAGCGTAGGGGTAAAAATTACTATTCCCATTCCAGTGAGTGCAACAGTAGGGAAAGTGTTGGATAGCGTAGGGGTAAAAATTACTATTCCCACTCCAGTGAGTGCAACAGTAGGGAAAGTGTTGGATAGCGTAGAGGTTAAAATTACTATTCCCACTCCAGAGAGTGCAACAGTAGGGAAAGAGTTGGATAGCGTAGAGGTTAAAATTACTATTCCCACTCCAGAGAGTGCAACAGTAGGGAAAGTGTTGGATAGCGTAGGGGTAAAAATTACTATTCCCACTCCAGTGAGTGCAACAGTAGGGAAAGTGTTGGATAGCGTAGGGGTAAAAATTACTATTCCCACTCCAGTGAGAGCAACAGTAGGGAAAGTGTTGGATAGCGTAGAGATTAAAATTACTATTCCCACTCCAGAGAGTGCAACAGTAGGGAAAGTGTTGGATAGCGTAGAGGTTAAAATTACTATTCCCACTCCAGAGAGTACAACATTAGGGAAAGTGTTGAATAGCGTAGGGGTAAAAATTACTATTCCCACTCCAGTGAGTGCAACAGTAGGGAAAGTGTTGGATAGCATAGGGGTAAAAATTACTCTTCCCACTCCAGTGAGTGCAACAGTAGGGAAAGTGTTGGATAGCGTAGAGGCTAAAATTACTATTCCCATTCCAGAGAGTGCAACAGTAGGGAAAGTGTTGGATAGCGTAGGGGTAAAAATTACTATTCCCACTCCAGTGAGTGCAACAGTAGGGAAAGTGTTGGATAGCGTAGGGGTAAAATTTACTATTCTCTCTCCAGTGAGTGCAACAGAAGGGAAAGTGTTGGATAGCGTAGGGGTAAAAATTACTATTCCCACTCCAAAGAGTGCAACAGTAAGGAAAGTGTTGGATAGCGTAGGGGTAAAAATTACTATTCCCACTCCAGAGAGTGCAACAGTAGGGAAAGTGTTGGATAACGTAGGGGTAAAAATTACTATGCCCACTCCAGTGAGTGCAACAGTAGGGAAAGTGTTGGATAGCGTAGGGGTAAAATTTACTATTCCCACTCCAAAGAGTGCAACAGTAGGGAAATCGTTGGATAGTGTAGGGGTTAAAAATAACATACTTATAAATTACATAATTTTTGTAATTAAATAATGATTTATTAATAAATTAACAATAAATTATTTTAAAATACCAATAAATAAAAATTAATAATTACTTTAATAACATTAAATTACTTCCCACCCTATTCCTCAATAAACACACAACCCACTCCACATAAAATTTCACATAATTAATATAATTATCAATTAATCAATTCATATAAATTAATTACCTATTAATAATTAATTAACAATAAATTAATTATCAATACCAATAAACAATAATTAATTAAACTTAATTACCAATTAATAATTCATTAACAATAACTTAATTATCAATACCAATACATAATAACTAATAAAAATTAATTACCAATTAATAATTAATTAACAATAAATTAATTATCAATACTCAAAAATAAAAATGAATAATTACTTAATTACAATTAAATTACTTCCCACCCTATTCCCCTATAAACCCACAACCCGCTCCAATAATAAATTAATACAATTAATATAATTATCAATTATTCAATTCATAAAAATTAATTACCAATTCATAATTAATTAACAATAAATTAATTATCAATTCCAATAAATAAAAATTAATAATTACTTAATTACAATTAAATTACTTCCCACCCTATTCCCCTATAAACCCACAACCCGCTCCAATAATAAATTAATACAATTAATATAATTATCAATTAATCAATTAATAAAAATTAATTACCAATTAATGATTAATTAACAATAAATTAATTATCAATACCAATAAATAAAAATTAATAATTACTTAATTACAATTAAATTACTTCCCACCCTATTCCCCTATAAACCCACAACCCGCTATGGTACTAAAACGCATAATTTACTTTACATTTTTTTACTAACTTCTAAAAAATGTATACATATATTTAAAAAAAGTACAATACTTAACAAAAAATATAGAACACATACATATAATATACATACTAAAATACATAACACTAATATAAACATCGATATTATTAACATCGATATTTTTGCTATCGATATTACTAACTTCGATATTAACAAAAACGATATTTCTTACCTTCTGGTCGATATTCTGGTCGTCGATATTCTTGATGTCGATATTCTGTCCCTACGATATTTAAAACTCGATATTAAAAACTCGATATTATGTCTCTGCACCACTGCTGGTGGGTTTAGTAATTGATACTGAAATGGTTGCTATTAGATCAATGGTTTTACAAAACCGTCTCGCTCTTGATGTATTATTGACAAAAGAGGGCGGAGTCTGAAGCATGTTGAAAATTCAACAATGTTGCACTTATATCCCTGATAAAAGTAGAGACTTACAGGGATATATCTGTAACATTACTAAGTTGCGTGGTGATTTAACAGAACTAAAAGTTTACGGTGCATGGGAGAAACTTGGTAAGGGTTTTTCCTCTGTGGAAAATTGGTTTGCAGCATTGGGTAACAGCTTAGCAGGGCAAATACTAACACCATTAATTGCTGTTGCTATTGGCATAATATTTATAGTACTGATATATAGATGTTGAAAATGCAAAGTAGAAGAGACAAAACGAAGAGGTAGAAAAAGAAGAAGGGATGAAATAGAGTTAGAAGACAGAAAGGGTGCTTATTATGAAGTACTAAAAGATGTAGAAGGTGTTAGACTAAAACAGATGAAAATAAGTGCATTCTAAAATAATCGGATTGTAATCAGATTAATGGAAATTGTGTGATGGCTTGATTTGCCATCAGAGGAGGGATTGAAGGAGCATGATTATTTAAGAATGATTTTGTTTGGTCAAATCCTGCTCATCATCGTGTTAATTACTAAAACATACTTTAAACAATCATGTCTAACATTGTGTCTTGTTGAATACTAAGAAGTTCTGAAACTGCATTGTAAAAGCATGCAGAAGGGTCGCAAACTGGTGAAGCTGAACGAGAGAGAGAGAGAGAGAGAAACTACTAATGTGTTATAATAACGATGTGAAAAATAATAATGCAGTGGTAAAGTTTCTAGCAAAATATGATCTGAAAAGATTTTTCTATTGAAATGAGTTTGCTATATTTTCTTAAATGTAGATTTGAAATAGCAAAAAGAATCTGTCTGTTTATTAATGAAATATGATTAGACTATGCTTATGAAAATAATGTAATGGTAGTTACATTAGATTTTTATGCGTTTATGTTTCCTTCGAGTGTCTTAACATTAACACTCTTTTGATTTACCATGTAATGTATTATATCTTTCCATTGCAGGCCTTAGAGAAATGTATTGTGTTCTCCATTATTTCCTTCGAAATAGAATAAAATGCAGATTCAATATTGTTTAGTTACAAGTATAATCACTGAAGTTTCCTTCTTACAGTTTGAATATTCTCTCTATGAATAATAGTGTCAATTTTGTTGCGAGCCAACTCGCAAGCAAGAGTGTGGACATGTGGAGTTGCAAATGTATTTCCTCCATCCGAGGTGATATTAGATATTGCACATTCTTAGAAAACTGAAGAACAGAGAACAAAGGTATTATGTGTAGGTTCTGGACGATTTGGGCTGAAGGATGATCATTCCACGATCACACCATGGATCTCAATCAATAAAATTTTGAAAACTGTGCAAGAAGCTACATTAGTATGCTGGAAGTTTGAACCTTTCGAGGTATAAAAACTTTGTGGGAAAAGTATGTGTGCAGCTATTTCCTTGCAATTCTTGGGCGTGACATGCTGTCGGTCCAAACTCTGACTATCCTGAACTGAACTTTCCTGATTTTCCCTGCACTTCCTTGGTTGGTGAAGTTGAGCAGGCTAAACCTTTCAGCTAAACGGTTGACTTTTCAGACTTCTGCACACTGTGCATTAGTTCATCTTTAAGTATCAGTACTGATAATCTATGACTGAATCTTGGTTCATATTAGTTCTAAAATTGCATATTGTTTTTTGCAATATCTGTTTATTCTCTCTCTCCCCTTGCTCCAGAATTCTGATTTGATGTGATTTGCTTTGAATTGTGATTATATTGTGATTTACCTGTATTCAATTGAAACTCATGTACTAAAAGTTCTAATGTATCATTGTGTTTTGACCATTCATTTTGACAATTAGATAAAAGTGCTTTGATAAATATACTGAGTTTGTTTACTTATTAATGAATGTAACTGAAAAGTTATGGTTTTGGCCTTTGTTGTTAGATAGGCATTTCTTCATTACAGGTCCTCATGAAGGAATGGCTTCCGTCTCTAATTATCTGAGCCCCTATTAGCTCTTGCAAAGATCTATCGGAGGACCTCATGATTTAACAGTGGTTTTGAAGTTTCTATGGGCCCAAACTCTCTGTTGTTGTGAATTATAATACTGAGTTTAGAGTTTATGGTGTGGGGGTGATCTGTGTCTGTGCCCACAGAGAGTTTCTACGCTTCCGCTGGATCATAAGTATTCCTTTTTTGCACTTCATGTGGCTTGACACTGACTTGAGTATTGTTCCAAGTCACGATCCCCATCCTGACCGTAGGGTAAGTTTAAGTTGCTGCAACAGTGTTGTGTTTGAGATCTGAGGCATTGGTAGATTCACACATGTTCGGTCTTCTCACTGCCTATCAGGGACACAGGCTCAGTGGATCCCCTTTCCCAAATGGCCCTCAATTTGTAGTGTTGTCTAAACTGACCATGCACTGTTGACACACTTAAACGTAAATGGTCACAGGCAACACACATCTTCGTAACTTAAGTGCTTTAATTTACATGTGTATTCACTGAGGTAGCAGACTGGCCCAGTTCTTTGGACAACAACCCCCACATTGTGTACATGCCCAGTGGAGGGCCAGACAGAGTCCTTGGTGGAAGAACATGTCCAAAGACATGTTAAGGAAGAGGCAGAGTTCAGTCAGCAGGCTGATTGCAGCGTCAGTGGGGAACAATGGCCAAATTGGCAGTCCATATTAAAGTCCAAGGTGATTGTAGCAGAGTCATTCTGAGGATGGTGGAAGATGATGTTCTGAGGCATGATGGTAAGCCCAAAACCAGGCAGACCCTGTCCATTTGACACAGATGAATGCTAACACTGAATTTTTCTTCTAAATTGTGGTTCATCTACAACTTCCTCCTGTGATGTGTTATGTGCCTCCTGTGAGGGTGATGGTGGATAGGCGGAAGCACTGGGAGGCAGTGACACATCAGGAGAGTAAGAGATGGATGCTGAAGGTGCAGCAGCATTCATCTGTGCCAACAGTTGAGGCATCACTGCAGTGATGATAAGCTGCAGGGCTTGCAAGACACCAGCAACGTCTCTGCGGTAGGCAGCAATGGCAGCCATGTGGGAATCCTGTTTCCGCTCCATGTTCTCCATGATCATTCGCATTTCACGCAACTCTTTGGTGACATCGCTGTAGCCACTTTGACAAGACCCAGACAGAGGTGAGAGCCTTTTTAGGACTCACAGGGTACTACAGGAGGTTTGTCAAGGGGTATGGCAGCATTGTTGCACCCTTGACAGAGCTGACTTCCAGGAAGCAGCCCAAGAAAGTGAACTGGACTGACACCTGTCAGAAAGCTTTTGATGCCCTGAAGACTGCCATGTGCACAGCGCCCGTGCTTCAGGCGCCCAACTTCTCAAAGGAATTCATTGTGCAGACAGACGCTTCAGAGCATGGAGGGGGGCTGTACTTTCACAGATGAATGAGGAGGGCCTAGACCAACCTGTAGCCTTCATTAGTAGGAGGTTACTTTCACGGGAACAGAGGTGGAGTGCAATTGAGCGTGAGGCATTTGCTGTGGTCTGGGCACTGAAGAAGTTGAGACCATACTTGTTTGGGACTCACTTCCGGGTTCAGACCGACCAAAGGCTCCTCAGATGGCTGATGCAGATGAGGGGTGAGAATCCAAAGCTGTTGAGGTTGTCCACTTCCCTACAGGGGATGGACTTCACGGTGGAACACCGCCCTGGTACAGAACACACCAATGCTGATGGTCTGTCCAGATTTTTCTGCCTTAGTGAAGAGAACTCCCAAGGGGGTGGGTAGTTCGCCCCACATTTCAGCTGGAGGGGACACGTGTTGGACCTGGCACCATTGGCGTGGGTCTCCCTTCCATTTTTCACTGTTGCCTCCTATGTTTTTGCTATGTTTTTGCTGGTCTAGATGCTTTGGGCACTTTGCCACTGCTGTTCAGTGCCAAAGTGAAAGTGCTCCCTATTGTAAATTGTTGTAATGGATTAGTGACTCCATGATTGGCTTTTTTGATTTACTTGTCAGACCCTAGTACAGTGCACCATGAGTGCCCAGGGCCTGTAAATCAAATGCTGCTGGTGGGCTTGCAGCACTGATTGTGCCACCCACAGAAGCAGCTTGTAAAATATGGCTCAGGCCTGCCATTGCAGAGCCTGTGTGCAGTCTGGGACTGCCATGTCGACTTGGCAAGTGCACCCACTTGCCAGTCCGTAAACCTCCCCTTTTCTGCATGTTAGTCACCCCTAAGGTAAGCCCAAGGTAACCCTGTGGGCAGGGTGCATTGTATGTGAAAGGTAGGACATGCCCTGGTGTGTGTGGCATGGCCTGATAGTGAAATACTGCCAATTTCGTTTTTCACTATTGCAAGGCTATCTGTTCCCATAGGCCAGAATGGGCAGTTTGATTATAACATCTTATAAACATAACTGACCCAAGGAACAGGAGGGGAAAATAAAGTTTAGTATGCCTGAACTCAGAATGTTAAAATACATCTTTTAGTGTGGGTGATTTTTACATTCTGTGTTTGAAAATACCACTTTTAGAAAGTAGGTATTTTCTTGCCTAACCATCCAGTATGCCTCTGCTAGGTTTGTGTATTACATGTCTGGTTTGTGAGTGACAGGGGGCTGGAGAGGGCTTTAGCTCCAGCAGTCTGATGAGTCAGGGCTGGGCTGAATAGGACCTAGGTTGAATAGAGAGTAGGGGGAGGAGATTTTCTTTCACTTGCCTGAGCCTACATAGAATAGAGAGTAGGGGGAGGAGATTTCTTTTCAGCTGCCTGGGCCAGGTCTGCTTTCAACAATGCTGTCTCCACCTCCTGCCAGGAAGCTGCACCAGGGAGGACAGAACTGGTTTGGGCTGGGTACAGACACTCTGCCTTCAGAGAACAAAGGATTTTGGAGTATAAATATTGGGGCCCAGACCCCAGAACTTTAGATCACTTCTGGGAATCAAGACGAACCTTTACCAAGGAGAGAAACCAAGGAAGCTGAAGGAGGAGACTGCCCCTGCGCTGGTGACCGTTTGGGGATGGCCTGCAGTGGTTACTTATTGCCAAGGAAAGGAGAAAAGGAACTTTGTGTGTACTTTAATCATCTTGAGGAAGATCTCCAAGGGCTTGAAGCTGAGCTTGCCTCCTGTTGTGAAGTCTCAGGGACACAAAGACTTCACCCCCAGCTCCCCTTGAATTCCCTTGCTGGGAATTCTACCTGCAGAGAGGTGCCTGCTGTTGGTTTGGGCCCTCTAGAGACTGCGTGTCGCTGGGAGCTGGAAGCGCGACGCAACGAGGAAGAAGCGTGTCGCCGCCGCAGCTGTTTGCCGTCGCATCACGAAGAAGCGCGTCGCATCGCCGGAGAAGCGTGCCGCAGAGGTTGCCGTCGCATCACCGGAGAAGCGCGTTGCAGGGCCGGTCGCGGCTCAAGAAACCACCGATTTCGCCGCACGGCCGTCGGGCGTGCACGCATCGCATCCAAGTTGTCGCATCGCAACAAAGATGCCATTTTATCGCATCGCACCGGATCGTTGCATCGCATCGAGGCGCCATCTTGTCGCATCGTAACCGGAATGCAGTAAGAAACAGACGCTTTGCCTCCTCTCCGGTAAGGAACAGATGCATCGCCTCCCCTGCGCTGCAATAAGGAACAAGTGCGCCGCCTCCCCCGAAGCAAGGAACTGACGCATCGCCTTCCCTGCGACCCTTTTGTTTATAGTGCGTTATGCATCCAAGGTACTTTGAGAGTAAAGTGTTGCATTTACCATCTACATTTAACTAAGCTATTTCTACTATTTGAAAGTCACATTTTTGAATACTGTATTGTGGATTTTTGTCGTTTGGCCTTGTGTTAAATCTAGATAAAGATTACTTATTTTTCTAAACTGGTGTGGTGTCCATTTGTAGTGTTTTCACTGTAATACTGTATGTGTTCACAAATGCTTTACACACTGCCTCTGAGATAAGCCTATCTGCTCATGCCAAGCTACCAAGGGGGTGAGCAGGTGTTATTGTAGGAGTGTAGCCCACTTACCCTGACTAGAAGCAAGGGCCCCTACTTGGTCAAAGGTACCTACCTCTGCCAACTAAAATTGGTGGCAGCGGTGGGATCTGGACTTGCATTTGTGACTCATATACAGTGATTGGTGTACACTACTAGTGAGTGCAGACCATAACGCGACCACATACATTTTGGTAGAAATCTTTTCCTTGGGACTTCTATTTTTTGCTAAAAACTGCCAATCCGTGTTACCATGAGCAAAGCAGCATCCAACGCATCTATGGATCTACAATTTAAAGAAGAGAGGGTTGATACCTACACTGTGCCACAGCTTAAAACCCTCTGTAAAAGATTTAAAATCTCTGTGAAAGGCATCACCAAGAAGGAGGAGTTCTAAAAGGCGCTGAAGGCCTGGTTGGAAGCTAGAAATACTCCTGAGCATCCCGAAGAGCCTATGGAGGATGCAGAGAATACAGATGGGCAGCTAGATGGGCCATTGGGCCTGACCGGGGAGAAAGCTCCTTCCAGGGCAGGCAGCAGTGTTTCTTCAAAGGGCCTGTCCCCAGAAGAGCTGGAGGACAGGGAGTTGGATAGGATGCATAAGATGGAGCTAGCCAAGCTCAAAATGGGTGGTCAGATGCAATTAGAGAATAAGAAGTTAGCCTTGGAAGAAAAGAGGATGCATTTAGAGCTTGAAAGAATGTTGAGGGAGTTGGAGCTGAAAGCAAAGAGCTTAGAGATTACTCCATCTGGTGGCAGCGTACCCTCAGTGCCTGTAGAAACAAAAGTCTATATCCCCAAAGATGTAATTAAGGAGTTCCACAGGCATGAAGATATTGGTCAATGGTTTAAGGCCTACGAAGTGGCCATGTCCTCCCACCGGGTCCCTGAGAAGGATTGGGGAGCGGGGTTGTGGGGGCGCTTTCTCAGTGAGGGGCAGGATACCTTGTTAGACTTGCCCTCTGAGGACCAGAATTCCTATGCCCGCATGAAGGAAGCCTTAATGACCATGTATGGGTTGACCCCAGAGCTTTATAGACAAAGGTTTAGAAATTGTAAAAAACTGGAGTCAAGTACTTGGGTGGAATATGTGTCTTTTTTTTGCAGAGCATTGGATGGTTGGGTGATTGGTAGCAAAGTGAATAATTTTGAAGCGCTCTATGATTTGATTGCATGGGAGCACTTGTCCAGTAATTGTGTTCCACAGCTACGCCAGCACCTGATTGATAGCAAGCTGACTACCCCTAGGAAGCTTGCTGAGGAGGCGGACTGCTGGGTTAGTACCCGGGTCCACAAGGGTCATGTGGGAGACTTCGCCAAAGGTGGGCAGGGTCCCCAGCAGAAGAGTGGGGGGGACAAGGGTAAACAGAGGGAGTTCCAGAAAGGGCCCCAAAGTAATTCCCAAGGGAACCAAGGGAAGGGTTCCCAGCCTCCCCCTGAGAAGAAGTCAGGGGCCCCGACAGATAAGCCTGTTCAAAAGGGGCCCAGGACATATTATACTTGTGGTCAGGTGGGCCACTGCTTCTGGGATCCTAAGTGTCCCATGAAAGCAAAGAGAGCACCCAATGGTGCACCACCCTGGCAGATGGCTAGTGTAGCCCTGGGGGAGGAGTTGGGTGCCCAAGGTGGGTGGGGTCCCGCAGAGATGTCCCTGGTCTCTTTAGGAGAAAGTGAGAAGGTCCCTAGTACCCAGCTGCCTGATAACACTAAGAAATACAGGCAGTGGGTGACCATCAATGGCCATAGGGTGGACGCTCTGAGAGACACCGGAGCCAGTGTGACAGCTGTCAGTTGTCGGCTGGTGTCTGAAGAGCAGGTGATCCCCCATGCATTTTACCCTGTAGTTGCCACTGTAAGGTGGCCCAGGTTCCCTTTGAGTGGGGGGGAGGGGGGTCTCAGGTACCTTTCAAGTAGCTGTGAGGCCAGCCATGCCTGTTGACTGTCTGCTAGGCAATGATTTGGAAAGCTTCCCTTGGGCTAAGGTAGAGAGAAGGTCTCATTTGGAGATGTTGGGTCTGCCTGAGTGGGCGTGTGTGATCACTCGGTCCATGGCAGCCAGTAAGGGTATTCAAGAGGACCTGGATCCTGAAAGAGTGGGCCAGGTGCCTGCCTTAAAGAGAAGAGGCAGGGGGTGCGGGAAACCAGCCCCCGAAGTTCCCATGGTCTAGGAGGAGGCAGACCTTGAGGGGGATGCCCTGGAACCTACAGGGGAACAAGTAGCTGAACTGTGGGACCTGCCTGAGCTGACTCATTGGCAGCAGGAAGGAGGACCCTCCAGGGAAGAGTTCTGCGAGGAGCAGAAGAAGTGCCCTTCTCTTGTGGGTTTGCGGCAACAGGCCACAAACCAGGCAGCAGGTGATCAGTCTGAATCACATTGGATCTACTGGGAGAATGGTCTCCTGTATAGCGAGCCTAAGGTTGCTGATCCTGAGTCAGCCTGTGTGCTGGTGGTACCCCAGCACCTCAGAGCCTTCCTACTGGGTCTGGCTCATGATGTGCCTTTAGCAGGACATTTGGGGCAAGACAAGACCATTGAACGGCTTGTCACCCACTTTTATTGGCCCCAAATGTGCAAGAGTTCAGATACTCATTGCAGGACCCGTCAGACTTGCCAGGCAAGTTGTAAGAGTGGGAGGAAGCACAAGGCTCCTCTCCAACCGTTCCCTGTGGTCAGCACCCCCTTTGAAAGGGTGGGCATTGACATTGTGGGACTCTGGATCCCAAGACAGCCATGGGCAACAGGTTCATCCTGGTCTTGGTGGACCATGCCACCCGGTACCCGGAAGCCATCCCTCTCAGGACTGTGACGGCCCCGTGGTGGGACGTGCATTGGTGGGGATTTTCTCCCGTGTGGGGTTCCCCAGAGAGGTGGTGTCAGACCGTGGTACCAACTTCATATCTAAGTATATGAAGTCCCTGTGGCAGGAGTGCGATGTAACCTACAAGTTCACCACTCCCTACCACCCCCAAGGTAATGGGCTGGTTGAGAGATTCAACCGGACCCTAAAGGGCATGATTATGGGTCTTGAGGAACCTATGAGGCGTAAGTGTGATGTCCTCTTGCCATGCCGTCTGTTTGCTTACAGAGAGGTGCCACAGAAGTCCTTAGGGTTCAGTCCCTTTGAACTGCTGTATGGTCACCCTGTAAGAGGACCTCTGAGTTTGGTAAAGGAAGGCTGGGAGAAAGCTCCCAGTAAACCTCCCCAGGATCTATATAGCTACATGCTGGCCTTCAGAAGCCAAACTCGGCGTTTCAGACAACTCTCTCAGGTGAATCTGGAAGCCAGCCAGGAGGAGATGAAACGGTGGTATGATCAGAATGCCACTCTGATCGAGTTTCAGCCTGGACAGAAAGTGTGGGTCATGGCCCCCGTGGAGCCTTGTGCGCTCCAGGATAAGTGGACCGGACCATTTGAGGTGGTGGAGCGCAAGAGTGATGTCACCTACTTGGTGGACTTGTGGTCTCCTAGGAACCCTTTGCGGGTCCTGCATGTAAACCGCCTGAAGCCCCACTTGGAGAGCTCCGAAGTGGGCATCCTCCTAGCAACAGATGATGGAATGGAGGAGGAGACTGAGCCTCTTCCTGACCTCCTGTCTGCAACAGAGCAAGATGGGGCAGTGGTCGGTGTGAGCCTCTCTTCCGCCCTGACCCCTGGGCAGCAGGATGACTGTCGCCAACTGTTGGGACAGTTTCCTGATCTGTTCTCCCTGACTCCCGGTGTCACTGAGTGGTGCGTCCATGATGTGGACACTGGGGACAGTCCTCCTGTAAAACACAAAACTTACAGAGTGACTGACAGGGTGAGAGCTTGCATCAAGGAGGAGGTCTCCAAGATGTTTGCCTTAGGGGTGATTGAGTCCTCTAACAGCCCTTGGGCCAGCCCAGTGGTCTTGGTCCCAAAGGCTGCCGTGCCTGGTGCCACACCCGAACTCTGGTTCTGTGTGGACTACCGAGGACTCAATTCAGTCACCAGGACTGACGCGCACCTCATCCCCCGAGCTGATGAGCTCCTTGATGGGTTAGGGGCTGCCCGGTACCTCAGTACGTTTGACTTAACGTCTGGGTACTGGCAGATCGCCTTAACTGATGGGGCAAAAGAGAGGTCCGCATTCTCCACACCAGATGGGCACTACCAATTCCAGGTTATGCCCTTTGGGAGGAAGAATGCCCCTGCCACCTTTCAGAGGTTGGTCAACCAGGTGTTGGCTGGACTGGAAGATGTCAGTGCCGCCTACCTGGATGACATCGCAGTGTTCAGCGCCAGTTGGGAAGAACATCTGCGCCACCTCTGGGAAGTGTTGATGGCACTGCGGAGGGAGGGCCTCACGATCAAGGCGAGTAAGTGCCAGATCGGGCAGGGTTCCGTGGTGTACTTGGGACACCAGGTTGGGAGCGGCCAGGTGGCGCCCCTACAGCCCAAGATTGATACCATCCTGGCTTGGGAACCCCCAAGACCCAGACAGAGGTGAGAGCCTTTTAGGACTCACAGGGTACTACAGGAGGTTTGTCAAGGGGTATGGCAGCATTGTTGCACCCTTGACAGAGCTGACTTCCAGGAAGCAGCCCAAGAAAGTGAACTGGACTGACACCTGTCAAAAAGCTTTTGATGCCCTGAAGACTGCCATGTGCACAGCGCCCGTGCTTCAGGCGCCCAACTTCTCAAAGGAATTCATTGTGCAGACAGACGCTTCAGAGCATGGTGTGGGGGCTGTACTTTCACAGATGAATGAGGAGGGCCTAGACCAACCTGTAGCCTTCATTAGTAGGAGGTTACTTCCACGGGAACAGAGGTGGAGTGCAATTGAGCGTGAGGCATTTGCTGTGGTCTGGGCACTGAAGAAATTGAGACCATACTTGTTTGGGACTTACTTCTGGGTTCAGACCGACCACAGGCCCCTCAGATGGCTGATGCAGATGAGGGGTGAGAATCCAAAGCTGTTGAGGTGGTCCATTTCCCTACAGGGGATGGACTTCACGGTGGAACACCGCCCTGGTACAGAACACGCCAACGTAGTCTGTCCAGATTTTTCCGTCTTAGTGAAGAGAACTCCCAAGGGGGTGGGTAGTTCGCCCCACATTTCAGCTGGAGGGGACACGTGTTAGATCTGGCACCATTGGCGTGGGTCTCCCTTCCATTTTTCACTGTTGCCTCCTATGTTTTTGCTGGTCTAGATGCTTTGGGCACTTTGCCACTGCTGTTCAGTGCCAAAGTGCAAGTGCTCCCTATTGTAAATTGTTGTAATGGATGAGTGACTCCATGATTGGCTTATTTGATTTACTTGTCAGACCCTAGTACAGTGCACCATGAGTGCCCAGGGCCTGTAAATCAAATGCTGCTGGTGGGCTTGCAGCACTGATTGTGCCACCCACAGAAGCAGCATGTAAAATATGGCTCAGACCTGCCATTGCAGAGCCTGTGTGCAGTCTGGGACTGCCATGTCGACTTGGCAAGTGCACCCACTTGCCAGTCCCTAAACCTTCCCTTTTCTGCATGTTAGTCACCCCTAAGGTAGGCCCAAGGTAACCCTGTGGGCAAAGTGCATTGTATGTGAAAAGTAGGACATGCCCTGGTGTGTGTGGCATGTCCTGATAGTGAAATACTGCCAATTTCGTTTTTCACTATTGCAAGGCTATCTGTTCCCATAGGCCAGAATGGGCAGTTTGATTATAACATCTTATAAATATAACTGACCCAAGGAACAGGATAGGAAAATAAAGTTTAGTATGCCTGAACTCAGAATGTTAAAATACATCTTTTAGTGTGGGTGATTTTTACATTCTGTGTTTGAAAATACCACTTTTAGAAAGTAGGTATTTTCTTGCCTAACCATCCAGTATGCCTCTGCTAGGTATGTGTATTACATGTCTGGTTTGTGAGTGACAGGGGGCTGGAGAGGGCTTTAGCTCCAGCAGTCTGATGAGTCAGGGCTGGGCTGAATAGGACCTGGGTTGAATAGAGAGTAGGGGGAGGAGATTTCCTTTCACTTGCCTGAGCCTACATAGAATAGAGAGTAGGGGGAGGAGATTTCTTTTCAGCTACTTGGACCAGGTCTGCTTTCAACAATGCTGTCTCCACCTCCTGCCAGGAAGCTGCACCAGGGAGGACAGAACTGGTTTCGGCTGGGTACAGATACTCTCTGCCTTCAGAGAACAAAGGATTTTGGAGTATAAATATTGGGGCCCTGACCCCAGAACTTTAGATAACTTCCGGGAATCAAGACGAACCTTTACCAAGGAGAGAAACCAAGGAATATGAAGGAGGAGACTGCCCCTGTGCTGTGGACTGTTTGGGATTGGCCTGCAGCAGTGGTTACTTATTGCCAAGGAAAGGAGAAAAGGAACTTTGTGTGTACTTTAATCATCTTGAGAAAGATCTCCAAGGGCTTGAAGCTGAGCTTGCCTCCTGTTCTGAAGTCTCAGGGACACAAAGACTTCACCCACAGCTCCCCTGAATTCCCTTGCTGGGAATTCTACCTGCAGAGAGGTGCCTGCTGTTGGTTTGGGCCCTCTAGAGGCTGCGTGTCGCTGGGAGCATGACGCAACGAGGAAGAAGCGTGTCGCCGCTGCAGCTGTTTGCCGTCGCATCACCGAAGAAGCACGTCGCATCGCCAGAGAAGCATGCCGCCGCCGCAGAGGTTGCCATCGCATCACCGGAGAAGCGCTTCGCAGGGCCAGTCGCGGCTCAAAAAACCACCAATGTCGCCACACGGCCGTCGGGTGTGCACGCATCGCATCCAAGTTGTCGCATTGCAACAAAGACGCCATTTTGTCGCATCGCACCGGATCGTCGCATCGCAGCAAGGCGCCATCTTGTCGCATCGTAACCGGAATGCAGTAAGAAACAGATGCTTCACCTCCTCTCCGGTAAGGAACAGACGCATCGCCTCCCCTGCGCTGCAATAAGGAACAGGTGCGCCGCCTCCCCCGAAGCAAGGAACTGACGCATCGCCTTCCCTACGACCCTTTTGTTTATATTGCGTTACGCATCCAAGGTACTTTGAGAGTAAAGTGTCGCATTTACCATCTACATTGAACTAAGCTATTTCTACCATTTGAAAGTCACATTTTTGAATACTGTATTGTGGATTTTTGTCGTTTGGTCTTGTGTTAAATCTAGATAAAGATTACTTATTTTTCTAAACTGGTGTGGTGTCCATTTGTAGTGTTTTCCCTGTATTACTTTATATGATCACAAATGCTTTACACACTGCCTCTGAGATAAGCCTATCTGCTCGTGCCAAGCTACCAAAGGGGTGAGCAGGGTTTATTGTAGAAGTGTAGCCCCCTTACCCTGACTAGAAGCAAGGGCCCCTACTTGGTCAACTAGAGACCCCCATTTCTAACAATCATGCTTTGGTACAGTTTCCCTGTATGCCAACTGTGAGGGGCATGTTTGTACGCCCATGCTGCACCTGTTAAATCCTCTGTTCAAAATTTACAGTGGTGCTAGTTGTTTATCATTAGTGACAATGCAGAATTGATCAGATTCATGTGCCTTTACACTGCATTGTGGATGAGTCACCCCTACTCAGTCAAGTTCACATCTTGTTTTTAGTAACTAGGTTTTGAGGTGTATATTAGACTGCACCCCACTTGATGTTGGCACTGCCACCTAATTGGTAGTGTGGTATGAGGAGGGCAATCATGCACTTGAGATCAGGGATGCAGTGATGTACACCATGATATGAAAAGTCGATGTGTTTGATTTGACATACTCTGACACGTGTCTATGTGTTTGAATGTGTCAAATCAAATTGACACATGTCATCCCCATTGATGTATATTGATGTGCAGGAAGGGACACCTTCTTGTTCATTGCCAGTCATTCCCTCTATCCAGTCACCCTTGCCCTTTGGTGCATTGGCAATATGTTGCAAGCCGGAGGACATAGGACTCTGAGGCAGGCTTATGAGATGTGAGCTTGTGGATAGGGTCAATGCAGCATGTAGCAAAATTACATGCATTAGTACCACATTGTGAATGGGGCTCATTGTCATACTTCACTTAACATGTACGTGACAGGGAATGTGTGGTTCTGGGAGCATGGCACACAGGAGAGACATGTTGTGATATTAGGGAACACATTCCTGAAATGCGGAGTCCTTACAGTGTACTTTTATATGCATATCCCTTCTACCCATATTTGAACAGCACATTTGTCCTCCAGTATGTTCATTTTTGACAATATGGAATGTGCACATTATAGACACCAGGGGGAATATTTACAATTGTGTTGCGATGCGTATCATCAAGACAAGAAGGCTAATAACACGGTTCATCACTTTAGTCACACAGGGCTGCACCTCATTGACTACAATATGGTGCAGCCCTGTGTTTCCCCCTGCGCTTGCGCTAAATTTAGCAGCCTAGTGCCAACGCAGGCACCCTTGCACCATTGTGCAGGGGTGCCTTGGTTGTGGGGAAGATTGGGTATGTGCAGGAAGGTCTTCCCCTCAACACAGACACCCTTGCCCTATGGTGCAAAGATGCCTGCGTTGGCACTAGGCTGCTAAATTTAGCGCAATTTAGCGCAATTTAGCGCAATTTAGCGCAAGCGCAGGGTGGAGCACAGGGCTGCATCATATTGTTGTCAATGAGGAGCAGCCCTGTGTTCCCGAATCAGCAGAGCGTGGTGTTGAGCCAAGGAGGCTAATGTAATGTTCCTCCACTTCTCTAGTCAATATGCCCCTTTGCTTTTTAATGTAGCCCAGAGTTAGGAGACACATGAATGGTCACTTTTCTATATATTTACATATTCATATGCGCATGTGTGCTGGATTACAAGTCACTTGCACCACCATTATGTGTCTTTATATGTATTCAGCAGCTACAGTGACATGTGGATATACCCCCAAGTACCTATGTATCTGAAATTTGGAATTTGATCTGCACACAGTGTGGGTGGGCACTGAGACATATTTAGATGGACAGAGGCAAGATTGGTCTCCACCCCCCACACACCCCTGCCCCTGGTTGTTACTTACCCTATTGCTGATGTAGCTGGTCATATTCAGCACTATCCTGTCCCTCACCTCCAACCATCGACTCCTCGCAGATGACTGTGGACACCTGTTCCTACAAGCTATCCAGCTCCTCCTGTGGCGCTGGACTCCCACCTCTGGTCTGCTGCACTGCCTGCTGATTGTTGGACAGTTTCTGCTTGGTCTTGCGATTGGCATCATGCCAGCGCTTCTTGCAGTTGGCCACTGTCCTCTTGACCTCTGCAACTGCATTCACCTTGGCCACAATGGACTGCCAAATGGCATTTTTGGTCCCCAATGACACCCTGGAGCTGACAAAGAGCTGGTGTTGTTTCTCTGTCACCTCCGCAATCAGGATCTCAATTTCCTGCTGGCTGAATCTGTTTTTCCTCTTCCGCTTCCCCTGGGACTCTGGCTGGTCCTTCTGGCTGTTAGGGGGGTTAGGGGGTTGTTGTCTCCGGCTGAACTGGGTCCAGCCTGCTTCATTTTGCTTCCAGGTAATTTTTTATTTTGGTGCTTCGTGGGCTTTTTGTGGTTTATTTTTCCCGCGCAGCATAAAAAAAGTGATGTGACTCTAACTAATGCGAGTTTTCTGGCCGCTGACTGTCCGTCCGTTACTTTTTTCAAGTTAGCGGCAACATTTTTATCACCATGGCGTTGGTGTTAACGTCAACATTAGCCGCCGCAATGTAGTGACGTATTGTAAATGCACTAGTACCATGGTGATAGTTTTAAGCGGTACGCGACGGTAAGAAAATTTCTGCTAACTATCGTTAGCATTAGTTAGCAGCAGTTCTTGTAAATATACCCCTGAGTTCCTTTAAATTAAAAAGTTTCCCATTTGGGAATGCAAACACAGGGATCGTGGTCTGTTGTTCTTTGCAGGCCACCAATACTGCATTTGTAACCTATTACAGGTGGCACAAATAAAACCTACCTAATTAATATTCATCAAGCAGGTAGTTCTGTGACCGCCTTCTGACTGGAGATTTTGCTATGCAACCTCTTAGTACATAAGTCACACCACAAAATCGGAGAGGGGTTGCAAAAAAATAAATGCTCTTTATTCAACCCCTCTTTGCGACCTGCCTCTTAGTACAATGGATCCTTAGTTTTAAATTTGTAGAGCAGAAACCTACCAATAAATTAAAAGCGTGTTGAACACTGCAGGCGTGATACAGAACATAAAAGTTTGAGATGGCTTTTTAGGTGTGATTAGTCATAATCTGCTGAGGAGGAGGATGGGGTAGGGCAACTGGGGGGAGCACAAGGTGTCAGTGGGAATTGGTGAAGGAGTATGGCAATTGAAGTTGTGATACTAACACTACAGCAGCCAAGGGGCTGGATAGAGTAAGACCTGATTCACCAGGGGAGGCAATCTTCACAGTCATCTTTTCAAAAATTTAGGGTATAAAAATGTCATTCATTTTAAATGTGCGAAATTTTGTAGAATTTTGTACTGATTATTTTCTGTTTGAATAGAAAATGTCTTGTGGGAGACTGGTTCGAGCATAAAATGTCCTTTGGGAGGTATTTTCTTCTCGATCCAAGACCCTTGTATGTATCTTTTTCGACTTTCAAACGCGAGGGATGCTTTCACCTTCAATGTTAACGCTCATATAGTGAAATAATTTGGTTTAACTTTGTGCAATAGCATATCTTATTGAATTTCACAAAAAATCGCAATTTTGCACACCCCTGTTCTTGAGCTCTTTCCTGAAGTGGCATGTTTTTGATTTGCACACACAGTCAGAGTTACACATTGCCCAAAGATGTGCCAGACATTGCTCCTTTTTTACTAATTTAATTTGAAATGGGTGCACATATGTAATTCATTGCATTTTAACCTAACTATTCAATGTTGTAAGGACCCTTCTAAATGCTTTTGACTTTTTTTCACATAATTTCCAAATGCTGTGTTGTAATGCATTTGAAATGTCAGCTGAATCTTTACTGGAATTCCATCATGTTAGATCCAATCTAGTTCACAAGCAGATTTATTTATTGTTTGTGCTGAAATATGGATTCCATCTTGAATGTTAGTTAATTCAGAAGGTGGTGTAAGATCTGTGGTCTGCGATACAGCATAATACAGTATAATAATAATACAGTATAATAACTAAAGCATTTTTCATGTTTTCCATAGATTTTTCTCATCACACAGTTGTAGTTTCTACGGAAATATTACCATACCATATAGGGCCCTATAGGTTCAAAACACATTGATGAACTGTAAAAGACATCACACAAATCAGGTTACCAAAATAAATTTCTACACAGTGGGAATAAAAGTTATATTGTGAACTGTCAGTCCCCAGGGAAAGCAGGGGCTTCTGGGCTTCACCTGTAGGGGCTGTGGTCTTTTGCTTATGATGTCCGGGGGTCCCTCACACTATGGCTCTGGAAACTGAGCCCATTACAATCCTTTCTGCAGTTGATTCTCAGTGGTAGAGATAGAGATGGCGAGAAGTCACAGGCTTCTCAGGGTGGTAGTATGGGGGAGGGGGAGGGGCTCGAGCTCAGCACTGAACACCCACACATTAGTATAATAAAAGAATGCTCAATTCTGTGTTTGACTTGTTTGCAAAAAGGCCAGTGTGCACATCAGGGCCTCATTCTGTGAATGAATGAGCATACGTGCTGCCTGATCACTCACTTGATTTTGGACACAGCCTGCATGGAGGTGAGTTACTGAAGGAGGAAGGAAAAAATGAATATCTATTAAGATACAGGAAAGTACATCCCAACTAATACAATTAAGTTACATAACACGCATCAAAATCCGTCCAGAGAAATAGAAATTATTTATTGAAAGCACATCTGATGCAATTAAATGCTCAAACAATGCACACTATGTCAGTTCTTCTAATTGAGATGGGCCTTCCCTGACAGAATCTAAAAGGTATAATTAATCACCATAGTCTTTAAAAATCAGACCCAGTTCCAAATATAGCATATGAAGAAGCAATTTTTACTCAGACTCAAGCCCTATTTAAGTTTTTCAAGTTGAGTTAAATCATACTTAAAACTCAACCCTTGCATTTTTTGTTGAACAATCTTTATAAGATTCAGGGGCAGATTTTCAAAACTGTCACCCAACGCAGCGCAGCACTAAAAAATGCTGTGCTGTGCTGCCTTGCATGACAGGGAGGGAGCAGGAGAGCGCCATATCTACAAAGATATGGCTCTCTCCTCCCCTCTCCGTAGCGATGGCGCTGATTTCCGCCATAGCGCTAAGGTGCGTGCCTGAGTCTACCATAGGTTTTGCACAGGAAGGGTGCCCTTCCTGTACAAAATACTATGCCTAGACAAGTGTAAACACTTTTCCAACTTTGTATGTGTGCTGCACAGTGCAGCACACATGCAAATTCAGAAAAGAAAGGAGAAATAGAAACATTTCTCCTTTTAACTCCTCCTTTGAAAAGGCATTAACCTTTGGCGCTAAACCCTGTCTACTATTGTTTGTAGATAGGGTTTTGCATCAAAATGCGTGGGTGGTTTCATTGGAACGTCCATGTACCACCCATGTAACACCCACTTGGCTACATTTAGGGAACTTTACAGCACAAAACAAGTTTTGAGCTGGAAAGTAAATTAGAAAAATAAACATTTTGTGCTGGTTAGTGTCACTTTTGTGATGCTAACCCAGCGCAAAATGTTTATAATCTACCCCTCAGTTTATCCCTGTGTTCCCAATTAGTTTGTGCTTCATAATGCTCTAAACCACCTTTTTACCTGGGATAACAGCCTGCTGTTGGAACTCTCCAACTTCTTCCATGCCAAGGTTGCCAAAGTATTGCTAGGGCTAAAGTGAAGTTTGTTAATGTATAAAATAAGGGTATTACTTTGTAAGGATTGTGAGGACTGTCTGTACCCGGAGGAGTGTAGCCCAGGAGCCAACGCGGTCTGGCCGATCCTCTGTGGGCAGCTCACACTCCAACTGTCCTCTCTGAGCTCGAGCTCCAACGGTCCTCTCTGAGCACGCGCTCCAACTGCCCTCTCTGAGCTCGCGCTCCAACGGTCCTCTCCAAACGTGGCACCCGTTAACTCATCACTGCGCTAGAAGAGAAGGCACACCGGAGCCTTAGAGTGCGCACAACGCTACAAATAGCAGGTGGCTTAGCTGTGATCCTGAGCGCAATGGGGACAAGGCCAGAGACGTGGCTAAAAAAAGAACACCTTTTCTACCGGCTTTTCCCCTTCAGGTAAAAACATATAAAATATAAACGCACACCTTAAATGAAAAAAAAAAAAAATGCACGTAAAAATATTCGGTGGGAAGGACCTCTCTTGCTCCTCACTACTGAATATAAGATTCTAGGGAAGATTATGGCTAATCGATTGCTCCCTCACTTGCCTGACCTTATACACCCAGACCAGAGAGGATTCATCCTGGCCCACAATGCTCATATCAACTTGTGCAGACTACTCCATATCATGGGATGTAACTCCAGTGGTGGCCTCCTTGGACATAGAAAAGGCCTTTGCCACCTTACTATGGCCATACCTGTTTGAGGTGTTGGTTGTCCTGAGAATCGAGTGGAACCTATTAAAATGGATACAGTTACTATAAACGAAGCAGATGACCAGGGTACGAACCAACAGAGTGTTCTCTGATAAATAGCAATTTGAAAGTGGGACCAGGCAGTGATGCCCCTTGTCCCCTATCTTATTTGTCTTAGCCCTCGAGCCGCTGGCATGCATGCTACATGACAGAGGCCCAGAATGGGGCATTGATATCGGAGGGCAAGACCATGTAGCAGCATAGTATCCAAATGATGCACTCATATTTCTGAGAGAGCGGTAGGTGGGGTTGGCGCCCCTTCTCGGTGAATTTGGGGAAGTGTCTGGACTTCAAATCAATTGGGGGAAATCCTGCTTATTTCTCCTCAGGGCAATGGCAATGACAGACTCCCTTACATATCTGGGAGAATACACCTGCCTGGGAGCCCTATACCTTTTAATACCTTTAAATACCTTGGGGTCTAAATTTATCATTCTGACCTGGGCCTGAAGGGGGACAATGTAGATAGATGCACCACTAATATCAGTCAGATCATCCCATTCTGGTTACTATTCCCATTTTCTCCCCCTGAGCGAGTGGCCATAATTAAAATGACAATACTACCTCAGCTGCTGTACTTTTTCATGGCCCTCCCAGCATCCTTTTTCCGGGAAATGCGATCCACCTTGTCGGACTTAATCTGGGGTGCACATAGCAAGCGCCTATCGAGAAGCCCATGAATCTCATAGGAGAGGAAGGAATGATGGTTCCCAGTCCATAGATGTTAAGGGTGGCCCAGCTGGGCTGGATGGCACGATAGATAGCGGTGGAAAACGACCCCGAAAGGCAAGACCTAGTGAGGATCCAAGACAATGCCAATCTAATAAGAGTATTGTATGCTAAGCACAAGCCACAACAGGCTTACCCCAGGCACTAAAAATGACCAATGTCTGCTGGAACAACTATTCCAAAAGACAGAGAGGGAACCCTTGTACTCACAGGGCCTACCCCTCTGGACGACCCCACCCTTGGCGACAGTGGCAGACAGACATGTTACATTACCATGCCACCAAGTTGACAACAATACTATTGGTGACTTATACAGTGGAGGCACACTCCTCACATTCAAGGAACTAGTAAGAGATCATGGCTTAAATAGAGGTCAATTTCTGACATACAAGGCAATGGTGGAGGAAATCGAGGAAACGTGGAAATTGGAGGTATTAAATACCTTACTGACACATGGGATCTACTTCAAGGCAGTGACATGCATGCACAGAGCTCTACCGCCTACATGCTATGCATCTGTGAACATTCTAAAGACACAACGGGAACTAAAGTTTTGGGGAGATATCTCAGACGCAGACTGGAGACGCATACTGGACTACACCAAAGCAGTAAAGAGGAACCCTGATTTAAATATACACGACTAAACTTCCCGCACTGCACCTATCTGTTCCCGACACACCGGGCAAAGATATACCCAGGACCCAAAATAGAATGCTCCAGATGTAGACACGCTACGGCTGTTGTTTTCACATGGTGTGGGAATGTCCACAGATACAAACTTATTGAACATATATTCTTGACGCACCAACGGAACTGACAGGGAGAGCTCTGTCTAGGACCGCTGCAGTATGCCTCTTAGGCAGATGTGCTTGACTAGCGAAATTTAAACACACCTCCAAATTCATAGATTTGGCATTACCCATGAGGAAACGGAGCATAGCGATGAGATGGAAGGCAAATACAGCCCCTTGTTAGAAATGGGATTTCTGGTTGGCTAAGGCTTGCGCCCAAGCCAGGCAGAAACCACCACTCTAGTCAGGGCGAGGGAGTTACACGCCAAAGATAACCCCTGCTCACCCCCTTGGTAGCTTGGCACGAGCAGTCAGGCTTATCCCGGAGGCAATGTGTAAAGCGTTTGCGCACGCACACAGCAACAACATACCAGGCACACCACAAGAAGGAACTCCACACAAGGTTATATATAAAAATAGCCTTTGTATTATCAGAAAACACATTAGAATAGTACTCACATAATATACATCGTGCCACCTGGCACTAGGTCATATTTGCAGGGGATTATGTACACATGACAGGGCCACGTGGGCCACTGTCAGAACCATCACTTATTAAAGATAATAAATGCAGAACATATCATGAACGTACAACCAGTAATCACTGGTAACCACTGTACTCAGCATCAGCCTGTATCATAAACCACATTATGCACAGTATCACATTAGGCGCAAAATACCTTATACGCCAACCTCCTAAGCCTAAACACATTAGACCAGAACCTCCTAAGCCTAAACACATTAGACCAGAACCTCCTAAGCATAACTCACATTAGGGAATAACTCACAACCTAAACGCATTAAGTAATAATAAAATCACAAGCATAAACACATTATGCAATACCTCATAATCATGAAAGTACATTAGAGGCATAAAACAGGGTGCGTAAATCATGGTAAATGCATCACATTTCCTAGCACCACATAACTCGCATTAGCACATAACCTCCTAGTAAAAAGAACCATAGCAGAGGCATAAATCACATTAGGGCATGGCGCCCTACAATCCTAACAGTCCCCCTGGCCAACTGGCCATCTCAAAAGGGGCTCAAATGCCCTATGTCCAAAGAGTCAGGGCTGCTGCCTAGGCAGCGAAAGTCAAGGGTGCGCCACTGCGCAAACCTAAACGTAGCAGCTGCCCACTACTTGCTGGGCAGCTGGGAAAGTATGGGGCAAAGGAGTGCCTCTCACTCCTAACTTCACAAGACATGCCCCCAAAGAACTGTGCGCCTAAACGGTGCAGCTGGCACTAATTGCTGCGCAGCTGTAAATGAGGGAAAGGCCCGGGCACTCCATGCCCTTTGAAAAGATAGGTAGTAACGTTGCAGCTGCCCGCGCTGGTGCGGCGCAGCTAGGAATAGCACCAATGGGCCTTGGCACAACTGTGCCCTCTGGGCCTTGCTGGGGCTCTAATATTGCCCCTGTTGGAGCCACACGGGGATCTAAAATAATTCTGCCCAAGCGTTGGAGCCACGCACGGGCTCTGAAGATAATCATGCCCCATCGTTGCAGCTGACCTCTCCAAAGTGGGGCAGCTGGAGAATAATGCCCAATATGGGCAGCACGGGCCCACGGGACTTCGGGGCCCCGCCCGGGGGCCCTTTAAACAAATATCACCACGTTGGAGCGGCCCGCTGCACAAACGGGGCCGCTCTGACCGGGTGCCTCTGCCAGGCACCATTTAACGCGAGCCCCACTCACCTGGGCTCTTCGCTGGCGAGGATCTCCGGCGTCTGGGGAAGGCCTGCGGGGCTTCCCTCCTCTCACGGGAGCCCTGCTCGGCCTCTCCTCACTTCGCCCGGGCCCCCTCCTGGGACCCGGGACTTCTCTGGACCTGGACGGCACTACGCGGGGCTCTCTCTTCACTCTGAGAGCCCCGTCGACCAGCATCAGCATCCACGCAGGCGGGGTGGGCTCCCGTCTGCCTACAGCGTCTCCCTCTTCACCCGGGCTCCCTTCTGGGACCCGGGACTTGCACATGGAGCCTGCGAGGCTCCGGGCTTCACCTCTGGCGTGTGCGGGGCTTTCCTCAGCTCTCTGGACCCCCGAGCACTTCGGGTCGCCTCCTCCTTCAACCACGCTACCATTGGCGGCCGCGGCAGCCTCCTCCTCTCCGCCCCGCCCAGCGTCAGGCACCTCGCCTGGCTTCCTGGTCGCGGTGGCTCGCTCGGGCTGCGGCAGTGAAACGCGGGGTGGGCACCCGCTGTTTAAAAGAAGCCAAAAAGCGGGGTGGGCACCCGCTAGTAAATTAGGCATAAAGCGGGGTGGGCACCCGTTCTTAAGAGATCGGCAAATGAGGGGTGGGCACCCACTGGAAGCCAGAAATGCGGGGGAATCCCTACATCGGGATTCCCTCGAAGATGATCGCAACCCAGCGCTGCAAGTAGAAAATAGAAGCGCTCCTTCTCAGGATAAATAAAGCGCTCTGCAGAGAATAGAAATAAAACGCTCACCAGGCGCTAGGATTAAAGTCCTTGAAGTCCTTAGGGAAAAAGGGGCAATGCAGGGCCCAGGGAGGCCAGCACACAGGGCCCTCCAGCAGGGAGGCAGCCCCCATGGCGGTTCCTCCTGGGCCCCAGCAGCAGCAAGCCCCCGCAGGTTTTGGATCAGGTACAGAACAAAAACATGGGGTCACAGCCCCTTCTTTTATACACTCTATTCCTTTGTCAAAAGGTGCAGGGTTTGGGGGAACCAGATACAACTGGTTTAGGGGAGCTTTGGAGCACTTTGTTTTGCTCAGCTCCTCTCTCCTTTGTCAGGTGGGGGCTCAGGGATTAGACGCACCACAGGGGGCGGAGCCAGCATTGTGGAGGGAAGGCACAGCCCTATTCAGGTCCCAGGTGCAACTCCTCCCTCCCATCTACATGCAGATCTCCCTATTCACCACCGGGCAGACCCATCCTGGCTCCTGGAGCCACCCACATCATCCAGCACCTGTCAATCACAAGCCAGACATGCAATTCACATCAGGCAGGCAGACACACAGTACACAGAAATGCCAACTTCTAAAAGTGGCATTTCTCCACCAGTCACCATAAATCTGCGCACACCATTGCGCAGCATTTATTCTCATGAGTTTGCACATACTAAACTCGACCATGCTGCACCTCTCATAACAGGAATTACCACTGACACACTCATCCTCAATGCATTTCTATGGGAGGGCAGGCCAGTCTCACCACACACACACACAGCGCGCACGCACTTTACACTGGACCACAGTGCTAAAGTGCCCAGAGACTTAAAACTACTAACATACAAGGCAAAAGGTTTAGGGGTGAACCTGCCAAAAAGGGCCAAGTCCAACACAACCCCCTTCCAGCCAAAACGCAGGGCAGACCAATCACCACTGTGATGGGCTTCCCTGCTTGGGGCGATAGAACACGGACGAGGGCCCGCACTGCAGGGACACCCTCCGGTTCTACACCACTTGGAACCCATGGAATCCATCTAAGAAAAAAAACTCAGGACCAACTAGGCTACCCCACCGGTACTCCTTAGTTGTCCATGGCCAGGACCAGGCCCAAGGCCACTGGTCCTTGCCAATCCACAGAGTGGGGGGCAGTAACCCCTGGCATACAATAGCCATTCTCCACTCTCCCTCTCAGTGTAGTTCCAAACTACCACTGATCCTTCAACCTAGGGTCCGCACCCTCGGCTGACCAGAGGTCACGGGTGAAGCATCTCCTCACCCTACCTCTACTTCTGACGTTTTGCGCTCTCCCAGGAGAAGCACCTACCAGAACACAACTCTCCCACCAGTTCAGGACCTCTCTCTATCACTGGTCTACCACCTGGGACATAAATTCACCGGCTGCACCGGGGTCAGAGGCGAGGACTCCCTCCCTCTGCACCCCCTTCCAGAGTCCGATACCCTCCCAACTGGAGTGGTACCCCCTAGAAGGCAAACCAGCCAGGACACTGATTACAGCCGCCCTGCTGTCCAGGACAGGCAAACACCTGAACCTGGCTCCCCAACCCAGGGACGCTACCCTTTGGTCAGATGCCTGGCGAACCAGGACTTCCGGGGGAGCACGCATGCCCCCCCATCCTGAAGAGCAGGGTCCCTTCACTTAAGATAGGCCCCACCTGCCCTCAAGGTAGTACTACCATACTCAGCCAGGGACCCCAAAGATCCCGGCCAGGCTTGTACCACTCCCCAGAGGGTAACACATCTAATGTGTTGTGTGACAGTCTGCCGGGCACAAACCCAGGGCAGAAGTGGTGTCCCCATGGCCCCTTCTGGACCCACTGGTTTTTCCACTGGGGAACCTCTCCCCCTCTCACCCCTCAATCAGGACTTCTGCACCCTCCACTTAGGAGCGGCGCTGCCCAACACTAGGATCGCTGGAGCTCTGATTACAGACACTCCATGTCCTCTAGACACTGGGAGATCCTCCTCAAATGGCCTACAAGTACAGCCTAGGCCCCCAACCTGGTGTTCCCTGAAGAAACCATCCAGGCCCTGGGACTGGGTTTCGGGCACACTCACTCCTTCTCCTCTGAGACAGGACGTGAGCCCCTACACCCCTCCCGCTACACTGGGACCTAGCTGGGCTACACTGAACCTCTTCCACCACACAGGACCGGAAGATACCCGAGCCACTCTTATTGGACTCATTCCCCCATACAAGCTCCTTATTTCAGAGAACTCACACCCAATCGTCCAGTGCAACACACCACTCATCCACAGGCGCCCCCCCGGACTGGTGAGACAGTATCTTACTGCCCCTGAATCTCAACCTGCCCCCTTCTTAACCGGGAACCAGGTACCACCGTCTGGGGACCGGGACTTTCTGCACTGGACTTCATATTGCTGCCACCACTGGATCCCACCCTTACTGGGGAACCCAGAAAACTCACACTGCACTTAGGGGATAATCTACCCTCCCGAGCTAGTGACTCCATGCCAATTAAGTCCCACTGTAGGCCAACCCTAGAACCAGCAGACAGCACAGGGGCAGTCCCTCCCTCAGCTGCAGGCCAACCCAAGAACCAGCACAATGGCTCAAGGGCAGTCCCTACTCCAGCTTTAGGCCAACCCAATAGCAGTCTGCACAAGGGCAGTCACTCCTCCAGATTCTCTGGTTTCTGTCCTTGGCAGGACACTCAACTCATAGTGCAATAAGAACACACATTTCCAAAGAAATGATACTTAAAACAAACTTAAAAACAATAATCCCCAACATGTGACTATCTAAAATGCAGAGTTTTGTAGTGCAGCCAGTTGTCGCTGTGGTACTGTGCAAACGCAAGTCCTATCCTCACCGCTGACAACCAATGTTAGAAATGGGATTTCTGGTTGGCTAAGGCTTGCGCCCAAGCCAGGCAGAAACCACCACTCTAGTCAGGGCGAGGGAGTTACACGCCAAAGATAACCCCTGCTCACCCCCTTGGTAGCTTGGCACGAGCAGTCAGGCTTATCCCGGAGGCAATGTGTAAAGCGTTTGCGCACGTAAACAGCAACAACATACCAGGCACACCACAAGAAGGAACTCCACACAAGGTTATATATAAAAATAGCCTTTGTATTATCAGAAAACACATTAGAATGGTACTCACATAATATACATCGTGCCACCTGGCACTAGGTCATATTTACAGGGGATTATGTACACATGACAGGGCCACGTGGGCCACTGTCAGATCCATCACTTATTAAAGATAATAAATGCAGAACATATCATAAACGTACAACCAGTAATCACTGGTAACCACTGTACTCAGCATCAGCCTGTAACATAAACCACATTATGCACAGTATCACATTAGGCGCAAAATACCTTATACGCCAACCTCCTAAGCCTAAACACATTAGACCAGAACCTCCTAAGCCTAAACACATTAGACCAGAACCTCCTAAGAATAACTCACATTAGGGAATAACTCACAACCTAAACGCATTAGGTAATAATAAAATCACAAGCATAAACACATTATGCAAGACCTCATAATCATGAAAGTACATTAGAGGCATAAAACAGGGTGCGTAAATCATGGTAAATGCATCACATTTCCTAGCACCACATAACTCGCATTAGCACATAACCTCCTAGTAAAAAGAACCATAGCAGAGGCATAAATCACATTAGGGCCTGGCGCCCTACAATCCTAACAGTCCCCCTGGCCAACTGGCCATCTCAAAAGGGGCTCAAATGCCCTATGTCCAAAGAGTCAGGGCTGCTGCCTAGGCAGCGAAAGTCAAGGGTGCGCCACTGCGCAAACCTAAATGTAGCAGCTGCCCACTACTTGCTGGGCAGCTGGGAAAGTATGGGGCAAAGGAGTGCCTCTCACTCCTAACTTCACAAGACATGCCCCCAAAGAACTGTGCGCCTAAACGGTGCAGCTGGCACTAATTGCTGCGCAGCTGTAAATGAGGGAAAGGCCCGGGCACTCCATGCCCTTTGAAAAGATAGGTAGTAACGTTGCAGCTGCCCACACTGGTGCGGCGCAGCTGGGAATAGCACCAATGGGCCCTGGCACAACTGTGCCCTCTGGGCCTTGCTGGGGCTCTAATATTGCCCCTGTTGGAGCCACACGGGGCTCTAAAATAATTCTGCCCAAGGTTTGGAGCCACGCACGGGCTCTGAAGATAATCATGCCCCATCGTTGCAGCTGACCCCTTCAAAGTGGGGCAGCTGGAGAATAATGCCCAATATGGGCAGCACGGGCCCACGGGACCACCCCCCGGGGGCCCTTTAAACAAATATCGCCACGTTGGAGTGGCCCGCTGCACAAACGGGGCCGCTCTGACCGGGTGCCTCTGCCAGGCACCATTTAACGCGAGCCCCACTCACCTGGGCTCTTCGCTGGCGAGGATCTCCGGCGTCTGGGAAGGCCTGCGGGGCTTCCCTCCTCTCACGGGAGCCCCGCTCGGCCTCTCCTCACTTCGCCCGGGCCCCCTCCTGGGACCCAGGACTTCTCTGGACCTGGACGGCACTACGCGGGGCTCTCTCTTCACTCTGAGAGCCCCGTCGACCAGCATCAGCATCCACGCAGGCGGGGTGGGCTCCCGTCTGCCTACAGCGTCTCCCTCTTCACCCGGGCCCCCTCCTGGGACCCGGGACTTGCACATGGAGCCTGCAAGGCTCCGGGCTTCTCCTCTGGCGTGTGCGGGGCTTCCCTCAGCTCTCGGGAGCCCCGTGCACTTCCGGGTCGCCTCCTCCTTCGGCCGCGCTACCATTGGCGGCCGCGGCAGCCTCCTCCTCTCGGCCCCGCCCAGCGTCAGGCACCTCGCCTGGCTTCCTGGTCGCGGTGGCTCGCTCGGGCTACGGCGGTGAAACGCGGGGTGGGCACCCGCTGTTTAAAAGAAGCCAAAAAGCGGGGTGGGCACCCGCTAGTAAATTAGGCATAAAGCGGGGTGGGCACCCATTCTTAAGAGATCGGCAAATGCGGGGTGGGCACCCACTGGAAGCCAGAAATGCGGGGGAATCCCTACGTCGGGATTCCCTCGAAAATGATCGCAGCCCAGCGCTGCAAGTAGAAAATAGAAGCGCTCCTTCTCAGGATAAATAAAGCGCTCTGCAGAGAATAGAAATAAAGCGCTCACCAGGCACTAGGATTAAAGTCCTTGAAGTCCTTAGGGAAAAAGGGGCAATGCAGGGTCCAGGGAGGCCAGCACACAGGGCCCTCCAGCAGGGAGGCAGCCCCCATGGCGGTTCCTCCTGGGCCCCAGCAAGCCCCCGCAGGTTTTGGATCAGGTACAGAACAAAAACATGGGGTCACAGCCCCTTCTTTTATACACCCTTTTCCTTTGTCTAAAGGTGCAGGGTTTGGGGGAACCAGATACAACTGGTTTAGGGGAGCTTTGGAGCACTTTGTTTTGCTCAGCTCCTCTCTCCTTTGTCAGGTGGGGGCTCAGGGATTAGACGCACCACAGGGGGCGGAGCCAGCATTGTGGAGGGAAGGCACAGCCCTATTCAGGTCCCAGGTGCAACTCCTCCCTCCCATCTACATGCAGATCTCCCTATTCACCACCGGGCAGACCCATCCTGGCTCCTGGAGCCACCCGCATCATCCAGCACCTGTCAATCACAAGCCAGACATGCAATTCACATCAGGCAGGCAGACACACAGTACACAGAAATGCCAACTTCTAAAAGTGGCATTTCTCCACCAGTCACCATAAATCTGCGCACACCATTGCGCAGCATTTATTCTCATGAGTTTGCACATACTAAACTCGACCATGCTGCACCTCTCATAACAGGAATTACCACTGACACACTCATCCTCAATGCATTCCTATGGGAGGGCAGGCCAGTCTCACCACACACGCACACAGCGCGCATGCACTTTACACTGGACCACAGTGCTAAAGTGCCCAGAGACTTAAAACTACTAACATACAAGGCAAAAAGTTTAGGGGTGAACCTGCCAAAAAGGGCCAAGTCCAACACCCCTCATAAATGCACTGACTCAGAGAACTGATAAAATGGTGCACTGCAGAAATTTGTTATGACCCTCATACAAAAACAGCAGGGGAGGGGAGCACTGCAGTCCAAGTTGGGTGCAGTGACCCCTAGACTCAGAAGTGGTACACATGAAACACTTAGGGCCAGATTACGATGCGGTTAGTAAATCTTCCCGATTGAATGGGTTTGGAAATGGTTTCCGACCGACTCGGATCGGGAGAGTCCGGCTGACCGAGTATGATGCATCCGGATGCTTCCAGATATGATTTGGTTGGACTCCCATTGACTTTAATGGGAGCCTATGTTCCTAACCGCATCGTAATCTGTCCCTCGGTCGGGAAGACACGTTCCCAATCCGATTCAGAAGGAGCAAATGCCATTAGGAGGCCTTCCTAACCGCATCGTAATCGGGCCCTTAGAAGAGGCATGGGACCGATACGCACGGTCTGCTAAAGCAACAACGGATATCCGAAGAACAGTATCAATAAAACTTTAAGATAGCGAACACATAGTAATACTTGGTCAGACTAAAGTGAGGAGGGAGTAAAACAAGAGAATTATGAGTAGACGAATGACGGGAGTAGAGAGTAATTGAGGTTTGCAATAAGGGGCGATGATCTAATTTATGGGTGCAAATATGGTGTATTGTACTGGCTTATTTACATACGGCTGGAGAGATGTAAATTTCATACTTTATCGCACAACAGTGCAAATGATATACTCAAGCAATACCGCTAACAAAGTGTAACAGAGTGGAGGGAGATTGCTGTAACCATGCATAAGCAGCAATAAAAAGCTATTTAAAATAAAAAAAAACATATTTGTGGGAAATGCATTCTTTTATGTTATGAAAGCTCAATTAGTTAATGCAATTGCTGCATTTCTTTGTGTGATTAACCAGACTGTCACATAACCGATCCCTGGTTTGTGCACTGAGGAATAGTGATATGTGTATTTATAGTGCTACGATGTCCCAGCCTGGGACTTAAAGCACTGTGAATATGCAAGTCATTATCTTATTGCACCCAGTATAACATAGCCTGCCACAAAATGTGAATTTAGGATCAATTTCTCAGAGTGAATTGTTAAACAGGTGTAGAGTCGGTTTAACACATGCCTTGTGTGTGGGATATTGTGTGTGCAAAGGCAATACACCCAAAGTCCCCTTGTGTAGGCATTGCATTGCTATTGAAACTAGTAAAGTTTGGCAGCAAATGCTTGTGAAACCTTATTGCAACAGCAATGCACAATGAAACACTGTGTTGTTCACTACTTGCTCCAGTGTTACAATGACAAACTGTTGACCGTGTTGTCCACCTGGTTTCTCTCTTGTGCTCCATTTAAGGTTGTCCCATACTCTACCCAGAACAGGCTAATAGGATAGACATTTAGTAAACAGCCAATATAGAGAATATGGTCATTCTCAAAGGACGTTTGGTGAAATTTGTAACAAATGGTGCATTTTATAATGCACAATGCCCTTGCAAGATTTAAAATCAATATTGATATTTTATTGAATTTGAGGCTTTGAGCATATTTACAAGGAAATGGCGGAGCGCGGTGCTGCGGCAAGTTCTGCAGCACCATGTTCCACCATTTCCAAAATGCAGGGATGCACCGTATTTACAACAATACGGCGCACCCCTGTGTTTTCACTAGTGCTGGCGCTAAAAATAGCTGCCTAGCGCCAACACAGGCACCATTGCGCCATAGTGCAAGGGTGCCTGCTTTGCAGGGATTGATTGTATGTGCAGGAAAGTGTCCCTTCTTGCACATAAACAATCAATACTGGTGATTTGTTACTTCTATGTGTGCTGCATTTTGCAGCACACATAGAAGTAGCAAATCGTCATTATTTAATGATTGTTTATGTTCAGGAAGGGACACCGTCCTGCACAAAACAATGACTAATGGTGTTTTGTATTGTATTGTATTGTATATGGCATTTATAAAGCGCAACAAACACCCTACGGGTACCCTGGCGCTAAAAGTACATGTATACAAACCAACGTCAGGCAAGAAAGGACAGAACCTAAAGAAAAACATTGCTCAAAAGAAAGACAGGAACACTATCTGGGGAACAGCCACGTTTTGATCCTTTTTCTAAACAAAGACAGGGTACTGCATTGTCTGATTTCAGTTGGGAATGTGTTCCAGAGCTTTGCAGTAGCAACACTAAAAGATCTTCCTCCCGATCTGACCTTATAGAACCTGGGTATCTTTGCCAGGTAAGCAGAAGAGGAACGAAGGGTCCGGGTAGGAATATACCAGACCAATTTCTTCTGCAACGGTCTAGGACCGAGTCCATGTAATGCCCTAAACCCCATACAAAGGGATTTAAAATAGATTCTTTGCTGCACAGGGAGCCAATGTAGCTCCGATAGGCACATTGAAGCAGAAGAGCTTCGAGGTCTAGACAAGGCCAGTTTCGCAGCCGTGTTCTGGACACGCTGCAGTCTTTGTATCAAATACTTTGGGGACTCCAACAGCAAAGCATTACAATAGTCAAGTCTACTTAGGATGGCTCCTTGAACAACCAAGGCTCTGGCCGAAATTGGGAGCAACGGAAGAATCTTTCTCAGAGCCCTAATGAGGCCAAAACAGCACCCCACCAACTTGTTCACTTGCGTCTCCAGAGATAGGTTGGCATTGAACATAACTCCCAAATTTCGCACCGTCTTAGATGGCGCCAAAGTAGTAGATGAGCCAAGGGGCCAGAAGTTGTGAGGAAGAGGCCGATGGACCTTCCCAACTGCGCAGTGTACAATTTCGGTTTTATCCGAATTGAATTGCAAGGAGTTGTTCCGTAGCCACTGCGCAGTGTCATGCATACATGCATGAAAATCCTCCAGGGCGTTGGGTGACGTTTCATCAAGAGAAATAATAATCTGGGTATCATCAGCATAATTCACCAATTTTACATTATGAGCCCGAATGATATTAATCAGTGGGCTCAAGTAGATGTTAAATAAAATTGGGCTGATGGCGGATCCTTGTGGAACTCCATGACAGATGTTAGTAAAGGCTGACTGGAAAGGGGGAAGGGCCACTGCCTGACACCTGCCAGATAAGTAGGATCGAAACCAGTCCAGGGCAGTGCCCACTACTCCCACCTCCTCTAAACGTGTTAGCAAAATGTCATGGTTGACCGTGTCGAAAGCGGCAGACAGGTCAAGCAAAATAAGTATTGCTGATTGTCCCCTGTCTGCCAACAGACGCAAATCATCCAGCACGGTCACCAAGGCTGACTCTGTTCCGTGTTCTGGACGGAAGCCGAATTGTACATCTGCCAGACAGTTGTTACGTTCTAGAAAAACTGACAGAGATTTGCTAACCAAACGTTCAAGGATCTTCACTGGATAGGGGAGGAGAGAGATGGGCCGATAGTTACCCGGACAGGTTGGATCAAGAGTGGCCTTCTTCAAGAGTGGCATAACTACCGCCTGTTTCCAGCCAGATGGTACAACTCCACTAGATAGTGATTGGTTACATATCTGTCGGAGTCTAGGGAAAAGTTCTGAAGCAAATTCCTTCCAGATTTTATGAGGAAGGGGATCCAAAGGAGAGCCCGAAGAAACACCCATAGCAAGCCTATAAAATTCCTCATCCGAAAGGAACTCGAAATGGTCCAGGAAACTCTGTTTATCGGTCCCTTCACCAATCTGTGTTCCTGCGCCAGGCACCCCTCCCGTATCGACAAACGGAATAACTGCCCCTGGAGTCACAGCCTCTGTCCCCCAGAGAGGTTCTTTTTGAGACCTGAGATGATCGTTCTAATCTTATCATTAAAAAAAGTAGCCAAACTATCACAGAGATCTTGAGTAGGCTGAACCTCATTTTGTAAGCACTGAGGATTAGTAAAGTCATCAATGATTTTAAAGATACATTTAGACTTATTCAGTGATTTCAAGATAAGCTCTGCAAAATATTCCTGCTTCGCAGCAAAAATGTCTTTCTTATAGAGAGAAATAGCCGCTTTCCAGGCGATCTTATCCTCATTCACGTAGTACTTTCTCCACTTCCTTTCTGCCTGTTTGCATTTTAATTTCAGGGCTTTTAGTTTTTCGTTGAACCACCTAGCAGAAGGTCTACCCCTGTTTTTGCAATTTTTAAAAGGGGCGATTTCATTAACAAATGAGGAAATGAGATTGCGAAAGTCCGTATAATTCTCCTCCACTGACCTAAGCATATCCAAATCCCCATTAATAGAGAACGTAGGTGACTGTGACACCTTTTCCATTAACCTCCTCCAATCCCTTCCCACGAAACTCCTTACATCCCTCAGAGCAGGAGCTCCTCGACTGGGGATGACCGTCCGAAATTTAACCAAATGGTGGTCAGTCCAATCTACGGGAAGCACCTCCATATGGTCAATGACCCCTTCCTCACTAAAAACAAGGTCAAGCAAGTGCCCTCCCATATGTGTAGATCCGGTTACTCCCTGGAGCAAACCCAGACTTTCACAAGATTGGAGTAGAGTATTAAGTCCTGTATCTAGGGTCCCATTTAGCCAGAGATTAAAATCCCCTGCAATCAGCAGTCTCGAATGAGTGACAGCCATATTATTAAAAACATCAATCAGCGCCTGCAATTGAGATAGGTTGACCGCACCAGGGGGCCTATAACATACTATACCATCTAATAAATGCCCCCTGGGGTCTTTTAAGGAGAACCCCAGCAGCTCGAAGCCCTCTACAGCATCAATATCCAAGGGGACAAAATCCCATCCTTCTCTAAACATGAGACCCACCCCACCGCCTCTGCCTATGGTTCTGGGCTTGTGAAAAAACTTATAACCTGGAGTACACGCCAATCCCGGTTCAAGGGCAGAATCAGGATAGGTCCAGGTCTCCGTCATAAGTAACATGTAAAGGTGGTGTATTTCAGTGAGCAGTTGGATCTCTGTGACATGTTTAGGGAGAGATCTAACGTTAAGTAGCCCACAGACCCGTGCCTCTTTCCTAGGACAATCAGGCCTTGGGTTAACCGGGTTCTCAGTTAAAGGCAGTCCTACCCCAATACCACCATTCTCACCTATCTCCCGCAATGTCCGGCTCGAATAACAAAGTCTTCCCGAATCACGCACAGCATGGCTGGCGCTGTGCGCGGATCGTGCGCGGACGGGCGCAGACGGGCTTGCCTTTGGCGCGCCGCCGGCGTGCCCGCTGCACACGTCCGCTGCGCTCCCTCGATCTTGCCGGCATTAATATCCGGTATTGGTGTCAGCTCCTCCCCTCACCCGCTCTGATTGGCTGCCCTGGGGGAGTGGCACTAGAAGATTTAAAATGAGGCTGGTAGCGCTGATAGCGCTGATCACGGCGAAATGAAGCGTTCTATGTGTGCTGCAGATTGCCGAACACATAGAAAAAGCAAAAACGAGGAGAAATAAAGATATTTCTCCTTGTTGCGCCATTCTAATGCCTACTATTGCATGGCGTTCGTTTTTGGCACTGCCTCAGAGTTCCAGATCCTTGTAAATCTGGGACAGCATCAAAAAGCAATGGGTGTTGTGGTGGAACGCCCACAGCAACACCCATATTACACCCCTTTCACGCAGATATCTGCGTGAAAGGGTACCGTATTTACAAATCGGCGTTAAGCCACAAAAATTGGATGCAAGCCACTTTGTAAATATGGTGCAGGGCACTGCGCCACCGGAACTGCGGAAAAAGTGACATTCCGATGGCGCAATCCCCTTGCAAATATGCCCCTTTATATGTTGGATGCTTCAGAACAGAACTGACGGCAGCATGGTTGTTGTTATAACATATTCTATTAAGATGCACTATTTCTATTTCTGTTGAGAAGACCTCTTTGCAGGACATTACTCATCAGCCACACATTGCATGTGTTCTGGAGCATGAAGGAATACCTGTATCCTTTGCATGCTAGAACACCATTGTTGCAACGTTATTTCAACAATTTTCACCAGTTGTTTAGGCCTGGTGGCTTCCTACATGGACATAGCTCAATCATTGCATATGAGCAGTGGTGTAACAATAGCGTCAGTGTGGGGGGCCCCCTCTGGCACTGTGCATGGGCGGGCCTGAGAGCTCCTGACAGGGTCCGGAGCATGTGGGCCTCCTCCAGGTACCCCTAAGGGCTAATATGCCCCTAAGGGGCATATTAGCAAGGAGTTGCGATATTTATCGCAAAACGCCGCCTATCGCTGGAAATTATCGCTGAGATAACACCCTATTAGTAAGGTTTATCTCCATAGCGATAATATTTCCAGCGATAGCGGCAAAATGTGAGAATATCGCTGGAAAAGCAGCGATATTCTCGCATTATCGCTAAGGTGGATTCAGCATTAGAATCCACCTCCTATACTTTAAACAGGTAAGTCATCCTCACTAGCAGGTGGTAAAATATAGCGATAAACGCGCTTAGCGCGAATTATTTTATCGCTTCGCCTGCCTTGTTAATAGGGGGTAGTGGTGTTAGCGACTGTTTTCAGTCGCTTTTAGAAGGGAACGCCTTCCTTGCATGTCATTAGCGATAATTATCGCTGACATGCAAGGCGATGGAAAACGCGGCCTCTAACGCCTGAAAGCTGTTGCTAACGCCTGTTAGCGACAGCTTGCTAATAGGGCGATAAAATTATCGCTTCTTTAGCGGCAAAAAGTGCCGCTAAAGCGGCGATAAAGCCCTTGATAATATGCCCCTAAGTCTTCAGATTGAGCCAGGCCCTCATGGGGACGGAGACCAAAATTGATCACAGGAGGGGCCAGGCACTAGCCAAGAGGCGCATCATGCTGAAAACAAGGCTGTATTGTTATATTTTAAAAAAAGAGAGTGGAATGGGCCATCATAATTTCTTCTGTGACTCGTGTCCTGACTGGGATTTGGTGTCGGAAGGTGGAGCTCTAAATAATGCTTGCCCCCCCCCCCATTTGCGATAAAGGATTGCTCTGTGGATACTTTTACGCTTTATGGGGACCCGGCTGCCCATAGCATGCTGGCAATCATGTATTTTATAGGATTTTTAAAAAGGATAATGGCAATATTGACCTCTTTACTGTTCTTAGAGCTGCCAGTTTTGTAGAATAATTGTTGCTGAAATATTCTTGTTATACGGGGGCGGGGGGGACAGATTCGTTTTTTCTAACACTTAAGGGGGTGGGAGGTGGGGCTTTAAACATTTTGAAGACCACTGATCTAGTAATGGCAGATAAATGGCAGATAAAACACGTCCAAGACTCTCACACATGTTCTTATAGAGCCAAGAGCGGGGGAAAAAAGCCTTGCATTGTCTGAACGACTGTTGTTTTCTTTCGTCGGTGACAAAGAACTTGCCTGTAGCGTTATGTAGTGGTGCACAGTTACATATCGTGCATTCCGAATTTAATACGCGTTCACTGGGATAGATACAGATGTGGGTGTTGCAGGGCGCCCACTAACCTGACATGTTCAGTTGTTTAACTCAAACGATACTGCTGTCATGAAGCAAAGTCGGAAGGCGTGGTCTGGAAAGTCAATATCCTTTCACTTAGTTAATATACTCAGCCCCATCTGTAGGTATCCAATCTGAGTCTCCCATCGGCAGGTGCCAGAGTTAGTGAAATGTATATACTTCATGTATACGTTTTAAAACTTTTATGTGAAATCTAAGAGATGATTGTGAGACAGTAAAAAAGGATAGCATTTATTCATCTCTAGGTTGTGTGGTGGGTGTTCCTTCGAGTGAAATACAGTGTCACACTGCCACCATGTGGATACAATCAGTTATGCATTGGCATGACAATAATTCTGGCAGTCACTGTTAAAATTGATGCCGACAAATATATTTTCTTCACATGATTTTTCCATTTGCAATACAATAAAAAAATCAGTTCCGCCTATGAACTGAGGACATATACATGGAGGAAAACAGTACATTGTTTAAATGAAAAAAAAAAAAACTACGTGAACAACCATTTAATTGCAGTTCATTTCTTTACTTTGTTCTAAACTGCCTTGCACTAAGCACTGAGGAGCAAGGTATTTATGGTCTTTCTGGCGGGATACTTTATCTAACTGCAGATTCTTTAGACTATCCCCAGGTGCCAGAATGGACCAGGAAGGCTGCACACAACAGCGCTTCCAAGCTGGTAGGTGGCAGAGTGTGGCTCCTTATTGTATTTATGTTTTTGTTTTTTGTAGTTTTATACAGTGCAAACTCGACACATGGCCATTGGAACTCTTTACATGAGCGCCAGATAACACTACACAATGTCCGATTTTTTTTTCTTTCGTTACAGTAAGATTAAGGGGCTTATTTATAAGAGACCTGCGTCACTTTTGCATCTCGTAAAGTGGTATACATGCGTGATGCAGGGCTCTGAATCTGATTTATGAAGCCATGCTAAGCCACCCTCGGGCTTTGAGTGGCCTCATAAATTTAAGAGTAAGGCAATGCAGCGCAAATCACTGAGTTGCCTCACTCTGCATCTGGGAAGCGTTCCACAGGCATTGCGGTGGGTTTTCCCATGCAACACCCATGGATTTTGACTCTGCCCCAAATTTACAAAATCCTATAAACCTGGCGAAGCCCCAAATCCGTACGCCAACTGAGGCGGTCTGTAACAAGGAGAAATATGTTTAGTTCTTCCCATTTTTCCTCATTCTATGTGTGCTGCATTCTGCACCACACATAGAAACGGATTGTTTTTGTGCAGAAAGATGTCCCCTTCATTGCACAAAAACAATCCTGCGTGCAATGGAGACACCCTTGTACTATGGTGCAAGGGTGCCTACATTAGCGCTAGGCTGCAAAATGGCACCAGCGCAGGGAGAAAGGATAGGAATGCCCTGTATTGCATAAATAAGGTGCATTACTGCCCTTTCCCTTTGGCGTAGGGCAGCTGTCCTACACGAAAATCCCATAAATGAGGACCAAAGTGATATCTGGTGCTGGGGCTCAAATCTGATTTTCCAGGTCCAAAGATGGCACCATCACCTCTTGACTTTGTTCCATCCAGAAGTGACAAATTGTGAGAAGTTGGCCTGGTATATGCTGTTCACTAATTAAAGTGGACACCTTGCACCAGGGCAAATCGACTCTTATGGTAGATAGGTTTAAGACAACCTTTTAAAGAAAGCTATCCTAGTGGTAGCTGTGGAGAGCAGCCTTCAGGCTAAGTCTCGGAGGAATGTAAAGCAGCTTGTTTTACCATATAATCTCTTGAATCACCAAATGAAAAGACACCACACAGGTATATATATCAAATATATATGTATTTATTTCTAAATAACTCTCTACTAATCTCTTTATGAGATTAGAAGACAAACATATGCACAAATCAACGTTTCACAATAAGTTAAGCACAAAATATGGCTGGGGCCCTAGGAGCGTACCAGACCATATACTAAGTAAGAGACTTAGGGACAACGACTTGCAGGGAGACAAGGCCTAGGGCCTTCAGAAGTGCTGGGGCCTCACGAAACCACCCAAGGCAGGTAAGTAAAGGACCCACGGGGGACGCGTGCAGTGTGGATACACAGGCGCGGATCGCCGTTGACTTCAATGGGGCAAGTCGCGGTTGGAAATAAAGAGTTTTAGGATACTTCGGGAGAACCTACAAGCAAGTCACTTACAGGGTAAGTAGTTCTAGGGCCCACACTCCACAGGAGCACCGTAGTGCTGGAGTTACCTCACCCAGGGAAGCCGGGTGCATAGGTGTCCTTTGGTGTCGGGTCGCGGCGTCGTTTTCAATGGCGAACAAAGAAGACTTGCTGCTTGCGGGAGCTGAAGAAGTGTCCGGTGGAATCCAAGCCTGGATTCTGAAGAAGGATGACCTGAAAGCAGAGGGGACAGTGTTCAAAGTCACTTGGCAGTGACCCGGGGCAAGGAAGATGGATGCCCACCGTCGTCGGTTGATTCAGGTCGGTTGCGGGTGCCTTGACTCTTCAGCCACGTGGTCCAGGAGGTGTCGACGACGACCAGGAGCTGGATTCGGTGGGTCCCTCGACGTCTGCAGCTGACTGCAGTGTCGGCAACTCGATTGGAGCCAACAAGCCTTGGCAGCAGCAAGTCTCGGGGAGATGAAGAAAAGTCGATGGCGCAGACCAGCAAGGTCTGAGGGACTCACCCAGCGAGGGTAAGTCAGGACAGGCCTGGAGCAACCAGGGAGCCCTTTGGTTTCTTCAAGAAGTCTTCTGGGGACCCACAAGCCGGTGGGCAAGGGATCGCGAAGACACCTCGGGCGGAATCACTCAACAGGGGCCCACGGTCACTCGGGACGGTGTAGGCCTCTGATCTTCGGAGGGATTCCTGCTGGAGGTCGGGACCACACGTGGTCCAAAGCACAGGTTCGTAGAACGTTGCGAAGGGGTTGCACTCGACAATAGTGCACGGTACCCAGGGGTCGCGGTTCCTCGTTACTCGTGGGGTCCACTTGCCTCAGCTTCGCTGGGGACTCATGATGGCCTGGGAGAGGTCAGGAAATCCACTTTCTGGGCTGCAGGGACTTCGGACTCCGGCGGGAGCGGCGTAGTTTGCGACCGTCGTTGTCGGTTTTGGTGCCTGCCAAGCAGGGGAGTCACTCCTTGACTCCAAGGGAGATTCTTCTGTCTTCCAAAGGTAGTGGAACGTCGAAGGGCCAGGATTCTTCTGTAGAGTGTCGTCCAGGGGTTATCTGCTTTGCAATGGCAAGGTTCCCCCTCTTATACTAAAAAGAGGGGATGGACTAGCTCTATGACCCCACCTATGGGAGGGTCAAGGGAGGGGTGGCTACACCCACTCTCCCTTTGTCCAGTTTCACGCCAGAGCAGGGGCAGGTAGCCCCTGAGCTGGTTTGAACTGGCATATGCACAGAGGAGCCTTCTGCTCCCCAGTGCAGGACTTCAAAGCACTCTAAGAGTGCACCCACCCAGCCCCAATACACTAAACCCTGTCTGGAAGGTGGTTACACCTCCCTGTGACAGGATGCCTATTGTTGGGCTTCCTCCACTGTGAGTTTCAGTCATCAGCAGGAGGGCAGCCCAGTGTCTGTGACTGGTGGCATCCATTTTGTGATGCCAGGGCTCTTTAGGATTCTACCGCGTTTCCACAGCAGGTACATGTCTTATCCCTCTAGAAGGGTGGAATGCTACCCCCGCCGCCAAGATTGGCGGGGGGTAGTATTCCAAGATGTTTGACACCAAACACGACATGTTTTGATGCAGCCATTCCAAAGTTAGCATTTACCGCGAGGATATAATGCACTTAATAGTATATGGTTTAACCGCATCCACAAACAGCACCAGAGAATAGACTCTGAGAGCTGCAGAGGGGCCCTGCTCAGGCAGAGGCACCCCCTCACATAGAAGCCAAGCACCCTGCCCTCAGGATTGATAGGGCCTGCCTTAGGGGTGACTGATAGGTTTATATGTGTGTGCAAGAGAGATATAGGAAACCTATATCTCAGTGAGGGGTGCTAGCACCACCTCACCCAGGCTGCAGTAGCAGGCCTGTGGTGTCAGATTTAGACTGCTTCCCAGGGGTGGCATAACACATGCTGCAGCCCCTGGTAGGCCTGTGAAGTACCTATGCCCTTGGTACCTAAGGTACCATATACTAGGGACTCATAAGGCACCACAGTATCCAATCACTAGTGCACCTAGAGTGCACTCCATGTCGTTTAGAGAGAACAGAGAGGCTGGGGCCCTGATTGGCAGGGACCCAGCCAGACTATAGCCAGAAACCAGTGCTAACATCAGAAAAAAAGTGGGGGCAACATAAGAGGCAGATCCTACTCTCCTACACAAATAGAGGCATGTATAAGTCCCATCTATGCGCGCTGATGTCAATTTCTTTATTGACTCTGTTCAGACCCTTGGATGCGGAGTCCAAAATGTAGTGTGCAGATCTCTAGTTTGGGACCTTTTAGCTGGAAAAAAAGAGACCATTCCGCAGAACGGGGTGGCTGAAGGGCATTGAGTAATCTGCGGTTAGATAGAAGACACCAGTAAGAGCATTACCAAAGGTAAGTAACTTGTACTTCTAATAGCTACTTCTAACCACAGATTCCTTACCTTTTGAATAGGTAACAAAGCAGTACTTCCCAAGGCGGAGGGTTCGCAGAATGAGTTGAGATCAAAAAGTCCTGCAGGATCAAATGAGTAAAATGTCCTTCTTATCGCACCTGGCTGTCAAGGCAGTAGTGCCTCATGAAAGTGTGTATGGACGTCTATGTCACAGCCTGACAAATGTAGAGAACAGGCACTACATGTGCTAACATAGTGGTAGCACCCTTTGCTCTGCTGGAATGAGTCCTATTTACCTCTGGAGAGACACCACGCAGCAAGGATAACATTCAGAACCTCAGGAGGACCATCAAAAGTAGACAACTTCTGGTGCTCAATCTCTTCACCTGGAGGTATAGATTCTGCAGGCCATCAAGCTGCAACAGAATATCCTCTCAAGCATAAGCCTGACTAATCAGGTACAGGTGCTCCTGCCTAGAAGTTATGGGTACTACACTCTCCTGGCTCAATCCAGATCCACTGAAAACGCTTGGTCTTGGTCATTCCTGATCTTCTTCAGAACTTGGGGCAAGAGCCGCAGAGCCGGAAAGGCACATCGGAGTCCTGTGCTCCACTTTTACCTAAATGCATCACCTAGAGAGAGTGTTCTTTGGAACTCCAATGTGCAGAAGTTTTGGCACTCTGTTATAGCGATGGTGGCAAAACATCAATCCAGGGTACTCTCCACTGTCAGAAGATGCCCTGAACCTCCTCGGGGTGCAACCGCCATTTGTGATCTTTCAGGCATCATCAGGGGAGCTTGTCTGCTCTGGCCTACAAAGATTCCGCATGAAGGTCACAACTAGGGAAATGCCCTGATGTCCCAGTCAACTCCAGAGGTGAAGGACCCAGGACTCCACACCACACTGGGTATTGCAGTACCAAATGCCAGCGGTGATGCTTCCCTTTGGTGGTTGGTAGTAAGGTATTCAGTGACAGGGAAATGGCTCACAACTCCAACAGGTTGATGTGGAGTCAGGTTTCTGGCAGAGACCAGAATCCTCTGATCTCCATCTATCCCAGATGACCTCCCCAATCCAGCAGTGTTACATCCATCACTTCAGCAAAATCTGGGTGGGAAAGGAGAGGAGTCTTTCGCAGGTCTAATTGCTGTCAAGCAGCCACCACTGCAGATCTTTTGCAGTCTCCTGGGAAACCGGGATGGAAGATAGAATCCGACAGGTACCCTTGCTGCTGGGTCCACTGAGACTTCAGGTTCCACTGCAGAGCCCGTATGTGCCGATTGGCACAGTTGATGAGCAGGATGCAGGAGCCCAAGAAGAGTCAGAACTACTCTTACAGTGATCCGGGTCCAAGGCTGAAACATTGGGATCATAGCCCAAAAGTCCTGGACATGTTGTGATGAAGGGAAGGACCTAAACTGCCCTGTATCCTAGATGACTCCAATGAAAGGGAGACTCTGAGAAGGAGTCAAGGGTGACTTCAGCACATTTATTGTGAGCTCAACGATGTCAGGAGGTTCACCATCAATTGGAGGTGGTCTACAACTGACTGTGGTACCCATGCCTTCAATAGCCTGTCATCAAACTGGTATTCCCAACCATTAAAGGTGAGCCATGGCCACAGCCATCACTTTCATGAACACCCAAGGGGCACCGATGAGGTCAAAAGGGAGCAAGGCAAATTGAAAATGCTCCTGGCCTACCTTGAACTGCAGGGAACATCTGAAGGACTGCAGGTCTGGTATATCAAAATGTGTGTCCTGCAGGTCCAGGGCTACCATCCATTCACCCAGACCCAGGGCAGACAGAGCCTGGACCAGTGTGAGCATTTTGAATATGTCCTTCTAGATGAAGGAATTTAGAGAGCAGAGATAGAAAATAGGACAAGCTTCTGTCCTTCTTCAGCAAAAGGAGATAGTGGGAGTAACAATCCGTCATTATTTCTAAGGCCAGGTGCCCTCTCTATGGCCCCTTTGGACAAGAGAGCCGGCACCTCCTGCAACAAAATGGCTACGTGCTCCTCTGAAAGTTTCTCTGAAGGGGGTGAAAGATGCGGTGGGTTAGAAAGGAATGGAAGGGCATTGCCCTGTTGAAAGATCTGGAGGACCCAACTGTCAGATGTGATCCTTTGCCACCCTTAGAGAAAGTGTTGGATCACACCTCCTACAGGGGTGGTTGTGTGCCACTGAAGGTAAGCTAAAGTGGCTTGGATACTGATGCCGCCCTGTTAAGGGCTTGGTTTGATTGCTATCTCTGGTGACCTGCAGATTGCCCAAACCCTGTCCCCAACTCCAAAAATAGTGAGTGCAGGCGGGACACTGGGCTGGCACTGCCTGTATGCCAACCCTCTGGAGTAATCGTAAATGGGACAAAATTCTTGGGGAACCAATGTTGAAAGGTCCAAGAAATGAGCTGTAGCTTGGCTCTCCTTAAAGCACTGCAAGGGGGAATCTGCCTTCTCAACAAACAGGCAAGATCTGTCAAAAGGCGTATCGATAGAGGATGCCTGGACATCCCAAGAGAAGCCGACAGATCTCATCCAAACATGGTGAAGGAGCACTAAACTGGTTTCAACTGCCTCCAGACTAGACTTAATGACAGATTTGGCCACATCCTGACCACCATGAATGGTTTGAGCTAGGGAAGCCTACAAGTCTTCCGGGACTGCCGACAAGATCTCGCCAACCATGATCCAGAGGGTGTAAGTTTGTTGCCCAAGCAGGAAACATGCATTGATGGACTTTAAGGCTAGGCTGGCTGATGAGAACGTCTGTTTCCTGAATAGCACAATTTTCTTTGACTGCCTATCTGTGGGGGTCATGAGGAATGAATTTGGGCTCACCTTGCTCATGGAAGCTTGAACCACCAGACTCTCTGGGGTTGAATGTTGAGTTAGAAAATTGGAGACTTTGTGTGTTCACAGGATAGCAAAAACTAGACTTTGTCAAATTCCCATCAACGTGCCAGTATGGGCTTCATTGAATGTTAACACAGGCTCAGAAGAAACCTGATCAGGCTGTAACACCTCTGTGAGGACATTAGTCTTTATCTCCATGGAAGAGGGTTTTAATTTCAAAACCTTAGCTGCATATCTAATCACCACAGCAAAGGAAGCATTTTCCTCGGTTAGTAGGCCAGGGGGAGAAAGCAACCCAGTATCAGCACACTGGGCTCCTGTAATTTCATATAGAGGATGGTGTCATCATAAGAATGGGAACAATTATTTGCATCATCTCAATTGTTATCTCCCAAGTCTGTCTGACTTCTGGTCAGAGCTGGAACTAAAAAGTTGATGGAGCATTTGAAGGCGGCTCCCTTGCAGAGGCAGTGCTCTCTCTGAATCTGACTGAATGGGGACAGGTAGGTCAAAGTGGATTTAGGATGCAACCTCGGTCGAGGACAAGATAAGTTTGGTTCAGAGTCGAACATCACTATATGTAAGGGATCCTCCTTGAAACCAAAGAGATCGGCACCGATTTTGCCATCGGAATGGAAGTGGGCAGTGAAGCCCGGGCGGAACCTGAAGACTATTCTAGAGGCGCAGATGGCACCAAGGACAGATCCTGTGGTAGTATCCAGATTGGCGCCCCTGTGGATCTTTGGGGCCCAAAGGCACACCAAAGGGAACTGGAAGGCACACCAGAAGGAACCAGAAGTATGGCAATGATGAACATGGCCTCCCTAAAGGCCTGGATTTGTTGTGATGTCACCAATGACCCAGGGAACTCAGGGTGCATAAGGACCAATTGTGGACTCAGCTCTGTATGTGGATTGGGAGCCATACCGAGTGGCACATTGATGCCCTCACGACTTCTCTGGAGATAGAGATTGGTGGGGTGGGGACGAGAAGCTCTTGGCTTTCTTAATTTTCCTCTTTGAATTAAATTTATCTAAAGATTTTGATCACTTCTCGCTCCCAGATAACCTTCTGATTCATGAGACTGCATTCCTCATAAGACTTGGAGTCATGTCCTGAGCCCAAACACCAAAGGCAGACCTCGTACACGTCTGTCACAGTAATTTGTTTGTGACAGTCCCGGCAAAATCTTGTAACTTTAGGTCGAGTCAGAGTTCCCTTGAAAACTGGCTGGGAATTGTTTTTTCAGATAAAAATCTCATCAAACCAACAAGGGAAAAGGGGAGTGGAGCTCCACAGTGCTGTTCGAAGGTGCAGAAAAATGTCAGCGTGCAGGTATGGTGCTTATATGCAGCTCCATTTGTCACTTAGTTATGGAACGAAGTCAACACTGAGCAGCACGGAGCCATCTACTGGCGCATGGGAGCACTGCTGTTTAAAAGTTTTCAAATCCAGTCTGGTGCCTGGGGATATTCTAAAGGAGAGGAATCTGCTCTTAGAAGTATCCATGAGAACTACTGCCAAGCATTTTCAGAAGCCTATCTTGGCACTAGTATCAGATTCTGCTAAACCCAAGAACATTAATTTCCAAACTCTCCTAATTATGACTGGGGCTATTCATAAAGGTAACTTATACTTGTGAGTAAGTTGCATGTGTACGTTTACTCTTATATTTCTGAGTAACTTTACTACTTTTAGCTAGTCATCATTTATAAGTTTAAAGTTTCTCAAAAGTGTTGACTTAGATTTCTCCAAACCTGAAAGAGAGGGTGGAGTCAAACTGTAAGTTAATTGTGCCAAAAAAAGAGCAGTAGTAAGTACATCAACTCATATGGCCAACCACTGTTACTACAACGCCCTCCAAAAGAAAATGATGGAGACAGGGAGTAAAAATAGAAACCCCAAAGGAAATAATGTTAAATTAAACTAATTTATTTCAAATTTTTAAATAAATTAATTTAATGTTACACATTTGAACTTAATTAAAAAATAAATATAATTTGTAAGTCAAAATATTTTAATAATTTTATTTAAAAACAAATGTAACTATTTTTTTTTATATTATCCTAAAATAATTATATTTGTAACTTTTTTGTAGCTTATAATATATAATTAATAAATATAAGCATTCTACTTTAGGTGGGATATTTTTTAATGAATCTTAAAAAATATGGTAATTTAATGTAATATATTTAAATTAATTAAGGGCCTCATTAATGAGGTTTTGACGTAGGACTGCGCTGCAAGAAATCTAGATGTGTTGCCCTATGTCAAAACAAAAGGGCAGGAATGAGCCGTATCTATGAGATATAGTGCATTCCTCTCCTTTTCCCCTGCGCTGGCGCACAATGGGCTGCCATGCGCCAATGGAGGCATCCTTGCGACTTGGTGTAAGGGTGCCTTTCGTTCCTGGGCTGATTGATTTTGTGCAGGAAGGCTCACCTTCCTGCACAAAATCAATCGATCCAGGCGATTTCCTCTTTTTATGTGTGCTGCAGAATGCAGCACACATAGAAAAAGGAAAAAACAAGGAGAAATGAAAACATTTCTCCTCGTTGTGCCTCCCTAATGCCACCCCTGGGATGGCGTTAGATTCTGACGCATTCTCATGTTTACGATTTCTTGTAATCTGGGAATGCTTCAGATTCCATGGGTGTTGCGTGGGAACACCCACAGCAACACCCATGGAACGCCCCTTTTATGCTGCAGTCTCCGTGAAAGGGGCACATATTTACAAGGCTAGGAAAAGCCACATAAAGTGGCTTTATGTGGCCTTGTAAATCTGCCGGGGCACATTGCGCCACGTCAAAAAACTGACATTCCGGCGGCGTAAGGGGCCTCATAAATGAGGCCCTAAATAGCTAATGCAAAATTAAGTTGCTAGTGCTGTACAATTGTCTGTATTTTTATTTACATGTAAAATAAATATATAACATTTATTTTCAAATAATATTTAATATAAAATAATTTTACTAATTTTTGTCAAGTTTTATAAACCTTCTCACTTTTCCCTATACTTTACCATAGAAGATCCCCACCTGCTGGCAGTGATTTTTTAATTATCTTTTAAATATTGATTAATTATGTATTAATTAAAAGTAATTCAAATATATTTTAATAAAAATAATAGTCCATTAAATGTTTTATTAAAAAGATTATAAAATTATTTTAAAATAAAATAATAAATGTGTTTGTTTTTAGATAATTTGTTAACATAAAATGTGATTTATTTATATTTTAACTATTTTAAATAATGCAATTTAATTTAGCATTATTTCCTATTGGGTTTTGTTTAAAGTCCCTACCTCAAACATTCTCAATGGAAGTGTGTTGTAGTGCCAGTGGTTGCTCATGTGTGTGATGGACTTACTCCTGCTCTGAGTTGGAATACATTTACTACTGTTTAGGTCCTTTTTGGTTTTAACAACATTAGAAGTGCAATTTGTGAATAGCAAAGGGCTTATGCTGAGTGTCGGAAACTGGGTTTTGTTGCAGTACTCCCCCACACATTTTGTTTCCTGATATCTGATGCAACTTTGACTGAAAGTGTTCTGGGTCCCTGCAAACCAGGTACCCAGTACCAGTGTTCTTTCCTGAAACTGTACGATTGTTCCATGATTGGCACCCCTTTAGGATCCTTGAATGTCCCTAGTAAGTGGTACCTCTGGCACCTGGGGACTTGGAACTAAAGACCTAAGGGACACCCTCACCAAGCTCATGCAAACTGCCAGTGCAGCCTGCGTGTCTTGGTGCAGAAAAAAACGAAGAGTCTACATGGCACACATCTCTGTGTGCCGTGCCTGACAGCACTACATGTGGTATAGGTAAGTCACCCCTACGGCAGGCCTTACAGCCCTATGGCAGGGTACACTATACCCATGTGTGGGCATATCTGCAGGAGTGGATATATCCCAGTGATATCTAAGTTTGCCCTTAGATATTGCAAGTGCACAGGGAAGCCATAATAAGTACATGGGCTGGACACTCATCATTACGAATTCCCCAGCTACATGATGGCTTCACTGTACCCCAAGGTGTTTGGTGCTAAACACCTCACCTTAATAAACCTACACTGATGCCAGTGATGGATTTATTAAACAATGCACCCAGAGGGCACCTTAGAGGTTCCCCCTGAAAACCTGCTGACTACTAGTGTTTTGACAGACTGGTCTCAACCAGCCAGGCACCATAGACAGATTTCTGACCTCCTGAGGTGAGAGCCTTTGCTCTTGGAGGCCAGAAATAAAACCTGCTCTGGGCGGAGGTGTTCACACCTCCTCCAAGCAGGATGAGCATTCCAGGGCGGGAAGCTTCAAAGGCCCTGCCACCTTTGTAATGTGACCCAAGCCTCTCCAGATAGTGGAGGTGCCCACCATCCTGTCTTCACCCCACATTTTGGCAGCCGGGAAAATTAGTAAGATGAGGAGATGTGCTCACATTCAGCCAGCACCACCCCTAGGGTGGGCCAGATGATGTGGACCGCACTTTTCAGATTCCTCCATGTTGTTTTGGATGGATTTAGCATTCTAGGGTCAGGGTATGCCCCCTTCCCACAGGAAGTAGTTATATAGAGGGTGTACACACCCTAAAGGTAGGTAGCCGATTGGCTACTACCTGTCACTCCCCATAAATGCCCCTAAATTTAGTATTTAGGTGGCACCCCTGAACATAATCAACAGAAAAAGGACGAAGAAGAGTCACTACCTGGCAAGAACTGCAGCAGAACTTTGGACTTTGGTGCAAAACCCTGCCATCCTCAGCCCTCCCTCAGCAATCACAACAGAGTGACTTTTCCTGTGAGCTGTAGAACTACCAAAGCCTTGGGTAGCCTGCCAGCACTTAAAAAATCACTGACAATCTTCCTTGGAGTAGAGAAGCTACTTCCCTGCAGTCTGCAGGCACTGACAAGCAGAGTCCGGTCCACCGCCTTGCAGCTCTATGGAGCAACTGACCCTGCAGATGATCAGAAGGTACTCGTGCTTTGGAAGATCAGATCTGTCTGCCCAGCGAGTGTGAAGACACCTGGACCAACTGGAGACGTGCAGCACCAACCCCCGGTGTACCGGAAGCCCTGCACCAAACACCAATAGTGAGAGCCCAGTCCGGATTCTTACTGCACCAGGACCAAGCTGCCATCGAGGGACATCAGCATCACTGAAAGCCACTACGAGAGTGGCTCAGCTGCTTTGATTTTGCCCCTGCCAGCTGTTTTTCCTGACTGCGAGGTACATCTTTGCGCACTCAGTCAAGCCCAGCTAACCACTATGCACCCGAGCCGCACGGACCAGGGTCCCAACGAATCAGCTGTTCTCCCTTGCTCCAAGACCTCTTGTGACCTAAGCTCCCATTTGGGAGCCCTCTGACTTGTCCGCAAGTCCCCAGTGCAGCCCATTTAGTTATTAAATTTTAATTACTTTATAATTAGTTGTTCATAGTAATAGTTTTTAATTTAAAAATAAGTTTTAAATGTGTTTTATTATTTTATAGTTTAATTTAGGTGTGTGTTGTGAACATTATAGTGTTAAAGTGTGTGTAGTTAATTAATGTTTATTAGTTTTTTTAATGATATTTTTTGAATTATTATTAATTATGTTAATTATGGAAGTAAATTTAATTTAAAATGTTGAAGTGTGTTGTTATTGGTGTGGTGTTATAGGGTAGGAAATAAAATAAATACATTTATGTATTAATTAATATTTTTGTTTGTAAATATTTTCTAGTTTAAAAGAATTTTCTTTTTTTAAATGTATTTAGTATTTAATTTTATATCATATTTTTAGGTATTTATTATATGTAATTAATGTTATAATATGTTTTCTTTTTATAATTTAATATTTTTTTCTAATTTTTAAAATATTATTTATTTATTTTTATAATTTTTCTCAATTTTTAATAACTGTTGTACTGTGAATAGTCATTTTTGCCTCTCCGCTATACAACATTTTCCCTACTGTTGCACTCATTGGAGTGGGAATAGTAATTTTTACCCCTCCGCTATCCAACACTTTCCCTACTGTTGCATTCACTGGAGTGGGAATAGTAAATTTTACCCCTCCTCTATCCAACACTTTCCCTACTGTTGCACTCACTGGAGTGAGAATAGTAAATTTGACCCCTCCGCTATCCAACACTTTCCCTACTGTTGCACTCACTGGAGTGGGAATAGTAAACGTTACCCCCCCGCTATCCAACACTTTCTCTACTGTTGCACTCACTGGAGTTGGAATAATAATTTTTACCCCTCCACTATCCAACACTTTCCCTACTGTTGCACTCACTGTAGTGGGAATAGTAATGTTTACCCCTCTGCTATCCAGCACTTTCCCTACTGTTACACTCACTGGAGTGGGAATAGTTATTTTTACCCCTCCGCAATCCAACACTTTCCCTACTGTTGCACTGACTGTATTGTGAAATATAAGTTTAAATATTTTTTAATAGTTCCATGTTTTAATTTATTATAGATTTTTGTTTTTTATATTTTAAATCATTGAGATATATATATATATATATTTTATAATTTTAAACTTTTAACATAAATTAAAAAAATAGTTTATTAATTGTTTTAAAGTAAATATATGAGTATAAATAATTATGTTTGTGTGTTTATCTTTTTTATTAAGTCTATTTGTTATATTTTATTAAAATGTATATTACATTTATTTTATTTTGTTGAAATTAAATTTAATATTTAATATATTTAATATATATTTTTTTATTTTATATTTATATAAAAGTCGATATTTTATAAATCTACATTTTTTACATCAATATTTTTTAGTCAATATTTTTGTACTTACCTGTTTAAGTATAGGAGTCGATATTTTTGTTGTCTATATTTTTTACTCAATATTTTTTATATCGATATTTATTACATCGATGTTGTGTCAGTGAACCACCTTCAAATTTATACACTGACGAAAGACATGGAAGTCTCCGACTCTATTTCTTTTTTCCAAACTTACATTCCTAAGGCTCTTGGAATGCTTGAATTTACTTCTTTGAATAGCCAGTGAGCTCATAGATTGTGACATGTTCCAAAACTTGCAGCAGGTTCTGAAACCGGCATTCCAAATTGAAGTAGAAACATTTACAGCAGCTTCTGGATATAAACTTAATTCAGATAAATATGAAATTCACCATTTATTAAATTGTGCATTAATCATTATTTTGTTGGTACAAATTATGGGCATCATTACGATGGCGGGCGGACAAAGTCTGCCCGCCACCGTACCGGTAAATGGGACCGATCGCCAGAGATGCGGCCGTCCCGCTGGGCCCATTAGGATGCGACCGCCACCCTGGCGGTCGCATTCCGCATATTCAACATTGTGGCGGGCGGTGCTGTAAGCAGCACACGCCACAATGTTGAAAATGCATGTCGTGCATTGGCATGCACAACGTGACAGGCACCGCGCGGTGCCTGCCACCTTGTCCATGCTAATGTAGGGGGGTACCCCCAAGTGCAGCCCCCCATCCTCCCACCCCCCGGGGGTCCCGCAACGGGCCCCCAAAGTGAACTCTGCATGCCTTTCCATGGAGGAGTCTCCGCCATGGAAAGGCATTGAAAATGCCACATGCTAATATGGATGGCGGTGCCTGCAAGGCACCGCCACCATATTATGGGCCTTTTCCGCCCTATAGGCAATTGGGACGATTGCCTACCGGCGGAAAAGCGGCGGACGGTCTTTCCGTCCGCCGCGGTACCCCCGCCATGCTAATGTGGTGGGGGTAAAAGGCCGTCCGGCGGGCTGTTTTGGCCGGTCGGGCGGTGGCGATCCGCCCGCCATGCTAATAGGCCCCTATGCTTGGACTGCACAGAAAATGAAACAGTTAGGTTTATGATTTACAAACAACATTAAAGAAGCAATTTCTTTTAATTGAGACCTAGGGTCTTATTACGATGAGTGTCAGAAAGCCTCCGACCTCAGGTCGGAGGCTTTCCGAGCCTCATCGTCAGTTTCACTTCCTACCGCCTAATTACAATCTAGGCGGTCGAAAGTGAAACTGGCCGGTCATTCTGGCTGGATTCTGACGGGCTCAAAGAACCCATCGGCCGGTTGGAGATCGGCCCGTAATCCCTATGGACGGTGTTTCCACTGTAGGATCACAATGCTCAGTTTTTGACAGGCTTTCCATGCCGGGCTTTCCGACATGGAAAGCCTGTGGAAAGTGAGTTTGTTGGCTCATAGCAGGGCCCCCTTCTCCTCACGGCCTCTGGTTGGGGGCCGAGGGGGCACCCATCGTGCCCACCTGTTAATCCCTGCACCTCGTGGCTTCATAATCGGGCCCTAAGTGATTGCAAAGCTCAAGTCCTTAACATCTAGATGGAACCCCTTGTTTTCACCTTGGTGGGGAAGATCAGATTCACCCAAAATGATGTTATTACCCATTGTCTTTTTGACATTAGCTAATATCCCCGTACAAATTTCAGGACAATTAATTAAATAAATGTATTTTATCTTATCGAAATATTTATGGAATTCTAAAAGACCTCAGATGTCTCTTAATTTACAAAAACCCAAAGAGTTGTACAGAGTGAATGTTCTTCATTTTCTTTAGTATCGCTGCTTTATTCTTGAATCTATCTAAATATTTTAGAACAAATGATATTATTGACATTCCTCGTTTGTTCATTGGATGAATTTTTATCCTCCACTAGAAGGTCCCCCTTTCTTATCACTCCTGTTTTTAGGTTCTCACATATAATATTACACCCAATTTCGGTTGTACATATGACCAAAAAAGAAAATCTTTAGAATCCTCATTATGGTATAATAACTCCATGAAAATTAAAGGTAGACACATCTTTTGGAAATCTTGGAGGGATGAGGGACTCTTATGGGTTAATCAACTTGTGAATAATGACATCTGTATCCCTTTCTAACAGACACAGATCCTTTTTTATTTACCACAATCTTTTGCCAAGAATGATGCACTAATAACAGATAAAATTTCACAAGCATTACAAAATCTCCCCTTCAATGTTCGATTTGATAATTCTATGATGCAAATTTTCCAACACTTATCTTTCTTTTTTTCAGCTTCCAAATTCTACAGAACCCTTAATACATCCACTGGACCTCATGACAAGACAAAAATTGAACTTCAGTGGGAAACACATTTTAATGTCACCTGGAATATGAAACTGTGGAATAAAATCTGGATCAAAATACGTAAAATCTCTAGAGTGGCAAATATGATTCAAACTCTGTTTTTTTGATATACAATTGGCTTCTCTTTACACCAATATCTTTAAATAGAATAAATTATACTACTCCATCAGATTGTTGGTCATGTAAAACAGCCTCAGCTGATTTATATCATATTCTTTTCTCCTGTTCTCATACACATCAATTCAGGTTGAAAGTATGGAAACAGAATAATGATATTTTGTACCAATGTTCCCGTTTCATATTCAAATGGGTTCTGAGGCAGTTTATTAGATGACTGGAAGGTTTCTACATCTCCTGTTGAGATTATTGATCTTGTATTAGCAGTTGCTTTTCAACAAATAGCTATAAATTGGAAAGACTCTTCTTCTATTTCATTTCAAGAATAGTGGCATTGTGTTTGCTACAATCATCGCCTAGATAGAGAGAATTCGATTTATGTCTTGGCTCTGTGGTCTCCAGTCACAGTTGTTTTAGATGCCCTGGCTCACACCTCTAATACTTATTATCCACCTGTCAAAGAAATTGCTAAACCTCCTTGAATGTTCCATCTTATTACTTGCATTTGTGTATTTAGAGTACTTTATTGCATTAGTATTGTTGTAGTATACCCTATCTGATATTCTAATGTAATTCATGTGTGACTTATAAGATAATTATGCTGTTTTACATGGGAATTATTCTACGCACCTCCTTTGATAACATTTTTTTTCTCCTTCTTCCTCCCTTGTTCCTCGCTATTTTAACTAATACATACATTGTCATCATTGTATATTTATTTGACAGTTATCCATCTTTTTAATATGATGGCTTGTTATTGTTTATTTCTATTTGTATTCTTATTAATTAATTATTTCTAAACTTAAAAAAAAGAAATGACATAAATGTTAAAGCATAGTAAATGGTGCTCTCCAGTGTTTGAGAGGAACAACAAGGAACGCATAAACTTATGCTTTTTTATCCCTCACTCCTTCTTTATTTTACTGGCATTCTTACTCTATAACTGTGTCCTTATTTTTCTAACAAAAATATTCCAAATACTTCCTCTCCCAACTCTTCTTTCTTCTGTTCTCTCCGATTATCAGCCTCTCCTTCTTATCGCTTCTCTCTTACAAATTCTTTCTCATTTCCTCCTCCCTCTTATTGCTTCCCATCTGCCTTCTCTTTCTTCTTGCTCCCTTCTTCTCTTCCTTGTGGCCCTCTCTCACCCTACCTCCTTTTTAGCTCCTATCTCCTTTCCGCCCGTCTCCTTTTTCCCTTACTTCTGTGTCATCCTCGACCAAGGACTTTGGTTCCCAATCACCTGTACTGAGTGTGTTTGTAGATTTTCAGATAGTTCAAGGGAGAGTCAAAGGGGGCATGATATTCCTAAGGATGAAAGATCCTGGTCAAGTTGGATATTCAAGACTGTATCATTGGATAGCAGGTCCAAGAACAGTAACTTTTCCCAGGGTCTAGCGTTTGATAGCATATAGTGATATGGGCTTTGTCTTCTGCTGTGTAGTATCCAATATGTGTAAACACAAAGAATTACTAGCAGCTATCAGTCTGAATCCAAGGGGAAGCCAGAACTGCAGCATGTTTGACAGATTTTATTGTGGTGCTGGTACACAGAGCAGTAGTGTAAACCTAGGGAACATGCAGTGCAGGGGTGAGATCAAGCAGAATAGGGGCAGTGTGTGAGTATCTTCCCTACATGGCTTCATATGTGAAGTTTACTAAGAGAAACTTTAGGTGCCAGTTGCGCACAGTCCCTATTTATTGTACAGTCTGACACAGCCCCTGACTTCTCTTCCAAGAGTTCCTCTCTGTGCCCTCATCCACAGCAGGTGCTGTAAAAAGTCCACCAATGTAGGATACATCATTGTACAGAGCCTCAGCAAGGGGCCAAACATCTACCCCTACTCTTCTCAGGCCTTGTTGTGTGGCTGCACCATAGAGCAGCCCCAGCTCTGCACATGCAAGCCAAAGCACCTCCATCTCAGCCACATTGATTGAAACTTGAGCCAGTGGCTCCCAGCTCTGCCTTTCATATTGTGGCACAGCTAGGATGTGAGTGTCAGTGAAGAGTCAGGAGACAAGCCGGAAGGGAGAAATACAGTCAGTAACCCCTCTGAAGTATCTCTCTGCAGATCGGTCCACCTCCTTCGACAGAAGATGTGTTTCTTGTTACCATTTCTTGGGTCATTCATAATATTTTGGCTATCAGCCCAGCACAGTAATCTGCAGCTCTTCCGGGCAGACAACTGTATCAGAAAGAAGGCAAGCTGGATTGAAGGTCACTGGATTCATTATTATGCTTGCTGGAGAGGTTCACATGGAATGCATCACATATTAAAATACTATTGACATAGTTCACTGGGTAAGTAAGCCAGCTGCAGAAATCTCTTTTCAGCCTTCAGATCACAAGCCCCAGTCCCTGCAGGACTGGCTCAGCATTTATCCTTCTGGGATCATTAAAACAACAACCATACAACAGATTAATAAAATCTATTATTTACACGCTGGCATTTGCCTTCTGGTTGGCAAATGTTTAAATAGTGTTTAAATAGTGGGTACAAAGTGAAACACATAAAGGAGAGGGCTCAAAGGAAGAAATGTCTAGAGTCACTGGAGACACCCTGCACTCATGGCTTCACCATAACCATTCCACCCCCAGAAATATTGTAATTTAAATACAATTGGGGTAGTCTTATATGTTCCTAGTAGAATATTGCGCACAATTATCATGCTACAAAAATACAGTAGCCAAATATTCTAGTACCGATGTATTGTGTAAGTAGATGCCCGTCTATAATAAAAAACTACCATTTTAAAACCTAGAAACCACAGAAATTCACTAGTTATACATAACTTACTTGACTACAACTTGCACCACCATAGATTTGACATATCATTAGTTATGACATATTTGAAGTCATAAGCAGTGCATCAGAGCACTGAACCGCTGCACAGAACTACATCAAATTTGGCAAAAAGATAGAACTTTACTCAGAAAATGTTCTTTTTGTGATTTAGTGCAAATTCATTCAGTTGTTTTCAAGAAATTAGCATTTGAAAAGTGTTTGAGGTGGGCATGAAGGGGTTAATGCTTGTAAAAAGTTAGAGATATCTGGACCATTGCTGTCCAGATATGCTCTGATTGGCTCATTTAAAGTGGATGGGTGGAACCTGATTGGCTGGGCGGAACATGGAGAAAATGTGGTGGTGGTCATTACAGGCCATCTGAAAATAAAATATAAAAGGTCACATAAGGGAGGGCACAACCTGACCCCCTAAGCCATGTGTGGGAGGGGGCAAAAGACCAGAAGAGACCTCTCCTTATGGCATCAAAAATGGACCAATGGGTGCTGAGAAAACACTGAAAGAAACATAGTTCCCAGGGAAACTGGACAAGAATAGAGCAAGCAGCACTCCGCTCCCATAAGCTTCTTTAATCCCTAGAGATGGCCAAGTGCTTAGGTTTCAGTGCTAGAAGTTTAAAAAATGTGTAGACAGTGGAAGGGGCATGCATGGAGTCCCCTCCCCACATATCGTTTATGTCCTGGGGCCCCCATCTCCACAGGGGCAAATGAGTGGCACTCTACTCTTCAAATATCTGGTCACCGGGGTCGCCCATAATCCCAAGAACGAAAAATAACATCTGTGGGGTGCTCGTCCCGCCCCTGTGCCATTGTCTGGAGAAGACAGGAGCACCTAGCCTCCAGTATTCTGTAAGTGGTAAACACAGCAGAAAGAATGCTTTGATCCTCCTCCTGTCCGCAGTCAGTATGAGTGAGAGCAGGGAAAGATGCCGGCTCCTAAGTGGTGTGTATGTGGGAAGCTAGAAGTAGACATGGGGGCTTTTGGGCTCCCCTGCAGCCACCATCAAAACAAATGTTGTGGGGGTCGTGGGTATGACCGGGGCACCTATTATATATATACGTATATATATATATATATATATATATATATATATATATATATATATATATATATATAAATTCACTGAAAAAACCACAGGTTTCAGGGACGTTATAGTTAGTTGGACATTTCACTCATACAAAACCAGTGAAATTCGGTCGTTATAGTTAGTTCAGCTAACTATAACTTGCGCCCCCACAATGCACTGCTGATGACGGCACATATTACATCATTCATGACATGGTCAGTGACATCACTGATGACATCTCAAATGACATCACTGATGACATCATCCAGTGACTGTGTGTTTCTATAAAGTTTAAATATGTTTTATATATATGCCAAGGTGTATTGAAGAATGAGTGGATGTATAAGTGCCTGGATGGAGGATTTAGTAGGTGCGTGACTGACTGTATAAGTGAGTGATTAAATGTGTCTTACTGAATGCATGGGTTAGTGACTAAACTGTGTGAATGTCTGTATCAGTCTGTCTGTTGTTGTGTAAGCTGCTGCACGGGTTGGTGAGTAGCTACATGAGTGTCTATATGGGTATTGATTGGTTGCTTGAGTATTTGTATGGGTGCCTGAGTGTCTGTGTGGGTGGGTGGGGGGGTGTGTGACTTTGTGCATAGATGTGTGAGTGGGTGATTCACTGGGTGTATGGGTTCAAGAGTGTGTCTGTGAAGGGCTGTCTGGGTGAGTGAGTGTGCGGATGACTGTGTTGGTGTGTGAATGGATGTCTCAGTGGTATATGTGTGAGTAACTACATATGTAAAAGGCAGTATATGTGAGTGTTGGAGTATATAAATGACTATATGTGAGAGTGAGTGATTGTGAGAGTGGCTGTATGAATGAGTGTGTGCTTGTGTCAGTGATTGTATAAGAGAGTAAGTATGTGTTAGTATCTGTATGAATAGGTGAGGTGGTGTGTGTATAACTGTATAGGTGAGTAAATGGGAGTGTGATTGATTCTTTACATGACTGACTAGGTGTGTGAGTAACTCTATGGGTGAGTGGTGGTGTGTGAGTGTCTGTATAGGTGTATGAGTGCATATGATAGTGCTGTATTGATGAGTGACTGTATGGGTGAATGAGTGGATGTGTGTGTTGACCTAGGAATCAGTGAGTGAGTATGTAGTAACTGGTGTTGGTGTGTCTATGGTTTCAGAAATGGTAGTCTGTATTTTAGAGAGGGTGTATCAAAGGTTATATTAGGGTGTGAGGAGGTGCATCAGATTATCATGTGGATGATGTCATCAGTGATGTCATCAGTGATGTCATTTGAGATGTCATCAGTGATGTCATCAGTGATGTCACTGACCATGTCATGAATGATGTAATATGTGACGTCATCAGCAGTGCATTGCGGGGGCGCAAGTTATAGTTAGCTGAACTAACTATAATGGCCGAATTTCACTGGTTTTGTACGAGTGAAATGTCCAACTAACTATAACGTCCCTGAAACCTGTGGTTTTTTCAGTGAATTTCTAAGGTTTTTTAAATGCTAATTTCTAACTATAACGTGCCTGAAACCTATGGTTTTTTCAGTGAATTTCAAATGTTTTTTTAATGCTAATTTCTAACTATAACGTCCCTGAAACCTATGGTTTTTTCAGTGAATTTCAAAGGTTTTTTAAATGCTAATTTCTAACTATGCCTACAGAGGTAGGACATGTGAAGAAAGAGGAACAAAGGCACAGAAAGAAGCAAGAGAAATGCAGAAAGAGGCAACAGAAGTCCATAAAGACGAAGAAAAGTGTAGGAAGAAGCAAGAGATGTACAGAAAGAACCAACAGAGGAGCAGAAAGAGGCCTTGTTGCAAAGACATCCTGTGCCGCCAACTTTTTGCTGACGGGTACTGGTGGTAACTGACTCTGTCTAACCAGGTCTAGAGCCAGTGCTATGCTAAAAGACACTTAGAATACAGTGAAAACACCTACGTACACTAGGGAACACTATGCGTTGGGATACCCCTGTGATTGGCATGAGCTGCACTGTAAGGCTCTAGTACATAATAGGGCAGGGGGATTAAAACTACCTCTAAGTCAGAGGTGCAGAAAGATGCTTCTTTAAGTAGTAGTCACGTTTGCAGAGTGGTGGAGAAAGGGTGCTGGGCCTCCGACCAGCGCTCAGGAATTCCGCTGCATAGGACTTACAGGAGGTACCAGGAGGGCTTCTTGGCCCCCAAACTCCCTCAGGAGTAAATTGGACTTGATCCCCCATCCCGTAGTCTGCCACGAGGCGCGTTTGCAGAGTGGTGGAGAAAGGGGGGCATGGCCTCCGAAGACGTCTTAGCAATCCCACTGTGTGGAGGTAACAAGAAGGGTAGTTGGCCCCCAAGGACATCCTTGGGGGCCAACTACCCCTCCTATTACCTTCATTAAGTCCCACACAGCAGCATTGGTAAGTACTCGTAGCAGGCCACGCCCCCTTTGCCCACCACTCTCCAAACACGCTCCCTGGCGTGCTCTTGGATGGGGATTCAAGTCCTCTTCACTGCTGAGGGTCCTTTAGGGGACAACTAGCCTACCTCTTACCTCAGTAAGCCCCACACAGTGGGATTTCTGAGAGGTAGAGAAAGGCCCCCTGGCGCGTTGTTAGTTGGGGAATTAATGTTTCCTTGAATACTGAGGGTCCCTGGGGGCCAACTAGCCCACCAGGTAGCTCCAGTAAGAGCCACACAGCTGGATTGCAGAGAGGTGGTCCGAGGCCATGCCCCTTTTTACACCACGCTGCAAACGCGGCTTCTGGTGCACTGCTGCTCGGAGGATGAAGTCCACTTGTGTCCTAGTTGGCTCCCAGGGACCCTCAGGATTCAAGGGAACTTAATCCCCCAATTTACAACGTGCCAGGGGACGCATTTGCACACTTGTTATATCAGGCCCTGCCCCCTCCCTGCACCACTGTGCATACGCACCCCCTGGCGCGTTGTAACTTGGGGGATTAAGTCCCCTTGAATCCTGAGGGTCCCTGGGGGCCAACTATCCCACCAGGTACCTCCAGTAAGCGCCACAGAGCTGCGTTGCAGAGGGGTGGTCCGAGGCCATGCCCCTTTTTACACCACTCTGCAAACACGGCTTCTGGCGCACTGCTGCTCGGAGGATGAAGTCCACTTGTGTCCTGAGGTCCTCAGGACACAAGAGGACCTCATCGCCCCACCAGCAGTATGCCAAGAGGTGTGTTTGCAGAATGGTATAAAAAGGGGCGTGGCCTCGGACCACCTCTCTGCAACGCAGCTCTGTGGCACTTACTGGAGGTACCTGGTGGGCTAGTTGGCCCCCAGGGACCCTCAGGATTGAAGGAAACTTAATCCCCCAATTTACAATGCGCCAGGGGACGCGTTTGCACAGTGGTGCAGGGAGGGGGCGGGGCCTCCGGCGAGTTGCCGGTTACTTTTTTATTTTTTATTTTATGGGAGGTGGGCTGCGTGTCCCCCCTTCCCTGGGACACTGTTGGCCCCGGGGAACCCATCCCCCGGGGCCTGTCAGCCTAGTTTTTTTTAATTATTTTTTTGGGGAGGGGGGCAGCGTGGCCCCCCTCTAGAGGCCAATTATGGCCCCGGGGACCCCATCCCTCGGGGCCTGGCCAACCTTCTTTTATTTTTTATTTTTTTGGAGGGGAGCCACGTGGCCCCCCTCCTTAGGCTAATTATGGCCCCGGGGACCCCATCCCCCGGGGCCAGCCTTTACGTTTTAAAAAAATAAATAAATTATAATTGCAGGGGAGGGGGGCCACGTGGCCCCCCTCCCAGGCCACTTCTGGCCCCGGGGACCCCATCCCCTGGGGCCTGGCCTCTTCGTTGGGGACCGTGGGGGGAGCCCCAATGCCCCCACGGTCCCGCTAGCTCCCCGCCTCCTACGGGAGCCGGCATTGCTTTTGCACAAGGGGAGCTGCTGGCTTCAGCTCCCCTTGTGCAAAAGCAATTCTGCTTTGGGTTTTGGAAGCAAGAGCAGGTTTCCTGCTCTCGCTTCCAAAAACCAAAGCAGAGTTTGCTATGACAGGGCGGGAGGTGTGCTCCTGCTCTGCCATAGCAAACTGCAATGTCCCAGGGGTGGGCACCCCGGGACATTGCAGGAGCCGGCCCTGGCGGTCCCCAGGGCCATCAAGGGCTCCAGAAGGGGGGCCACGCGGCCCCCCTCCCATCAAGTACAAAGCCCCGGGGAGGTGGTGGTCCCCGGGGCTTGGGGGGCCCGCGAGGCCCCCCATTAATAAAAAAAGCACCAGGGAGGTGGTGGTCCCCAGGGCTTGGGGGGCCCACGAGGCCCCCGCACTTAGTTAGGCATGCCCCGGGAGGTGGTGGTCCGCGGGGCAGCATGGGGGGCATGAGCCCCCCATGCTTTTTTTAAAACAAAGCCCCGGGGAGGTGGCGGTCCCCGGGGCTGCGGGGGGCCGCGAGCCCCCCGCATTCAATAAACTAAGCCCCTGGGAGGTGGCGGTCCCCGGGGCTGTGGGGGGCCACGAGCCCCCCCGCTTTCAATAAACTAAGCCCTGGGGAGGTGGTGGTCCCCAGGTCTGCGGGGCCCATGCAGGCCCCCGCTAATTAAATAGGCATTGCCCCCGGGACCTGGCCCACCCGGGGGCTTAAGAATAACGAATCGCGGGAGTCCGCGCTTTGTTTTTTTTTATTTTCTCGGCCGGATTCGTGACCCCAGCGTGAATTTGGCCGATTCTTTAAAAAAAATGCTTTTTTGGACCCTGGGGGTCCTTGTGGGACCCCCTGAGCAGGCGTAGGGGGTCAGGGTGTTTGTACCCTGCCCCCTTTTCTTGTTTTTCACCTTTTTATTTACTGTTTTCTTGTGACTCGGTTATCGAGTCACAAGATGGCTGCCAAAACTTACTGGTTTGGAGTGTTGGCAGCCAATCATAGTGAAGCTTGTGCCCGGAAGGGTTCGCAAACCCTCCTCGGTGCTCAGATATCGAAACTTTTCTTTTTCTAATTTCTCAGGAACTACTGAACGGATTTACACCATTTTAAAAAAGGGCTCTTTCTGAACCAAGACCTACCTTTTTGCCAAATTTGGTGTAATTCCGTTCAGCAGTTCGGGCTGTAGCTTTGTCTAAAGTTCCTATGGAAATTAACATGGGGAAAATGCGTTTTGGGACCCCCCTTTTTTCTCGGCCCCCGCTTGACGAATCACCCCGAAACTTTCAAGACAGGAGCTGACCGGAGCGCCCCATTAGTTTTGAAAATTTCGCGAAGATTCGTCAACCGGCGCCAAAGATATTGGCAAAAGAAAAAACACTTTTTGAATAGAAACGAGGTCCTAACTATAACTACCTACTGGCGACCGCCAGTAGGTTATATATATTTTTTTTACTGGCTCAAACAAATTGACCAGCATTCACAGGAGAGGTTTAGTCCTTTATTCAGGACATGTTGGTACACTCAGGTGCGTTTCTGCAAATAGCCTTTCTCAATGTCAGCAGCAGACGCTTTTTGCTTCTTTTATGTTAGTTACCTATACATTAACATCAAAAACAGACTTTTTCGCCAAGAAAACTCAGCGCCATCTTTTAAATAATGCTTTTACCTGATTCAAAGTACATCATACTTTTCTAGCCATTCAACTCTCTACTTTAACAATTCATTGTTACGTAATAACAAAGTGCCTTCATGTGTTGTTCAATTAATTTCATGATTCATGAACAGAAGAGGGGCATTAATTTGGAAAGCCTACTTATTAACACTGCTTTATCTTATGTATTGACCAAATATTTCGCCCTGGATGGGCCAATGCTGTCAATGTTTCACACAGAATAGATTCAATGTGCCATGCATAACAAATGGCATGTTACTGTTGTATCACTATATACAACTTTTAGTTATCACTCTGAATGGGCCAACATTTCCCTAATCACGTAGATCGTTAATTAACTGAATCCATTATCAGTAGTTATTATCTGTTTCTTCACAGATCACTGTGTGCAGTTCTGTAATTCATGTAAATCCTAAAATCCTGTCTCTCATTTTTACTTCTCTGATCTATTAATTCACACACAGGAATCCTTTCTATGCTTTACTATCTACAGGTGTACTCGTAGCTCCTCCCCACTGTTTAACCCACATGGTGATTTTGTCTGCATGTCTATTATACATCTTGATTCCAGTCTCCGTAGTTTTAACTCCCTATCACCACCTCTAATATCACGAGGTACCTGGTCCACACAAAAGAACTTCAATAAGTTCCTATTGCTTTAGTGATTGGTTTCAAAGTGCCTTGCAACTAGGTAGGCAGAATATTTGTTGCTAATTGCCCTTTGGTGCTCCAGAATGCGTACTTTTGTGGGATGAATAGTGCTCCCCAAGTATCTCAATCCACAGGGGCATGTTAGACAATAAACTGTATAGGGTGTGTTGCAGTTCATGAATTTAGTTATTTTCTTAGGATTCAAAAGGCCTGGAGTTCAGTAAGAACTTACTTAGTTGCTGTTAGCACAGGCCACGCATTGTCCACTGGGGAAAACCCCCTGTAATTGTTGTAAATTCATGAACTGTTTCACCTGAGGTAAATGGCTCTCCACTAGTTGGTCCCTAATCTATCTAGATTTCCTGAATGTTAATAAAGGATAGGATGGGAGATCTTGCCCTATGACATGGTTGGATTTCAATATTCGCCAGTTCCCTTGAATTATCTTCCTTACTTTGCTTGACGCATTGGAGAAATTTGTTATCATCCTGAAATTTCTTTTTTTCATCTCTGTCCTTGACTTTCAGCTCGTCCTTCATCAGATCTGCTCTGTTTTGTTTCTCCACTCTTTTCATGGCTCTATTTCGATCCCCTTTCTGATAGCCTCTCACTTTGAATCTCTGTATGCTTTCTTGCACTGCCTTCTGAAAGTCCACCTCCCTTGAGCTGTTTCTTTTGATCAAATTTGGGGGGTGACTACTCCTAGCGTGTAACACCGAGTTACCTGCTGTAGGTTTCCTGTATAAGGCTGTGTTGATCTTATTATCGCTCACAAAAACCTTTAACTCAAGAAAGTTGACCTGGGAGGAGCTAATCTCACTAGTGAACCTAAGGTTCACGCTATTGTCATTCAGGCATGAGATACATCGTCTAGCTGATTCTTCAGTTCCTCTCCAAATAATAAATAGATCATCAATATATCTCCTCCAACTTGCAATTTGTTTAACCCACTCATCATAGTCATCCGACCAGGCCACCCGCTTCTCCCACCAGCCAATGAACAGGTTCATGTGCCCTGTATTTGCATTTACAGTTGATCCTGAAAGATAAAGATATTGTTGTTCAAACAGAAGTCCACAAACTTCAATAGCATCTCACTATGCTCCATGAATTTTAATGGACGGTCCTTCAAAAAGTACCTTACTGCCTCAAGTCCATCCTTGTGGGCTATGCTCGTGTACAGGTTTGAAACATCCAGTACTATCATGAGGAAGGCCTGTTTCCTCACAATGCCTTCGATCTGCTTGAGAAAATCTTTAGTGTCTTTTGTATATGATGTCAGTTGGGATACAAAGGGAAACAGAAAATGGTCCACATACGTGGACATATTCTCCGTAAGGCTTCCTATGGATGAAACAATGGGCCGTCCCGGAGGGTTCATTTAGTCTTTATGTACCTTAGGAAGGTGATAAAAAGTAGGTACTCGTGGATGTGGGGTTGCCAGAAATTGGTATTCCTCTGTCGAAAGTATTCCTCTACTATACCATTTCGATATCAGTTCCTCGAATTCCTTGATGCTCTTCATGTATTCTATATTAGTAGTGAGGGCATAGTTTTTCTGATCCTTCAGTTGTTTGTAAGCTTCCTTGCAATAATTTTCTATTGTTTGTATTGCTATATTCCCCCCTTTGTTGGAGGGCTTAAGGACAATGGTCTGATCCTTTTGCAGATCTTTTAATGCCTCTCTCTGTGCATATGTTATGTTCAGATCCATTTTCGTTGTATTTCTTTTCATCCAAAGGGCTGTTAAATCGCTATTTACACTTTCTGCAAAGATATCTATTGCATCCACAGGTGTTTGTGGAAGAAATTTAGAAGCTGGTCTAAAATGCCTCGATGCTCCCATTTGTGTTATTCCCAAATTCTCTATTTGGTCAATGTTATCCCACCTCGCCTTCCTTTGTGGGAGTTCTTCATTCCCTAATTCTTCCAATATTGCTGAAGTTTCAAGATCATTAACTGTTAGGATGTCAATTTCTTTTCTTTCTGATTTGTCTCTTGTAATGTTCTCTTGTGTCTCAGACCTTTCATTTTAAAGTACTTATGCAGCTTCAGTTTTCTTGTAAAATTGAATAAATCGTTTCTTGTTTGTGTATGTTCAAACTCACTCATTGGACAGAACGTGAGTCCTAATCTTAGAACTGACTCCTCACTTTTTGTTAGTTTTTTAGGTGTCAGATTAATAATAGTCAGATTTTCAGTTATTGTTTGTACTTCGTTGCTCGTCTGTTACGGGTATTGCAGGCCAGACTGTCGCTTGTGCCGCTTCCATCCGCCCCTTCTCGTTGTTCTGTGGCTCTTTGTTTAGGTGGTCTCCCCTTGCCTCCCCGGAGCCATGTCTGTCTTATGAGACTGAATTCCTCTTGAAAATGGTATCAGGCCCCTCTATTCGGCCCTACATTTCCTCCCTCTTCTTCAGATTGCTGTGCATCCGTTACTTCAGATTCCGAAGTATCTCTGTGCTCTACCACCATCCGATTTCTGTTGCTTCTTTGATCTCGTCTCGGGGTATCATACTTCCTTGCAAAGGTAAGTATTCTTCCTTGTTCATAATCTCTGGCATCTCGATTGAACTTCTGTTGTTTGCGCTGTTTTATCTTTTGTTCATAAGCCGTCAAGCGTTTTTTCGATTCCTTTAGTTCCTCATGTTTGACTTGGTCCCCTTCACTGGTTATGCCTCTTTCCAGTATATCAATTTCTTTGAGCGTTTTTCCCCGATCAATCCAGGCAAATTTGACCAGTATTGTAAGGATTCCTTTGGAGGAACTCGCTGTGTGATCCGCCCATTCGTCCAATAGCTTAGGGCCAGGATTTTCATATGCTGGGACAGTGTAAATTCTGAGTCCTCTAGGCATTTTATTCACATCAATATAATATTGCAGGGAAGTGGCTTCCCACCACTTCCTTGTTTCTCTCTCATACAATTTTCTCCAATTGCTGGTATTTACTTTTAAGATCCAATTGAGGGGGTGGTGGAATTACTTTTTTCACCTGAAGTACCAGTTGATGCCCCTACTTTGAAAATGTCCAAAGCCGCTTCGTGGCCTGCTGCCTTACTAACCATCTGTTGTTCTCTTTCACCCTATCTGAGCTGCCTGGTGTACACTCCTCTCCCTCGCTTTGCCATGTAGTTATCTCCAGAGTAGGGTGCAAGCATTTACATGCGTTTCTTGCTGGTGGGAGTCTCGCTTCACAGATGTAAGACTCCGACTCTCGCCTCCAGATTTCTCCGTCCACCCGGGCTATACCGCTCTTCAGCTCACGGTGGTGCGGATGCTCATCTACACATCGCTCCGTCCTTTGCCTCAGCTTCCGCACTCACATGTGGGTGCTCGGTCGCGTGAGGGCAAAACACTTGTATAAATTCAGGCTCAAACGAATTGACCAGCACTCACTGGAGAGGTTTAGTCCTTTATTCAGGATGCGATGGTAAACCCAGATGCATTTCGGCAAATAGCCTTTCTCAATGTCAGCGGTGGCACACGATCTGTTATGCATGGCACATTGAATCTATTTTGTGTGAACAATTGAGAGCTTTGGCCCATCTAGGGCGAAATATTTGGTCAATATATAAGATAATGCAGTGATAATGAGTAGGCTTTCCAAATTAATGCCCCTCTTCTGTTCATGAATCATGAAATTAATTGACAACACATAAAGGCACTTTGTTATTACGCAACAATGAATTGTTAAAGTAGAGAGTTGAAGGGCTAGAAAATGATGATGTACTTTGAGTCAGGTAAAAGCTATATTTAAAAGATGGCGCTGAGTTTTCTTGGTGAAAAAGTCTGTTTTTGATGTTAATGTATAGGTAACTAACATAAAAAAAGCAAAAAAGAATCCGCCGCCGAAATTGAGAAACGCGTCTGAGTGTGCCAATGCATCCTGAATAAAGGACTAAACCTCTCCTATGAGTGCTGGTCAATTTGTTTGAGCCTGGAGAGCCCCCCCACACAGCCCCAGGGACCACCACCTCCCCGGGGCACAAATTAAGTAAATGCGTGGGTCTGCTGCGGACCCCCAGGGAACTTCACATCTCTGGGCTATAGAGAAGATGGCAGGGGGGTCATGAGGCCCCCTTCCAGGAGCCCTCCATGGCCCATGGCCGGCTCCAGCAATGTCCCGGGGTGACCACCTCCAGGCCATAGCAAACTCTGCTTCACTTCATGGCAGCGAGAGCATGGGAAATGCTCTTGCTTCCATGAAGCAATGCAGAATTGCTTTTGGGCAGAGGGAGCTGCATGATTGCAAAAGCAATGCTGCCTCCCGCAAGAGGTGGGGAGCCGGCAGGGACAGCGGGGGCCTTGATGCTCCCTTACGGTCCACAACGAAGTGGCAATGCCCCGGGGGATGGGGTCCCCAGGGCAATATCAGCCCGGGTAGGGGGGCTGCGCTGGCCCCCTATCCATTTTTAATAAAAAAATATATAAAAGCATAAGGACTGGACCCGGGGGATGGGGTCCCCGGGGCCGAAAATGGCCCAGGAGGGGCCCCCTCCCTTTTTTTAATTAAAAAAAAATGTCCGGGCCCCGTGGATGGGGTCTCTGGGGCCAAAATCAGCCTGGGGAGGGGGGCCGCACAACCCCTCTCACTTAAAATAAACTTAAAAAAAAAGAAATTGCCAAGCACTGGGGGATGGGGTCCCCGGGCTGAAAATGGCCTGGGGAAGGGGGCCGCTCAGCCCCCCTCCCTTAAAAAAAACAAAAAACAATTGGCTGGGCCTCGGGGGATGGGGTCCCCGGGGCTGAAATTGGCCTCAGGAGGGGGGCCACGTGGCCCTCCTCCCTTTTTAATTAAATAAAAATTAAAAAATGGGTAAGACCCCGACGGATGTGGTCCCCAAGGCCCAAAATCACCAAGGGAAGGGGGGCCACACAGCCCCCTTTCCTAAATTAAAATACAAGACACAAACCGGTAACTCGCCGGAGGCCCCTCCCCCTTTCTCCACTACTCTGCAAACGCACCTCCTGGCATGCTCTTGGTTGGGGGATGAAGTCCCCGTCACTACTGAGGGTCCTTAGGGGCCAACTAGCCCACCAGGTACCTCCAGTAAGCCCCACACAGTGGGATTGCTGAGAGGTGATCGAAGGCCATGCCACTTTTTACACCACTCTGCAAACATGCCTCTCAGCGCACTGCTGGTGGGGGGTGAGGTCCTCTTGTGTCCTGAGGGCCTCAGGACTAAAGTGGACATCATCCCTCAAGCAGCAGTGTGCCAGGAGGTGCGTTTGCTGAGTGGTGGAGAAAGGGGCCTCAGAACACCTCTCAGCAATCCAGCTGAGTGGGGTTTACTGGAGGTAACAGGAGGGCTAATTGGCCCCCAGGGACCCTCAAGAGGCAAGGGGACTTCACACCCCTCCAAGAGTGTGCCAGGAGGCGCGTTTGCAGAGTGGTGGAGAAAGGGGGCGTAGCCTGCAACCACCTCTCAGCAATCCCACTGTGTGGGGCTCACTGGAGGTAACAGGTAGGCTAGTTGGCCCCTAAGGACCTCTAGCAGCGATGGGGACTTCATCCCCCACCCAAGAGCATGCCAGGAAGCGCGTTTGCAAAGTGGTGGACAAAGGGGGTGTGGCCTGCTATCAGAACTCAGCAATCCTGCTGTGTGGGACTTACTGGAGATAATAGGAGGGGTAGTTGGCCCCCAAGGACGTCCTTGGGGGCCAACTACCCCTCCTGTTACCTCCAGTAAGGCCCACACAGTGGGATTGCTAAGAGGTCTTCGGAGGCCACGCCCCCTTTGTCCACCATTCTGCAAATGCACCTCCTGGCGCACTACTGGATGGGGGATTTAGTCCACTTTACTCCAGAGGGACCTTTGGGGCCAAGAATCCCTCCTGGTACCTCATGTAAGTCCTACGCAATGGAATTCCTGAGAGCTGGTCAGATGCCCAGAGCGCTTTCTCCACAACTCGCCAAACGTGACTGCTAGTTAAAAAACCTTAGAAATTCATTGAAAAAACCACAGGTTTCATGGACGTTATAACTAGAAATTAGCATTTAAAAAACCTTCGATATTCAGTGAAAAAAACCACAGCTTTCAGGGACGTTAGAGTTAGAAATTAGCATTTAAAAAACCTTAGATATTAACGGAAAAAAACACAGGTTACAGGAATGTTATAGTTAGGCTGACATTTCACTCGTACAAAACCAGAGAAATTCTGCCGTTATAGTTAGCTGAGCTAACTAAAACTCACGTAGCCGCAATGCACTGCTGATGACGTCACATATTACATAACTCATTTCTCAAATGACATCACCGATGACATCATCCAATGACTGTGAGCATTTCTAAAAAGTTTAAGAATGTTATATATATATATATATAAATATATATATATATATAAATATATATATATATATATATATGCCAAGGTGTATTGAAGAATGAATGGGTGTATGAGTGTCTGTATGGATGATTCATTGGGTGCGTGACTGACTGTATAAGTGAGTGATTATACGTGTCTCAGTGACTGTATAGGTGAATGACTAATGTGTATGAATGTCTGTATCAGTAGGTGGTAAGCCACTCGCAAATGTCCACCATATTACAAGTGCCATAGGATATAATGGACTCGTAATACGGCGGAAAGGATATCCGTCACGCTTGTGACGGAATAACCCGGTCTGCCAAACTCGAAATCAGGCGCTTATTAGACTTTTGGTCTAACTTTACCTTTGTGAATCAGGCCCTGAGTATATTAGCTTCACTGTCATCTTCTTTTCATTACAGATCTGCCATGATCATGAGCTTGCTGAATGCTGTTTTTGTCTCTCTAAAGCTTTACCTAATTCTCCCTATCCTTCCAATCTTTGATACTCTAACACTATTCCCCAATTTGTGAGATCCGTTCTGTTGTTTCCTATTTCCACCATCAACAGATCTGACACTACTTGGTAGGGAGTGTGTGGTCTAAGCAACATTAAACTGTTAAAGGAGAGGTTACAGAAAATTTACTAATTTGCCCACACCATCCCTTTATCTAATACAGAAATTTACATTATTAGAGCTGTCAGCCTTTGTGTAATTTCCCCAAACCTTTTGCCTACACCCTCCTATTTTTCTGAATTTGTTTCTGCTGGCCTTAGGACTGCTAACCAGTGCTAACGTGCTTATCCTCACTCTTTAATTGGCTTACACCTCATACAGAACTTACTTATAAGTCCCTAATAAATAGGTATACCATATGCCCAGGGCCTGTAAATTAAATGCTACTAGAGGGCCTGTAGCACTTATTGTTCCACCTACTTAAATGGGCCTTTAAAATACATCCCAGGTATGCCATTGCAGCCTGAATGCAGTTTTAAAATGCCAATTTGACATGGCAAAGTAACCCTCTTGCCAAACCTTAAACCCCTCTTTTATTATACATAAGTCACTCCAAAGGTAATCCCTAGGCAGCCCATATGGCAGTGTACATTGTAAGTAAAACGTTGAACATGTTGGGGAGAGGAGTTGGCCTAATGGCTAGTGCAGTCGACCTCAAAACTGGGGAGCCGGGTTCGAGCCTCGGCAAGGACGTGCAACATCCTGTGATTCTGGGCAAATCACTTAATTTCCCCGTGCCTAACAAAAATGAATGCGTCCTCATGTAACGCAACTTGTTCTCGTGTGAAGCGCTCTGATACCCGATACCTTCGGGTCAAGTTTGCGCTATATAAAACTCAGTAAATAAATAAATAAATGTACTTTTAAGTTTCAAATGTCCTGCTAGTGAGAAACTCACAAATTTATTTTTCACTACTGTGAGGCCTACCTCTTCCGTAGGATAACATTGGGCTGCCTTATTACAATTAATAAGTGCTAACTTTTGATTTGGAACAGGTAGGGAGTTCACGTTTGGTTATGTTATGTTATTTTATTTTATAATGCGCACAGATACTCCGAGGAGTGTCCCGGCGTGAGCCGTGAGGGGTATGAAGAGTTGAGCTACTCAAAGAGGAATTTTTCAGGTTTTTCTTGAAAGCAGTGGGGTCTTGAGTGTTGCGTAAAGCAAATGGCAATGCATTCCAGGCCAGGGCAGCTTTCCGGGCAAGGGAGCAGCCACCCAACCTTTGTCGTTTGAAGCAAGGAACCTGGGCTAGGAGTTGAGACGTAGAGCGTAGCTGTCTCGTAGGAGCATAAAAGGAGAACCACTTTTGTCATGTTATGTTATGTTAAAAGAATTTGTAAAGCACACGTACACCAAACGGTTTCATGGCGCTAGAGTCACGGGGGAGGCTGCAACAGAGGGGAAATTGATTAGTCATACGCCTGGGAGAACAGCCAGGTCTTAAGCTGTTTCCTAAACTGTGCATAAGAAGTTACAGACCTCAGCTCCGCAGGGATAGAGTTCCAAAATTGTGGGGCCAAGACCGCAAATCTTAGTCCCCCATGTTTCTTTCGTTTGAAAGAAGGGGTGGCCAGCAGATTCAGATGGGAAGACCGCAAGTCCCGAGAAAGAATGTAACGCTGGATCCTAGAAGAAATAAATGCTGGACTATTACCAGAAAGAGCTTTGAAAATGGTACATCCCAGCTTGAAGGTGCAGCGTTTTCCCACGGGAAGCCAGTGTAGGCTTTTCATTAAAGATCTGACATGGTGCCATTTGGGCTGGTGAAAAATAAGCCTAGCCGCTTGGTTCTGTACCAACTGTAGGCAACGTAATTGATAGGCTGGGATGCCGACATACAATGAGTTGGCGTAATCAATGCGGGAGATAACCAGAGCCAGGATAACTAGGGTCAGGGCTTCAGTGGTCAGGAATCTACTGATCTTCTTAATTCTACGTAATTGAAAGAAGCAGGAGGAGACCACAGAGCCAATTTGCGCCTTCATGGACAAATCATTGCTGATCACTGTGCCCAGACTTTTGGTAGAGCATGCTGGGAGTGGGGGGGGGGGTCCCAAGAGTTGAGGCCAGAAATTGGAATTCCACGGGTTGGCTGGCCCGCCCGTAAGGATCAGCTCGGTTTTATCAGGGTTCAGCTTAAGTTGGTTGTGATTCATCCATTCGCTGATAAAGTTCATGGTGGATTGGAAGTTTGACACAGAAGATGCAGATTCATTGATATCAAATACAAGTTGGAGGTCGTCAGCATAGTTAAAAGTTCCAACCTTCCTTTCTCTCAAGGAGCGGATCAGGGGTAATAAGTACAAATTAAAAAGGAGCAGGGAGAGGGAAGAGCCCTGGGGAACCCCGCAAGTCAATTTAATTTTCTTTGAGGAGAAGTTAGCAAGGCGCACCGCTTGAGACCGGTTGCTGAGAAAGGAAGAGAGCCACTTCAGCGTCAGACCCTGGATCCCGGCATTGCTGACATGGTCAATCAGAAGATTGTGATCGACCGTGTTGAATGCCACTGACAGATCAAGAAGTACCAGGGCCTGGGTGATGTTCCTGTCTGCCCCCCCTCTAAGCTCGTCCATGACTGTAAGAAGGACCGACTCCGTTGAATGTGCAGGTCTAAAGCCTGCTTGATGAGTGTCGAGGAACTGGGAGCATTCAATGAAGGAGCTAAGGCAGCTCGCCACATGAGCCTCTAGAATTTTGCCTAAATAGGGCAACAGGGAAATGGGATGATAGTTGCTAAGAACCAGGGGGTCAGAGCCAGGTTTCTTCAAGAGAGGGATGATTTCTGCATCTTTAAATATGTTTGGGACTATACCCAGCTTGAGAGAGTTGTTCAGAAGCAAGAGAGGGGGGTCCGGGCAAGTGAGGAAGGCTTCCCGTAATATGTACGGCGGGCAGCAGTCAGTAGGGGAACCGGAATCAGCCTTCTTGAGCAGGCCAAAGAAGGCATCCCTTGAGATTAAAGGAATTTGATTAAGTGAAAGAGGGTTTTTACATATAAGATGAGAGAATGTGGGAGGGATACAGGTAGGAATGCTAGATTTAATAGTGGCAATTTTCTCAATGAAATAAGAATTGAGAGAGTCGCATAAAGATTGCGAAGGGGCAGGTTTCAACGTAACCCTGTCCGGTTTGGAGAGCTCATCTACGATTGAGAAAATATCCTTGGCCTTATTTGCTGAGTTTAGAATTTTCTTAGAGAAGTAATCCGCCTTAGTTTGTAAAATAGCCTTTTTGTACTCTTTAAGCTGTGTTAAAAATATATCCTTCTTGTCTGGGGAGTAGTGACGCCTCCAGCTACGTTCTGCTTGATGCAGAGCAAGTTTCTTTGATTTTAGGTCGTTGGAAAACCAGCGTTGGGTGTCATGAGGTCTCATGATCTTGGTTTTCTTCATGGGGGCAACACTATCACTTGCAGATTCAAGCCATATCTTAATGCTTTCTGCCTGATTGTGGGGTGACTCCTGTTCTGACGGGGGCGAGTTAGTCAATAGCGAGCAGAAATTACCTATGTTTGCACCTCTCCAGTTTCTAGCCGTATGGTTCTCTATTCGTTGGGGCTTGATGGAATGAACACAGGAGAGAGAGAATGTAATAAAATAGTGGTCTGACCAAGTACAAGGGGAGATCAATAAATTAGAAATCTTCAAGTTAGATGTCCAAACTTGGTCGAGAATGTGCCCTTTTATGTGAGTGGCTACATTGACATGCTGAGTACAATTCATCCCGGAGAGCAGATCTGCTAGTTCGACAGAGCTAGCACTCTCCCGTAAGTCGTGGGGCCAATAATTGAAGTCCCCAATTATGAGGATTCTAGCGTGGTTAATGGCTAGATGGGAGGTCATGTCACCCAGTAACTGGGGAAAAGTGGGCATATGACCAGGGGGTCTGTAGAACAGGGCGCAAATAAAGGAAGACTGACATGAAGCAAGTTTCAAAACTAGGCTATCGACTGAGGGTATGCCCATAACCCCTAATCAAGTAAACTGTAGTTTCTGATGAATGACTGCTGCAACCCCTCCCCCTGCTTTACCAGAGGACCTGTTTGCCTGAAGGATATAGAAGCTATCAGGTATTGCTGCGAGGATGTCGGGGGCAGACTCTTCAGTGAGCCACGTTTCCGTGAGGAGGAGTATATCCGGCTTATCTGAGTCTAGGAGCTTAAATATTTCAAGCTGGTGTTTCACCAGTGAGCGAGTGTTCAAATAGCTGATTATGAGTCCCTTTAACTCCTGGTACTGGGAGGAAGCAGATTCAGGCGAGATCTTTTGTTTGGGTAATCCTCCAGGTGGGAGGATTTTGGGTTAATGTCTGGGGGAGTATCTCTGAGTCTCAGAATCCCCTCCTTAACCAATTTGGTTTGAATGGTAATGTCAATTGGAATGTTGCCTTGCATTAGTTTCAGCTCCCCAGCGGAGTACCGAAAAAAATGGGCAGGGTGTATGGCCCCTAGCCCCGTCCAGCCGCGGACGGGCGCAGACGGGCTTGCCTTTGGCACGTAGGCTGCGCTCCCGCGCTGTTGCGGTCATTTATGGCCGAGTGTGGAGTTAGTCTCCTCCCCCGCCCAAACTGATAGGCTCTAGGGGGGCTTTTGTAGGTAGATAGGGCCTAAGCCATGAAGGGCGCGATGAGCAATGACTAGGGATTTAAATTTGACCCGTTCAGCCACGGGAAGCCAGTGCAGTGAGCGCAGATGTTGTCTCATGCTGCTTCTAGTAGGGATGTCGAGAAGAAACCTGGCTGCAGCATTTTGGACCACCTGTAACTTATTCAGCAGATAGCCAGGGATGCCAACATACAGAGCGTTAGCATAGTCCAACCGGGATAAGATAAGGGCACGGGTGACCGTTTCTTTAGCAGCCCTCGGAAGAAGAGGAAGAAATTTCCTGGGGGTTTTAAGTAGCCCAAAGCAATTTCCGGCAAGCTTCTTGACCTGAGTGGAAAACAAAAGGTTCTCCTCAAACCAAACCCCCAGGTTCTTAGCAGGTTTCCCTGTTGAGGATGGCATGGCGAACTCAGATGGCCAGAGCATTTCTCTGAAAGTAGGGGGGAATTTTCCGTAGAGGAGTATTTCAGACTTCTCTTCGTTACACTTAAGTTGAGCAGCGGCTAGCCAATTAAATACCGAGGTCAAACAATTTTTTGCGGAGGATATGGAATCCTCGTTTTTGCACCATGTAAATAGGAGCTGGGTGTCGTCAGCGTAAGCAATGATTTTTGCCCCCAAGTCCTCAGCTAATTGGACCAATGGGGTAACGTAGATGTTAAAAAGAAGGGGGCTGAGGGAAGACCCCTGTGGGACACCTGTGGCCACTATCTGAGTGGATGAAGAGGACGGCGGGAGCCAGACCTGTTGCATCCGCCCTTCCAGAAAGGACTTAAGCCATCCCCAAGCAGAACCAGAAACACCAATCTCGGCAAGTCGGGTGAGCAACAGTGAGTGTGGTACCGTGTCGAACGCTGCCGACCGTCAAGCAGAATCAATGCTGCCCTCCCGCCGGCGTCCAGACACTCCTGGATGGCTTCCGAGATTTCCACCAGGGCTGACTCAGTGCTATAAGAAGCCCTAAACCCTGACTGGGCCGGATGCAAGAGGCCCGAGCTTTCGATGAACTCTGTGAGTTGCTTAGTCACCACCTTTTCGCACACCTTTGCCATGCTAGGCAAAAGGGAGATGGGACGGTAATTTCCTGGGCTAAGAGGATCAAGAGATGGCTTTTTTAGTAAGGGAAGATCTTTGCCTGCTTCCAGACTTCTGGGACACACGCCTCCTGAAGGGACATATTAATGATGCTATTGATTTCAAAGTTAATAGTCTCTGCAGCAGCTGCCAGCAGTCTGGCTGCGCAGGGGTCCGATGGAGAGCCTGATTTCAAGCCCTTAAGAATCTTAAGAGAGCAAGCCAGGTCGATGGGAGTAAAGGCAGTCAGGGAGTGAGTAGGATTAACAGGTTGAGTCACCGGAGGCAGGGACCCAGCTGTAGCCCTGCTGTAGGAGGTAAAAGACGCCTGGATTGTGTGAATTTTGTCCATGAAAAAACTAGAGAGACTATCGCACCAAGCATCTGAGGATGGGGGAGTACTCGATTGGGCTGTGGGAGTCATGAAGCTCTGGACGATGGAGAAAATTTCCTTGGTATTGTTCCTAGCAAGGTCAATGCGGGACGAGTAGTAGAGGCTTTTAGCCTGGGCTATAGCAGAGTAATACGTTTTTTGTTTTAACCTGAGCATATGCTTAGCCAAAGGACAGAATTCTCTGTGCCTCCAATCCCGCTCTAGTTTCTTGCACTCCTGTTTTAGCACTTTCAGGTCAGGCGTGAACCATGGTTTCGATGGCGACTCCCTAGAAAGCCTATGTGGGGAGGCCAAGGATAACAAATCCATTGTATTTGAAACCCAGCTCGTGAAGCCGTCAAGTCCCCCCTCAAGATCTTTAGCAAGAACGGGCCTGGAGACCGCCAAAGTCTGGATAAACACAATTGGATCAATTTTGCCAAACGCCGGTTTGCGGTTGCATCAAAGTGGGGGGTCGGCGCTAGCTGCCACCCAAGAAAAATAGGTCAAGAAGTGGTCAGACCAGGGCACCGGGAGGGGATCATCCACCAAGAGGGGAAAATGAGAGCAAATTGCATCGAGGATATGACCCCTTTGGTGAGTTGGGAGACTAATCCACTGAGAAAGCTGGGCAAGGTGTAGTATATCAAGAAGATCATGTGTGTCCCTAGTATCTGTCTGATCAAGGTGGATGTTTAAATCACCGAGGACAATATAGTGGGAGAAGCGAAGAGCCCGGGGAACAATAACATCACCCAACGCTTTGAGAAAAGCCCCAGCTGGTCCAGGAGGCCTATAGATCAGGGAGCCTCCTAGAGTAAAATGTGCCGAGAAGCGAATGCTGAAATCTAAGACTTCGCATTCCCCTCATGAACTAACCTCACCCTGGTGAAGGACCCACTTATCCTTAAAAATATAATGGCCACCACCCCCCACCTTCCCTCTAGGCGGTCCGCTCTTGAAATCCTATAGCCATCAGGAATGGCCATTGTGAAAATTGGATTAGAAGAATCATCTAGCCATGTCTCCGTAATAAACAGGAGATCAACTGGTTTATCCACAAGGAGGTCAAAAACATCTTGATGGTGTTTCTTGAGTGAGCGCGCGTTGATCATGGCAGCATGAATTGGATGCACCCGTGTGACCATACTGGATGAAACACTGGATTGGGCTGATTTTGCCATGCCCGAACCCAACCTAAAATCACAAGTTGCGCAAATGGAAATGTGGCACATAAGCATATCCCAGCTACTACAATGGGGGCATGGATGGGGCCGAAGTGCCTGCAAATGTTCGCTGGAATAGCGCAACCTACCCTCTGGATGGGGAGCCCAGCTGGCAGTGTGGCTGGCGCTGGCCGCTTCCGGGTCACTGACGGGCGCAGACGGGCTTGCCTTAGGCACGTCTGCGCTGCGTGCATATTTATGGTCCCGATCAGCCAAATAAACTAGAGAGCGCACTGCCCCAAAATGGCGTCTCTCAATGGCAATTAGGCGAACCAGGAAGTTGTCAACCCTCGGAGAACAGCAATCAAATTCAATAATACAACAATGCAGTCCAGTAAAACACAATTTAAAAGCCTAAATCATAGGTTAAAGTTATTAAAAGGATATTGGAAGTAGCAGCAAGCGAAGTGTGCAAAATAGCGTTAGGTGTGGAAGAGAATGGGGAGCGGTGGGCGGAGTAACCCCTCAAGGCGCCTGGTCCGTGCAGCACGCATATTTATGGTTCCGATCAGCCAAATAAACTAGAAAGCGCACTGCCCCAAAATGGCGTCCCTCAATGGCAATCAGGCGAACCAGGAAGTTGTCAACCCTCGGAGAACAGCAATCAAATTCAATAATACAACAATGCAGTCCAGTAAAACACAATTTAAAAGCCTAAATCATAGGTTAAAGTTATTAAAAGGATATTGGAAGTAGCATCAAGCGAAGTGTGCAAAATAGCGTTAGGTGGGGAAGAGAACGGGGAGCGGTGGGCGGAGTAACCCCTCATGGCGCATGCGTCCGCGCAGGTCGCATATTTATGGTCCCGATCAGCCAAATAAACTAGAGAGTGCGCTGCCCCAAAATGGCGTCTCTCAATGGCAATCAGGCAAACCAGGAAGTTGTCAACCCTCGGAGAACAGCAATCAAATTCAATAATACAACAATGCAGTCCAGTAAAACACAATTTAAAAGCCTTAATCATAGATTAAAGTTATTAAAAGGATATTGGAAGTAGCAGCAAGCGAAGTGTGCAAAATAGCGTTAGGTGGGGAAGAGAACGGGGAGCGGTGGGCGGAGTAACCCCTCAAGGCGCCTGCGTCCACGCAGCGCGCACATTTATGGTCCCGATCAGCCAAATAAACTAGAGAGCGCACTGCCCCAAAATGGCGTCTCTCAATGGCAATCAGGCGAACCAGGAAGTTGTCAACCCTCGGAGAACAGCAATCAAATTCAATAATACAACAATGCAGTCCAGTAAAACACAATTTAAAAGCCTAAATCATAGGTTAAAGTTATTAAAAGGATATTGGAAGTAGCAGCAAGCGAAGTGTGCAAAATAGCGTTAGGTGGGGAAGAGAACAGGGAGCGGTGGGCGGAGTAACCTCTCAAGGTGTTTGGTGTTTGAGAAATTGTAATTGAAAATAATTTTTAATGGTAAACTCAGATTTTGAGTTACAATTTTGAAAAGGACACTTTTAGAAAGTTAGCATTTTCCTGCCCTAGCTATTTGGTGCCTGCAGCCTGTTCCTGGGTCACATGACTGGGTGTAGCTGTTTGACTTCCAGACAGACACACAATAGAGGGATTAGGCATGCCTGAATGGGCCATCGCTGGCAGGATGGGTGGGACTGGTGACAGAGCATGGGAGACAGGAAATTCCAAGCACTTTGAAGGGACTTTCTAGAAACTACGTCAAAGAAGGCACCAGGTAGAAAAGAACCAATATACCCTACTCTTTCTGTACTCTTGAGCCGTGCCCGATTCGCACGGGCCATGGTACACCCTCACTGCTACTTTATCACAAGTACAGCAAATATTCCTGGGTTAGGAAGCAGGCAAGTGTTAGGGAAGTAGATGTTTTAGGTCAGGGCTTGGGCTAGGCAAAGGTTGGGCTATGAACAGGTTGCATGTTTCATAGAAGGCTGGAGACAGACCAATTTAAAAGATGACATACAAGGAAGAAACTTTGGAAGAAGTTGAGGGAGAGTTTAGGGAAAGTGTCAGTAATGGGGTTGGAAGAGAAGTGGTGGGCATGGTATGAGTGTCTAGTGGGTACAGAGCAAGGGTATCCTGAACATACCTCTTCTCCTCCCTTTTATTTAAATGTCTGAGGGGCAGAGGCAGAATCATAGAAAGGTGGATAGCTTAAAACAATAGGAATCAGGCAGGAGCCAGAAAGGAAAAGGATACCATAACAAAACTCAAAGAATGGAGCAGTTGTCATTAAGAATGGAATGGGAACCTTGTTCGGGGGGAAATTTCTATTGTCTCAGGGCACTAGACCATGGCAGCTTAATTTGAGGGGGTGCCTCTACATAATATGAGAAAAGACACGTGTAAATGATAGGAATTGAATCAGGTTTGTTTTGCACTTTATTACAAGGAAACCACTTCAAACATGAAGTGTAAAGAAACACTTTAAAATGCAATCATGAAATGCTGTGTCTTAGCAAAGACAAAATGGAACACAATGCATGCTAAAATATGATAGGCGTATAGCATGGAATACTTCAATGCAATAATGAAAGAAGAACAGTATTCTAAAAAATACGACAAGGCATGGAGCAAAAATCACTTCATATAGAGAGAAGCCTTTGTGCATATCATTGCATGTAAAGAACCAATAAACATCATTTATATATGGCGAAAATTAATACTTTAAAGCGTTATGAGAAAAATATATCTTTTGATAAATGCAGTGAGAAAATCACACATTTAGATTATACATGGAGAAAAATGCATTTGTCTGCCAAGTGAAACATATGCAAAGAAAGAAGCTGCCTAAAAATACATTTGGCAAATATACAGTATTTAAGAGAAGAATTCTTATAATGTGCACTAAACGATCGATCGGGGAGAACCCACATGTGACTCACGAACACAGTGAGGGTAATCCAACGAGTGGACTGTGGGAAGGGGTTTTATAGTTGTTTAATACGGAACAGTTAGACCGCAAATTCGTCTTTTGACATTTTGCGTACGTCAATCCCACCATTATTTGGACATATTTATCGGAATCGTTTAGCATAATTTCTTGAGAATTCTTATAAAAAGCAGAACGGACCAAAAGGTTGGAGGTAATATTGGCACGCCATGATGCTGTCGTAAGTTTCGATAAGGCTAGCTAGCGAGAATATTCATAAGAAATTGAGAAATTGCAAGATGTGCAAGTAGCCCTTGCCTCAACGTTTTCCTCTTACATTACTAAGTTCCGTGTTCTCGTGGCCTTGTGGGTAAGCGCAGGCTGAGAACATCCAAGGAGGGGGTTTTTGGGCTGTCGTTGACCAAGAGAGACAGAAGCTGCAGCTTTGTGTGTGTCGCAGAAGAAATATGTGAAATGCTGTTTACGAGGCACTGGGCCTTTGAAGCTAAAGGAATCAGTGAGACAGTTTGGTCAACTTAACAGATCCCTGTTCACTGGCAGGTGGGGCCTATATGAGGGGCTCATGTTGCAGGTGTGGCAAGGTGGGCCTACTCTGGTCTATAGAGTAAAACGGGACCCTGCTTCATTTCCCTCCTCTTGTTCATTTTTGAACAAATTCCTTATGGCATATTTTGCTGGAGCTTCATCCTGCTCAATCATCCAGGGGGTGTCATTGACATACGGGCATTTGTAATCCCTCTTTACTTGTGCTCTCAACTCGACATACTCCCCATCTGATCTGTCAACCAGAGTATCGTAACGAGTTAGTGTCTGGTCTTTCCCTACTAAGTCTCTACTTGGGGGAAGCAGGGGAGCAGTGGGAACTGGGTTACCTGTGTCTGCTGGGGTCTGCAATAGCGGTGAACCTGGTGTGGTGACTTTGATAATTTCTAATCGTGCTAGCCCATCCCCATCCCCTGGTGCACGGTCCTCATGTATAGCTTCACTGTAAATCCCTACATTTGCATACTTCCTGTAAGTCCCTGTATTTGCATAATTCATTCCTACCATTTTAGTGCTAAATCTTTTTATACAGTGAGACACTATCTGTATGACGCAACACAGCAACAACAACAGTCCCACTATGGGAATTATCAATTTGAGGATGGCTGTCAGCCATGAGGGCATCCAGCCAAGATCGGACCAGTCCGGGAAGATGTCTGTCGGAGCGCCTCCCTCTTCGGCCATCTGTATTCCTAAGTTTGTCAACTCCTCAATGGCCTTTGTGATAGACCCATTCTCCGCATCGTTTGCTGGCATGAACGTGCAGCAGCTCTTGCCGATCCGGTGGCATACTCCACCATCAATTGCTGTTAGCATGTCTAGAACATAGCGGTGCTCTAGAAACATAAGCCTCAAGGGGCGTAGTTCTGCCTTGATAGCATTCAGTCCGTCCCTTGTGACCTCAATCCATCGTGCATTTGCTTTTGTTTGAAACAGTGGGAACAGGCCTCCAAAGAAGACCTGGGCATCGTTAAAGAGGCGAAATTCCTGGAGATTTTCATCAAAGGCATCATTGGCAAAATACTCGGCTGTTCGCCGGTGATGATGGAGGAAGGTGGTGTTGCCAGTCATAGGATGAGAAAGAATGTGAGAGACATTAGTGGCTGGGACAACCAGGTGCACTTCATGCAGTGTTACCAAGGTGCAAAGGCCATTCCATTGAGGAGGCAGTTGGAGGTAGAGGCTTTCTCCGCAGGCCCAGTAGTAGTCCATTAAGCTGGCTGTTCCGAATTGCATCTCAGAATTAAAAATGGTGTTGTTGCATCCTGTGTTACGGCCGACAGGTAGTGTGCCATTCCCTAGGAAACAAAGAAGAGGATCTTTCAGTTTAAATGCCTTTTTAGGTATGGACGTTTTCTCCCCTCCCCAGGTGTACCTCCTGCCTTCCTGAGCCCATATTTCTTCACAGTCATCCTCAACTTCCCAGTCAATCCCGTCTTCATAATCTGAATCTATCAAGGGGGGGCCTAAAGATGCTGCTTTGCATACTACAAAGTCGGGTTCATGCCATTCATTGTTATAATATGTTCGTGCCCATAGTTGCAGCACAGTCCTGTTCTGACATGGGCAATCTTGGGGGCGGTGGTTATGAGATGTTTTTAGGTGGTGACATGGTGCTAAAGGCATCAACACTACAATATATCCCCTTTGTCTTATCCTTGGTGCCCTATAGTCCATGTTAGGTACTCCTCTCCTGCACATCCCTTGTATTACCTCCTCAATGTCAGATCTATCAGAAGTAACCTTGTATATGATGCATTTATAATCCCATTCCGTAATATTCACAAATGCAGTGGAGATCTCAACCTTGATGACTTGAACCAGCCCCTGGATGCGGCAAAGAAACAGATGCAAGAGGCATCTGGTAGTGCTGGGTGGGACTTCTTTAGGGAAAATCAGTCTATCTGCGCCAACTGCATGGGGGATGTAAGAGCACACGTAACAGGACTCGTTGGTCATTGCTTTCCCCACTGTGGTCATATGTTTGTACCATGAGTTATCCAATGGGGATGAGTGGACCCAATGATCCCTTATCGACTCTTCTGGACCTGGTGTGTGTGCTAGATCCTTCTGTATTTTAGGAGGATGTCGAGGTGGCATGCGCGCGCGGGGTCTGTGAGGGAACCATTGGAGGGAGTGAGTTCTGCGGGGGGCAATAGTGAATCGGCGGACCCTGTGTTGGCGGGATGCTGGTGGCTGTATTGTGAGATCAACGGTACCGTCCCATTGTGTACTGCTGTCAATGGGCGAAGGGGGTGGAGAGGTGAGGGACATGTTGACACTGGCAGTACTGAGAGGAGAAGTAAAACCCTTTTTGCTGGTGGGGGTGCTTGTCTGAAAGTATGTGGCACAGGGTATAGTATCAGGCAAGGGAGAAGGCAGTCTGGGGCGGACAGTGGTATTTACACAAGCTATCTCTGGAATAACAAAAATGTGCTTGTCACATTTGCAGGTCCATATTGCAAGCCAGTCGATAACTGTCACTATTCCTCCCACAAAAAGGAACAATATTAATATGCATGTACATAACTTAGCATGACTTATTTCTGTGCGGCGTGTTCTTCTGTTGCGGCTGAAGCCATAAACGACCATGTGGTCACCGTCTTCTTCCTCTGTGATAGTCAATGGAAACATGGTGCCTTCCTGGAGTTTGTCATCGATCAGCTCTGGGATGGCGCAGGGTTGAGCCTGAGATGCGACCGGTGAATCCATGCTTTCTTCTCTGCGACACGGACAGCTGTGGGTGAAGAGTCTACAACGTAAAATGGACCCTCATATTTGGGGTCTTTCCACTTTCTAACAGCTTTTCGCACAAAGACCAGAGTTCCAGGACAGATAGGCGGGAGTTCTGGAGAGGTGGGGCCCTTGTTCTTTCTGTTTGATACCTGGGTGGAGAGGAACTGTACAGCACGTGTTAGTGCACACAAATATTCATATAATTCAGCTTTAACAATTTCCGAAGAGGCTTCAGAGTCAATTTTGGGTCTTGTTGAGGGAACTGTGACATTTATTGAGCGACCAGTAACAAGCTGGTGGGGTGTGAGATGGTGATCGGAGCTGGGAGAATTTCTGAGGGCAAATAAGGCTATTGGTAAACAATAGAGCCATTTCTTTCCAATTGTTGCACTTATCTTGCTTATTTTACCTTTGAGCAGGCCGTTAAGGTGCTCACAAATGCCATTGCTTTGGGGGTGATATGCTGAGGTCAATTTATGTTTAATCCCTAACTTAGTTGTGAGAAGGGCAAAGATTGCATTTGAAAAATGGCTGCCATTGTCAGAGCGAATGGCGGAGGGCAAACCCCAGCGCGAAATGACCTCATGGAGCAGGAAATTAGCTGCTGCTTTGGCATCGCAGTGCACACATGGTCCAGCTTCGATCCATCGCGAGAAAGGGCATACTACTACAATGAGATATCGGTAGTTTTGGCATCGATCAATCATGTCAACATAATCAATGTGTAATTCTTTAAAAGGGCCATCTGGTTTTGGTATTGTAGATGCAACTGTTTTCATGGAGGGACGTGGTGCGTATTGCTGACAAATGAGACATTTATTAATGAAAAGCTGTACTAGTTCATGGGCATTGGGAATGAACCAGTCAGTTTGTAAAATGGTGGTCATATTATCTCGGGAGACATGTGTGGGAAGGTGTAACTGGTCTAGCGCTACTTGTAACAGGGCCTGTGGCATGACCGGTTTTCCTGTCATTACTTGTTTATAAATGAAATCTGAGGCATCCTGTTGTACTCCCCTCTTCTTCCATAGCTCTTTTTCTTGTGATGGGGCACTTTCCTGTATCTCCCTGAGATGTAACTGTGCAATGTGATCATATTGCTCTGTACTGTCAATCACATATGGAGGCGCAAATTTAGGGGTGTCTGCATCTGCATTGTCTTTGTCCTGTTGTATTGCTGGTGAGGCATATTGTGTAAGCAAGATGGGAGCATGCTGTCCTGCGGGGGGTGCATCAGGTGGTGGTGGTGCAGGTGTGGGGATCCTAGCTGCCGCTTTAGCTGCCCAGTCTGCCAGAGCGTTACCTATAGAGACAAAGTCTTGACCAATAGTGTGAGCAGCACATTTCACAACTGCTACCTCAGTTGGCAGTGTTAATGCGTCTATCAGTTCTTCGAGCAATTGTCTGTGCATTACAGGTGTGCCATCTGATTTGAGGAAGCCACACCTTTTCCATCGTAGGATACTGGAATGTGTTGTTGTTGTGACATAAGCAGAATCTGAATATACAGTGATGCGTGAGTCTGTGCCTTCTTTCAAGGCAGCGATCAATGCCACAAGTTCTGCTGCTTGGGCTGAGTACTGTGAAGGGAGAGTTATTTGCTGTACAATGTCTAGGGAATCTGAAGAGTCATTTTGTTGTGCTCGAACCACAGCAGCTCCTCTATACCTTATTCCTGTCTCTTGGTCGATGGTGGAGGAACCATCGACAAAGTATACTGTACTGTCTGGCAATGGGTCCTCCTTTGCTGTCCCTGACTCATCTGGACAGTATGTGCACAGTCATGGGGGTCATCATCTGTGCTTGCAATGGGGTGGGCGAAGAACGTGGCGGGATTTACTGTGTGACACTTGACAACTTTCAGAGATGGCAATGACAGGATGACTTCGTAACCTGATACTCGTTGTGTAGTTAAAGTTGTTTTGGCTTTTTGTATTATTGCAAAAACAGCATGTTCAGTGTACAGTGTTAACGGGGAACCCATGACTATGGGGGTGCTTTTTCAACAGCGAATGCAGCGCCAGCCAATGCTTGCTCACATGGATAATGTCCTTTCATTACTGAGTCTAGCATGCCGCTGAAGTAGGCAATGGGTTTGTGGCCCATGGGGTATTTCTGAGTAAGGACTGCTGTCATAGCTTGACCATCACAGTGGGTGAAAAGGTAGAATTCTTTTGTGTAATCAGGGGATCCTAACACTGGTGCATTTGTAATTTCATCTTTCAACTGTGTGAAGGCTGTGGTCATTTTAGGTGTCCAATCTATTTTGTTATGTCTGTCTTTGGCCATTTTAACAGCTTTTAGAAGGGGGGCAGGGATGGTGGAAAAGTCAAAGACCCACTGTCGGACATAATTCACTAAGCCTAGGAATTTCTGCATATCTTTGACTGTCTGTGGCTCGGGTGTACCCTGTATAGCTTGTATTCTGTCTTGGGTAAATCTTCTTCCTGACGCTGAGAGCAACTGTCCAAGGTAGTGTACTTCTTTCTGACGGTATTGAAGCTTCTGTTTGTCTACCTTATAACCTCTCTGTGCTAGTGTTGTGAGCAGAGCAATTGTATCCTGTCGGCACTGTTGCTCTGTTGGACTACAGAGCAGTATGTCGTTGACATATTGCAGCAGGGTACTGTCACATTGGAAATTTGATAGGTCGGCCTTGACGACCCTGTTAAAGACACAGGGGGATTCACAGTACCCTTGAGGGAGTCAGGTATATTGCATTTGCGTATTGCGAAATTGGAATGACGTCAGATATTGGCTGTCTGGGTGAAGTGGGACACTGAAAAAGGCATTTTTAAGGTCAATGACGGAAAAGTACTGGGCATCTTGAGGGATATTGGTAAGGATCACTGAGGGGTCGGGAACGATCGGGAATTCTGGGACGACAATGTTGTTAAGTGGACGTAAATCATGTACCAAACACCATTGGTTCGACTTGGATTTCCACACAGGAAACAGGCACGTGTTACAAGGAGATCTGCAGGGGTATATCACTCCCTGATCCAGCAATGCCTGTATGGTAGGGGCAATTCCCTCCTCTGCTTCCTTGGACAAGGGGTACTGGCGCACTCTTGGGAGTATGGCGCCCTGTTTGAGTGTTATTCTGAATGGTGCAGCTGATCGAATGAGGCCTACATCATTTGGACCTGTCGTCCATAGATTGTTGGGTACCTGAGCGAGGTCTGTGTCACGTATGGTGTCTACTTGTGTGGGTGGTGTTGGCGTTCTTATTTCCATTGTTACTGAGAGAGGAACTTCAGTTAAGTAGACAATCTCTGTTTTTGAATAATCTTCAGGGGGGCCAAAGAGTTGGTCATCTGAAATATTTCTTACCAATTATCCAGGCTCAATGAAAATGACGCAGGCCCAGGTGTGGGCGTTGTCGTCAATTGCTTGGAAAGCCCCATATGTAGATGTTATTTCAAGAGCATGTATCTCTAAGATCATGTTTCTGCCTGGTACTTGGGAATCCTGGGACGGGGGGCGAAAGAGAAACTCTTTTGGGAGCTGGACAGTGCGGCCATGTAGTTCTGGTGTGATAGCAACAATGATGTGTACCGCAGTGGAGAATGCTTGTTCATCCACTGGGCGGGCTCTTATTTGATCTTTCAAGGAGTCCACAGTGAGTGCCATCATCCTTGCCAAAGGTGTACCGGGAATGGAGCAGATCATTGTGCCATTCTCATCAAAATGGAAGGTCATATTTAATTTATCCATGAGGTCACGGCCCAAGAGATTCACTGTGGACCGTGGTGAGTAGAGCAGACGCTGCTCCACGCATTTACCTCCTGTGAGAAGTTGGCCTGGTATATGCTGTTCACTAGTTAAAGTGGACACCTTGCACCAGTACAATTCGACTCTTATGGTTGGTAGGTTTAAGACAACCTTTATAGAAAGCTATCCTAGTGGTAGCTGTGGAGAGCAGCCTTCAGGCTAAGTCTTGGAGGAATGTAAAGCAGCTTGTTTTACCACACAATCTCTTGAATCACCAAATGAAAAGACACCACACAGGTATATATATCAAATATATATGTATTTATTACTAAACAACTCTCTACTAATCTCTTTATGAGATTAGAAGTCAGGAACATATGTACAAATCAAATGTTATCAAAAATAAGTTAGCACAAGTAAATATCACAATCTTATCTTGGCTAGACCGTGGTCTAGAGCCCATAGAATCGAGGGACCCCAAAGAACCACCCCAGGTAGTTGTAGGAGACCCACAGGGGACGGACGCGGTGTTCAGACACTGGTGCGAGTCCTGTACGAGTCTATGCGAGAGAATGCGATTGAGTTATCAATGTTACAGGTCACTGGCGTGTTCGAGGCGAACACACCGATCGGTCAGTACGAGTCGAAGGACGCGGATACTGATAGTGTTACAAGGGAGTTGGACGCGATGTGTCTAACACAGACGCGAGCCCTGTACGAGCCAGTGCGATAATCGCATGGGGAAAATAGGAGTTTTAGGGCACTTCTAGGGTAGCTACAAGCAAGCCACTTACAGGGTAAGTAGTTCTAAGGCCCACACCCACAGGAGCACCGTAGTGCTGAAGTTACCTCACCCAGGGGAGCCGGGTGCATAGGTGTCCTTTGGTGTCGGGTCGCGGCGTCGTTTTCAATGGGAGCCAGTGAAGACTTGCTGCTTACGACGAAAGAAGAAGTGTCCGTTGGAATCCAAGCCTGGATTCGGAGGGAGGAAGACCTGAAAGCAGAGGGGACAGTGTTCACAGTCACTTGGCAGTGACTCTGGGCAAGGAAGATGAATGCCCACCGTCGTCGACAGCTTTGGGTCGTTCACAGGTGTCTTGACTCTTCGACCACGTGGTCCAGGCGGCGTCGATGATGACCAGGAGCTGGATTCGGTGTGTCCCACGACGTCTGCAGCTTACTGAGGTGTCAGCGACTCGATTGGAGCCAACAAGCGTTGGTATCAGCAAGTCTCGTGGTGATGAGGAAAAGTCAATGGTGCAGACCAGCAAGGTCTGGGGAACTGACCCAGTGAAGGTAAGTCAGGGCAGGCCTGGAGCAACCAGGGGAGCCCTTTGGTTCTGTAGAAAAGTCTTCAGGGGACCCACAAGCCGGCTGGCAAGGGATCGCAAAGACGCCTTGGGAGGATCCACTCAACAGGGGCCCACGGTCACTCGGGACGGTGTAGGCCTCTGAATTTGGGAGGGATCTCTTCTAGAGGCTGGGACCACACGTGGTCCAAAGCACAAGTTCGTAGAACGTCGTGAAGGGGTTGCACTCGACAATAGTGCACGGTACCCAGGGGCTGCAGTTCCTCGTCGCTCGTGGGGTCCACTTGCCTCAGCTTCACTGGGGACTCACGATGGCCTTGGAGAAGTCAGGAAATCCTCTTCCTGGGCTGCAGAGATTTCGGGCTCCGGCGGGAGCGGCGTAGTTTGCGACCGTCGTTGTAGTTTTTGGTGCCTGCCAAGCAGGGGAGTCACTCCTTGACTCCAAGGGAGATTCTTCAGTCTTCCAGAGGTAGTGGAATGTCGAAGGTCCAGGATTCTTCTTTAGAGCGTCGTCCAGGGGTATCTGGGTTGCAATGCACAGGTTCCCCCTCTTATACTAAAAAGAAGGGAGGGACTAGCTCTATGACCCCACCTATGGGAGGGTCAGGGGAGGGGGTGGCTACACCCACTTCCCTTTGTCCAGTTTCGCGCCAGAGCAGGGGCAGGTAGCCCCTGAGCTGGTTTGAACTGGCATATGCACAGAGGAGCCTTCTGCTCCCCCAGTGCAGGACTTCAAAGCACTCTAGGAGTGCACCCACCCAGCCCCAATACACTAAACCCTGTCTGGGAGGTGGTCACACCCCCTTGGGACAGGATACCTATTGTTGGGCCTCCTCCACTGCGAGTGGTGGTCGTCAGCAGGAGGGCAGCCCAGTGTCTGTGACTGGTGGCATCCATTTTGTGATGCCAGGGCTCTTCAGGATTCTACCGCATTTCCACAGTAGGTACATGTCTATCCCTCTAGAAGGGTGGAATGCTACCCCCGCTGCCAGAACTGGCGGGGGGATAGTATTCCAAGATGTTTGACACCAAACACGACATGTTTCCGTGCAGCCATCCCAAAGTTAGCATTTAACGCGAGGTTATAATGCGCTTAAGAGTATATGGGCAGGCTGCACTACAAACAGCATCAGAGAAGGGTCTCCGAATGCTGCAGAGGGGCTCTGCTCATGCAGGGGCACCCTCTCACCTATGCCCTTGGTACCTAAGGTACCATATACTAGGGACTCATAAGGTACCACAGTATCCAATCACTAGTGCACCTAGAGTGCACTCCAAGTCGTTTAGAGAGAACAGAGAGGCTGGGGCCCTGATTAGCAGGGACCCAGCCCGACTATAGCCATAAACCAGTGTAAACATCAGAAAAAAAGTGGGGGCAACATAAGAGGCAGATCCTACTCTCCTACACCTCCTACTTCTATTGGTACTGGCTTGGTGAAGGGGACCCTTGCTATTGCCCCAGAGAATCCCTGTGTGTCCGCTATCTGATTTGAAATGGGCAGTGCTCCACCTGTGATAGAGGAGTAAGTAGCACCAGTGTCAATGAGAAAGCTGTATGTTTTGTTGTTTATCGTGACAAACACAACGGGATCCTCCCTGACGTCAGTTAGACATGACAAAACTGGGCACACAAGAGTTGTCTGTGGGCTGTCCTAACAGGAATACCCTCCAGCTTGGTATTGCTGGATGGTGCCCTGCGTGAATGGATTGGTAGGTGATAGCACTGTGCCTCCCTGAGGCGTGAATGCTTGTGCTTGGGGCATAATTTGGTAAACAGCTGTTTGTGGCTGTTGCACTTGCTGTTGTGCTTGTGGCGCGGGCACCTGCAACTGTGTAACCACAGGGGACTGTAGCTGTAGTTGTTGCTGCATAGGCTGCTGCTTTACTGGTGAGAGATAGGAATATATTATTTGGGCCTGAGGTGGTTGTGGCTGTATTTGCTGCTGTTGTTGGCCTTGAGTAGGCTGCATTTTCTGGGATCCCCCAGCCACCCCCCTGATTTCATCCTGCATTCTTTTTTGGCATTCCATTATGAAGTGTCCTGGTCTCTGACAGTAGTAGCATACCCGGGGTCCTGGCTGTTGTGCGCTCCCTTGCTGTCACATCCCCCTACCTCTGCCTCTGCCTTGCATGCCTGTATTTCTAGGCCTCATCTGCTGGTTACCATAATATTGTTGCTGCTGTGTATTGCCATATGACTGTTGTTGTGCATAGTCATGGGGGGGCTGTACCTGCATAGGTGGTGCAGGTCCCTGTGTGTTACCTGCTAACGCTTTAGGGCATTTTGTGGAAAATTGGTAACGGCAGTCATTTGGTTTACCGGTGAGGCGAGCATGACTGTGTCTGGAGGATCTTTTTTCTTATTAAGTTTCTGCTGCACTAACTTTGCGGCTGCATTTTCAATAGCTAACTGCCTTTCTTGTCTTTTTCCTGTTTCTTTTTGCAGAAGTGGATAATGTGATCCTGTATCTCAGGCCATGGTTTGGCTTCCATTGCTACAATTCCATCTAACTTGTCCTGTATGTCAGCAGGTAGCCCTTTCTTTACCATGTGGTAGAAAAGCCTACTGTTCCCTCCTGCTGCGTTCCATTTATCTCCTAACTCCTGATGCCACTTTTCCTTCATTCTTGAAATGTAGTCAGCTGGATCCTCATTTGCTTGCATTGTCTGTGACATGAGAGATCCAATGTCCGCGACATCCGGAAATTTCCTACGTAGTTGGGCCCAGACGTGTGCTCTTATTTTATTAAACGTCTTCCCATCATACTGCGTTTCAGTTATTGTTATTTTGTTAGCACTGACGCTTTTGAATATGTCTTCTGCTTCTTCCCCCATGATGGAGATGAGCAGACTCTTCATGTCCCCTATCCCTAAGTTGACACCTGCAGTGTTCTTTTCCAGGGCTGCTATCCATTTGCCAGCGCCCTCTGTTAGTGGGGGGGAGTTGTTTCTTCAAATTGTCTTTGTCCATTTGAGACCATGGAACATAGACAGGTGGGGCATTCGGGCTCTTGAACAATAGGGGCATCTGGCGTGTTACCCTCGTTGTTGGTGCTACTAGTGGTGTATGCAGTGTAGGGTCATATTCACGTGCATGCTTCTGCCAAATCTTTAGGCTTGCCGCCATGTATGCGTAGTCCCAATCTTCGTCTCCCTCTCTATATAAGATGCAGTCTTGTGCAGTGGCTAAATGTTGTGGGTGGAAGGACCCTCCTCTTGGCCATGGGTACGTCTCTTCATCAGTGCAGTCTGCCAAATTATCAGAGAAGGGTGTGACATAAAAGTCAGACTCCTCTCTAAGCGTTACTATGTCATTAGGTGTTAATTCGGTATGGGGTGATGACATTGGTTTGCCGAGCAGCATCCAATTGCGTTTATTTCTCTGTCTGACAGAGCGCAATGACGCTGTGCCTGTGACATCATACGGTATGTCATCCGGCCTACCGTGCGTCCCTTAAACTTGCAATTGCTCTATTTCTGTCTTTTTCCTCCTCTTACTTCTTGCTCCCTCTCTGTCATGGGACAGTGCTTGTTCTGTGTTGATCATTAAATCAAGGGTGTGCTTTGACAGTTGGGGCGAGAGAAAGGGGTTTGTGTTCAGACCAGTAGTAGGTACTTGCGTCCGGGACATGTTTGAAGGGTGCTCTTCAGTCCTGTGTGGCCCTGTTGCGCCCTGTGTTATTTCAGGAGTGTCTGGGTGCAGTGCCTGGTGTAACTGTGTCTGGCCCTGCACCATCCTGAGTCTGGGGAGTTGTGATGGCCACATCATTCAATAAATGTGTAAGGTTCGTAAGCTGTTGGCATGCTTGTTCTACTTTCAGTGACATGCGCCTCATAGCTGCAGCATCCCAAGGGGGCTAGGCGACTGACTTTCTGGTAAAGCAGTAGTGCTTGCGTCATTAAATGTGATGCCATTGGGGCTGGTATTTATATGTGGCTCACTTCTCCATTTATTGAAGTGCTCCTGAGAAAATACCTCAGGTGGGTCTTGTTCACTGTCCCTATTGTGCATGTTAGCAACTGGGTGATCCATCAGTAGGGGCCTAGCCTCATATTGGGACAAAGTAGTTGAAGGCAATGGCTTATTTTGTTGACATTGTGGGCTTGGGGGGTGCTGGTGTATAGGGAGGGACATGATGCTGTGGTCAATGGGGATAGGTGGCTTAGAAAAGGGGTATGAGGTAAGCAAAGAGGGCTGCTGTGAGTGATCATTTATCCAGTCATTTATTTGCGCCTGGGTAATTATTTCAGGTGACTCTTGCCTACCAGCCCTATGTTCCTTATGAAGTGCTGGCGGTTGGTCATTAGGTAGGATGGGAAGGAGTTGTTGGTGCTCGCCACTGAAGGATGTGTGAGAACCAGGGTTCTGACACCATGGGCGTGAGGTGTGCGAGGTGGAATGCGAAGCATTGGATAGTCTATCGCAGTCTTCGTCCTCTTCTAGTTGTTGTGCTACACATAGACTGTTGTGCTTTGGTGTGAGTTTGAGAGTGAATTGCGCATCTATCTGACCTGGCAGTCCTGCTATTGCGGCCTCTATTGTTGCGTTCTGGGCGGTGAGGGATGCTGGGCTTAAGGTGTGATCCGTTGGCTGATCACTTGGTGGAGTAAGGGTGTCTTCTGGGCTTATGCCAGAGTGGCCTACAGCTGTTTTGTCATTCGATGTGGGCTGTAAGTCTGTACCGATAACTGTTTCAGTATACATCCCCACGGAATTCTTGGTATTTGATGCTGGCCCTATGTCTGAATCTATGGGAAGGGCAGGGTACATCCCGCCTATATGATATGCCGGTGGAGGGGCGGTGGGCATTAATGTGGGCTCCGCTGTTTCTTTGAAAATGCGAAATAATGCTAGTGTATTTTTACGTTTTTTGAGTTTGGACCCGGAGTACTTTGCTTCCAGGAATGTCTTGGCATGTTCTAGGGCTGCACGGTCAAACGTACCTTCAAGAGGCCAAGGGTGAGTCAAATTTGTCGTGTACTTGTGGAGCTCTTTACAGTGCTTAATTATGTGCTGCTCTTTTGCAATACGTATTGTAGTGGGGTGACCATATTAATATATTTGGTATATAAATATATAATAGACTTCAATGAAAGCAGGCGTATTGATGTGGGGACACGCACCCTAATTAGGCTTATTCCCTTTAAACGCTTGGATCAAGGTCTCTTACAAGTTCTTCTCCTACTGCCTGAAGGACGGTAAGGTATATACCCTCTTTTAATTCCTGCGCCTATGGGCCTGTATGTACCCCTTCAGGAGAGAAATCAGGGAACTGAAGCTGGCTGCTCAAACAGGCGGCAGCAATCTTACTCTGTAGTGGGTTTCTTGGCCATGAACTGGATAACACCGGGGGTATTTCCAAGCCTGGAAGTACTAGGATAATATACACATGCATTTTATCCAGTGTTTTGTACACTGTACTGCTCACAATTCTGTTCATGTGTCTGCTAGTGTGAAACCACCAATTGCAGGAGAACAATAGGGGTGCAAATGTGTTTAAAGAGTAGTTGTGGGATGCAACTGAGTAATGTAGTTGGGAATTACTGTGAGCCTGACTTGTCGTCCGTGGGTGACGTCGATGCCCAGAATGTCAAATACTGTCAAAAGGACAGCACTTGTTAAAGGTGTAACTGGGATGAAGGAGGCAGGGTGACCTCTGGATATCCCTATAATATGTCCGTTAATTAAATATACACTGATCTGTGGTATTACAGGTCCTACTGGGGTTGTGCTTGAGTTCTGTGTTGCACTGCTCATTACCTAGAATGGGGCAGAGTTGGACTCTGGATCTCTTGGCGGACTTCGTAAGAGAGCACGAAATAGTGGTGAGTGTGTTTCTTGAGAGTCTTCTTGGTCTGCTACAGTGGCAGAGCTAGATGCGGAGTATGTGGGTGTCTCTGGGCGAACTATATCGGGATTCTGGGCGTCCTCAGTCTTTTCAGATGAGTAAGCGGATTCTGTGGAGGACTCCCAATCGCTAATTACCACTGGGGAAGATGATAGTAGGAATGGTGTATGGCGCGTGTCCTCAGTAGTGGAAGAAGTTTGTGAGCAATGGGGGCACCCCAGGTCTGGGCGTATGGTATCTGGAGCTTGTAGATGAGAATGGGGGTTGGCGTGAGCCCTACAGCCAATGGGTAATTGTGTTAAATCAAGTGTGGATAGCCTTATTTCTACTGTGGGGGTGAGATGTATTCCCAATATATTCCACACAATTGAAATGAGGTCACCGTGATTTTGGCTTATAGGGGACAATGTATCTGACAGACACGGGGCGGCCATTCAAAGTGTGCAGAACTATCTCAACAATTTGAAGTGGGTTGTTGTTCATTACGTGGTCAGCTATCTGAAAGAGACTTGGGCTAATTAAATGTGGTACTGCGCCACATAGGTGAGACAGGACCAGGGAGGGGCAAGGGGTAGCTGTATGATACTATTATTCACAATAATCCAACAACATTCATATTAAAAAACATTGACTATTCTAGTTATTGTTGATCTCACTAGATACATAAAAATCGGTGCACCAGGCACAGATACTTTGTTCAAACAAGGTAACCACAATGCATACGAAAAGCCACAATACAAAGAGATATGACCACAAAAATAATTACAGTAAATTAATACAAAATATGAAGCAAATTATCTACACGTGTACTTATATGAAACCACAGAAAGATTTGCGCAGTCTCCCTGTCTGCCTGAATGCAGACAGAAGGACGATGTCTTTAAAAATAACCTTGCTAAAAAAAAGGAAAGAAAAATAAACGTCTTCACGCTTCACTTCAACACAGGAAACCAAGACTTCCTTTTAGCGGTAGCTAGGCAGATAGGAAAGCGTTTCGTTCTTTAGCATTTTAGGTTGAAAATAAATCGTAATCACACAGTATTCTTGGTGACTGTCCTAACAACATAAACTATATACTGACAGTCCCTCGCGAAAGCTGAGGAAGTCTGATAACAGTTATCATAAATCCTCAAGTGCCAGGCACAAGACATAACCTGGCAAACTTTTATCCGGGATTCGAACCCTACTCCAAATCCGCAAGAGCTGGGAGCTGCACCATGCAGTCCCTTTGCCACACTGGCGTGCCACACAGGCTTGGTTGCAACACAGGCGTCACTTAGACAGGGAAAAAAACTAGCCCTTATTTTTCTGGTAGCTAAGCAGAGAGGAAGGGTCGCCACACAGGCGTGCCACACAAGCTTTGTTGCCACACAGGCTTGCCACACAGGCTTTGTTCCCACACAGGCGTGCTACACAGGCTTCACTTAGACATGATAATATGTGAAAACTATATCTTCGTAATATCAAATATATGTATACATTCAAAACCACACTATTTAAACTGTAAATAAAGAGGGCGCATCAGCACCTGACTCAACGGCCGTTTACACGTGATAAAAAATGAGGAATTCATTTGCGTAGCAAGATACCAGCGAAGGGCAAAGAACTGTGATCAATGGACAGAGGGACACCCAGAGAGACAGAACCCGCCAAGACATGCAGACAGCACACCGGGGAAGACCAAAAGTACAAGAGAAAAAGATACTCTTAACTTAGGCTTACCTGAGGGCTGGCTGCAGCTGCTCAGTCAGGAAACAGGCTCGGAAGGCAAGCACTCCGCCCGCCGTCACAGGATGCGGCTGGATCCGTAGTACGTCCCTTTGTGGTCGCCAGATGTTCGGGGGGAGATTTCTATTGTCTCAGGGCACTAGACCAGGGCAGCTTAATTTGAGTGGGTGCCTCTACATAATATGAGAAAAGACACGTTTAAACAATAGGAATTGAATCAGGTTTGTTTTGCACTTTATTACAAGGAAACCACTTCAAACATGAAGTGTAAAGAAACACTTTAAAATGCAATCATGAAATGCTGTGTCATAGCAAAGACAAAATGGAACACAATGCATGCTAAAATATGATAGGCGTATAGCATGGAATACTTCAATGCAATAATGAAAGAAGAACAGTATTCTAAAAAATATGACAAGGCATGGAGCAAAAATCACATCATATAGAGAGAAGCCTTTGTGCATATCATTGCATGTAAAGAACCAATAAACATCATTTATATATGGCGAAAATTAATACTTAAAAGCGTTATGAGAAAAATATATCTTTTGATAAATGCAGTGAGAAAATCACATATTTAGATTATACATGGAGAAAAATGCATTTGTCTGACAAGTGAAACATATGCAAAGAAAGAAGCTGCCTAAAAATACATTTGGCAAATATACAGTATTTAAGAGAAGAATTCTTATAATGTGCACTAAACGATCGATCGGGGAGAACCCACATGTGACTCACGAACACAGTGAGGGTAATCCAACGAGTGGACTGTGGGCAGGGGTTTTATAGTTGTTTAATACGGAACAGTTAGACCACAAGTTCTTCCTTTGACATTTTGCGTACGTCAATCCCACCATTATTTGGACATATTTATCGGAATCGTTTAGCATCATTTCTTGAGAATTCTTATAAAAAGCAGAACGGACCAAAAGGTTGGAGGTAATATTGGCACGCCATGACGCTGTCGTAAGTTTCGATAATGCTAGCTAGCGTGAATATTCATAAGAAATTGAGAAATTGCAAGATGTGCACGTAGCCCTTGCCTCAACGTTTTCCTCTTACATTACTAAGTTCCGTGTTCTCGTGGTCTTGTGGGTAAGCGCAGGCTGAGAACATCCAAGGAGGGTGTTTTTGGGCTGTTGTTGACCAAGAGAGACAGAAGCTGCAGTTTCGTGTGTGTCGCAGAAGAAATATGTGAAATGCTGTTTACGAGGCACTGGGCCTTTGAAGCTAAAGGAATCAGTGAGACAGTTTGGTCAACTTAACAGATCCCTGTTCACTGGCAGGTGGGGCCTATATGAGGGGCTCATGTTTCAGGTGTGGCAAGGTGGGCCTACTCTGGTCTATAGAGTAAAACGGGACCCTGCTTCAACCTGACTTACCATTCTTCCCTGCAGCCTCTTGCAGTCTTCCTCGTGGCCCTCCTCCTTAGTATGTGCCTCAGCAGGTGCAAGAAATTAAGGAACTAATATAGCACTTCTACTACCAACTGCAGTGTTGTGCACAAGTAAAAAATATACCTAACAAATTTGAATTTTTTGCTAGCAAAAGAATCATTTGATAGATATGATTCTATAGTTTCAAAATCAAATACTCAAAAATTGAACACCATGCAAGAATTAATAAAGCAGTAAATGCTTGGAAAGGATCTGGAAGCAATGACAAAAAGGAAGGAGAAGAGAATGGAAAAAAATATAAGCGAGGTAAGGGAAACATTGATGATGGAACAGTATGAAAAAAGGGGTAAAAGAGAGAAAAGCAAAGACAATGGGAAGAAATGGCTGCAGAAGCAGAAGGGAATATAAACAGGGAACGCAAGGAAGTGTTCAGGGTGCACAAGCACTGAGCAGTTAAAGGTGAAGTTAGGAACAGTCAAAAAGAAAACACAAAAAGGAAAAATGCAGTTTGACAGAAGGCCGCACTGCATTACTATAGGTGAGATTACTAATTGAAATCTCAGAAGAGTAAATAATTATACATGATTTAAAGTTGCCAGAAGGAATTCTTCTGGCGTGGTGGTGGTGGCAGAGGATGCTGGCCACCCTGTCCGTGGCCTCCTCTTCTTTGAAGTTCCTCAAAGGAAGAATGAGAAAGAAGACACTGATTGTTAGTAGTGCTATCGCCAATAATATTAAAGCACATGTAGTAAGGATTAACAGGCTAACAAATGTACTACTTGAGTAACCAACCCATTTCCTCTTCTTTGACCTCCATTCTAAAATAGTTCCCTGTCATACAAATTTATTACAACTACAAATTATATTGCTCCTCCACTACCTTCACATGTTTTTGCTACCATCACACGCAATTAACGTTGACACTATTGTGCTGCATATCATGGAGAAGGAGACTGCAGCGACAAGAGAGTCATGAAGGAGCCCCACGTCCATTGAAATCTGTCCTTTTTCCTCCCCACTTCCTGCCCATAAATGTAAGCCTAAGCATAACTTGCTCCTGTGCTGCCTGCTGACATCCTAGATGACCCCCTTTCAACCTGGATTTGCGGAACAGATGTTTTAAAATCCCAATACCCAGCACTATGACTTCACATCCACTCCATTCCTAGTACTACTGACAGTGGAGCAAGCACACCCCACTCCCAACCTATAAACTAGGTAAAAAGAAAATCTAATGGATAATAGATTTTGGAGTGTTTATGCTAATTTATGTACACATAAAGGCATATCTGCATAAAATTAACATAATACAAATAATCTACCCATCAGCCATAGGTGTGAGTGAAATGTATACCACGCTTATTCATTTATGTAGCTGCTTCTTTAGCAATTGAAGCTTTCAGTGATCTCAAAGAACACAGAAATAATACCCACCTTGGACTCAGAGGAACGTGAACTGGAAAACAAAAGATTAACAGAAAAGTGAAAGTGCTGATATGAGTACTCAAAGTTTGAATAAAAACATGTGCCACATACCAGGAAAGAGTAAAACAGGCTGGCTACAAGCATGTCTGAGTAAAAACAATTAAGAATCAAAATATATCCTGGATTTTCACTGACACTCTCAAATAAAAGAAAACCTTGAGGATATTTAACGATGGTAGTCTCATCTCACCCTTTAGGATTGACAATAGGAGAAATGTTTAAAACACCAAGATATTACCACTTACAAAACCCTAATACAGATGAAGAGTCCTGCTGAAAACAGATGGAAATTTTGAGGGAAAATGGCTCAAAGCCTATATAAGAATAGCATTAATTAAATACCCCACTAATTCCAAGGAGTCATTCAATTCCAGAGACCCAACTAGGCTGTCAGGTTGCTTGTGTTCTGGTTTAAAGAGGACCTGGCTTGACACTTCGGGCTGGATGATTCTTATTGGAGCAGAACTAAGGTTGCTTTGCTTACAGATGGTTGTAATCTGAAACGGCATAGTGGGAAGGAAAAAAAGTGGATTAAAATGCTGTTTGAGCGATTGCCAGTGGTTAGACCATTTGTAAAGATTCTCCCATCACTTTTTGTGTGTTAGAGGGTAAAATCAAATCTTATCTAAACCTATATATGTTGCAGAGTATTTTGCAGTCCCAATTAGGAAGGAAAATTTCTTAGAGACCTTACTTTGATTAAAAACTCAAATCAATTTTCACCATTGGATTACTCAGAGAGACACACTTAGGGCATGATTCCGATGCGGTTAGGAAGGCCTCCTAACGGCATTTGCTCCGTCTGAATCAGATCGGGTATGTGTCTTTCTGACTGAATCGGAAAGGTTTCCGACCGACCAAGCACGATGCGAGTTAGGCATTAGGAATATCCCAATCCGAACCCGAAAGCATTTGGAATGACCGAGCCTTACGGAGCAGAATCGTACGTCTCTACGGGCCGCGTTTCCGAAGGACCGATTACGATGCTGGATTCAGACAGCCTTTCCGAATTGTGCTGTCCAACTTGAATCAGCAGTAGGAATCAGACTTTGGGGGCCCGTAGCAGACCCCCTGTACCCAGACCCTTTCCAATGGGGCCTGTGGGGGTACCCATGGGTCTCCCCTTACCAGCCATGCACAGTGTGGCAGGCACCAGGGAGTGCCCACCACAGGGTGCCCGATTTTCCCCAGCCACCCCTTTCTTCAATGGGAGCCTATGCATTCGGTTGGAACATAGGCTCCCATTGAAGTCAATGGGAGTCCAACCAAATCGTATCTGGAAGCATCCGGATGCATCGTACTCATTTGGTTGGACTCTCCCAATCCGAGTCGGTTGGAAACCATTCCCAAACCGATTAGGTCGGAATGATTTCCTAACTGCATCGGAATCAGGCCCGGAGCATTAAATAAGGTATTCTGTTTGAAGGTGAAAAGTTCTATGTGTTCAGTAAGGAGTTACAAGATTTTGTCCTTGAATGCTGTTGTGGAAGTTCCTTGGCAAGACATTTGGGGATTATCAAGACAATAGGAAGGGTTAAATATCAGTTTTGGTGGCCCACACGTCCCAAGGATGTGGAATAATTCTTAGCACAATGTAGGGTTCTTAGCACAATGTATGATTTGTGCAATGAGAAAGACTGAGCATAAAAAGCTCAAGCTTTTTTGAGGACTTTACTCATTCCTCATTATCTGTGGGAACGTTTCCATGGACTTTGAGTTGATCTACCTCCGATCCATGGGTGTGACATACATTTAGGTGTCATGTATTATTTAACTAAATTTCCCATTCCAGCCCCAAAGCTTTCAATTGTCAGTAAATTGAGTAGCTATACTGTCTGGAATTGGTAACCTTGGCCCTATTACCACACAACGTTGCTGGCTAAATCTTGTTCCGATCTTCCATAGATTCTGTAAAACCTCAAAGATCATAATTTTTCTATTACTTTGAAACAAGCCCACCTTACTTCTCGTCATCTAAATCTGTGGAATAACTGGTGACACTCTACTTTACAACTGTATGACTGTACATTGAGGTAGATAATATCTTTATACAAAATCAGATGTTGCCATAAGTAAGGAATGAAAGACTCTGTGTTCGCTGCCTCACATGGGATTCCATTTGGACCCTAAATCTAGCCTACAATGTTCCTGGGCATCCACCTTTCATCACAACTGTCAGAAGCTTTGGCCTTAGACAGTCATGGATCTCATGCTTCTTGAACTGCATCACCTCTTCAGATAATGATTCACCAGGCTGAAACAGATCATCTCTCATCTTGAAATGGACATCTAGTACCACAAGAACCATTCACCTGATCCTGATGAAAACAATTAGATAAAGTGCTTACTGCATCTTTAAAACCTGCATGTTGCTTAGGTTCTGAAACAAACATGATTATTATCATGTGAGCGCAGTACTTAATTTGCTTGTTGGTGGGGGGAACCAGAACATATTTTTCCTCATCAGACATTTCCTGAGTGCAAGAGAGTGAAAACAGACAAATGGGGAAAAAGGAGGAAGAGACAGAAAAAACACCACTAAGGTAAAAGGCAGGGACCTGCAGGAGGGAGATAAAGGGCAGGCAGAGTCTGGCAGTGCATTAAAGAGGCCTGAGTTGGATTCAGGACTATGCAACCTTGGTCTTCAGTGCACTGACATTTAATAGCACCAGACACAGGCTTCTGAGCAAAGCTTTGGGCACCGGCACTCATTTTCCACATTAAACATTGTGTGAGTGACTACATGTTTACCTGGTAATGCCCATCTTTTTTCCCAAGTGGACACGCATGGGGTTTGGGCTTATCTGTCTGTTGTCATCAGGTTCCTTCCTGCTTCTTCAAAGAGGCCACCTGTTCCTTCGATCAAGCTGTTAAATTCACTGTATGGATGGCCTCTATGTTGTAGTATAATGTTGTATATAGAGCACACACGTGGCTTTTACCAAGACATTACATTCATACATGCATTCATTCAATCATTCATACAACGTTCCTACAGTAACACATGTAACACACTTACAAACACTCAAACATTCATATAAACACTTGCACGAGGTCACTGTCCTATTAGTACTTACCTTGTGCCACATGTATTAGATGGAACATTAACTGACTATTACTATGACGTATAAGAATGTTAGTGCCAACCACGATAAAGACTCCTGTAGGCTGGTCATGTTTTACTGCTGATTGTATGTGGGTCCGTTTAAGTTATATTTGAAAACAAAGATGATAAAGAAGAACAATTTGACTTCTTTTTAATTCACAACACTCTACCTTTTATAACAACGGTTTAATACTACCCTTCTACTTTGCCAGGAGGGCACCCTGCTGCTCTGGCACAGCCCAGTGCCAGGCTACGGGCTCAGCTGTTCTTTGAATAGGAAACCTAAAAGACAACTTGTTCCCCCTGCAGCTAAAGCTTGATAAATTGACACCGGTGAGGCTTCTGTGCTTCCCCTGCTAGCAAGTTGGAAGAACTACCTTTGAGAGAAAGGTCACTCTACTCTGACAGCTTTGCGCGCCTCAAAAGAAACACATACTGGAAATCTACAGTTTGCTGCTACCACAGGGCTTTCCTGGCAGTGACAGGCAGTGAAAACTGATCTCTAATTCCAACCATCTAAATTAGGTGGGTGGATTTAGAAGTCTGCCTCTGGCGGCCCTTACTCTGTTGGTCAATCAGATAGGTTTTAATAGTAGCAGAGATGGAGTAGTCTCTGCCGTGATTAAACCAAAGGTCCGCCCGCACATAGATCTGGCAGGCAGATCACAGTCTTCGCAGTATGGATACTCCGTCAACATTGTGACAGACTATCCATACCTCTAAAATCTAAATCAGGCCAGAAGTTGCATTGGACTAATGGATCACTAAGTTTGGACTTTGAAAAGTGATGTTGTAGGAGGCTTGATTGTTAGAACATGGGCAAGAGAAACTACAATCTTGATATATGCAGTGGTTGCCCTACCACATGGTCAAAACATTTAAAAGTAAAATAACATTTCTGAGGTTACCATGCATAGCGTGGAGCAAACAGCAAGATCTTTCTATGAAAAATGTTAGTGTGGGACATGCACAGCAACACCAAAACAAAATTGCAGTTAAAATAAAAAAGGTTAACATTATTTCCAAACCATCGTACTAACAAATGGTAATTTTTAACAAGAACTCCAAAAACATATGGAGGATAGAAGGATCAGGAATTATAAAAAGTAATGCCAAAAAGCCATAGAAAACCATAGGAATCTGAAAACGCATTGTTATTTTATACGGGTCTTAGGCACTGTCTGCGGCTGACCAGTGAAGGCGCAAGCTTGGGCAAGGTCTAGAGGTTCTCCACAGTCAAGAGCTCTCCGGCTTGAAACACCTCAGCTTGGGAACACTTTTTTATGGTCTTTCTCTGGCAGAGCTCCCAAGATATAGAATGACCTTCCCAATAATGTCAGACTATTCAAGTCTCTCAATTTTCAAATAAGCTAAAAAGGCGCTTTCTCTGGTCCTTCCTCATCTAGTGTTTCTATCTTCTCCCTCTTCTCCACTCTGTGTCTTTTTCGAAATTGCCACTGAATCTCTGCACTTTCTTTTCATCTGCACACCACCCCACCTTACTGTTTTGCATCTCTTCCTCTCTTCAACCACTCCACTTTGCTTCTCACCCTTCTCATGTCTTCACTCCATCTGTCACTTTTTTCCAGGCTTACACACTTGTTTGCTCCCAGAAGTTCAAATTTCCTCACTTCACCTCTGATTCTTCCTAGCCACCCTTTTCAACCTCACGCTTCCCTCTCTGACTCAGTTTTTTCTCCACCTTTCTAACCATTCTGCCAATCACATTCCTTTCTAAGCCTCACTTTTATCTCTCTACTTCATGCTTCTATTACCACCTCACACTGTATGACCCACACACACACACACACACACACACACACACTGAATGAAGCTTGCACCTCTTTCACACAGCCTGTGCCATTCTGTGTGTTTGTGTGTGTGCATGTATGCACATATGTTAGTGTGCACGTCTGCTGATTGATGTAATGGCTTTCTGAATGTGACCGGAGCTTTCACTGCTGTTGTATCTGTGCCTTTTCTCCATGTAAAGAAGCATGCACTGCTCTTCCCTGAATTGCACCTATTTTTGTTTGCATGAGAGAAACTGTCACGTATTCTGCTATTAAATGTCTTGTGTCGTAAGGAAGCTTGCAGTTTTCACACATGTGGTGCATGTATTATGGATCACTTAAGATTAGAAAATAAATTTTCTTTGTACAAGAAGCAAAACAATTGAAAAGTCAAAGCTTGTTTTGTACTGTGGAATCGCCATAGGTACTTTGAAGTCCATACTCATTATTTCAGCAGAAATATACCAGCCTCTAGCAAGTCTTGTCAACAACATTCCGTTATTGATAATGTGAATAATGAACAGGGAGGCGCATGTGTGGTGCAGAGCCAGCGGTTCAGCACATGCTGGTAGCTGCCCCCATGAAAATGTGCAAGTCCCCAACAGGAGTTTTATACTCTGCTTTTCTGAAAATTTGAAACAGGCTATTCTGCACTTTTTTTTTTACACTTTTACGTTTGCTCATAAATGTGGTGCATCTCATATGAAAATAAAGGCACATAGCAGTTATTATATCTCCCCAGCAGTCAATTAATATCAGTTTATAGGAAAATGCACATCATTGACTGTTAGTTCTTGAGTTATTAGGCACAGCAATAAAGACTCCTCGTAACATGAACCAAATTAACAGTGCTATGAGAAGTCTAATATAATTGAAATGAACATTTCCTCCTATAACCTATTTAGTCATGATTTATTTAGAGATTTCTCTTACTACTCTTCGACAGTGGAGGAGGTAGGATTTGGTGCCAGAGGGAACACAACTAGCCTCCTGGGTGCACCAGATTATTTATTTAGTTTGATACATTATAGATCTTAAATATAATTAATTTATGTTATGCTATGACAATATTAATAAATATTGGTGGCAAAATTACACGTGATTTAGAGCAAGCATGTGGGAAGCTATAAACAGTGCAGCAGATGCAGTTGTACAGAAGTGAGAGGGCCCCACTGTCCACCAAACTACAGCTGTGTTTTTTACATCCAAACCAGGGGACATAGATCAATTTTCCTTACTTGCTTTAGGGCCATGGAAACCTCAGTAAGCCACTGAGAACGTGTTTAGCAATGGGCACAAATACACACATTTTTACAGTAGTACAAAAGTATAGTTCCATGTAATTATTATCTAAAGTACAACTTAAATGATATAAGAACACACTTCTTTCTGTCTTACAGATTGAGTTAAAATATTTTTGCAGAGTAAAACGACTCTGCAAATAGTCACAAGGCCTATTCATTGGGATTTTTTATTTGTATGTGGATTTCACCCCTTTTGTCCTGGTTCTTGTAGTGAGCCACCTGGCCGCTATGGCCCGCCTTGTGACCTGGAACTGTTACACCACAAGTCTCAAGGCCAGGCATGGCCGAGGATATAAATAAAAGTGCATAAGACCATTCAGGGTCTTACACTTGCAGAGTGTATATCTGGCCTCAAGTGTATTTATTGCCCACATTACATTGGTAATGTCGGCTGCACCGCCCTTGCAGCCCGACCACGCATCCGCTCCTGATCTTGCACCTGGGATGGCACTCCTCCTGCCAGTGGCATCACCCTCAAGGTCCCACCCGCAATACTGCTCCGGGATAGGTGCCTGTGTCAGCACTCCCTATCCTCGCTCACCCGGCTGGGTGGGAGCCAGGCCTCAACTGCGAGCCCCGCAATGTTTTCTCCCTGTGCTGGGAACCAGCCTGCATCAGAGGCCTTAGCGAGGATACCTGCTCAACATCCGGTCCCATTGCAGGCCCAACACCTGGTTGCCTCCTAACCCAGAGTCCCAGCTAGAGGCCACAACCTGAGTGCAACTAATGAACTGCCCCAGCATTTCTTGCCTGCCACCTGGTCCAGGAGGGTCAATCAATCAATCAATCACAGAATTTGTAAAGCGCACTACTTACCCGCGAGGGTCTCAAGGCGCTAGGGAAAAAAGAAAAGGGGGGGGTTGCTGCTACTGGTCGAACAACCAGGTCTTGAGTAGCCTCCTGAAGGTCAGCAGGTCTTGGGTCTGTCGTAAGCTTAGTGGAAGGGTGTTCCAGGTCTTGGCGGCGAGGTGGGAGAAGGATCTGCCGCCGGTGGTAGTTCTTCGAATGCGAGGGACGGTGGCGAGGGAGAGGTCGGTGGAGCGGAGTTGGCGGTTGGGGACGTAGAAGAGGAGTCGTCTGTTGAGGTAGGCTGGGCCAGTCTTGTGGAGTGCCTTGTGTGCGTGATGAGGAGTTTGAAGGAGATTCTCCTGTCGACGGGGAGCCAGTGCAGGTTCCTCAGGTGGGGGGTGATGTGGCTGTGGCGTGGTACATCGAGGATCAGGCGTGCGGAGGCGTTTTGTATGCGTTGCAGTCGCTTGATGAGCTTGGCAGCGAGGGGCACAGATGGCAAAATGGACACAAAGGAGGTGGGGCAGCGAGGAACAGAGGAAAAACGGGCACAGTACAGTGGGGGCAGCGAGGGCACAGAAGGCAAAATGGACACAAGGGAGGTGGGGGCAGCGAGGGAACAGAGGAAAAAACGGGCACAGTACAGTGGGGGCAGCGAGGGAAACAGAAGGCAAAATGGACACAAGGGAGGTGGGGGCAGCGAGGGAAACAGTAGGAAAACGGGCACCGAGGCCACAAGCAGAGGGCGTGCTTACCAGCAGCAGCAGCGGGCGGACAGCACAGGCGGAGCTGTGTGGTGGGGGAGCGACCTACCTGGCAAGGTCAAGGGTCGCTCTCCTCACCGCGCAGCGGCCGCCATATATGGGGAGGTGGGAGGGAGGAGCAGCTGGGAGGCAGGGGCAGCGAATGGGCAGTCAGGGGGCGGGGCCGCAGGGACGCAGCGGCGGGAATGGAGAGAGGCAGCGAGGGGCACAGAAGGCAAAATGGACACAAGGGAGGTGGGGGCAGCGAGGGAACAGAGGAAAAAGCGGGCACAGTACAGTGGGGGTAGCGAGGGGCACAGAAGGCAAAATGGACACAAGGGAGGTGGGGGCAGCGAGGGAACAGAGGAAAAACGGGCACAGTACAGTGGGGCAGCGAGGGGCACAGAAGGCAAAATGGACACAAGGGAGGTGGGGGCAGCGAGGGAACAGAGGAAAAAAACTGGCACAGTACAGTGGGGGCAGCGAGGGAAACAGAAGGCAAAATGGACACAAGGGAGGTGGGGGCAGCGAGGGAAACAGAAGGAAAACGGGCACCGAGGCCACAAGCAGAGGGGCGAGCTTACCAGCAGCAGCAGCGGGCGGACAGCACAGGCGGAGCTGTGTGGTGGGGGAGCGACCTACCTGGCAAGGTCAAGGGTGGCTGTTTGACACATTGAGTCTGAGGCTGGAGGCTTGCACATCCTGCAACACTGCCCCACAGGCCCAGTTAGACAGCGGCAGCCCAGGTGAAGACCGTCTGCATCACAGCAGGACATAGAGGTGAGGAGTTCACAGCTGCCCTGAGTGGGCTGCACCAAGGGCCTTCTCAACATGGTGGATGAAACCTATGCTGCACATGCCCCCGCACCGCAGCCCTTTTGTAGCACTCCCATCCTTCAGCGAGCTTGCCAATTCTGCCATTGCAGCCCCCCCAGATTGGAATACCTGGGTCGGCCACCTTAACAGTTATTTCAGGGAGACCTACGAAGCTGATGGTATCATTAAACATTCCCTCCTGCTTCATTAGGTGGGGGAAGAGATCTACAAATTGTTTGAGGACTTCCCAGGCACGGGTGCAGGTGATCACTATGATGCTGTGGTGAGGGCTTTGAATGCCCACTTTGACCCCCAATTGAACCCAGACTTTGAGAGTTTCAAACTGTATCAAGCTTGCCAGCGCAAAGGGGAGTCGATCGATAACTTCTATGCTTGCCTCTGTAATTGGCCAGTTCCTGCACGGCCGACGACCAGCCAAATGAGACCCGGACGCAGATCATCTAGGGTTGCAAGTCTAAGACTCTCCAAGGGCTAACCCTGAGACAACCCAACATCATCCTTGACGATATCCTCATCCTAGCAAGAATCCCATGACCTGTTGATAGCGCATGCCTCTGAAATGGGCATGACGCTGACCCACAAACACAGCAGCATCATGTCACCCTTCGTCAAGACTGAAGTTGTGGATGCAGTGTCCACCAGGACAAGGAGACCAGTCCCAAGATGATGGCACCTAACGCCCACTTCAGGAACTGCGGGAGGGGCAAATACCCACTGGAACACTGCCCGGCCCATGGTAAAACATGCTTCAACTGTGGCAAGCTCAACCACTTTGTGAAGGTGTGTCGTGGAGGCCCAAGGAACCGAAGTAACAGAGGTCGAGCCCCAGTGAAAAAAGCTCTCACCGGCTGACTCGGGAGACCAAAGCGCGACCCCATAACACACAAGGTCAAGCCACCCCCAAGATGAGTCACCATCAGAAAATGAGGATGTCTTCCTCATCTCCTTTACGGGGCACCTCAAGAAACACAGATGGCCCCAAACCATGTGCGAAGTCAATGTGGTAGGCACGGCCATCACAGTCCTCACTGACACAGATGCATCCGTCTATGTAATGTGTTACCACCAATACCGATGTCCCCGTCTAAGGCCAACGATCTAACCGTCACTGACCAGGATATCCACCAATGGGGGGCACATGCCCCTGCTACTCAAAGGGACAATGACCGCGCCTGTACGGTCCAACAGCGAGGAGACCCTGGCGTAGTACCACATCGCTGAAGGTGAGGTTGAGACCCTCTTGGGTGCCACATGGCGAAATGGGCAGGCTTTTCAGGTAGATGAACTCACAAACCAGTTCCCCAGCCTATTCCAGGGACTTGGATGCCACTGAGCACCCCCAATAAAACTGCACATTGACCAAATAGTCAAGGCAGTGGCATTAAGACATCGTAGAGTCTATTCCTCCTATGGCTACTGGTTGAGCAGGATTTGGACAAGTTGGAGAACCTAGGTTTTATCTACAAAGTGTCTGAGCCTACCTCTTGGGTGTCACTGATTATCATCACAGAAAAACATAAGCCACTGGGCAAGAGCCGCCGGTGCATAGATATGCGCCTCCCCAACAAAACCATCAGACAGGAGAGGCACATCACACCCATGATGACCGATATCATCGCCGACTTCAGTGGGGCCCGGTGCTTTTCGAAGCTTGACCTTCATGCCTGATACCACCAACTATAGCTCAATAAAAGCAGCAGGTACATTACAACCTTTTCCGCTTGCCGATGTACAGATGCCTGAACTTTCTGATCTCATCCGCAGCCGAGATATTCCAAAACTCCATTTGAGAGATTCTCTCCGGCCTCCAGGGAGTGATGAACATCAGTGATGACGTCCTTAGATGACAGCAGAGGAACATCACAGCTGACTCAGAGCCCCCCTGCAGCGACTGTGTGATCACAACATCACAATGCTGCTTCTTTGAGACAAGCATCAAATTCTTCAGCCATATCTTCACCAAGGGCGGCATCCAGGTTGATCCCTAGAAGTTACAGGTGATCCGGCAGGCACCCATGCCCCACAACGCATCGGAAGTCTGCAGCTTCCTGGGGATGGCCACAAATTGTGGCTGTTTCATCACGAGCCTGGCAACCATTTCAGAACCTTTCAGAATCCTTATGAAAGCAGATGCCCGGTGGGCCTGGAGTCCCAACAAGGGCGAATCATTTCAATGTGTCAAGGCTGCGCTCCTAAGCAAGTCAAAAATGGCCTGCTTCGACCCCAAGCAGAGAATAGATTTTCTTGTTGATGCCAGCCTGGTGGGCCTGGAGGCCATGCTGACTCAGGGTGTGGAATCAGGGTGATGGGCACAGCTCGCCTTGGCAGCAAAGCCCTCACTCCAACGGGGACTAGATACACACAAATAGAAAGAGAAGGCCTTACCATCAAGTGGGCTTGTGGCCAGTTGCACCTGTACCTCAGAGGGCGGCTTTTTCATGTGGTCACCGACCATTAGACACTGGTCCCACTATTCAGTGGCACTGTGCCTCATCCTCCGCCCAGGATAGAACGGTGGATGATACAACTCCAACAGTATCAGTTTGAGGTTGTGTAACAACAAGGCGCCCGGAACCCAGCTGACTTCCTCTCCAGGCACCCATCACCAGGAAACAGCACAGTGGAGAAAGATGCAGTACGAACCGAGGAGTGCATCTGGATCCTGAGTAGGGGAGTGTGCCCAAGGGCACTAAGTCTGCCGGAAATCAGCTAAGCCATCATGAAGGATGTGGTACTTGGGTAAATTACAGTAATGCTAATAAAAGGGGACTGGGGCACATTCCTCCAACACGCCAAGCAGTGGGGAAGCCCAGACAGAGAGCGGCTGAGGCACCTCTGGAGGGTCAGGCATGAGCTGAGTTCCAGGCCAGATGGCCTCATGCTACGAGCATGACGCATAGTCATAGCAGAAGGGTTAACACGCCGAGTTGTGGAGCTAGCTCCAGGAGGGCACAAAGGGGCTGCCAAGACTAAGAGTTGTCTGAGGCAAAAGTTGTGGTTCCCTGGGTTAGAATCAGCTATGGATGACCTCGTACAATAGTGTTAGGCCTGCCAAGTGACCAGCCGTCCTTAAGCCCCAGCACCATTAATCATAGAGGAATGAAGTGATGCCCCATGGAAGAAAGTCAGTATCATTTTTAGCAGCTTCTCAAACGGACACACCACCTTGGTGGTAGTAGATAGCCATTCTAAATACCCCATTGTGGAACTAGTCGAGGCATTCCCTAACATAAGTCCTGCATTAGAGAAGATCCTGGCCCTATTGGGTCTCACAAGAGAGATTAGAACAGACATGGGATTGCCGTTTGAAGGTCTTGAATTCCAAAGTTTCTTCAGGAAAGCCACACTGCATAACCAAGTACTGAAAGGACATCGGAGGGAAATCATGCCGGTCCACCGTGAGTGGTGCCCTCCTGAATATGACCCAGAGAGCTCGCAAGCACGGTGGGAACAAACCAACACATAGGCAAGCATGCAGCGGGGAGCCCACAACTTCAGATTGGAACCTGGCGACTATGCACTCCTGAGAGACCGCTGCCCGGGGTGGAAGTTACGCATACCCTACGAACATGGGACATGGAAGGTGATGAATATAACAGGCTCGATGGTAACTGCTCGCAAAGGTGAAGAGACGGTCACCAGGAACATGACATGGTTCAAGAGAGTGGATGCCCTTGCAGGGATTGAAGAAAACTATGAAGGGAGCTGTGAAGAGCTGTACACTATGGCAGGAGTGGGGGCCACTAACCAATGACCAGATGGCAAGGAGTCACCAGATTACGCCCTCCATGAAAGCTTGATCACAAGGCTGGAGGGCAACACGTGCCAAGAGGAGCTAATCAGTGTTCCCAGGAATCAACAATGTAACCTGCACCCGAATTCCCAACCTTGTCAAAGACTGAATGACTTTGTATGCAGGACACAGGCAGGGGAATCAGAGTAAAGTGGGGTTGGGATGTTGTGAGCCACCCAGCCACTATGGCCCACACCCATTTCCTAGAACTGTTACACCGCAACCCTCAAGCCAGGGCGCAGCAGAGGGAATAAATAAAAGAGCACATGACGGCTCTGAGTCTTACACACACACAGTGTATAGCTGGTGTCACTCATACTTACGGCCTGCATTACAGTTCTGATTAAATACCTTTCTGTATAACTACTGCACATGACAAAATACCATTGTTGAGTGAGGGAAGGAGATGGAAGGGGCAGTGTAAACCACATTCAAAAGAGGAAATAAATGGCATTTTACCCTCTGTACCTCTGCAAAGATATCAAATATATAATGTATTTCCTTGGATGATATAGGTGCCCATTGTCAGAAAATGTATAGGTGTTGTTGGTAGGTGACCCTAGCATGGGTTGTTGATATCCTAATAACCAATTAATTGCATATGCAGACTTTCATCCTTCTTAGGATGGGATACCATTGGTGTGGATAATATACACCTCTGTTACAGTGCCAAGACACCCTTTTGGTGTGGATACCATTGGTGTGGATAATATACACCTCTGTTACAGTGCCAAGACACCCTTTTGGTGAGCGTGTGCATCACAAATACATGTTATATGACATATCTGTGCTTTATTGGATTCATGTGCAATTATTTGTCTAATGTGTCCTTGTATATTGTTCTGATTATCCCTCTTTTGTGTCAATTGCAATGTGTGCTGTTGTTGCGGGGATTCTGCACATATACAGAACTATGCGCAGGAAAACAGGACCTCGGTGTATAGTGGTGTACCGACCATCCACCTTAGTGCCCAAAATCCCAATCCGACTAGCTATAGTGTTTCATTCGTTCTCCGTACTACAGCGAAGCTACCAATGATTAGACATCCCAGAACACGGACTCTTTCAGGAATCGCGGGAGCAAGAACACTCTTTCATTACTCACTCATACTTGTCCACAACGTGCGTATTAAGAGACACAGTATAGTTTAAAATGTTTATTTCAACTAACGTGCTCTAAGACACAGTACACGTGCCAGTACTAGCAGCATAATGCAAAAAGACAAAATAGTAAGCATCGTTACAATTCCATAGAATACAAACGGGGACAGCATTTTATAAAGACAGTGGATGAAGGACTATAATGCCTTGCCACCCTCTCCGTGCTAGTAACTAGTTTATTATAAAAAGAGAAGACCTCTGGGCTTAGTCAGGGGGACCCCCATACCTCAAGAACTAGATGCAAGGAATAATAATTTTTATTTATTAGTATTTATTTACATTTTATTTTATAGTGTTACTTATGGTAATTAATTATTATTAATTAATTAATAATTGGTTGTTAATTTTTATTGATTAATTAATTGGTAAATATGTTAATTGTGTAATTTTTTTTAGGAGTGGGTTGTGGGTTTATAGGGGAATAGGGTGGGAAGTAATTTAATTATAATTAAATTATTAATCTTTTCATAATTCATATTTAATTAATTAATCTTTTATAGTGTTAATTGTGGGAAATAACTTATAATTTAATATTTAGTACTTTGTTATTAATTATTATTAATTAATTGGTAAATATGCTAATTGTGTCATTTTTTTAGGAGTGGGTATTGGGTTGATAGGGGAATAGGGTGGGAAGTAATAACATTTTAATATATTTATTAATATGTAATATTTTTTATTTATAATTTTATAGTGTTAATTGTTTGAATTAATTTATTAATATATAATTATATTTTCATTGTTAATTGACCCCTGCCCCCACTTTATCTTTGCCCGGATTAAAGCGGTATTATGTCCCTATGTCACTCAGCTATTTAACAATTCTCTCAGCACTGCTGCATTCCCCGAAGCCTGGAAACAGGCGGTTGTGACCCCCTTGCTGAAAAAAGCAGGAACTGATGTCTACAACCCTGAAAACTATCGGCCGATTTCCCAACTCCCATACCTCTCCAAGGTCTTGGAGAGGATGATAAACAGACAAGTATCCAACTACTTAGAGTCTAATGAACTACTTAATTCCACTCAAACCGGCTTCAGGCCCACTAACAGCACGGAGGTGATGCTTCTGGCCGTCCTAGACAACATCAGATCTCTGACCGATCAGGGGGGAGCTGCAGCCCTGATACTGTTGGACCTGTCGGCAGCGTTCGACACGGTCTCGCACAACCAATTGCTGGAAATCCTGCATGGAAAGGGAATCCATTCTAAAGCCCTACAGTGGCTCAGTTCATTTCTGAGTAACAGAACACAAACGGTGCAATTGGGTCACTTCCTATCCAAACCTAGCTCCATCGGCTGTGGTGTCCGACAGGGAGCATCTCTGAGCTCTACACTGTTTAACGCTTACGTGTCATCTTTGGCAAAAATCAGTAATAAATGGGGTCTCAGTATCTGCTCCTATGCGGACGATACACAACTGATGGTAGCCCTGGGGGAAGGGCATGATGACACCAGAGTAAAATTGAACAATCGCCTTTCAGAGATGGCACAATGGATATCAGCAAAACCAAAGGGGATGATGGACGGAGTGTTGAACATTGCAAGCACTCACCCCCAGTCAACTGATCTGGGTTTAATCCATCATCATTCTTTAGCTCACTCTGCCACCCCAGTTCAGACATGGCCATATGCAAATCAGTCTGACCCTGTGCCTCATGGGAACAGTCCAGCCTGAACTGCCAAGCCATGTCTTCCCTGGACCGGAAACAAGCATCATGGGACCGGTTTCAGATTCATAACCCTCATCAGCCAGGCTATCTTGAATCCAGTGGCAAAGTGAGCAAGGGACCCACGTCTGGGCATACCCTGCCAACTTAGGGCGAACATAGCAAAACCAAAGGGGATGATGGACGGAGTGTTGAACATTGGAAGCACTCACCCCCAGTCAACTGATCTGGGTTTAATCCATCATCATTCTTTAGCTCACTCCGCCACCCCAGTTCAGACATGGCCATATGCAAATCAGTCTGACCCTGTGCCTCATGGGAACAGTCCAGCCCGAACTGCCAAGCCATGTCTTCCCTGGACCGGAAACAAGCATCCTGGGACCGGTTTTGGGTTCATAACCCTCATCAGCCAGGCTATCTTGAATCCAGTGGCAAAGTGAGCAAGGGACCCACGTCTGGGCATACCCTGCCAACTTAGGGCGAACATAGCAAAACCAAAGGGGATGATGGACGGAGTGTTAAACATTGCAAGCACTCACCCCCAGTCAACTGATCTGGGTTTAATCCATCATCATTCTTTAGCTCACTCCGCCACCCCAGTTCAGACATGGCCATATGCAAATCAGGCTGACCCTGTGCCTCATGGGAACAGTCCAGCCAGGTCCTCCCTGGACTGGAAACAAGCATCCTAGGACCAGTTTCGGGGTTTCACCCCTCTTCAGCCAGGATAGCTTGATTCCAGTGGCATGATTTGCATATGGCTGGGTTCAAACTGGAATGGCATGGTGAGCAAAAAAACGATGGATTTACGCCCAGATCTCTGTACTGGGGTGAATGTATGACATTGTTCTGCATTCTGTCCATCAACTGTTGTTTTTGCATTTGTCACCCCGAGTGGGACGGGTATGCCCAGACGTGGGTCCCGTGCTCTCCATGCCACTGGAATCAAGCTATCCTGGTTTTAGAGGGGTGAAACCCTGAAACCGGTCCTAGGATGCTTGTTTCCAGTCCACGGAGGACCTGACTTGGCAGTTCGGGCTGGACTGTTCCCATGAGGCACAGGGTCAAGACTGATTTGCATATGGCTGGGTTCAAACTGGAATGGCATGGTGAGCAAAAACGATGGATTTAGGCCCAGATCTCTGTACTGGGGTGAATGTATGACATTGTTCTGCATTCTGTCCATCAACTGTTGTTTTTGCATTTGTCACCCCGAGTGGGACGGGTATGCCCAGACGTGGGTCCCATGCTCTCCATGCCACTGGAATCAAGCTATCCTGGCTGAAGAGGGGTGAAACCCCGAAACCGGTCCTAGGATGCTTGTTTCCAGTCCAGGGAGGACCTGGCTTGGCAGTTCAGGCTGGACTGTTCCCATGAGGCACAGGGTCAAGACTGATTTGCATATGGCTGGGTTCAAACTGGAATGGCATGGTGAGCAAAAAACGATGGATTTAGGCCCAGATCTCTGTACTGGGGTGAATGTATGACATTGTTCTGCATTCTGTCCATCAACTGTTGTTTTTGCATTTGTCACCCCGAGTGGGGACGGGTATGCCCAGACGTGGGTCCCGTGCTCTCCATGACACTGGAATCAAGCTATCCTGGCTGAAGAGGGGTGAAACCCTGAAACTGGTCCTAGGATGCTTGTTTCCAGTCCAGGGAGGACCTGGCTTGGCAGTCGGGCTGGACTGTTCCCATGAGGCACAGGGTCAAGACTGATTTGCATATGGCTGGGTTCAAACTGGAATGGCATGGTGAGCAAAAACGATGGATTTAGGCCCAGATCTCTGTACTGGGGTGAATGTATGACATTGTTCTGCATTCTGTCCATCAACTGTTGTTTTTACAATGGATGTCAGAACATTGCCTAAAACTAAATGCAGGAAAATCAGAGATTCTGCTCTTCGGAGGAGCCAACCTAATCTGGGATGCCTCTTGGTGGCCACAATCCCTGGGAGATTCCCCAGCACCCAAACAATGTGCAAAAAATCTAGGCATTCTCATCGACAATACCCTTTCCATGAAGGGCCATGTGCGGGCCCTGTGTGGAAGGGGTTTTGCAACTCTGAAATTGCTGAGAAGACTCTTTCCCTGGATTCCTCTGGACTGTAGAAGAACAGTCACACAGGCCCTGCTCATAAGCAAGTTAGACTATGGAAATGCCCTATTCGTAGGCATGGCAGAGTACCTCTTTACACGCCTGCAGGTGCTGCAAAACGCCGCAGCCAAACTGGTGTGTAACAAAAACAGACTGAGCTCTGCATTGATGTGCATGAAACATCTTCACTGGCTGCCTATGCGACAAAGAGCAGAGTTCAAGCTCCTCAGTAATGCGCTATCCAACACTTTCTCTACTGTTGCACTCGCTGGAGTGGGAATAGTAAATTATTTCCCTCCGCTATCCAACACTTTCCCTACTGTTACACTCCCTGGAGTGGGAATAGTAATTTTTACCCCTACTCTATCCTATACTTTCACTAATTTTTCACTTGCTGAAGTGGGATTAGTAAATTAATCCCCTCCGCTATCCGACACTTTCCCTACTGTTGCACTCACTGGAGTGGGAATATTATTTTTTACACCTACGCTATCCAACACTTTCCCTACTTTTGCACTCGCTGGAGTGGGAATAGTAAATTATTCACCTCCGCTATCCAACACTTTCTCTACTGTTGCACTCCCTGGAGTGGGTATAGTAATTTTTACCCCTGCGCTATCCAACACTTTCCCTACTGTTGCACTTGCTGGAGTGGGAATAGTAAATTATTCCCCTCCGCTATCCAACACTTTCCCTACTGTTGCACTCTCTGGAGTGGGAATAGTAATTTTTACCACTGCGCTATCCAACATTTTCCCTACTGTTGCAGTCGCTGGAGTGGGAATAGTAATTTTTTCCTCTTCGCTATCCAACACTTTCCCTACTGTTGCAGTCATTGGAGTGGGAATAGTAAATTATTCCTCTCCGCTATCCAACACTTTCCCTACTGTTGCACTCATTGTGTGTCATATGAATTTGTACAAAAAAATCCTTTTTGCTAAATAAAATATATTAATTATTTGACTAATAAGAGTACTCGATTTATAAGTGCCTTAATTGTTGAGAAGTATGAGATGTGTGGAGTATGGTTGGAGTATAAATTGCTGAATTTAGGTTTCATCCAAAGGGAACATTTCTTTTAACTTGACAGTCACTGGGTGCTCTATCCCTTTGGTATTCAGAGCCCCCTCTCCTTGATTTCAAAGCCAATGATTGCACGCCCTACATGGGCTACTCAAATGAGATTGTGCACAGGATTATGGAAGTTGCAGTCCCAGGAATGTCTCGCAATGTTCTGCGGGTTACAGTGTAAGCCCTCGGATGGGCCTCCGCTTGGTTAACAAGTCCTCAATCCACCACTGTTGCTCCTGAAAGAGGATCGGTGTATACCAACCCTCCCAGCCCCCAGGTTCCCGGGGTGGTGCACTCTTGGCGGCTGCGACCGCCGCCATGTATTAACGCTCCTGAATTGCCCCCTAGGCGAAAGGCACTCGTGCAGCAGTGTGAGCCAAAAGCCCGTCGTTTCCCTACTGTTGCATTCATTGGAGTGGGAATAGTAAATTATTCCCGTCCACCATCCAACACTTTCCCTACTGTTGCACTCGCTGGAGTGGGAATAGTAAATTATTCCCCTCCGCTATCCAACACTTTCACTACTGTTGCACTTGATGGAGTGGGAATAGTAATTTATTCACCTCCGCTATCTAACACTATCCTTACTGTTGCAATTAATGTAGTGTAAAATGTAGTTTTAAAAATTAATAAATATTTTTATATTTTAATTTATAATATATATATATATATTTTATTTTTATGTTAGAGGTGTATGTATATATATATGTATTTATAATTTTTAATACATTTCTAACATTTTATAATTTATTAAATTAATTATTTATTAATACTTATTAAGTAAATATATATATTATATTTTATATATGTATGTTTAATTTATTTTTACATTACATTTATTACTTATAATTGTCAACATTTTCTAATAGTTAGAAATATTTATTTTTACGTTATATGTATTATTTAATTTACTTTACTTTTTTTTTTATACATAAGAAAAACCGATATTTTTAACATCGATATTTTTAACAACTATGGGGCCCATTACGATGGCGGGCGGAAGCACAACCGCCGTGCTGGCGGATGCAAAAACCACCAGTTACCGCCGGCACGCAGCAGTCCACACGCCCGCCCAATTACGATGCGAAAAGTAGGCCAAACACCGCCGGCAAGCCAGCAACACCGTCCGCCATCAAAGTGCGCCCGTACATGTAGTGGCGCAGCACAACTGACACACACCGTCCGACGAAACACGTACCGCCCGGCGCATAAATTACGATGCCGCAAACAAACGGCTCCCACGGCCAAGAGATGCCGTACGACAAACCGAAGCGGTAACACGGACGCCGAGCACGGACAACGAAGAAGCGGCTCCCCGAGCATGAATCCAGCACTGCAGGCCCTCCCCATGCTCCTGCTGATGCACCACCAAGGACGCAACGTACCGCGGAGACGCAGGTAGGCACACACACAACAAGTGCACGCAAACAGCGCACACAGTGCAAGGGCGGAAAAGCGGACAAACCCCCACCAGCGCGTGTACACTACACATCCACCATTGCATCCACATATGACACACAGGCCAAATCGTAACATCGCGTAACACATGTGTACACACCACCTGGGACTAGGAACCAACGACCCCGTCACGGCCCCAAAGCGGCGATGACGCCGCCACACATGCGCACAACGCAGAGGCCAACCGCAGCGCCATGCATGCGTCGCACACAGACACAGGGACACAACCAAGCAGCACACACATCAGCCCCACCCCGAACGCACATGACACGTGACAGGCCTGCCACAGACATGTCCCCAACGCCCAATTCACGGACAACACCCAACGCCACACAACCGACGCACACATGTCAGTGAAGACACGCAACTGCAGGACACACCCCAGTGTAACAAACATGGCGTAGCACACAGCGGCGGCAACACCAACTAGGAGAAGCAGGGCCCCTTCGGGAAGAGGAACGCCAGTACCACACTGAAACACCCATACCACCCTGCACATATGAACAAGACATATAAAACGGAACACCAAAGAGCCCGGGGACCGACAACAGGTGGCCCAAGAATAACATTCACACACAAGGGCCAACGCAGAGCGGAAAGGCAGCCTGCCGCCCACACAAGGGAGAGCAGACAGCACTGAATGACCTTCCATTCCAACTCCGAAACCACAGCCCTACGACAGAAGCCGGTGAATACAGCCATCGTCCAAGAATAGACCAACACAGGCATGCCGAGAGACCGACCACAGGGCAGATAGCGCATATCACAGAAGCACACAACGGACGGGGAAGAAAGAAGAAAACACTCCCCCATGTCGGCCACATGCAAGTTAATTGGAAGGAGTCCCACATCACTGACCTTGAACTGTCTGAGAAGCATGTGGGAAGAGGGCCCGTGTCCTCCAAACAAGCCAACAGAACACAAGTCCTGTCTCCCTACGACTACACAGAGCTCACAGCAACCTCGGAGCGTGCACATTGCAGACTGCACACACAGCCGGAGCACGCCACCACAATGCACCGCTGCGAAATGGCAACCGCAACACACCTACCCAACTACGCCGAACAGCTCAAGCTGTACAAAACCAACCTGTTTCATACATTGGGATGCGATCTCCTGTCCCTGCTGAACGTAAGTTACCGACTGACTTACCGCATCACATTGTTCAGCTGCGTCATGCCTGTCTTCTACTGTCGGAGGTGTCCCTACCAGCATCCCGTGGAGATATGCCTCTCCAACCCGGCATGTCTGAAGGCGGACCTGCTACCACTACTCCTCCCTCTGGACGCACACGACAGGGCCTGCTCTGCCTATGGGGGCATGGCGTATGTGGCCAACATCGCACCCGCACTGAAATGGGACCACTGTGCCTCCACACGACGGATCATCGAGAACAGCTACATCGAATGTCACCCAGCATGCCCCATCATGGTCCTCCAAGGGACAACTTACGAACAACACCTTGACAGCCACCATCCGCTACATTGGCTGGCAAACATGTACACCACCAATGACATGGAAGCCCTGCTGGACGGCATCGCATACCTGACAACCTGTAAATTCGTCGGACCACAACGCAGGTTCCCCGATTGACCTATGATGTCCAACCCCGCACCCATGCTTAGCTTCCGCACGGACTGGCCAGTCACCACCACAACAGCCATACCAAACGACCGGCAACTGTAACCACACCATCAACGACATCGCCATGACATCGGATATGACCGGGACATGCACACTGTTCCCCATCACATCCAGGAACACCGCATGCATCGTGGGAGGCAGTGGCATGGGCTCTGTGTATCGCACCCACATGGACGGAACTGCACGAACAACCAGGACACGACATGGATCCAGCGCCCATGGACACACACACCGCTCAGTGGACATGAATAGGTCGCCTGGAGTCTGTGGGTGCTGCACCCCTCCCACCCCCGCCCCGGGAATCCCATACCAGGACCTTTGCATGGACGACAAGTGCATACAACAACAACACGACCCCAGTGACTGTGACATGTCCAGTAACCACCACAGTGCAACAACAAGTGGCACGCCGCTGCATGCGCGCAAGCACATGCCCTGATGTCATCTCACATGCACGCGTGCATGAGGAACAACCGCAGCAAACCTGTCACATGGAACTGAGATGGACTGTGCCCATGATGCCAAGCGGTCTGGTAGGCTACATGTATACCGTCTGTGTCAAAGTCCGCAGCTCCGCAGCTATACGTAAATGTACATTAGCACAGCCTTGGCCAAGCAGATGTCACTCTGAAGCCCACATCCCACATGCAACAGCCAATCACATGTAACCCCACACCCTATCCCATTTGCAATCATGCTCAGTATATCCTCAACATGTATTCCGCTGCCAGTAGTGTCCACTATACTGCATCACAGAGGACAGAAGACTCAATATAATGTTTGAAACCAAAACTGTCTCCGCTGACTCATTTCACAAGTACGAATGAGAGAGGATGAGAGTATGTGAAGTACACGGCAGTCGTGACATGACCATGTAGTCCACTGGTATTGGATGTCAACGCAAATGAGTAGCACTACTGTGGAAGACACACATGTGTCGTGTGAAGTCGTATGGACGCAGTGCTCAGGTGGGTGGGTGTGACGGGTAGATGCGCACATGCCAAGTTGGAGCACGCCATGTTGGGAGGGGTCATGAACAGTACACCACCGCTTCCCTGGGCATTGTGAGAGGACACCTGTCGGGGGGAGTGAACACGTGTGTGCACAGCAGCCGGGCACACGTACAAAGCGGTACCAGGCGCACCTCAGCCCACCCTCTGTGGACAAGCTGGATCCTGTTGTGCGCCCGCCATGCCCCTTGACAAGGCACACACAGCCCCAGTCGACCAGGTGTAACCCCAACATAGTCAATCCGCACAGGCGATACAGGGCACGGGATGGCAGTGGAGCATGGTGTGTGAGAGGTCTCCTCGCGCTCCTCCTGGTCATATCACGCAGGCAATAGAACCTCAACGTCTAGCATGGCACAAGTCAAATGGAAGTGTAGGGGGACGCACCACAGCACGAGCAGCACTGACATCACGGGAGGTGGCTCGCACCATCCCATCCATTGCCCATCATACCAACCACGCCACATGCCATTGCGACTAAGTGCAAGCGCGTGCGCCACCACCCCCGAGCCCTCCCCAGAGAGGCCAAAGAGTGAATGTGTGGGCCATCAGCCACAGACGGACGCGGCCTGGCCGCAAGGGCAGCCACAGCCACTGGGTGTCGCAGGTGGCGGATCCGGAAGGCGAAGACTGTGATGCATAGTCCATGCAGGCCGGGTCTCCATTTGGGGCACCACGCAGGTGGACGGCGTCCCGCCACACATCATACCCTGAGACAGCCCACTCGTGCAACTGGACCCACACATACACTCCTTGCCCTCTCTGGTGCGAGCTTGGGGCTGCCTGTGCAGGCGCTAGCCTCGCAGGTGAGCATGCATATTGGGGGAGCGAGGGGAGGACATGAGGGCTGGGGCGAAGATGACTGTATCACTGTCAGTAAGTACAAGGGATGACCCAGATGTGGAAAGGAAGAGACGTGTCCCGTGTGTACTGCAACTAGTCGCCAATCCAACTACCCCCCATGTCCGGAATGTAAGCCCGCACCTAGGCCGGCCCATCCGCCACATCGAACATACCACCAGCACGACAACCTTCCCATTCGAAACACTGACTGGGGGTGGCGACCAGTGTACAATCATGTGTAGCCTACCCACGCGTACATGTGGGCCCTCCATGATCCATGTCACCTGCGGCAAAGTCATGACATGCGCAATGAGGGAAGTGAGGAGAGCTGTCCGCCCCACGCGCAGAAGGTGCATCAGCTCCACAGACCCAGCAGCGAGTCCAGCAGGGGTCACATGTGCAGGGGCAGCTGTGCCTGGTGTGAAGGCACATGCATATAGACAGCACATCGACCAATGTGTAGTCTGCCCACATCTACAGTCCATCATCATGCGGACATAGGAATTGAACACAGGGCAACACATCTTCAGTTGGTGCACCCACCGTGACCAACAATGCGCAATCATCGACGTACCCGCCCTGTGCATGGCCCCCCACCCAACGGAGGCACATCCAGTGCCACCATCCCACACACACAAGCCTTCCACGGAACATGCTGTGTCCAATGGTCAGTACAGAGTCAGCGCCCATCTGGTGGATCCTGAACAGGAGACACATGCACACACATGCCAGCTCCCACTATGTACGTCTGCCACCTGGCACGTGCAATGTAACCTCTCACCTGTGACGTGTGACTGCAAGCACACAGCCGTCTTGGCATGGGGCTGTCAATGTGGACACCTGTCAATGTTTCGGGAGGTGTGATCCGTACAGTGCTGTACATAGGGTGCAGTGCTGACACCTACTACTGTCTCATATCCCCTCGTGCCACAGGTCCCACTTGTTATGGCCGCTCAGCCTGTGCCCACATCGTCGTCGTCGTGTGCCATACTCATCCAGCCGCGGAAGCAGTTCCATGCTCAGCAGACATTCATGTTGCCGTGGCGTTGCCGCTTGACGGATATGCAGTCAGTCCCCATCAGCACGCCCGCAAGTCATTGGGGCCTAGATCCCCATGTGCATGCACATGGCAGTGGTTTGTATCACTAGCCATTGCCATTGTTGGGAGACCTGTGTAAGTGTATTGTGGCCGTGCCGTCCCAGCTTGACAGCTGGGCTGTGGCTCATGTGCTTGCTCAGTCATGTCAGTGATGTGTATGCGAAATTGCTATGTGTCGTGTTGCTTTGACATGTGTCCTCTGCCATTGTCCCTAGGCGGAGACCGAACATTGACCGCCCATACCAATTGCTGGCGGACATGGACGATACAGAGGTTATTAGGAAGTTTCGGCTGGACAGGCCAACCCTGCATCGACTGTGTGCCATGTTAGAACCCCATCTCCGTCCCCGCAGGGTGTATCCGACTGCTGTCACCCCCACGGCTAAGGTGATGGCCGCCATGCATTTCTTCGCCACTGGGTCATTCCAGCACACAGTGGGCATTGGAGGAGGGATGTCCCAGCCCATGTTCAGCAAGGTGCTGAGGGATGTACTGGCAGCCATGATGCTGTACCGAAACAGGTACATCCGCTTCCCCAGGGCTCGTGAATTGGCGGCAGTGAAGGGTGCATTCTATGCCCTTGGCAGAATCCCACACGTCGTTGGAGCCATTGACTGCACACATGTCGGCCTTGTTCCACCACAGGCCACTGAGCACCTGTACCGCAACAGGAAGCACACACACTCCCTGAATGTGCAAGTGGTGTGCCTTGCGGACATGGTGATCACCCACGTGTGTGCAAAGTTCCCAGGCTCGGCCCATGACGCACACATAATGCGCAACAGCATCTTGCCACGACTGATGTCCAATATGCAACAGGATCGTGCCTGTATTGTCGGTGAGTATGTGGAGTGGTGTAGCGTGCTGGTTGTGCGATTCTGTCCCCTGTCCAGTTGGAATTGCAACGGTTCTCTGTGTCCCTCACACCCAGGTGACTCTGCGTACCCGAATGGGGCATGGCTGCTCAGTCCATTGAGGAATCCTCGCACCTCAGCAGACGATCGCTACAATGAGGCACATGGGAGGACCAGACGTGTGGTCGAGCGTACCTTTGGCCTCCTCAAGTCCAGGTTCAGGTGCCTGGACCGCACCGGGGGTGCGCTGGCGTACTCCCCACAGAAGGTGTGCCGGATAGTGGTGGCGTGCTGCATGCTGCACAATCTGGCCATTCGGAAGCAGATCCCCCTCATCGTGGATGACGGAGATCAACCAGGGCCCCAGCCCGCAGACCAGGACAGCTCGAGTGAGGAGGACAGCGGAGAGGAGGAAGCTGGTAATGTGCGGCAGCAGCTCATCGCCCGCTACTTCACTTGACGGTGAGTGTCCATGTACGACGGCTGATGTGGCTGTATCTGTGCAGGTGTGTGTGTGCTGTGTCAGGGTGGCCGTTTGTTCACTGCGTGCTGTGTGTCAACGCTCCATGGCCAGGGTAGTATGCCACTGTTGGTGGCTGTGGCATTGTGCCCTATTGCTCTGTGCGATGTGTGTACATTGCTTGTAGTTGTTGACATGTACTGTGTGATGGGTGTGTGACACACTCATTGAATGTGCTCCTGTTCTGTCTCCCACCCCTAGGTCCCTACAGGCCCTCCGGATTCAATTGCCATGCCACGCATCAGGTGCCTTTCCGCCCAAGGTGGCCGTTGTATTCCGTACAAATAAAACACAGGGCACAAACAGCAGTTAGTGTAAAAGGTGCATTTATTACAAACTGTGACATGTGATTGTGTGTAAGGTGATGACAAAAGTGGTGCGTGCAGTGACAATGAGCTGTCGGTCATGGCTGCGTGATGCTCAGGGTGTACCCACTGGTTCTATGTCCATAGTCCAACACACACATGCCATCCAGATGGCTGTGTGGAGTGGGATCGTAGTCCAAGTCAATGCAGTGGCTGGTCAAGGAAGGCTGGCGGAAGGCTGGCTGGCTGCCTCACTTGCGTTTGGAGCGTGCGAAGTCCTCCCGGGAGATCTGTTTCCACTTCGGACGGCCCCTTCCACGTTTGCGAGGGGGGTGCCTGCTTGCGACATGCTGGTGGTTGAGGTGTGCTCACTGGCTGTGGACGCAGGGGAACTGGACACTGCTGCTCCACCCTGCGCCCCGGCAGGTGGTGGCGGAGGGGAGCTGCTGTCCCTGGCTGTGACCTCACCGCCACCACCAGCTGGCCCATGAGGTCCACGAGTTGGCCCATACGGGCGTCCATGGACCTCAGCACCCCCAGCACCTCACGCGTGTCTGAAGCAGACCGGACCCATTGTCCTTGGGCCTCTTCATAGGCCCCAAGGACTCTGGCCATTTGAGGCAGGGCATGGCTCCCAGGGGAGGCTGGCGTTTCCCTGACCCTGTTCCTCCTACCAGTCCTGCTGCCACCGGCCTGCCCACTAGCCACATTGCTCACCACGGTCCTCGCTGTGGCTCCCAGGGTGGATCCAGTCGGCCGGGCCACCACCTGCGCTGGGGCTGGTGCCAGCGAAGACGTGGTGGTGGTGGCGGCGGTGGTGGTCGGTGCGGCGATGGTGGCGGTTGCGGCAGTGGTAGTGGCCACAATGACCGTGGGTGTGGCCGCAACGACAGTGGCAGCAGGGGGCTGGGAATGTCCAGCAGCCCTGGATGATGGGTTGGTGGGTAGGAGGGGTCCTGGGAGCGGCTGGGCCCTGCCACACCAGATGGGCCTGCTTGGTGGTCCGTGTCCGAAGAGGAGGACAGATCCTCCAGATCCGTGTGTCCTCGTTGGGGGCTTGTAGGCTGGCTGTGCTGGCTGCTGGCTCCATCCCCAGCATCCAGCAGTTCGTCACCTGTGGAGAGAATGAGATCTGTTATTGTGTTGCACCTGGCGAAGTATGTATTTGTCGTCTGACATTAACAGTTCGTGCAATCTCGTACATGGGTTTCCCGGAGGCGTGTGTGTGGCTGTAGCATCTGTAGTTGTGTGTGCTTGGCAATGGGACTGTGTGCTGTGCACATGTGGCATGGGACGGATTGGCCATGCCGATGGGTGTGTTGCTGTGCCCCTACTTATTGTGACTCTGGTGTATGCGGGCTCCTGGCCCATCCTGGGTCTGGTTTGTACTTTGCTTTTGGTGTTCAGATGGGACGCTTAGGAACGCATATGGCAACATGGGGGCCATGCCCCAGATTCGCATTTGGGAGGGAATATGCTTTTGGGGTTCAAATGGAACGCTTAGGAACGCATATGGCAACATGGGGGCCATGCCCCAGATTCGCATTTGGGAGGGAATATGCTTTTGGGGTTCAAATGGAACGCTTAGGAACGCATATGGCAACATGGGGGCCATGCCCCAGATTCGCATTTGGGAGGGAATATGCTTTTGGGGTTCAAATGGAACGCTTAGGAACGCATATGGCAACATGGGGGCCATGCCCCAGATTCGCATTTGGGAGGGAATATGCTTTTGGGGTTCAAATGGAACGCTTAGGAACGCATATGGCAACATGGGGGCCATGCCCCAGATTCGCATTTGGGAGGGAATATGCTTTTGGGGTTCAAATGGAACGCTTAGGAACGCATATGGCAACATGGGGGCCATGCCCCAGATTCGCATTTGGGAGGGAATATGCTTTTGGGGTTCAAATGGAACGCTTAGGAACGCATATGGCAACATGGGGGCCATGCCCCAGATTCGCATTTGGGAGGGAATATGCTTTTGGGGTTCAAATGGAACGCTTAGGAACGCATATGGCAACATGGGGGCCATGCCCCAGATTCGCATTTGGGAGGGAATATGCTTTTGGGGTTCAAATGGAACGCTTAGGAACGCATATGGCAACATGGGGGCCATGCCCCAGATTCGCATTTGGGAGGGGATATGCTTTTGGGGTTCAAATGGAACGCTTAGGAACGCATATGGCAACATGGGGGCCATGCCCCAGATTCGCATTTGGGAGGGAATATGCTTTTGGGGTACATGCTGTGAGCCATGGGTGCCGAACGTGACATGTGTTGTGGCAGCATGACAGTGCATGGTTTGAGGTGTGTGCATGCTTGACATGGCCTGCATATTTGCTGTCTGTTGTGATTACTGGACATGGCATTGGACGCATCGTTATGAGTGAGTGATGGTTGTGTGCCAGCCAACGTATTGCAGTTGTCCCATCTCCTTGGTGTGCGTGCTGCCCTGTGCCATGTGCATCACTGCAGTGCTCGGGGGGTGTGGCCCATGTTGTGTGTTGTTGCTCACAGTGTGTCGTGCGCTTCATTGACTTCTGGCACATGGTTGGTCATGGGCATGTATCTTAGCGTGACTGCTGTATGTGTGGCAGCTGTGCGGATGACATGCCTTTCATGAGACTGGGGCTGACGGATGGGATGGATGGTATGTTGTATGTGCATGGTGTGTCTGTGTGTTTGATGGGTTCAGTGGTGTTCGTGTGCATTTATGTTGTTCCGCTCTGTTGCGTCTAGTGTTGTTTGTCTTACATAGGCGTAGTTGTGGGGTGTGTGGTTGACAGGCAGTAGGGGCTACATGGACAGGACTTCAATGGTGTTTCGGTTGTGTGTGATGAGTTGCACAGTGGCTGCCGTGTGGTACTATATTCAGTGTGGCTTGTGCATGCAGACGTGGCTCCTTGGGTGTTGCTATGTCTGTGATGGGTCATGTGGGGTGTGAGTCTGTTGTTCATGTCCGTGTGCACATTGTTCACTTGTTCGTGACGGTGGGCGGTGCTGCGTGTTCGTCTGCTACGTGACATGTCCCATGTGTTGGTCGTGTTATGGTCCTCATGCCTCCAGTAATCCAGCCCTGTCCAGTTTCCCACCTGCAAGTTGTTCGTGCGTGCACTGTACTGGATGCCACATGGCTCTAAGCGGGGGTGCTCCATGTTGCAGGTCTGTGGGGGTGGGGGGTGTTGTGGGTCGTGGGGGTGGCTGGACACCCACTGACACCGATTGCTGTGGACCGTGATGTCTGCCTTTCGGCTGTCGTTGTGCACTGCGGTGGCTGACACGTGGCTGTGGGGTGTGGGGGATGCTCCTCCTTGCTGTGCTGTGGGACTAGGGGCCTGGTGTGTGTTGTACTTGGGCTGTCCACCGTCCCACCCACTGCACTTTGTGTTCCTGCCACTTACCTGTTACTTGTCGGTTAGTGCAGCTGTGGCGGACACATGGGTGTGGTGGGTGCTCGTTGTGGCGCTTCTGGCATATTTGGGGACCTGTTGGTGGTTACGTGGCTGGCTGAGTGTACACATGTCCCCACGTATGTTACAGTTGTTCGGTTTGGGCTGTGTGTGGTGGTGTCTGTTGCATGTGTGTGTGATGTGTTGTGTATTGTGTGCTGGACATGGGGGTGTTTGTCCCTGGGAGCTGTGGCATGGTGGTAGTGCATGTGAGTACATAGCGGTGTACTGGTATACATTAGTTTGTACTTACCAGCCTCCACTCCCCTGCTAATCCGGCGAGGATCTCCGGATGTATTATGACTCGCACCTTCTCCTCCCACGCTTTGAAGGTCTTGAAGAGCGCGGGATTCCCTCCGCCAGTGACGGCAGCCAGCTCTCTGTTTTTGCCCTCCTTCTTCTTGACCAGGCTCTTTACGTCATTCCAACGTTTGTTTATTTCTCCTCTGTTCCTGGGCAGGGTCCCGACTGCATTGACCTGGTCTACGATCCGGTTCCACATTCTGTTTCTGGTGGCTAGTGGTGTGTGCTGGACCATGTTCCCATAGATTTGTGGGTACACCTTGATGATCTCGTCGACCATGACCGTCAGCTCAATGGGCGTGTACTTGGGCATTCTTTGTGGTGCCATGGTGTTTGTGGTGCTGGTGCGGTGTGTGTTGTGTAATGTGCAGGGGGTTTGTGGTGCAGGTGTTTGGTGGTGGTGGTGGTGGTGGTGGTGGTTGTGATGTGTGCGTTTCTGTGGTGTGCTGCTGTCCTTGCTGTGTCACTGTGTCCTCTCCTCTCCTCTCTGGTTTGCAATGTAGCAAGGGGTTGTGGTCTGTGGGAGTGCTGCTTTTGTACTCACCTATGTGGGTGTGTCCTCATGGTCTGTTGTTTTCAGGTGTGTTGTGTCTGGGGTTCTGGCCTTTGTATTTTTTGTTTGTCCGGGGGTGTTTTCGGGATGTGTACTGTGCTTGTGTATTTGTGCATGCCTTGCTGTGTGGACTTGTTGGCCATGTTGTGTGCTATTGGTTTTGTGAGCGGATGGTTTCTGTGCAGGTACGTGGGCGCCATGGCTTCTGCCGTGTCGATTCTCATCGGCGTTGTTTGCGCTGGCGGGCGGTATATTTGTGGTTTTTCCGCGCTCATGGCGGTGCGATCGTAATTTCACGTGCGGTGTGTCGGCTGTGAGGGCGGGCGGTTTTGTGTTGTCGTGCGTGTTTCCGTCCGTGGCGGTCGGTTTGACTCCGACTCGGACGTTGGCGGGCGGTATTTTGTGTGATTTTTCCGCCGATGGCGGTTTTCGGTTTGTGTAATTGTAATGGCGTGGTCGGTGTTCAGACGGTGTGTGCGGGCGGATTTTTGCCGCTTCCATGCCTGGCGGATTTTTTTACGCCGGGTATCGTAATGGGCCCCTATATTTTTGTTTTGATATTTTTGTACTTACCATGATGTAGATAGGATGTCGATATTCTTGACATCGATATTTAGGTCCCGATATTTTGGGACCTCGATATTGTGGTCGTCGATATTCTGTCAGTGAGCCGAAAAAAAGAGGTCTTTACAAAGTTTCCTCTATTTTCCCAACATGTGGGAACCTAGTAACAGAATTGAAGATGGGTACATGCATTACAAAAACAGATGCCCAAGGACCGTGCACTACTTAGAACCGGGCGGAGTTCACGTAGCCGCGCTACATGGAACTACGCAAAGTGGTAAAAAAACTCTGCAGCGCGACGTAAAGTTCAGCGAGCAGGTGGAGTTGTTTGCGTGCCCGTTTGCGTGACATTTTCCGTCATACGTAATATGAAGTGTGTTCTCGTGCCAAAAATCGCTTGCGAATGGCACCACACACTTTGCATGGGCACAGCCATCTTAGTTTTTGCTCTGTTGATGGTGCTGGGCCTACCTTTCAATCCCTACCTAAACTTCTTAATCCTACCCCTCTGAAACCTCTCTACCCCTCATTTTTTAGTATAACTTCCCCTGTGTCTTTGTGTTTTTGTATTTTAAGTTTTCTCTCATTTCTTTCGTGTTTTTGCATGACTTTGGTTCTTTTTTATTTTTCACTTTACTTTCTTACTTTTTGTTCTTCCTTCTTATTCCTTCTTGTTTCTTCTACTTTCTTCTCTTCCCCAGCCCCCACCCAATGCCATGGCAGAGCAGGGGAGCAGCAGCGCCATGCCCCCCTGAGCCCGCACCACCGCAGTCGCCTACCTTGCGGTCGGCCGCGCCTTGAAGGGGTGCAGCCAGTGTGATATTCTCAGAGATGGCTGCGCTCGTTTTTTATGGGCAGCGCCTCCTATCCTCCACCCTGGCAGCAGGCGGCAGGCTTGGCTGCGGGTACGCCCTGCGGCAGCATAGGCAGTGGTGGGAGATGGTGCACCGGGCTCTGCGCCACTGCTCTGGGGTCCGGCGCACCCAACAACAGCTTACGCACTGGTGGGTGGACAACCTGGATAGGGACCAGGACCTGCTTGAATTGCTGGTTGTGGAGGTTGTGGGGCTCGGTGAGTAATAATTATTTGTTTATTGCTTTCTATCTATGCTAATATTTTTTCCCAAATAGTAAGCATGCTGCTCACACTCAGGTAAGCTAAGTTTATGTTACAAATAATATATTATGTGATAATAGAGTAAACAAGTACTTAGCTGCTCTACTTAATCCTATTCGTTGGCTCTCGCTTGTGTTGTTTATTTAAAGTCATGCAGAGACTCCTCTGTCCTGTCGCTAAGATAGTGGTAGTTATTATTATTAGTGAGTTAGTGCATTCCCTCACTACTCTGTGCCTTTATTTTTTTGTAGCTTGGACAGTCCCCAATCCCAATGATGTGTAGTATGCATGCATCTATGCATTTAAAAGAAATGCAGACTGAGTTGGCCCGTCAAAGGGGGTAACTTGAGACTGAGAGATTGAGAATGAGAGATTGAGACTGAGATGAGAAGCAAAGATCATTTGTTGCAATTTACTAGTAGTTCCAAAATGTAGTTTGAGAAATTTGGAATAGGGTTAGGTTTAGGAAGTTAGGAATAGGTCCACGATACTAGTAGTACTAGAGGAAATCTCATTTAGAAAACTTTAATGTTACCGTGTTTGCCTTTCCCTGTCAAAATATTTTTGTGGAGATTAATATTATCTGTACCACTAATCTTATTTTATGTATTTCGTAAATTAGCATCCAGGGGCAAGAAGAGGGATGGGCCTGGAGGACCTAGTGAGGCAGGCGAGGGAGCTGGATGTGCCACTGCCTCCACAAGTGCCTTGGTTGATGGCTCTGCTGGCCTGAGTAAGTCCTCCTGTTGTTGGTATTTCCCTAAATTGTACCGCTCCACAATTTTAGAATTATTTTTCCTTTTTGCTGTGCCTGTCTCCTTATCTTTTTCCAACTCCTCTTCGTTCTATTTGTTTATTTCCTAAATTCTTCTTTTCCATGCATTATCCTATTTACTTGTTTTCTATAGTTCAAGTTACTGTACTTGACGTCAAACTGTCTGTACTAGCATATCTTTTCTGTAGCTTCCTTTATTCTGCTTTGTCAGTAAGCTTTCCCTCTCACCTTATACATCTTGTGGACTGGTGGTACTGTAAGACTCAGGGAACCCATTTTAGGTCAGGTACTACTACTCTACTGTGAAGATTGCATGCCCAAGTAAGGTATTGTACGCATGTTTGTTTAGAAGGCTTTCTTATTCTTGCTCATGCTCAAACAGTAAAACAAGAGAGTGGCCCTGGTCATGATTGACCCCCCAATGTTGTGTATGTATTATTATGATAGTATACCAGCAGTTGATAACAGTGCAGCTTGGCTCAAAGTATGAGGATGGCCCCATTACAATTTCCAACCAAGAAGATATGTCCTTCATTGATCAATTTCATTGATGAGGATTCATCATAGTAACTTCTGTCCCTCCATTCTTACAAAATGTTTTTGGTTGGCTTGACTACCTGGCTTTTCAAACATTACCGACCAACAAAATGCCCAAAGTGATATTTTGATAGAAGATACTGTAACCAAACTGTAGTTATTTATTGTTATTGTGGTTGTATTTTGCCAAAAAAATAAAATAATGGGGAGGCGAATCTGGCATCTAAATTCAAATGTGTGATGTTTTTTCTAACCGCACAGAACACCAGTGCCGCAGCCGGCAGCAAGGGCAACACTGCCAGTGGAGTGGATGTGGCGGCGTCCTATAAAGGGGGTGTCCCAGCTGCGGCAGGGAAGGGTGGTGATAAGTCACATTGCTTGTTGATTGACAGTAAGTAATATATACTCACTGCAAGGGTGTTGACTCGTGAACACCCCACTTTGGCAGATACAGCGGAAGTTGAGTAGTTAATGGCCTCTTCTAATTGGAACTCAGCAGACAAACGTTGATAATAATAATGAAGTTTCACAACAATGGGTTGATAGAAATGGGAAAAAAGATGGAAGGAGAAAGGATGGGTGGAATGTAATATGGGTGAAAGGATGCGTGGGTAAATAGTTACGTGGGTGAAAGGAAAGGATGCATAAAGGTGGGTGATACGATGCATGGGTGGGTGTGGGATGGATGAAAGTATATACGCCTTGAAAGGATGCCTGCCTGGTGGGTGAAAGGGTACGGGTAAAAGGAAGCCTGCCTGGGTGGGTAAAAGGAATGCTCAGGTGGGTTAAAGCAGGATGGGTCAAAGGGTGAAAGGATGCATGGGTGGGCAAATGCCTGGCTTTTGGTGAAAGGTGCATTAAGAGCAATGTTTAGTTGCATGGATATATGTGGGTGGTGGTTTTTAATGGTGAAAGACTAGATGAGAGAATGTATGTAAAGCTTAAATGGTGTGCATCCGAGCAAAGGGTGAGGAATACTGGAAACAATAAAATAATGAATGGGTAATTCTTTGGATGAAAAAACAAGGGAGCTCTTCAATCTTTGGATACAGGCGTACTCACCCACTTCACTTACTTAGAATGGTTTTAGCAAAACTTTGATTGAAAGGGTTGGGGTGGTATTTCTGTCTACTCAATTGACTCACAGTATTTTTTTTAAGCGCAACAGATATTTGTTGTATCCTGTCCATCATCAATCATCACCTCCCTCCCTACCCATGGCATTTTGCCAGTGCCACCCATGATGACCTAACCACTGCAAGGTTCAATTTGTCACTTCAGTTTCAATGAATGGCAATGTGAAAAAAGAACTAAGTATGTTTCCCTTCCCTCCCAGTGCCCACTCAAACACTTCCTACCAGTACTTCACTCCTTTATTCTTTCCCAAGTTCTGTCAACCGAGCCTCACCAAAAATTAGAAAAATCAACTCTTTGCATGTGCCACATTTTTCTAGGCAAATGATATATTTCATCATGGCTTCCATAACGGATTTATTTTATGCCTGTTCAAATTCTTCCCTTTCAACATTGTCAACCACAGTGACTCCAAGGCCAAAGCTTAGGCACATGATGATGATCCGTAAAACATCTACTTACCCGGCCTAATCCCTAACTTACCCTGCAGTAGAATAATTTAAGTTTCTTTTCCTTACAGCCAAGCAAATGCATTTGTTGGAAAAATAAATTATAAAGTGTGGTGGAGGGTGAGACCAGGGAGTAAAGTGGGACTAAGTAAGTGCCTTGACTTTTGCGGATGGAATAGTCTGTGATGAACATGTCAAATACAATCTATATCCTGTTCATTAATCTTTTCCCTGTACTGCAGTGCATCACTTATCCCACCGTCTACTTACGGCAGACAGGATGTCTGCATGATTAATATGTGACATGTATCAATATTCATCTGCCTTGTAGTGAGGTTAAGATTGAAAGGCATTTTGGAGAAGAGTAGGGCCATTGGAATAAGATAATTGTCTAGTGCAGCTGCCCCACTACATAATTATAAACAAGTGTTTTGCACAGAGCATTGTTTACAATTTCTCCTTTTGCTTTCTAGCTACTCCTGCTGTAAGTGGTGGTCATCCAAATCAGCAGGATGCAGCAGCCCTGTTGCGGCAGCAGAAGCTGGATGTGATACGAGATGAGGACTGACGGCTGGTGGTCCAGGAGGAGGAGGAGGCCACTGCCTAGGGCTCCAACCTGCTCCCAGGACCTCCAACCTCTCAGTATCAACACCGGCACCGCAGTCCACTGACAACCGGCCGTCAGCGTTCCATCATTGCTACCCCTCATCAATTTCTGACAGCAACTTCCGCCCTTCATGCGGAGGCTGGACTTGATCAAAGCCAGGCAGATTAAAATGGAAGCCAGGCAGATTAAGATGGAGGGGCACCTCAGAAAGCTCCTGGCCCACTGTTAGTGCCCTCTGCTACCCTTTTATTAACCTTTGTTTTGGTGGGTGGGACTGGGGCTTGTTGTGGATGGAATGGGAGTTGGGACCAGGAAAGTTTGGACTTTAGTTTTACTTTTTTAGGTCATTTGGATCATTGGTTGGGGATGGGGAGAATTTTTTGGGGATAGGGATGGGCCAGCTTAGGGTTGGAGGGGTGGGTTTAGTTTGTTGTTGTTAGGGTAATAAATAGTTATAACTTATTATGCTTCAAATCTTTTTTAGGGTGTTTTACTTTGCACTGCTGCCAGTTTTAGCTCAGCAGCAGCCTGTTTTTAAAATCTACTGATAGCGTATAACAGTTAAGTGGTACCCATGTCAAACTACTAATCGCCTAGTCTCTGCAGTCTGCAACTGACCCCTAAGGGAAGGTGGGAGGGGTGGTGTACAACTTTCCACTTTCAATTGCCTATATTGCCTACAAGTACAACAACACACTCCATAGTTCTCTTTCCTGAATAGATGAAGCGAGGGCTGCATGATTTCCCAAGGTGCCACGGTGGTGGTAGTGGCTAGTGCTCTAACAGTAAAGAAGAAGTTAGGTCCCACTCCCACCTAGGTGAACTCCAACGGTAGTATTAATCGGAAGGATTATTCATCATAGGCAACTAAATAAATGTAAATAAAAACTAAGTTAATGGGTTATATATATTATTATATCATAGCTTTACAAACAATTGAGACTAGACTACTGCACAACAAAGAATACCTGATAGTGAAAATATAACATGCAGTACTGAAATATTCAGAGCAATGGTGAGCTAGTATTTTAATTAAAACGAAAGTAGTAACTACTCGGATCATGAAAGGGACAAAGTTAAGCGTTTAAGCAACAGAATGCCTGAAGGATGATGCTAACGAATGATGTTCATCTATATCTAAAATATCGATCACGTTTATGCGTGGGTGGGTAAATGGGTCCATAGTGGGCTATTGTTTCTGTAACAGAAGTAGAACTGATGATCTGGCACCGAGTTGGTGTTGCTTTTGCTTTTACCACATCCGCCCCACCAAGTGTGTGATCAATTAATGGCGTAAATTACAAATTCACACCTCACTAAATCACACAGCCGTGGGGGAAGAGGGTTAGGGGTTTGCTGAATGGATGGGAAAGGGGATTTGGGGAAAGGTGTTACAAAGACAAACACTACACAAAGACAATATTCATCTGAGCAATGAGCAGCCAACCACCATCAATCTGTTGAGGGAGGAAAAGGAAATGAAGGGATGATTATGACACAGTTAACTTAAATCAATGCAGTGCAACCCAAACAGTCCGTCAGCCTCAGAGAATCCCAAGTTATTATATGATTATATATCTAAACGTTCCGTCATCTAGGTTTGAAAAATAGTGAATACAAATTATGTAGGATTGAAGCGAACAACACACACTGTTCTAAAAAATGATACTGTATTGCCAAATTGGGAAGTGCATCTGCATTCTTCTTGCATTGTCCGTCAATCTTGGGTGCCTGGCTGATGCAGTCTGGTAAGGTAAGCGTGAGTGCTATGGTGCTTTTTCCTTTGTGTGGAGGAGAAGAGAAGGCCTGCGGATTGTAAAACAAAAATTATATTGTAGAATCAAGGAGAAGGACAGAAGTTAAACTTCATAAGTAGTGCACCAAGAAGACTCAGAGGCAGCAAAAGAGAGAAGAATAGTCATTTTTAGGTCTCGCCTGAGCCAGCGCATGCGCTGCTCTGGCGAGACATTTAGTAGCTGTGTTTTAAAAGTGCTACCCACAGCTTTTGCCGGCCACCAGCTTGCTGTTATGCGCACAAGCGCGCGTGACGTGCACAGCTATGCCTCTCCTTCTTTCGCGCGCACCACTCGCGTTTCTTTTAGCGTGCGCACACACACAAATCCTGGGCTCTGTTCCTCGCGCGCGGCCAATGCTTGTCTGAACGTGAGCCATAGCGCTGATGCCTTCATTCGCCGATGCGCTAAACACATCTTGAAAAGTATTGTTCAACCAGTCTTCATAGACATTCTTTAAACCCACACAGCTATTTCAGACTTTAAATGCTTATTAGATTTGTTTAAATAAAAAAAGACCCTGTACACTTTAAATAAACGTCTCCCCCCTCACCCGCTCCCTTCTCCCACTCCCTCCTCGTCAGCGTCATTGCTTTCACTTTCGCGCGTGAATCCCCTCTCCCCTTCCCCCCTCCCTTCTCCGCGGCCATTGCTTGTTGTATTTCCTATAGTGTTCATGAAAGGCGGAGGTTATATATAATTGCATATGGCACACACCGACAGCTAACCGCGTCCCGGTTTGACAGCATAAACACCAAGACACTGTTGAAGTCTACATCAAGGCATTCAGGATTCTGTGTTGGAAAATATCTCTTTGTTGCTGATTAACCATGAACAAATTGATATTGTATATGTCCCCATCCATCACATTCTATCCTTACCCACAGTGGGCGGTCCTCTTAAAGAAGCAACGAAATCAGTGAGGGCAGGAGTCATTGGCAAGCCATATAAACGCGATAGTGATGCTGGCCACCACAAACATAAATACTACACATATGCGCATATATGGCCTGGTCTCTTTCGACTGTCTCCAGCATCCCCGGTGCTGGACTTGCATCTGCCCAATATAAAATAGATCTTACATGCAGCTCGTCTGCCCACCTACCATTGCACCTTTTCTACCCTTTGCTTTGCAAGCAATGGGTGTTCTTGTTCTTTAAGGGCCTAACTCACAAAGCTGTTATTTACTCACAGAGTTGTATGCCGATGTACAGAGTACATTTGTAATCTGAGCAATTCACAAAAGATTCCAGAAAGACTACTGAAAGTTCTCTGGTGCAGAAGAGTGTCTTAAAAGTTCATATGTATTTCGGAACTTTTGTTTCCCGATGGAAAAATATTTTTCTCTATAGAGCAAATTTTCTCCTATACCCTGCTCAGCCTGAGAGTGTTAGGTCTCCCATTCGCATCTTAAAGATGGATGATGGTAGTACATCTTCAAGCGTTTTCAAGGTTGAAATATAGCAGAGAAATGTTTGTGAAAGCTCACTGCTGGTGTCCTGACTATCATACGGCTGACAACCACTCCTCTGGAAGAAGACACCATCAGCTGGATCCAGAAACACATAATTCTTGGACGTGCACGTCGCCACTGTGCTGCATCTGTCCCTGATGTGCGAGGGTAGCACAAGGTATATTATGGACGACTGCTTCCGGGCCACCCTCCTTGCCACCCCCTTCAATAGAGCTGACAGGAGCTGTCCTAAACCCTAATTGTGCATAATGTCTCCATTAAGGAGCCGATTCACCACAAAAGTAATAATTATTTAAGTGATGGAACAAATATACACAATCAGGGTCGGGCTTGCCTAGCGCCAGGCTACTGCAATTATGCGATTCTGTTGTGCTTTGTTTTTCGCAGAAGTATGGATTTGCCGCATTTGCCACGCAAGCCTTCATTTGCTGCATAATCTGTAGATGTTAACAAAATAAGATTTTGTTTCTAGCTCAAATATATCAAAAGTTACTCAAAATATTGTGTTTGGTGTTCCCATGCAGTGAAAGGCCAGTCGCAAAATTAGACCAGTTATCTTTCAGTTGGTTATTGCCATATTTGATTGTGAAACTGGTACTAATGAGATGAAACCTATGCCCAGACAGTGTTACCATGAGTAACAAGCATTGGCATAGCCAATAGGTCTCGCCTTTGGGACCTTATAAGTGTTTAGCCATGCAACAGTTGTTGTTGCACCAAGGATATTGTGCTGCATAACTAAATACTTATAAGGTCCCAAAAGCGAGATCTATTGGCTATGCCAATGCTTGTTCATTTTATGACTGATGTGCAATAAATTAATTAGGTGACAGCAATACAACAACCAACAATCACCCACAAGTGGCCGCATGTACTATCGAGCTGATCAAACTTGCAACTGTCATGATTATCATCATAATAATAATAATAATAATAATATGTAGTCTAGCACGTGCATAATGTGATGATTACCACATGTCTGTCTCCAGTTACCTAAAACAGACCCCCTCCCAACCACCACATAGCTTCAAATTTCAGCCAGGCAGCAGCACACACACACACAGCAACATTGCATTTCCCAAATCAAGTAAAATCAACGCACCTCTCTCACCACCACTCCACAAAGTTGAGTAGGTCTCTTAGAGTCATCATCACCAAATATTGGTTTCAGTGAAGTTAATAACTTCCTCATTCAGGTGGCAGTTGTTGAAGTAGTCACGCTTTGAGTCTTTCCATCATCCTCCTGACACCCAGTAATGCGTCTAACTCCTTACCGACTGAATCTCAAATCAAATGCAATAGATCGACCTGTAGTGCAATGCTGTTGATGAACAACAAGAGAAATATTGAAAAAGTGATCACCCTCATAATATATTTCAACCTTTGGTGCGTGCATGCCATTGACCTGTTCTAATTCAAGCATGGTGACGGTGGTACATTGCCGATCCATTGTTTAACGAAACACACATTGGCCAGTTTTGTAAATCAAATAATGTGGGGCAGTCCGGCTCAGGGAATAAAGAAAGGGTAGATAGACACGGAATGGAGGCGGGCACAAATTTGTCTCTCCAATGTATTCAGGGGAAATGGGGGAGGGGCTTCTTCACTGCACACTGGTGCAACTCCAATCCAGCAACAGAATGTGTCTAAAATGGTGGGGCTGCATTAGTCAGTCAGACAGAAACAAACCACATAAAATAATGTTCCCCTAGCTATATCTTTTTTTTTGTCTTCAAAGCAGTTCCGCAATAGAGAGAGAAAGTTCTATGGTTGGTGGCCCAGGCATAGTAGTCAGGGAAGTAGAGTTCATCCTCAAACTCAGGGAGTTTGTCCAGAAGTAGGTCAGCTAACACACTACTACCATGACCTGAGTCTGACCAATCACCCTCATCCTCCTCCTGCCATATGGCGTAATTCGATTGTATAAAGTGCTGATTCATTTTGATCATGGTTAATCTCTTCATGTTTTGTGGTGAGAGACTGACCCTTCTCACTGTGACAAATGCACTAGCTACACTGAACACACACTCAGTGGACACACTGACTATCAGGCAAGCCAGATAGTTTATTGTCAGCCTGTTGAGCACTGGCCATTGGCATCTCTTCCCAAACCAATACACCAATGTGTTTTGATCAAGTTAGACATCTGTTGGGTCATCCAGATAGGCCTGGACCATCCTCTCAATAGTCATTGGTGCTCCACCTTGCTCAAGCTCTTTTGCATTCGCCTCTGCACTGGACTTAAGCCCTGCCAGTAGAAATCAATCATATGCAGATTTTGTGCCTGATGCTTCTGTTCCTGTTGTTCCTGTTGTTGCTGGTGTTCTTGTTGTTGGTTTTGGGTGCTCTTAGCCAACAACACTGCCCTCATCTGTTATTTTTCTAGGTCACTCACTTGCTCAGTAATCAACGTTTTGTAGTTTGAAACATCCCCGTCTAAAAAAAGGAATGAAAGTGGCCAGTAATGGTTTGTACCATGGATCAAGAATTGTGGCACAAATGTAATGGTTGGATGACACAATGTCCCTTTGCACCCTTGCATTAACAGATAAGTGAAAGATTAAACTCTCCACCAACTCATACGCATCATTTTTTCGTCCACACATGCGTACATTTCAGACACCTGCTTTAGCTGTTCCTTTCGCATATGCAACAATGGGATATCTTGGCCCTGGTACTGTCCTCTTTGCTGACTTCCCATGTGGAAACCTCAAAAGGAATCAGCATCTCTGTTAGGCATTTGACTAGGCCCCATTGGTCCATTTCAATGATCATGCCTTTCACAGTTGCATCCCCTCTTTGCATGAAATATTCATTGATCGGTCTGTACTGCTCAAACAGACGTTGCATCATGTAATAAGTCGAGTTCAAACATGTTGGCACCTCCTGTATGAGTGCCTTAACTGGCATTCTATTATCAGGTTGAATGATCCTCAGCTGCTTCCGGGCTTTAAAAGAATGGATTAAATGAGTGCAGTTTCTTCTGCAGGTGGACAGTAAGTTGCTGACTCTGTCTTCTTTTTTGAGAAAGTACTGTACAATGATGTTGATGCAGTGCGCCAAACAAGGGACCCTGAAATGGCCACCATCTGCCATGGCCTTAACTACATTACAGCCATTGTCCGTGGCAACAAGTCCAATGTTAAGCCCTCTTGGTCTAAGCCATTCAAAGACCTTGTTGTTAAAGTCTTCCAAGATGTTTGCAGCAGTATGGGATTTCTCCATGGCGAACATTGCTACTGTTGCATGCTTCTGAGTGCCATTAAAAATCTCAGCAGTGTCAACATCTGCAGATATAATATCTCTAACCTCCACAAAAGAGATCTGGTGTGCAGTGATGAGCATGTAATCAGTGGGTTGGCAACTGGTCCACATGTCTGTCATCAGGTGGCTAGTGTGAACAGCACTGTGCCGCAAAGCTTGTCCAAGCAATTCCAGCACATTATGATGTAGCGCTGGAACAGCATCTCTGGCAAAATAGGACCGACTGGGAACCTTCCATTTCAGACAGATGGCGGCCACTAATTTTCTAGAAAACCCACCCCTTCCACAGAAGAAAAAGGGAGGAGGTCTAGTGCTAACATTTTAGATAGCTTTGCATTGTACAAACCTGCTGTTGGGTGGTTACGTTCGTACTGCCCCTCCTGCCTAAACTGCCAGAAATAGTAGGCTGGATTTTTTTCTTTTCTGGTGTCACTGATGCAGGTGACTACTTGAGAGCAGACATTGGTAGGCTCAATGTGCGTCTCAGAGGGTCAGTCACTGTATGCTCTTGCCTTGGTGTCTCAACCTGAGTCTTGTGCCATTGCGATGTTGCTGATGTGGGTGATACTACTGCACTGCTGGAGACATGGCTGATTTGCATAACAAAAATGTCTTCCTCTTCTTTACCTTACACCATGATTGGATCGGATTCTCTGCTCAGCCTTTCACCCCCTTCACCAACACTACTTGCAGTTTTTTGGCCGCTAAGGTGCTCCTCCTACTGGATTGTGTAGTGTTTTCTCAAATGGGTTGTTTGGCCTCCGGTACCATAGTTTGTGCCAAGCAAATGTAGCAAATGGAGCATATGGCAATGTTCAATTCCATCTTACTAACTGTAAAGAAGTCCCAAACTGGGGGGGTCCACTTTCTGATGCTGGTGGTACTACCAATGTTGGATGAACTGGTGGTAGGTGGGTGTTTTGACGTTTGCCTCTCTGCAGTACTTACTTCTGCTGAGGTGGTTGAGGGTGTATGTTGCTGCCGGAACTTTGCAAATAAGGCCGGTGACAGTGGTGGTGGGGGTGGTGATATCTTTGCCACATCCCTCAGAGCAGGTTGAGATGGGGTAACGTCGGTCTCCACTAGGGTTGGGCTAACATCCATGATGACTGGCTCATTGTCATTCTCCTCTTCTACATCCATAAGTCCAAGGCTTTCAGGAACCTTCCTTTTCCCTAGCCTCTAATGGTATGTCTCACTCTCAGACTGAGGCAGGAGCCAAGTGGAGTCTTGATCATCAGAAGGGGAACTTGGAGAAGAAGATGGTGGAATAACCCTCCTTTTTCTTGCTTCTGGAAGAAAATGGATCTTCTGAAAGAGTGACTTCTTCTACTTCCTCAGCATGAAGCTCAATCTTCTGGACTTCTCCTACTTCGGGAGGAACTACTATTGCTGCCTGCGGCTGTTGTTGTCCACTTATCTGAGTTTCCTGCAATGATTGGGTACTACTTTGCGAAAGAGATAAATCCATTTCAACATCACTGCTCGTTGGTGTTACAGTGATTAGACTGGCTGCCTCTGTGACAGACATGGGCTTGGGCCTAGGTTGGGGTGGGTCTTCTGATGCGGGATGCAGATCCCAGCATGTTCCTCGGAGGCCGGTGTGTTAGGCACACATTATTTTTGCCTGAAAAGGGTCTGGGCCTACATACCATTGGTGGTAAGCTTCTTCTTATCAGTGGCCAGTTTCCTGGTAGCACCTTTCTTTGGGGCCATCTTGAAGCTGTCAGTTGGCAGTGGCACTTCGCTTCACAAGCTGAAGAGATGTCTGTGATGTGTGGTCATGCTTCACGTTGAACACAGGCCTTCTGTCTGGCAGTACTGTGGGTGATGTTGCCTCTTGTGCACCTAAAAGCAAACAAGCAAGAAAAACATCAGTGAAATGTGGCATCATTACAGTTTAATTAGTAGTACAAACAAAAAATATCATTTAGTGTGGTCACTGGTTACTTAAGTTATTATAAATAATTAACAATACAGAGGATGCATTCGGAAAAACACATCAACATAAACTTTCATGGTGTACACTCAGGAAGGATAAGAAAGAGAAACAACATCAACATACAGATGTAACTGTTTGTTTTATGTGCATCACGTTGGATGTGGCACTCAGCGAGGTGCAGCTGACAAATGACAATGGAATAATCCTTAGACAATGAATGCTTTTGTGCGCCTATAACAGACATGGGGTTGATTGATGCCAGATGTTATGAAAATGGGGGAAATTATTTAAATAAAAACAATTTAAATTAACTACAAAAACACATAAAAAAATGTAAATTAGAAAAATAAAACAAAAAAATTAGAAAACCCTGACTAAAAATAAATACATAAATACATTATAAATAAGTGAAATTATCCTCAAGCATATAATTTATTAAACTGCTATCTTATTTCTCAACCATGCATGCAAGACTATGGCAAAGGGCCACACTGACTCGACGCACAAAATGGCTGCCAGCCAGTGCCACATGGTCATCAACAACAACACTGAGCAAGAAGGCGTTGGGAACAAAGAAAAAACATGCAGGCCTATGGCAAAAGCACACTGGCTGCCTACACAAAATGCTCACCGACCACATGGTGAAACAGCAATCAAGGATGCATGGCCACAACATAATGTTAGAAGAACAACATATGCAGACCTATGGCAAAAGCACACTGGTGCCACCACAAAATGGCCACCAGTCACATGGTCATAACAACAACAACCAGCAAGAAGGCATGGCCACAACAAAGAAGACAAGCAGGCCTATGGCAAAAGTACACTGGCTGGCTACACAAAATGGCCGCCAGCCACATGGTCACAACAACAAGCAGGAGGCCTGGAAAACAAAGAACACATGCAGGCCTATGGACACTGACTATACAACATGGCCACTGGCCAAATGATATGGGGTGCAAAGGCAAATGGTGGCCTATGGCAAACACACACACACACAAAGGAGACATGGTAACACAGAGAGCAAAGCATTAATTCTGCAATTCCAAAAACAAAAATTAACAGGGCTTAAATGTTTACAACAGCACACATCCTCCAAAGGTATTATCCCATCTATACACTGTTTGCAGGAAAAAGAAAACGTGAAATACCACAAAAAAACACATTTTGTATTTTAATCCAATGCCATCCGTGGCCTAAATGATGTTTCAATTCAACAGACACCACAGAAACAGTTGTTTAATGCACGCATGACTAGTACTGGGCCTACTGGCTGGAAGGTCCATTGGCAGACAAGGCCACATAGTGAATTAAAAGATTATTGCAAATTTTTTAGGAAACATGGAGAAAATGTACTAAACTGTGCTACATTTGTCATTTACAAAATGAGAAAAATCACTAGCAAAAAATAACTAGGCCCTACTTAAACTGCAGGCCACCACCACCACAATAAATTAAAAAAATCTAATAAAAAAAGAAATACATCCTGGTGCATGCCCTCTATCAAACAAACAAAACCTCATACAACAGTTTTCTAACTTACTTATGAAATCTCAAATACAAAGTCCTTGGTATATATTTGCAGCATACATTAAGAGAGATCCTTCCAGCTCCAAATCTAAATGAAAAGTGACCAGGAGATGGACAAAGCACTAGGATGAGCCTGCTGGATAGGAACAGGAAGTTGGAGACTTTGGGGCACTTCCTTCCTGTTAGAAAACGAAGTTTTAAAAAACTAATGGACTCCCCGCACAAAGTACCAACGCCAATGGCCCTTTTAAGGAGGTTTTTTACTCCAAATCATCATTTCGGGTAGATTTTGATGCTTCTCGAGGAGATAATCTTCCCCAGAATGCAGCCATGATAGATGGCCACAAAACATCCGCCGGAAGTCGCTGGTGCAGCCAAAAGACGTGTTAGCCACTGCAAAATCTCGCAGGAGCTTGCGAGTGGCTAGCAAATCTCATGCCGCTCCCAAACAGCTAGGAAATCTCGTGGGCAGGCGCCCAAGCAAGTCACTCCCGTGCATGAGAGAGGACATTTTAAGCACGCCCAAAAAATTAAAAAAACTTCGCTCCATTGCGGAGTGCGGAGTTTATTGGTAACTCTGCATTCTCCGCGGAACGCGGAGTTGCTGAATTCTGCAAACTCAGCAAACAGAGCGGAGTTTTACGCCTAGATCTAGCATTACTCCTACTTCCAAAGTAAGGTGCTCGATCAAGGCGAAAAAGACCATAACTCCTGGTGAGGTTACATTGTGCCAAATGGTCATTTAGCTTCACAATGGCTTCAGTGCAAAACTAGACACAATGTCAATGTGTTTCCAAATTAATCACACTTCACTATTACCAAACACCTGATGGTAGAAGGCCTGCTCTTACTAAGTGCTGAGGCAGAAATGCCCCCCATATGACTCTGCAGAGTATGTACCCTCCTGACTCCCAATATAGTAATTTGTGATTTTTTGGCCTGAGTGCATGACATTCATGCATGTAGGCTGAGAGCTGGGCTTTGTGAATACATCACTGGTGTATACATGTTATATGTGTAGCAGAATGGATATAGGGAGTGTGTGCTGTGAGTGGCTGTTGGCACATTGGGATCCATTTTGGATCTCCTATATGTGGGTAGAGTGAATGATGTAGAGAGCCTGGAAGAAAGGGTCCTTTGAAGTGAAGACTATTCTGGGGCATGAAGGATAGAAGCCAGAAGACCCCTTTGAAGCATAGGGACAGTCTTTACTCTTTCCTGAAACATTGTTCCTAGTGGTGTTACCCACAACAGGTTGTGAGGCAGCTGCGTGAAGAAGCTTAAGCACTTGTTTTCCATTAGCTTTGGGTCTTTTTGACAGGGACCTCCCAGCCCCACCACTACTTCCTGCTGCCACTAAAGGATAAAGACTGTAGCTGGAAAAGTCTAGGAATACCAAAATGTCAAGAACACAGTCCTTGTCTGCATAATTAGTATAAATATAGAACAGAAACCCCCAGTTAGTGTGCAATGATTTTTTTCATTGACAAGTGCCAGGGCCCCAATACCAATACATACTGTTACAAGACTTGTGAGCTCCAGGTTTGGGGTCATCGATTGCCAACAGCCCTTGACAGATTTGGGAACAGGAACCTAGAAGGTCTGCATGCTGCTATTTGCTGCCTAGAAACCACCTTGAGGGACGGAGTCGGCTACCTACTGAGGAGGGACCTTTGCAAGAAGGAAAGTCTGCCTAGAAGAAGAGGGCCATGAAAACATGTGCAGGAAGAATAAACATTGTCCCACACTGTCTCAGGCTTTATGATAGTGAGGCCTTGAGACATCAATGTCTTTGCAGTGTGCCCTTAAGCAACGTGCTCCTTAAATCTGTGTTTGCATGTTGGCACCGTGATATGCTCCAAGGGGCGTAGCTTCAGGGGGATGTGTTGGGTGTGACACCTCCATAAGTAAATGCATTCTTGGCATGAGAGTTGGGCCTGGGGGCCCTGAGTCATGTCTTCTATGCTTTTGTTGGTCCTTGTTTGACTAAAAGATTTTAACTCATTATTATTTTTTTAAATCAGGAACTTAGACAGGGGTCCACCCAATGCAAATCAGTATTGAGCTTGTTCCTCAACAATACTGCTTTTTTATCAGGAATTTTACTATTCACTCCCCTTGAATCTTACTGACTAAGCTACTCTCCTGTCTGTTCCCCTGATTGGAAAGTGATCAATTATGGCAAAAGTGAATAGAAAAGAAGGACTCAAAGAAAGATCACCGGATACCGCTTGGTGCTAAGAAAATTCATAACCACTTTTTCTGGGTTTATCCAGGAGAAAAAGCTCCTACAATGGTTTGGATCTAGAAGAAATTTCAATTGTACTTGGCTTTTTTTTATTGCAGACCCTCAATAATTCCCACCTCTGTCAGCTGTGCAAGTTCTTCACTTATCTGGTGTTAGAACCCCTTTCAGAGGGCCATGGGGACGCAGGGGTTACTGGATGGAACAGGGGTGGTTGAGGTCTTTTACTCTTGTTGTCCTGGGTACCCCGGCTTATAATGGATCATGAGCAACTGGGCCAAGTACCACTTCTGCACTTGGTTGTCAGTGGTAGCAGTGGACGAGCAGTCAGAGGCTCCTTCAGGGGGAAATGTGAATAAAGGTTAGTGAACAAGACTCATAAATCAAAGAGCGCACCCTTCCAAGGCACACACACAACCAGTGCAGAGTCACCACTCCTGCATGTCACCACTCCTGCATTGTGTAGAACTTCACATCTAACTGATGTAGGCCAAGGGGCTAGTTAAGCTCACCACAGCGGAACTTTAAAAAGGTGAGTGAGAATGTAGACCTCACTCCAGTCTTGAAAAAACGAGAGGGACCTCACACGCCAAAGGGACAGGGTACCGTTAGATAGTAAAATTCAGAAAATTCCCCTCAGGAAAAACATGAAAAAACAATTCTTTCACCACTCACACTCAGACTAATCACAAACCAAGCTCTTTTCCAGACACCATATTCACCGTAAACGAGTACCACATGAGATTGTAAAAAATACACATAGTTTCGATATAACAAGGCTGAGCGATGAACGAATGCATATATCATCATTTGTCAATATGTGCAGAAAATACCCTAAACATTGATTAAAAATATGTACCTCATAAATGAATAAAACAATATTCAACAGCCCATAATGTACCAAACAAAAGACAACGGAGAATAGTTAAGACAACACAGTTCGTCTATTTCACTTCTGCCTATCTGCTTTGAATATCAACAGGGATCCATGATGTATACAGTTCCTCATGTAATGCTTTAAAGTGTATGTCAGATTCTGCACCTGTATACGCCGACGTATTTCGGTGGAAAGATTGATAACAAACACCTTCTTCAGGGCAGTGCAAATGATTCAGTTTCCCACATGTTTCACAACATCTTTTAATTGCGTAATTACATCAACAAGAGGTTCTCCATTATGCCCTTCGGCTTGTTCACGAAATAAGGTATTACATGAGACATCATCTCTTCTCAGAATTCAGTACAACACTTTGGCCTCTGTATACAGATATAATGCTCAGGATCAGAGATGGTCCAAACCCGCCGCGGTCTGTGCAGGTAACAGTGGTAGGGCCGGGTAAGGGGATTTCGAGGACGAAGCAGAGGGAAAATTAAATACATAATTTTCCCTCTGCTTCGTCCTCGAAATCCCCTTACTTGGCCCCACCGCTCCACCGCTGTTACCTGCACGGACAGCAGATGGTCCAAACATTCATAAACTAGTACGCTTTTTGCTACCACAGAATACTCATCACTGCAAGGTATGCTGTCACCACCACGCTTATGCTGCTGAACGCCTAATGAAGGCAGTAACCTCCCACCACTATGAAGGTAGCACTTTGGGCGTCCCTCCCAGTCCAATAATACAGCAATAAGTGAGACAAGCCTATGTCAGGGAGCACATGCATGATCCATATTTGCCTATGACAACACAAATCAGCATTAGGGATCCAGACAACAGTATAGTTGGGCACTAAGGGCAGGGGTAGACATCCATTACCATGCAGAGGATATTTCCATCCCAACATCTGGGTGGTGGGCTTAACATTTGTTAGCTCAAAGAAAATCCAGCAATTAAGATTTCCATTCCCGTAACAAGCGTAAGTGAGGGAAGCCTCTGCTGATCTTTGCCCACACAAATTTTCAGGCTCTGAGATGTGCACCTGTGAACAACTGCACAATTGGCTGCCACTCCTAGAGTCAGTGGGGCCATGACGGTATTAGCATTGCTGCTTCCCAAGACCTACATAGGACTGCATACACCAGCAGGAGCAGTTTCTTCTCAGTCAGGCATGAGAATGCCACATTTCATCATTTAAAAGTACTGTGTGCAAGTGAGGTTTCTGGGACAACACTAAAATGACAGACATCGGGACAGCTACAAGGGTAGCCAATAAACAGCCATATGCTACTAGTAATAGCACTGGCAGGTCAACAGCCTTAGAAAAGTGGTAGGGGTTGTAATCTTCACACTTGGTGTGGCTTACATGTGTTCTGCAGTGATCTTACCATGCCAGTTATAAGAACCTGGAAGTGGCTTACCGTTAGGATAGGATCATTTCCTGGTTCCCATAATTCCCCTGTTGATAGTGCATAATATTTTTGTCATTTGGATTTCAGCATAGTGTTTAGATATGTGCCATGATTTCAGTTCTTGTTCTTTTTCAAGTAAAAGATCAAACTGGACAATGATTAATTAGCTGTCCTTTTATGTTCTGTGCTTTGAATCTTGAGGGAGCGTTTTAATGTGACACTAGAGAACCTACTCATTAGTGAAGATAACAAGGAAATAAAATATGGTAAATTTGATAAGAGATAGTACAAATCAAGGCTGAATCTAATATAGATGCTGCGTATTCATGCTTAATAAGTCAGGAGGAGCACAACCTCATTATGGAATATAATGACAAGAAAGATATACAATTTGTAAGAATTTTGGAAGAGCAAGAGACTTCTTTAGAGGAGGTTAAGGAAGAGGAACAATTCAGACTGTTGTATTTACATCCAAGATTGAGAATGGATTGAGAGAGGAAGGATACAATATGTATGGTGAGGCGTAGTTCTATGGAATGGGATAAGACTGAATTTGTTTGAGAAAGTACATGTGATAAAGCTTATGAAGCTAGCGGAGAATTTTTGACAGGGGTAGAACCTATCATGAGAGGAATGTATTATGAGTGCAGGAAGACTGCCTATTTTAACCTGCCCAAAAATTGGGTGAGTTCATGTTATTTAGCTTTAGTTTTTCCTGGAATCTCTCACGTGGAAGAATTGAAGGTGGCAGATAATTTGAAAAGGGTGAAGAGGAGTTTTTGGCAAGCAGTTTTGGACATGTTAGGGGTGTATGAAACTGGGTTTTGGTTGACTGGAGTGTGAGCCTTAGCCAAGCAGCAACCACAGTCCTTGTCAGGGTGAAGCAAAAGCTAACCCTAAATTAACCTGTGCTCAACCCTCTGGTAGCTTAGCACAGAGCAGTCAGGCTTAACTTCCGGCAATGTGTAACATATTTGTGCAACATTTCAGACAGTAATAAAGTAACAATACCACACAAAAACGATCCCACACCAAGTTAGAAAAATAGAAATTTCTTTAATAAATACAACTAGACCAAAACAACAAAAACCCAATCAGCATAACCGGAAATAGACAATTTTAAAGGTTTTAGTGAAAATAGCGCCAAAAAGCACAAAGCGCCAACTGTGGATATCAGGTCGCGCCGGACCAAAACAAAGACCACGATGGAGCATGGGTCAGCTACAGGGACCCAGTTAGGCCCGCTTAAAGAGTAGCTTAAATCCTGGTTTTTGGAGCATTGCGGGTAGCCACATCAAAGATGTGTTGTGCAGCCGAAGAGATGCATCATTTCTGAGATGTGGTGAGGCTGCAATGAGAGGGCCTACGTCGTCATCGAGAATCCCATCAACTGGGTTTGCCATGCAAAGGCTGGCATCGAGGATGCGGCATGCAGTCAGGGCGATGAATTGGTTCTGAGGAACTGAAATGCTACAATGCAGATTCTGGCATTGTCATTGAGGCTGCCATCAACAGGAGATGTGAGGGCCTGCACCAAGGATGTGTTGTGCAGCAGCAGTTATGATGGGGTTGCAAAGTTGAGGTGGGTCTATGAGACAGGTCCAATCCACGCATCAGCGGTGATGTGTTGGTTCTGCTCAGGTTTATACCGCCAGCAGAGGAGATGCATCGATTCCGCTGGATCCACGGAGGCTGGCAGAGAACCTTAAGCCCACTTCCAAGGGTCCAGGACTGTAGTGGCACCATTTGTCAGAGTAGACTCACAGATGACAGAGTCCAGGTGCAGGGACAAGTTTGTAGGAAGCGTGTTGTGTCCCTAAGGCCTCAGATCAGGAGGCCAGCCAACTAGCCCTTGGAGTCACTCTGAATTCTGGGTTCAAGAGATGCAAGTCCAGTCCTCCTCACCCAGGCAAGAGGGCAGCAGGCTGCAGGTCAGCAGGGCAGCAGTCCTTCAGAGCAGCAGTTCAGCAGAGTGGAAGTCCTTTCAGTAGCACAGCAGTCCTTCTTCCTGGCAGAGTATCCACAGGTCCAGATGAGTACTGATGAGGTGGTGCATGAGGTTCAGTACTTATACCCAGTTGTGCCTTTGAAGTGGGGAGAAGCTTCTAGAGGTGTGCTTTTAAAATGCAAAGGTGCCCTACCATCCTGGCTGCAGACTAACTACTAGGGGTATGCAGCCCTTTGTATGGAGACAGGCCACAGTCTATTCACGTTTAAGTGGGTTTGGGCCCAGCTCCTCCCTTCCATCCTGCCAGTGATGGCTCATCCACTCACACCTAAGCTCCCCATTATGTGTGGCTGTCTACAAGGAATAGACAAAACTGAACTGTCAACTACACCCAGTTATGTGACCCAGAGACAGGCTGCAGGCACCAAATGGCTAAGGACAGAAAATACCAGCTTTCTAAAAGTGGCATTTCCAAAACTGTAATTTAAAATCTGACTTCACAATAAGTTAAGATTTTTCATTACAGTTCCAGACACACCAAACCTGAAATGGTTTCTGTAAGGAGGTGGGTGAATCAGAGACCGACAAGAGCCCCTACTTACCGATCACTCTGCCAGTGTCCCAAGCAGCATCCATGTTGATCCTCCCTAAAAGGAAAAAAGAAGGAAAAATGAAAAACCGTATATCAAACATAAAAAACAGACTCCTGTTGCCCCAACAGGAAGAAAGACAGGAAGAGGAGGAGAGCGTAAGAGAAGAGAAGGAAGGGAGAAGGGGCATCGCACAAGTGGGACCACAAGAAGCTAAAGGAACAGACTTTAGTGGACAGAAGAGTGACCGAATTTGGGAGGAAAGAGAGATGGAGTGGACGACAAAACCCCAGAGACACATGAAGTCAGAAAAAACATGAGGTCTGAAGGCCCAAAGTTAGGGAGGAAACCACGGCAAGGATGCCAGGTCTAACAAGGGGCTATTATTCCTCCTATGAGAATAGCCATGAATGATGTGAAGATTAAACGTTTTAAATCATAAAGGTTCAGCACTTTACAATGTAATCACACGATAATGTTCAAAGCAGTGAGCACATGAAGAGAGATCCAAAGTCCAATTGTTTTTCTTTTTTGTTCAAGGGACGTTCTTTATTGATTTTTCATTAAAATTTCAAAACTGGCGTCTGCTAAGCTCTGAAAGTCTCCCTGTCGGTATAATATCTGACAAATCAAGAGTGATCTATCGAAAGAGCAGGACATTAAAGGACATATTATGTCCTAGCTATGTTAAAACTGTGATCAAACCTAACCTCACATGGTTACCAGACAAACCGATAGGTTTCCATACATGTGGCAATTGCTGTATCTGCAAATTTGGCCAAAATAAGCTAAAGAAATTTAGAGGTAATCAATCAAGAGAGTTTTCTGTAAACTGCTTTATCAATAGCAATACCACCTTCACTGTCTACATGATCACCTGCGCCTGTAAAAAAATCTACATTGGCAGTAGTATTCGTGGCCTAAAGCTACGAATTCAAGAACCTGTGAGGGCCATAAAAAACTGTGATACCAAATACCCAGTTGCCATGCATATATGCCACGAACACCCATATGATAAAAACATCACATTTTGTGGCATTGACCATGTAACAGCACTAGAAAGAGGCGGCGACAGGAAACTCATTTAAGACAGCGAGAAGCAAGTTGGATATGTCGCTTGAGGACGGGTAAATTTGGACTCAATATTAATAATGAGTTCCACCATTACCTATGAGATATTCAGATGAAGCTTCAATTTTAATGGGACTTGTGAGTACAGATGTGACTCGATAACTAGCTGTCGTCTGCTGACGAGGTTCCTTTAAATCTAGGGTACTGACACTTATTCTTTAAGAGTCAATCTGCCATCTTACTCTTCTCCAAAAATCTCTGCTCAGTCATATTATGATTACAACTTAAATGTCTTTTCGTATATACGAATGATAACCAAAAAGATATGTACATCAATAACAATTGAAAAGATATGTCATGATAATGAATATTGAAAGTTTGATACTATTAAGAGATGTATGTAGATTGCATTCTTCAATTTAACAAGTAAAAACAAACTTGGATTTTCACTAAATGTCTCAACTGTAGCAAATGAACTGAAACAGATGTGACTTTAATGTATTGCTGCTCAGTATGGAAAGAGCATTTTCCCTTAATAAAATGAAATCATAATTTTTTAAGGAACTACTTTTGGGCAGGAGAACGCGTTTGATGTTTTCGTCTTGTAACATGGTATTGGACCACAGCGTCAATCTAACTGTGATTTGTATAGAATGATCGATACAATTTCAAAGATCTTAGCATGATCCCCGTTTTTATTGACAATTAGATTTTGTGACATTGTAACTTCTGGCACTTTGAAAAATGTAGATACACATTGATAGAAAATATATATGTAAAGAAACGGAAACCTAAATATTTTCCTGTTTCAAAATGGCAGCCACATTAACGCAGGAATAGACATCTTTTACTGACGTTGTTTGTGTTTACAATGTCAGGTGTTATCTATCATCGAGCGCGGGTTTAAAAATGCGCGCCGATACAAGTTCTGTTTCTTCTTCTGAGAAACTGACGAACGAACATGCCGCCGGTCACCAAGCCATAATTATGGTGAGTCTCAATGCACCAAGTTTTTAATAACAGGTTAGAATGTTTCCAAGTAGACTTTTTATATAAATAGTTTTGAGTGATATCATGCAACTTCAACAATACACCACACTAAGCGAGTCTTCAGTCAAAAATATTCTCGAGTCATTAGTTCGGTTCAATGAATTTAACTCAGTTGCCTGATGTTAATGGAACATTGCATATATAATGCATTACATATTTTGTGTATATTAATCTAGTGCTATACGGCATGCTTACACGATTACTTTGTTGAGTGTTGTGCTACGTTTATTATCTCTTAACAAACATTTGTCTCATAAGATATCGGATTCCCTGTTCATTTCGGGAACTGCTTAAATTTGAACTGGTGCGCTGCCTATTTATGACACCTTTTTAGGTTTTTCATGCAAGTGTTGACTCACGCATTTTTGTCAGTTTGTGCTGACGGATATAAAGCGCGTAATGTTGTTTGTGAAAATGCTCAGAGCCGGTACTAGCACGCTGTTTATTGACAATACGTTGTGAGATTTTTAAAGACTTGGTTGACCAGAGTGGGGTTTTCATTCTGCTGTTCATGTTGCCGGATACAAAGTTTCCCAATGATACTCTAATTCCTGCTGCCGACATGTAACCATCTGTGATTGACTTTGAGATACAACTTTGGTTTTCACAGTGTTTAAACAGATAATAATCAGACTGTTTGTTTCTATTGTTATTTTTGTTAAATAATAATACTGCATGTCAGATGCATTACTGGTAGAGTCAGAATACAATTGAAATCCAATGATTATAATATTAGTTGCTATTGCTAAGTCTCCCTCTCTGCAATGTCACTGCAATGTAACATCCAAAGGCATCTTTGTGAAAATCATCTCAGTATGCATTTGATACTATGAATTCATATGAAATGTGTTACGTATGTATATGTCTGCACAAAAGGATAGGAATGAATATGTTTTTATGTTGTATATATTTGTGATTTTAGGATATAAGTACTGTGCAAAATTTCTGCTGAACCTGGGAACCATGAGACTTTGTTGCAATCTCTGAAAGCGTCTTTTTCACTTGAATGAGGTACGCTACTAACAATAATTACGTTGGTCCTATCGTTAAGAAAGATCTCCAGTAATATAACTTGGTTCTTCTCACTATGAACTGACTATTCTTTTTTAATAAATTAGTCCCCATCGTAATAGTAAATGTAAATAGGTCAAGTAATATGTATCATGTTTTTGAGATAATAGATTGAACCAGCTCACGTAACAAATGAAATGGTGATTGATATGTAAAATTGACAGTTGCGTCTTCTTATAACAGAAAAAGAGATTTTTTTTTTGTATATTTGTAGATTTGGTTTTAGGCTATGAACTTTTGAAATTTTAATGAAAAATCAATAAAGAACGTCCCTTGAACAAAAAAGAAAAACAATTGGACTTTGGATCTCTCTTCATGTGCTCACTGCTTTGAACATTATCGTGTGATTACATTGTAAAGTGCTGAACCTTTATGATTTAATGTGTTTATTGGAATTTATTCCTTGGTGAGGAGTATAGAGGGAAGTGCTCCTTGGTTCTTTGCACTGACACGCTCTACTCAAAATACCATAGCTGTCAGGTGCGGATTTCTATAGCCCCTACCCTCAGCTTGTCTAAATTCAAGATTAAACGTTTGTCTAGGGTTATAGATAGACTTGCAATGGAGACAGCAGGGTCTTTTAAGCTGGTGAATGTAGAAATGTTAGCAATTGTAGCAATGGTAATGCAAAATTGCCTTGCATTAAATATTATCTTGGTGAAGGAGGGCGGAGTCTGTAAGGTAAATGGAGTGAAGAACTGTTGTACCTATGTGCCTGACCATAGTGGAGTGCTTGAGTCATACATCACTAACATAACTAATTTAAAATATGAGATTAAGTCCTTAGAAGAGCCAGGTGCCTGCAAGGTTGAAGGATCCTGGATAAAGGGAACAGAGTGATTTTAAGAAAGTTGGTGAGTGCTTATATATTCTTGGTGGTGGAGGTCTACAATCTATTCTAACACCAGTAATAATAATGTTGATTATTATTTCTTTTTTATTTCTATTCAAATTGATGGAGTGTATGACCAAAAGACATGGTACTAAAAAAGAGAGACACAATTATATTTGAGACCATGGAAAAGAAAGAGATCAGAGGATTATTCTAAACTTGACAACTATTGAGATCAAATATACCAGAAAAGAAAGCGAATGGAGGGGAATTTCAACTAACCAAGAAGATGAAGACTTTGAAAAGTTAATGGCTGAGTAATAAAGCTATTTGAGATTTTCATGAATAGTGAAAAATAATCAGAAGGGGGATTTGTGGTAGCGTTTTTAAATATATGTAAAGTGTGCAAAGTTGTGTGAAAATTATTTCTCATAATTAGTGTTTTTGATAATGCATAGAATCTTAACCGATTATCTAATGATTGTGTAACTATAAAGAATTTCCTCAGTCAGTTAGGAGGGTAGATAATAGGATTAATAGTTATGCCACATTTCCATTTAAGACACCATTATTTCTAATAAGGATGTAGTTTGTGATGTTTTGATCAACTTGCTCCTGCTCATTCTCCCTCACATCAGTGTTCCACTGCAAAGCCATCTCTTCCCGTGTCTCTGAGGAACACCAAGTGAATGACTTAAATGTAAAGGTTATTAAAAAGACTGTATTGTGAATTAAGCTTTCATCATGTACCCAAAGTATCATTTTCAAGGACTTCCGCTGAAAGTATTGGTGTAGACGTGCAGAATCTATGAGTCATTGTTAGTGGGATGTTTCATTTTGATGAGCCATGGAGGATGGTTGCTGAGGGAGAAGATGGAACATTTCTATTAACTTAAGAAATAGGTTAGTGTTAATGTCTTGTTAACTACGTAAATGTTCTTGATTTGCCAATGCGACCCTAACCATGATCATGTCATGCTGAAAATGTATTTTTAAAAAGTGTGATTTGTGTATTAAGGTATTCAGACTTTACCTGTTCAAGTTTAGTTTGAGGAAAGTTTACTTCAAGTTTAGTCCGAGGTATTTAGTTTGAGTCTAGTTTAGTCTGGGCTTAATTATTATTCAGGCTTGGGTTATGTGGGATTTCTTAGCTGTCCTTAGAACTACAATTGATTGAGACTTTATTTTTCTTCTGTCCATTTTGACTTAGACTCTTTATGGGATGTGTCTATACTCTTTATGAGACAGACACTTAGAGTAATTACTTGATTTCTGTTAACTAGAGAGTGATACATTCTATGAGTTTACATTTGTATTGTATTTCCTGTATTTCGAGCCTTTATGGCATTTCATGCATATTTTCTCTGTCCGCATTGAACTTTTTCTGTAAAAAATCCATGTTTTGCTTATTTTTGGCCTAGAACTCTGTTATTTATGCTTCCTGTTTAACCCTAAATTGTGTTATTCTACTGTGCAGTCCCAAATGAATTAGCATGTACGTATGAGTAGGAAAACTTTGAATGTGTGAGTGTCTGTGATGATGAATTTCTGTTTTTGTAGTGACTTGTTTGGTTATGTGATGATGATCGTGGCTTAAACTGGTGGGCTGATTACCATTTTGGTGTTGTATTATTCGCATTTGTGAACCCATTTGTTGTTGTTGTTTATCAAAGAAAATTTAATCTGTTATCCGATTTCATCGTAAATTCAAGATCTTGAGATATTATTATTTCCTTGTCTGTATTGTGGTGCATAGAGCAATGAGCCACTTACACATCAGTAAGGATTTCCAATGTCCCATTTTCTGGAGATTAACTTAGGTTACTATGCTTACTCTGAATGCACTTGGTGTAGTACATTATCTTAGAGGGAGATTTCTACTGGACAGAGATTTGCCTAGCGATAACTTTGTAGGTTGTGTGGAGTTTTCAATCTTGTTTCTGATTCAGTTTCTCTTCAATTTGTTCAAAAATCAAGTTTTTTCTGTTGAAAGTGTATTTCAATTATAAAAACTGTTTTATTTTTTCTTTCTAGGGTAAACTGGCAAGGGATGTTGTTAATTGTTAAGGTTTATTGTAGTTCTGTAGTTGCTTCCCTGTTCATAGAGAAACCATGCAAGTATTTTCTGATCAGTTAGGGGAGTTTCACTGAGATTGGTGCACCATCATCACTAGCAGAGTTCTGACTGGCTGTTTGTCAGTGTAGCCCCTCTGGGATAGGGTGACCATTGACAGAGCAGCGCTGTTATTGGTTGTGGTTTGCTAAGTTCATTTTAAGCATTGTTTTGATTTTTTGAGTCGTTCTATGTGTAAGAGAGTGCAAATACAGGTGGAGTGGTGAAAAACTTAAATCTAAGTGAAAGGATGAGCCTAAGGATGGTCAGAAAATGCAGAAAGAAGGCACTCCAGCATTTCAAAAGGTAGAAGAGATTGGGTATTACACGCCGTCAGGATTCCTGAATGGAGTAGGTATACTCACAATAAGAAACTACAATTTCCTTTAGAGGGTACCTTATATTTTAAGAAATTAGATTTCGTGAGACAGACTATGCACAATATGAAACCAATGCCTAGAACTACACAGTTTGAGAGAAGTACATGGAGGGAATTTTTTACTTATTGACAGATTTGTTTCCTTTCACACATAATATTCCAAAGTTGAGAGAAGACCCTGCAAAATGGTATGATGAAATTTATAAGTTGACACACCTTTCTCTAATGCTGTATGCAGATTTTAATTCATTGTTTGAAATTGTTGTCTTAGTAGATTCATGGTTGGAGTGCAAGGTAGCAGCAGGGTGACCAACACAGGAGCCACCTAGACAGAGTTTTAATAATGCACTCAACACTCAATAACTGCCTTATATTTTTCAGCTGATAAATATAAGGCAGCTGTTGAGTGTTGGAAATTTGGTTACTGGCTGAGGGGGGGGGGGTGAAACCCTACTCAAGCAGGAGCCACAATCTTTGTCAGAGTGAAACACAGGCAAATCCCAAATCAACCTGTTCTTAACCCTCTGATAACTTGCCACAAAAGCAGTCAGGTTTAACTTAGAGGCAATGCGTAAAGAATCGATGCAGCGCTCCAAACAGTATTAAAGTGAAAACACAACACAAGAAAAATTCTACACCAATTTTGAAATATAGAGTAAAATTTCAAAAATTAGTTGACACCAAAACTACAAAAATCAGAGCTATGCAATCTTAAACATTTAAGTGAAAACAGTGTTTAAAAGCATAACGCGCCAACTGTGGTTATCTGGTTGAGCTGGACCGGTACAAAGTTCAGGCTGACCACGATGGAGCATGGGCCTGATACAGGGACCCAGTAAGGGCCGCTGAACAAGAATACCTTAAATCCTGGTTGTGGAGGGATGCAGATTCCCTTGTTGAGGATGCAGATTCCCGCCCCGAAGATGCGCCGCACAGAAGATGCGATACAAAGACCTGGTGTGGAGATGCATTGCACAGGTGTGGTTCCAAGAAACTGCAATGCTAGAATGTGAGATCCTGCATTGTTGTTGAGGATGCTGTTGAAGAGGGGCTTGCGAAGCAAAGGCCTGCTTCGAAGATGTCTCATGCATCAGTGGCTCCGATGAAACTCCTGGCTGCACTGCAAAGTTCTGTGCTGGGGATGCATCATGCAGAGGTTCTGATGTGGAGTTTTGTGAGGTGACGCGTTGCTCTGTCTTGGTTCTGCCGGGACCACAGCTAGGCTGGCAGGGCACCTTCAGGCCCATCTCCAAAGGTCCAAGACAGGGGAGGGCACCACCTGTGAGGCTAGGATTTGCATCAGACAGAGTCCAGGTGCTGGGTTCAAAGGGGTTGGAGCATTCTGTCCCTGAGGCTCTAGTCAAGAGGCCAGACAACTAGCCCTTGGAGTCACTCTGGTGGTCCTGGTTTTAAGATGCAGGTCCAGCCCTTTCACTCAGGCAGCAAGGCAACAGGCGGCAGGGCAGTAGGGCAACAGAGTAACAGTCATTCTTCCAGAGGAGTACAGCAGTCCTTCTGAATCTTCCACAGAACCAGAGATGTACTCAAGAGTTGTGTCTCAGGGTCCACTATTTATACCTGGTGCCCACTTTCAAGTAGGAGATGGTTCTGGAGGGTTCCACCCCCAGAGGTGCTTGGAATTACATGCCTCTCTGCCTTGGCTCCAGATTTTCTGGGGTCATAATAGACTACTGTCAAATTCTTTGTGTGTATACTCAGGAAGAACCTTTGTGATGTGCAAGTGTGATGGGTCACAGCTTCTCCCCCTCATCAAGTCAGAGATGCCTCATCCTGCCAACACTTATGACCCTTTGCTTCACTGTCTGGGAGCAATACACAAAGACCAACTGTCAGCTACAACTAGTAATGTGGCCAATGTGCAGAATAAACTTCTGTTTATCCTATGTGATTCCAAGTCAAGCGAACCTTCTTGGAAGGGATCTTTGTTGCAAGATGAATTGTGTTATTTATTGCTCACCGGATGGTGTTGCAGTAAAAACACAAGATGAGCATTCACTTTTCAAAATCAGTGTAGAACATTCCAGAAATTAGATGTATCCAGTGTTGACAAAAGAAGAAGACCTTCCTCCAGATTTAGGACATACAGTCAGAGAAGAGGTATGAGATTTTTTTCAGGAAAGGAAATTTGATTGATTAAATCATCAGAATCAGTAAAAATAAAGGTGAAAACGAATGCAAGAACTAGATGGTACAAACTAGGAAAGAGGGAATGAGACCAGTGATAGAAAAAGTGATTGATCAGGGAATCCTTTAAGAGATTCTTGGCAGTCCATGAAATTCACTGATAATGGGAATTAAGAAAGCGGGAAATGGAAAAGTTTGCAAGACCTCCAAATGATTAATAAAGTAGTGGTCCCCTGCTGTCTAGTGGTACCAAATCCAGCAGTAATACTGTTTCAAATCCCGGCAGATGCCAAATGGTACACAGTGATTGATGTGCCAAGCATTCTTTTCAATTCAATTGCACAAGGGCTCACAATTCTTGTTCGTATTTCAATTTTTGAATAAAATATTTGTTTTGTGTAGGATCCCACAAAGGTATACAGAGAATCCTTCAATTTTCTCCCAGATCCTTAAAAAGGATTTCAAGGGTTTAACATTGCCTTGTAATTCACTTCTAGTACAATACATAGATGACAATTTGTTGGTATCTACAACTAAATACTGTAAACTTGATACTATTGCACTGTTGAATCTTTTGGCAAAAAATGGACAGAAGATCTCCCTACCAAAAATGCAATATTGTGAGAAGGACGTTATCTGTCTTGGAAACCGTTTTGAAAAGGTGTACAATAGGTTTCAAAGGAACTGAGTCCTCCAGCCACTCAGAGAGAGGTTTTGAGCTTTTTGGGGGAATCTTTGGCCATTTAGTCAGGGGATTCCAAACTTTTCACACATTGCAAAGCCTCTAGTAAGGCTAACATGTAAAGATGTTCATGATCAGGTGCCATTTGATGATGAGTGCCTTGAATCATTTAAGAAACTAAAAGAGAGTTTGTGTCAGGCACCCACACTCGGGATGCCTGTTTACAATATGATTATTTACCTATTTTGCCATGAAAAAGATATTTGTGTACTTTCCATACTTGCACAGAAATATGGATGACTCATGTCCAATTGCCTCTCTCTCAACAGTGTTTGATCCACTTGCTGTACATCGTCCAGGATGTCTAAAATTGGTTGCAACAGTTTGCCTGGCAACGGAACAAAGTGAAGGAATTATCATGGGTCATACTTTGATTGTTTAAGTTCCACACTGTGTTGGAATTCTTCTGACAAGAACAAAAACACAGCACATTACAAATAGCAGGCTAATGAACAAGTTATACTTGAAACAGACAATATTTCAATTAAAAGGTGTAATATTCTGAAGTCAGGAACACTGATTCCAATTTCAGACAAATGTGAAGACAGTAAAATATTGGTGATGATGAGTTGAAGCACGATTACATTGAGGTGACTGAGTTATGCACAAAATCAAGACCATATATTCAAGAAGTCCTACTTGAGAACTCAGATTTGACATTGTTTGTTTATAGTTCTTGTCTAAGGGAACCATATGGTGGATTAAGAGCTACTTATGCAGTGTGCTCTATTTCAGATCCAGTAGAGACATCTTCTTTACCTCATGTGGCATCAGCACACATAGTAGAATTAATTGCTCTAATGAGAGCCTACAGCTTATCAGAGAATTTAAATGTGACAAATTATACATATAGCCAGTACAGATATTGGGGGATATTCACAAGAACTTGTGCTAAACATCTCCAAAAATTGTTAACCCAACGTTACACATCGCAGCCTATCGCGGGAAAATAACCCTGTGTTAACCTGGAATTCACAACACGGCGGTACCATGCGATAGTCCGCCGAAAACGCGGCCAATGTCCGCGATACAACCACCTCGACGGAGATAAAAACACAAACCACAACACAAAAAAAACATGCGAAGAGCCCATTTACGATGAGGAAAGCAGTGATAAGCACCGCCAGGCCCGCGACACACACATGGCAGGCGAGAATAAGCACAACAAAAGCCTGAAAAAGAAAGACAAACCAAACAGAAAACAACAGCCAAGCACAATGGAGGCAACCGGAGCCAGTATACAACCCCAGAAGCCCCATTGGCAACAAAACATTGTAATGGCAGGCCATCGTGGACAAGGTGAATGCAGCCGGAGAGCGGAGGAGGACAATGGAAGAAAACCAGAACAGCCGGAATGAAGCGAAACGCACAAACAAGCAGAAACACGCCAACACAAGAAGGCAGCAATGCACACCGGAGGTGGGAGTCCAGCGCCACACCAGGAGCTGGATGACATGGAGGAAATGGTGTCCACCACATCAGTCTGGAGATGGTGGCAGGACCCGGGGACCGGAAACTCCCCAAAACAACAGACACAACAGCAACAGGGAGAGGAACGACCAGGGACTGGGGGGACGGGGGGAGATGGGCACAATGGCACACATGCACAATTAAGCACAGCACAACTGCAGACAAACCATGCCCAAGAGTAACAACACCAACCAAGAGCACAAGTCACACAACCCGGCAATATCACACCACTGAACAAGCTCAGAAGTGAAAACCACACTGCCTGAAAGGGAGAAGGGTGAGCCAAATCAGAGCAGAAGGGACATCTCACACACAATGCAGCACACACACATAGGAAGCAGAGCACCCCCACATCGAACACAATGTGGTACAAACACCAACATATGCACAACCGAACACAGGACACAAGTGCACCCGCTTGTGGCCGATAAATGGCCATACGCATCTGGCAAAGCACGAAACAGGGACATGATAATGCACAAGTACCAACCCACAGCCCTGATGGGGTAGCAATGCATGTATGGCAGGGACCCAGATAGGCCGAGACACACACATTGGCATACAAATCAAGACACAACACAGTTGGAGACAAGTGAAAGTGCAGAAACTTTATCAACAAGTGCGTGTCAGTACGGCCAAGAGAAGTGCCACGATATGCAGACCAATGCAGCAGCATGTCTGAACGAGGAACGTAGGAAAGCACCCATGTCCACCCCGGGGGAGTCCATCACCAACACAAGTCAGTGCCAACCCGCGTTGGTTGTCCGCGCATGGATCAGGAGTCCAGGCCAATGCAGCCATTTCCACTGTCGACTTGGGACATGTGACCAGATTCCCAACATGCAACCAGGCGTCGGGACATGTGCAATGGGTCACATCCAGTTGTGGCTGCAGATACCTTGTCACTCGTCCATGAACGCGAGTGCAGCAGCGTAGGCCAACATCTCCAATGAGAGACCATTGTCCACCACATCTGACATGTCGTCGACGTAATCCATCAGCTGACCCGGACAGATGTGCTGACTCCAACCCCTGGCCCCAATGTACACCAAAGCCCAATCGGGTAGCTGCTCAATGTGCTCACTGCACACGAGGACTCGTGCAATCTCCCAGGTCCAGTTGCCAGCATGCATGGCAAACATCCATGCATGCCATAAATGGGCATCACGGTGAGTCGGTGACACTCCTGGTCGTGGGCCAACAGGGGGCGCACACACAAGTCAAAATCCAGGTCAGCCACAGTCACGTTGGAGAGGCAGACATCCATAGTCCACTCGAATATGCACGAGCGACAATGCAACACAGGCTGAACGCAGGTGACGTTCGCAAGGCAGAAGTTCAGCCGGTAACTGATCCGCAGCACTGCCAACAGCAGTGCCCCCAGTACATGCAGCAGACGTGCATGGTACAGGTCCACGTGACTGGAGTCGAGCATGTGTCCGGGATGGCCTGCCATAGCGTCAGTGGCTCTGCTTGAAGCGGCACTGGCTTGCCCTGTGCCAGTCCTGTGGATGAAATGGCACAGATCGGAGCAATGAGCAGTGTCTGTGTACAACGGGTGCAGGCCTGGGGTGGGGTGGGAGTACGTGTCAAGGCCATCTCATGCACGCTAACTACGACAAGGACTTCTGTGTGTGGGATGTGTACACATTGGTCTCACGTCGGGCAGTGCGTAGTGTGGGAGTCGCAAGTAAATGCTATTGTATCTGTCAGGGGGTGCTGGCCACATGCAAGTCCCAGCTCGGAGCTGCAGATGTGCCACCGCCTGATAGTACAGACAAAGGACCCTTCATCCCTACAGTAACTACACAATCTGCATGCATTCAGGAGATGTACAGAGGCCTGTCTTGGGTGTGGTGGGATGTCTTTGACCCTGGGAATCATGGATGACATGCCCAGCACGTGGCACATGAGCGGCCTCACTGTGTTACGTTGCCTCACAGCTGCTCCTCCCTCCCATGAGCCCCCACACTTGTGTGCGCTTCGCGGTTGTATCACGTGCACTCCTACGGCACACCATTGTCATGCCTGTCCGCGCATGTCCAGCGGCATGCCAACAACACCGTGACGCTGGCCTTTGAAGGTGTGCGGCCACATGAGTGTAGGCCAATGGTCCGGACAGGGCGGACACAGGTGTACAGTCCATGGCTGGCTGTGATCGCGCTGCGAATGAGGCTAGGCAACTGACTCATGCAGCCGCAGGACTCACACACATAACACCTGGCATGCATGTGCCAAGACCCCGAGCGGTCTTGCGCTCCTACATTTCCCCGTACGTGCGGGCCCGCCCTCCTGGTGCATGCTACATTGCACATCGACTACTGTGGCCCTGGTGGCGACAACACCCCAACACAGAGACACACTTACTGCACATCCTGCCCAAGGCCAGGTCCGAGACACGCCCTGCTCCCCCTGCCGAATCAGCACACCCCTGCGCTGACCTGACGTACGCCGGACCAGCACACGCCAGTTGTGCATGCTGGGGGGGGGGTGCGAAGCTACATGTCCAGGGTCACTGCCAACGCTGAGGTGACATGGTATCGTCCGCTGAAGACAGCACACTGTGATGTTGCAAGGCCCGTGCCCATCATGCTGACACAATGACCACACGGACACAGTTGCTCAGATGGTGTGAATGGCTACGGGCAAGTGCGCCCGGCCACATTTATTAGCAGGCACACATATCGAGTGACATCTGTTTTGGATGTGTGTGGGGTGTGTGCACACCAGCCGGCAAGGGCTGCCTGGTGCAGTCAGAAATCGACAACAGTGTACATTGTAAAGGACACAACCATTCAACCATAAAGGCCCCATGACTTGTGCTGCACAGAGTTAGTGGCCCTGGATGCACAGCGTCCTGCACGGGCCTACCGCCACGGGCCGCTGACTTGCGGGGCACTGGGGCAGGGTCACGAGAGCAGGGCAGGTTTACATAGATGACAAAGGGGCTTGTCGCGGAGTGTCTCGGTGGACAGTGGAAGGTGTACCCCCAGGGCATGAGGAAGAGGGCAGAACCACGCTGAAACAGTCACTATGGTGGGGACGAATGGAACAGACACATGTCGGACACCAAGTCTGGTCCAGCCAGATGAAATTGCAGAAAACCACCAGGCCATGGACTCAGACGCCACCAAAGTCCAACCAGAAAGTGCCTATGACTCATTGCGCACACAGTTAGTGGCACCAGTGCTGTTAGGGGATGCCGCCTGCGATGAGGCGTGTCCAATGGTGTGGACTCCTCCACATCTTACCCAAGACACAGTTCCACATGTGTGACCTACTGGACCGCAGTGTAGGCCTGAGGCAGTGGTCAGCACGGGCCATTCACCGAGTGTCGCCGGCTTAGGTTGGATGGCCCCACCGGCCTGCGTAGTTCAGGTTCGGTGGCACCACGGGACGCGGACTTGCGGTGAACAGGGTTGATGGCACCAGATCAGTTGTTGATAGTGTTCGATCACCTCCGTGACTCTGATCCGGCTTTCGTCCGGACTGAGCCGCATCTTCCTCTTACTCCTCTCCGTGCGTTCACTGGTGTTGACTCTGCCATTCCTGATTCACGACTAGGTGCTGGATGTGGGACCTATTGGTCTGCAGGGTAGGCCTGAGCCCTCATCCACGTATCACCGGCTTGCGTTGCACAGGGTTAGTGGCACCATGTGTCGCAGGCTTGCGATATGGAATTATGCCTCACTGATCGAAGGGAGTCTGGTGCTGTGGCCGCTGCCACGGACTTGGTGTCACTGCCATTCAGGACTCAGGACACAGTTCCATATGTGGGACCTACTGGGCCAAAGAGGATGCCGGTGGAGTATGTAAATGAGAAAGGAGTAATGTGGGCCAGCGTTGGGGGGGCCAGCGATGGTCTGCAGAGGCTGCAGAGGTCACGGGACTGGTGCTTGGAGCTTGCACCGGCACGTGGTGGGCCCTTTTTGACACACGCCGGTGTAGGCAGGTGAGCGGAGCCTCGTTGGTGCACTGGGGCAGGCATGACGGCCCTGGGGACCAGCGGGCCGGGGTGCAGCAGGCGCACAGGGATGCAGGCCCCGCTGCGCTCGGCGCAGGACTCGTGGCGGGCTGAGAGGCACCGCCCTGGCAGACGTGTTGTCCATTCTTAATGAGAACCACGCCGAGTGCGACGGGCTTTTTTGTTCACACCCCTACGCAGGCCTGGCGTACACAGGTCCAACCCACTCCGCCCACGCATGCAGGGGGGGACGTAACGTGCGACATTTCCGCGTTCTGCCCCACCGCCTGTGGGGACATGGTAGCGTCCACTGGCCACTATCCATGCACCAGCAGTTGATCTCCACATGGCCATTTCCATGGTTTGCACTCTGTGGTCTGTCCGGCACCTCCATGCCACACCTGGCATTGGGTAGGTTCACATTCCTTAGTCACTTGCCGTTCTCGCACATGCCTGCTCCATGCCTCTCCTCACATCCTGCTATTGTGTGTCTGTGGTGCCATGCCGTGGTTGGGTTGTGGGCATGGCAAGGCCAGATTCCCAATGGAGTCGTGTTGTCGTGTCTGGTCGGTTGGCATGTTGTGTGTCATGTTGAAGGTAGTTGTGCTGCGTGCCTATTGCCAGTGTCGTGAGTTGCACGACTGTGGGCTGGAGGTGTGTGGTGTGTTCATTTTGGACTTACCAACGGGCACTGCGCGACAAGATCACTAAATGAAAACAAACATAAATCAATTGCAAAAAACATTTAAAGCTTGCATCATCTGTGAAAAAACACAACGGTGATTACGAAAAATGTCCAATTTCATGGACTAAACTTATTGTTTCAGCAAGAATATCACAAAAGTGTTGGAAATAATGAATTAATCTTTAATACATCCGACACTCAACACATTTAGATTTAACTAAATGCCTCTCAAAATGGCTCTTGAAATTTTTTTGGCCATTTTCAAGAGGCATTTTGAGAGGCATTTAGTTAAATCTAAATGTGTTGAGTGTCGGATGTATTAAAGATTAATTCATTATTTCCAACACTTTTGCACTTTTTTTGCAATTGATTTATGTTTGATTTCATTTAGTGATCTTGTCGCTTGTTGTAATTTGTTGCAAATAATTCTCACTTTGGTGTATGTCCAAATTGTTTTTGATTGTGTATTGTGTTATTTATATGTGAAGGTTTCTGTGTCAATTTGAGAAATATGTGTTTCTTTTTCAGTCTTTTGAAAAAATTGTTTTGAATCAATTTAAAGACTATTTAATAAACATTTTACTTGGACAGATAAAATAATAGTCTAGAGTGTAGGTTAGTACGGAGCCAGGTGTTCATGTTGTGTTTTGAATTTTGAATAGCCCTACCTGGCCCCGGTCCTTTGGGCTTAACCCCTATTGTTGTTAGTACTTTTAGAAAGTTGGCATTGTCTTACTTTAGTCATTTGTGTCCTACAACCTGTCTCGGGGAACATGACTGGTTGTGGTTTGTAGTTGGGCTTTGTGAATTCCTCCTAGATAGCCACACACAATAGGACCTTAGGTGTGATTGAATGTGCCATCCCTGGCAAGATCGGAGGGTGGAGCCCGGCCCAAATTCACTTACACTTGAATAGACTGTGGGCCTTATTACAAGTTTGGCTGGTCAACCTGTGAGACTACCACCGCTGCACTCATAGGAGGACCGCCAAAACCACTGTGCACCTGCACGCCAGATTATGACTATAATCCTGGGTGGGCACGCAGTGCTGCCATGACAGTGCCTGCAGCACGTTCCTGCACGGTGTGACATGCACCGTGTTGTGCATGCCACGTCGTGCAGGAATGGGGGTGCAATTCCAGGGGAGCACAACAAGTGCCACCCCCGCATGCACCCCAGGCCCAGAAGAGGCCATCCTTTTCATGGGGGCTCTCCGCCATGAAATGGGCGGTGAAAAAGCAACTCAGAATATGCTTGATGGAGCTGCAACTGCACCTGCAGCATATTCCTGCCCCTTACCACTGTGTCACTGCCGCAGGATCCTGTGGCGGTCCGAAATCACCACTCGAAACATTACGTGTGGACCCGCAGTGGTGGTCGTGGTTGGACAGTAATAAGGCACTTTGTCCTGTCTCCACACAAAGCGTTGCATGCTCCCTGTAGTTAGTCTGGAGCCAGGACAGGGAAGGCAGAGCATCTGTGCACTTCAAAGTCATGGCTCTTGAAGCTGCTCCCCACTTCAAAGGCACAACTGTGTATAAAAGAATGACATCAGACACCACTACTTCAGTACACTTCTGGACGTTTGGATACTCTGCCAGGAAGAAGGATTGCTGTGCTGCTGAAGGACTGCCACTCAAATGGACCAAACTCTGCTGGACTCCTGCTTTGCTGTGCTGACCTGCTGCCTGCTGCCCTCTTGCCTGGGTGAGAAGGACTGGACCTGATTCTCTTGATTCCAGAGTGACTCCAAGGGCTATTTGGCTGGCCTCCTGATCTAAAGCCTCAGGGACATAACAGGCTTCCAACCTCCTTGCATCTGCACCTGGACTCGGCCATCTGAGGTCTAACCTACCAAGTGGTGCCATCCCAGTTCTGGACCCAAGGAAGTGGACCTCAGGGGCTTGCCAGCAGATACCAATGCATCTTCTCTGCAGAGCAATGCATCCCTGAGCAGAACTGACGCATCTCCTTCGTTGAGCGACGCATCCTCAAGCAGAACTGACGCATTGACGCTGCTGCATAGATTAGACCTGTGTCACAAAGAACTGCATTGCCTCCGCAGACCTTGAAACCAATGGATCGCCATGACAGCATGGCACCTCCACATCCCAGGTCCTCGCATCTCTTGTTGACGGCAGCCTTGACTATGTTGCCAGACTCCACATCACAGCCATGCAACTCCTCGGAACCGACGCATCGGCCACTGCATGTCACATTCGCGACACTGAACTTCGCATCGCAAGCTCCATCAACAGGATCCTCAATGTCGACACAACAGAACCTCGCACTGCAGCCTCGCCACTCAGTACCGTCGCATCGCATCAGATGCATGTCGCATCTTCAACCCAGATCTACGCTGCATACCACAACCAGGATTTAAGATACTCTGTTCAGCAGACGTAACTGGGTCCCTGTAGCCGGTCCATGCTCCATCGCAGTCAGCCTGAACTTATGACTTTGTCCCAGTCCAGTGCAACCAGATATTCCCAGTTGGTGCTTTGTGCTTTTTGGCACTATTTTCACAACAAACTTTTAATTTCAATAGCTCCGGTTCTAATAATTGGATTGTTGTCATTTTGTCTTGTATTAATCATGAAATACTACTCTATTTTTCTTAATCTATTGTGGACTCCTTTTGCAGTGTGTGTTCACTGTTTTACTGTTTGAAGAGTTGCACAAATACTTTACACATTGCCTCTGAGTTAAGCCTGGCTGCTCTGTGCCAAACTACCACAGGGGTGAGCTCAGGTTATTTACCTGATTCAGACTGACCACAGGCCCCTCAAGTGGCTCATGCAAATGTGGGGTGAGAATTCAAAACTGTTTTTTTTTTTTTTTAATTACATTTTTTTTTCCTCCTCATATGACCTCCATAGCTATGGCAACCTCTCGGCCTGTTCCACCTCTGTTGCTGGTAGCTTGGTGGAATACAGTCTCAGCCAGTATATTTTGTTTTTCTCCCGGGAACCACCCGAAATACTCAACTTGAGCTGACCCAGAGGTTTTAATCATTGGAGGCAAACCATAGCCAAACCATAGCCTTAATGTATCCCAGACTGATCACTATGTACATTATCTAATAGATTCCAAAATAACCCAGTATCCGGTCTCTCTCTCTGTGGGTATTTACCCTCTGGTCTAATGCTCTAAAATATCTAACAGAATTCCACCAGGCGCTCCATGAGGGGGGTGTCTCCTGACGCCACAGCTTACATATCTCTCTCCTAGCCAGAAGTATCAAATAGAATACTAACTTCTGTTGGGTCCCGTTTAAACTGTGCGCACCCATAACTTTAGAAGCTACACCAAAAAGAATTAAAGTTGGGCTTACCTCCACAGCGGAACCCAGCACCCAGGCAATAGTCTTACCCACTCTTCCCCAAAATTCCTGCAGCTTGGGGCAGGAGGCAAATATGTGGATGTCGTCTGCATTCAGAGAACCACACCTGAGGCATCTCGCTTCTCCACCGCCTTTTATTCTTGAGATTTTGAGGGGGACCAATATAACCTGTGTATTGTAAAAAATGATTCTTCCTGAGTGCAGCAGATTTTACTAACGGGTAAAGAGTATCTATAGATACTTGCCATATGTCATCCAGCTCCTCGCTCGGCAAGTAATTTTCCCAGACTCGGTTTGGCTTCTTCATCTTGCTGTCTACTGCGGTGAGGAGGTAGTTGTACCATAACGCCACTTCTTTTTTCCTCGGTGCGGGGTTTTGTAGATCCCTTTCCATTGAATCATTAATCGAAGAAGGCCAGCTTTGAGCCCTACACCATGACGAGATCTGATAGAATTTTAATCTCGAAAGAACACCTCCGGTGATGGTATTCCAGTATTCCCAGGGATGACATTCATTTCCCGAAATAATGTCTTTCCAGTACGTAACTCCGATCTCGACCAAGGGACGGGCTAAAGCATCTAATAAACACTCCGGAGTTCCGGGGGAGTCCCACACCGGGGCCCAGTCACTGTAAAAGGGAAGTCCCAAGCAACCTCGACAAACCGACCATAACTTAGCCGCCGCACGCAGAGTCTTCAGGCGTACTTTCTTGAAGAATTTAGGAGACCCAAATTTATACATGAACCCGGATTCCACTATGCCAGTTAACATAGCTTTGAACATATTCCCGATTAATGAATCGTCCGGGGTTTGCAATAGCATCCTACAGTTTTTCAGTTGGTAAGCCCATGAATATAACTGTAAGTCCGGCAGGCCCATACCTCCAGTCTACAGTTTGCGCCTTAATTTCTTCCAGGACAACCGGATTCCTTTGCTTGCCCAGATAAAGGAGGAGATCTTACCCTGGATTTTAAGCAGGTCTACCTTTGCAAATTCTAACGGGATGGTGTTAAATAAGTAGGTATATTTTGGGAGTATACACATTTTAACAAGATTGACTCTTCCAAAATGAGAAAGCGGTATACTCTGCCACCTTTTCAGTAGGACATCCACCTCTTTGGAAACCCTATCTAAGTTGGTCTTTGGAATATTATCGGGGTTTTGAGTAATTATAACTCCAAGATATCTAAGCTGTCTTGCGAAAGTGTTCCCATGATCAGGAATATTCCAGGCCATGATCTCGGTTTTGTCTTCATTGATCTCATAACCTGAGAGTTTCCCAAAGGACTGAGCTTCAGCCAGGAGCTCTGGGAGAGTGACATTAACATTTGAGGAGAATAAGACCAGGTCGTCCGCATATAGGACTACTTTCCTTTTGAACCCATTCACTACGAAAGGCACTATCTTCATATTCTGCCGTAGGCTCTGGGCAAAAGGTTCAATATATAAATCGAAAAGGATAGGGGATAGTGGACAGCCCTGCCTAGTTCCACGACCAATTCTAACCGTGGGGGAAAGACTACCATTTACTAGGATCTGAGCTGTGGGCGTCTTATATATATTTTTGAGAACTTCTCTAAACTCCTCGCCAAACCCAAAAACCTTCAGTGTGCTATCCAGAAAACCCCAGTTCACGCGGTCGAAGGCTTTGGCAGCATCAACAGTAATGATAGAAAGAGGTAAACCCTGTGAAACTGCCAAGTCCGTCGCCCCTATTGCGGAGTATACTAATTCCGACATCTGTCTGCCTGGGAGGAAGCCCTTCTGATCTTGGTGTATAATTGAACCTACTATCTTAGACAGCCGATTATTTAAAATTCCCGCAAAAACCTTATAATCGACATTTAACAGCGAAATAGGCCGATATGATTGGCACTGCATTGGGTCCTTCCCAGGTTTTAATATCAGTGATATAACCGCCCCACTCCAAGAAACTGGCAAAGAAGATTTTCCTGCTAGGATATCATTAAATAACACCAACCAGACAGGGACAACCTCTTCCCTCAATACGGAGTAAACCTCAATCGGGATTGAGTCGGGACCTGGAGCTTTACCATTCTTAGCTCTGTCTAGCACTGTCAGTATCTCACTCCCTGTTATTTCAGCCTTAAGATATTCTTGATTGACTTCGGTTAGTTTCGGCAATTGTTTATCTATAAGCCATCTGTCGATATCTTGCTCTGGAGCAACTTCTTCCTCATGATAAAGCTCTTGGAAGTACTGCGCAAAAGCCTGCTCTATTTTATCTTTAACCTCAATTACTTGTGTATTTATTCTGATCTTCCTTATATAATTGATAGCCCTATCCATTCTAGCCTTCATGGCTAATATTTTTCCACAGTTCTCCCCCGAGAATTCAAAACTGTTGAGGTGGTCCATTTCCCTACAGAGTATGGACTTCAGGGTGGAACACATACCTGGGGTAGACCACGTCAATGCTGGTGGTCTTTCTAGGTTTTTCCACCTTAGTGATGAGAACTCCCTAGAGATTGTGTAGATTCCCCACTTTCAGCTGGGAGGGGAAAAACGTGTTAGACCTGGCATCCTTAGGGTGGTCTTATCCTGGACTTTTTGCCTTTTTGCCTCCATGTTTTGCATATTCCTTTTGTTGGCCTTAAGACTCTGAGCACTTTACCACTGCTAACCAATGATAAAGTGCATCTACTTCTCCCTAAACATGATGACATTGGTGTATACCTGATTGGTATTTATGTTGTACAAGTAAGTCCCCGGTAAAGTGGTATACCCTATACTCAGGGTCTGTACTTCAAATGCTACTAGTGGGCTGCAGTACTGATTGTGCCATCCCCAGAAGTAGCCTTTCAAACCTGCCTCTGACTACCAATGCAGTACCTGTGTGTGCAGTTTACTGCCACTTTGACTTGGCCTTTAAAAGTACTTGCCAAGCATTAAACTCCCCTTTTATTACATATAAGTCCCCCTCTAAGGTAGGCCCTAAGTAACCCTATGGGCAGGGTGCTATGTAAGTAAAAGGCAGGACATGTACTTTTATGTTTTGCATGTCCTTGTAGTGAGGAACATCCTATTTTGTTTTTCACTACTGTGAGGCCTACCCCCTCATAGGCCAGCATTTGGAATTCCTTAATACGCTTTTAAGCTGTAACTTCTGATCAGAGAGGAGTAGCTTTTTCATGTTTCATATCTTTGGAATGGTAATGATACATCCTCCTTACTGGTGAAGCTGAATTTAACATTACTGTTTTAGAAATACCATTTCTGGAAAGTGGATATTTCTCTGCACTTACTGCTCTTTGTGCCTTACAGCCTGTCTCCAATACACGTCTCGGTTGGGTGACAGCTACATTTTCTGCATTCCCTCTAGACAGCCACAAACACAGGAAGGTGAGGCTCACCTGCATTCTGAGCACTCGTCTGCATTCATCTGCATTCTGATGGGTCTTCCTGGGCAGGGAGAAATGGGAGGGGTTGGCACTTATACTTCAATAGATAGTGTCCTGTCCACACACAAAGCACTGATTTACCCCCCACAGATAGCCTGGCAGACAGGACTGGGTTGGGAAGGATCCTTGTGCACTTTGGAGAGCTGCTTTGAAGTCACCCCTTACATCACAGGCACTTTTGAGTATAAGTACTGGGTCTCGGAGCCCCTGAAATCAGACACTTCTGGATCTTGAACTGAACCTCTGTCAGAAGGACTGCTGGGCCGCTTAAAGGACTCATCTGGACTGCCTTTCTGGAAGGACAGATTTTCTGCTTGTTGCCCTGCTGCCTGCTGCTCCCTGACTCTGCTGAAGGAGAGCAGAACTCTGCCTTCCCTCAAAGTGATCTCCAAAGGTTTGCTGGCTTGTTTCCTGTTTTCTGAAGTCTCAGGGACAAAAAAGACTTCTTGCAATTCTGCTGGTGCTGCTGGACTCTGCCTTCTGTTAGTGCTACCCTTGCCTGAGGTGCCTCCTTCAAGTTCTGGGCCTCAGAAGTGGGTTTTGAAGCTGTTTGCTACAAACCTGATGCATCGACACCTTTGCCCAAATCAGAACTGATGCCTCGCCCTTTGACGCAGAGGCTATTCGATGACAGCAGTTCTACAGCCTGAGCAGGCCCGACGACAACGCTCTACGCAGTTCGGCAACAACGCATTGCCTTCACCTCAGAGAAGCTTCACGACGATGCAGCGACCTGACTGCATGGAAAAGATCAATGCATCCTGCCCTCAGCGTTGATGCTCTGCTCCATCCAAGGTACATTCTCAGCTGACCCCGCGTGGGTCCTGTAGCCGACCTGCCCTCCATCGCTGTCCGGCCGGAACGTTGAATTTGCACCAGTCTCTCACGACCTTAAGTAATGTTTTCACCACTAGTTACTCCTTAGCACTGTTTTGTATTTAAACTTCTACTGAATGGATTTTTGCAGTTTTGGTCTTATTTTGCTAAAAACAATTATCCTCAATTTACCTAAACCTGTGTGGAGTGTTTTTGTGGTGTATTCATTGTTTTGTTATGTGTTTTTGTTGCACAAATACTTTGCACATTGTGTCTTTAGATAAGCTTGAGTGCTCTGTGCAAAGCTACCAGAGGGTGAGCACAGGTTATCTTTTAGTGTGTATCTAGCTTACCCTGACTACAGTGGTGGTCCCTGCCTGGCCTGGGTGCATACCTCAGCCAACCAGAAGCCTCATTTCAATCAGAAGGAGACAAAGAATAGAGGACTATTAAGAAGCCACACCCCTGTGGTAATATTTGCAAGTTGTCATCATATTGTTTTTATGTAGTTTAGGATGCTGAGCGAACTTTTCAGGTGGCCTGTAGGTGCACGGTTGACTGTCTTCCATCCTCATTTCTTTAACTTAGAACTATGAAAAGTTATATTCATAAACATAGGGCGATAAACACACCCTGTAGCTATTGTTACACATTGTCAGATACCATTGTTTTTTGAGAGGAAATATTTTATTTAAATTTATATGGCAATAAACAACAATTGGAGCCCACTTTTAAAAAAACGAAAATAAACAGAGGAGATAAGAACATGCATGTATGTCACTGTTCCCAAAAAACAAGCGTCTGGCAACACGAGTAAGTTTCAGGACAAATGAATTGCAGTACAAGATAAGCATGACATCACAGTTTATACCAAGAAGTAGGATCATCATGAGGGCCATTGTTAAGCTTAAAATTATAGCAATGGTCATGAAAATGGCTGGGATAGAGTCAGGTCTGCCATGAGTATGCCATTTCTCACTGTTTCTGAACTGTGCTGTTTGCAGACCATGTAGGGCCTAGGAGAAATTCCGAGTTACATGTATGTGCTTTAGGCAGTGAAGTTGCAAAAAAAACAAGCATTGGCATAGCCAATAGGTCTCGCCTTTGGGACCTTATAAGTGTTTAGCCATGCAACAGTTAATGTTGTTGCAGTAAGGATATTGTGCTGCATAACTAAATACTTATAAGGTCCCAAAGGCGAGACCTATTGGCTATGCCAATGCTTGTTGAACTTGCAAGTTGTGTGAAGTGTTTTGTTCATTGAATGTGGTTGTGGGTTTTGTTTTATGCTGCAATGCTCGACTAGGTTAAATTAGTGTTTGGTTGACTTATTTTTTGTATTTGATTGTGTTGTGCTGCATATGTTTTTGTGCCTTTTCTTATTGATAAGTGTTATGCATGGTTAGTGTTTTATCTAAAACCATAAATGCCTCAAATTAAAAGTGTAGAAAAGTAAAAATAAATAAAGATGGTAGTCTGATGTTTTTTAAATAAACCCTTAAAAATTGATTGCCCCAAACAATTTTGTCCGTGTATAAGCTGGGGGTCTGCCAGTCGGTTCAAGTACTGATTTGCAGACACTTAGTTTACGGTTATCCGTACCAAACACCCACTTGCTGTTGGTAAAGATCAGGATGAATGTTGACCCTAAAATCTGGTTACTGGTAGGGACCAACGTGGGCAACGGGAATGCCAAATGACTATTTCATCTTATCATAAACACAGGATTTGGTGGCTGAGGCCAGCTTTGTTGTGGACGCCAACTGTGTCCTTTGTGGGGCACCAGATTTAATGCTGAGGGTGCTATTTAGATTGGAACCACCCAAACGCTGCCTAAACATTATAGAAGGATGGTGAGTACAACCAGCTGTTGAGTTGGCTCCTTACTTGGAGGCTATCCCTTCTCGGGGTCTTGTTCTACTTCAAGGATCTGATGACCGAGTGAACCTCGATGAGGCATTCAAGACTGGTCCCACCGTCAGCGGGTGCTAACCTGTGTTCCATGGACCCCTGGGGCTCTGTATCGCTACTCTGGGACAGGTGGAGGGGTTTGCGACTGTTCTCAAAATTAAATAATTTTAGCACTTTAATAAATTATATACACCTAAAACAAAATGTAAACTTGAAAATGTGAAAACTCTGTAAATGTGGAGGAATTTCAAACTGAAAGCTGAGTTGCTATCCATAGCTTGATTCATGGAAGCAGCATGCGTACAGCAGACCGTAGTAAAGGCGGTTGGTGACCTCGACTGAAGCACTAATATGTGCCAAAAAAAGATGATGCTGTAGGAGCAAAAAAGCAAAGTGATTTGCTTGAGTCTTGAATATTGCTTTCTTTTAGAAATAAAACCACATTTTGAAACGCTCCAACCTTTTCTGGAGCTGTGGGTTCTGCTGCAGGCTGCTCTGCTCCCTCCACTCTGCTGCATCTCACTCCTCTGGCCTACATTGTGGAGAAACTCCCTCCCTCTCCTTCACCCTTTCTCACGCCTTGGCTGTTAAGTGAAAACCGCCAGAGTACTGCTGCTCCTTCTCATCAAAGCCGGTCTCCAGCCTAGCTTTAAGCATCTTCCATCCACCAGACCTTGTTACTTGACCAATAACTTATTTCACAGCCCTGCCATCAGAAAAGTGGGCTTGGGGCACTATTGGTTCCGAACAAACTGACGTGAACAAGACTATCCGAGGCTACAGGGAGACTTTTACACCTGAGGCACCCCCGCCAACCTCCCCCCCTCCTCCCCCTCCCCCCGGTGCCAGTAGACTAGGCAGTTGAGAAAGTGATGTGCCCGCCTTGCTTGAAGTTTGTTCACGATCTGGGGGTCTGGAGTTCAAATCCGGTCTAGGTCGATGCTTGCCTTTCATCCTTCGGAGTTTGATAAAAGTGGTACCAGTGAGGATTGGATATTAATAGGAACTACCAGTATTATAAAGTGTTTTATGCACAGGTTTGGGTAAATGTGCTGTATACCACGTTGATGGTAACCTCAGAGTAGCAATGGAAACTTAGTCTTGAGGACTCCGTGATGTTCTTCAAGGAAGTCATCTGGGAACAATATCCACAATCCCTCACATCCTTCCTCCTTCATAATGCAGTGATGGGCGCACTCTGTGCATCCAGAGGCCACATAAAGGTGATGCGTGTTACAAAAAAATGAGGGGCTGATCACTCCACCCTGCCCCACCCGACCCATCCCTCCAATTCCACCCAGCCCATATGTCCTCTCTCCACCACTGCACATTGGTAACCCCAATAAGTGCATTTCAGAGGGTACCATTGGTACATACATGAACACAACGTAATTCCCTTATGTTCTTCCTTCTCCATTATTGGCACTTACCCATCTGTGCTGTTCTACTACCCATATTTGGGGTGCAACATAAACCAGCATGGGCAAAGCCAATAGTTCTTGCTTACGCAAAAGCTATTGGCTTTCCCAAGGTCTTTTAGTAATGTTGTACAGCAGCATGGCTGCTGCACACCACGGCTAAAAGTTTGTGGTAAAGAGTGGATTGGCATTGAGCGGAGGGGAATTGTTTGGAGTAGCAATGTGTAGAATGGCATGGAGTTCATTGGTATGGAGGAGAGAGGGGGTATGTGGAGTGGCGTGGCATTTTGTGGTATGAAAAATTGACACTGAAGTGCCCTGTAGCACTTCAAAGCCTTGTATTGGCAAGTAAGTGCTATATTAATACAGGTTGTACTGACTTATTATCTCGACCTATCTATGTAAACATCTGAAGCTTTTGATGTGATGCAGGAGCTTATTGGTATGTGCAACACTTATGCTACAACTGATTTGTTTACAAAAATACGTGTTTTAGACCAGGAGGGGCTAGTAGGCAAAGGGGTGACGTATATCGTACGGGTTGGGGATAAAGGAGATGGAGCCCGGTGGTGGCAGTGGGAAAAAAATTGTTCCTGAATTACGGTGCAATCAGCAGACTGACACTAATTAAAATTAATCAATCTGTGCTTGGTCAATGCTCCACCGAAAGAAAAGGAAGTGATGTCCAGCATGCACTGGCCAATGAGGAGGTAGAATAGAGGATTGTGAATGAAGACAATGGGTGGTAAGCAATAGGCGGTATCCACGCCCGTAAACAATACAACTCGCACGCGCAGTGCATGCATGACCTAAAAACTGTCTCAACAGCCTTTCGTTGCCCATCCCTCCTTCCTAGCAGTTCAATTGCTTATTCTGGCCAAGGAAAGTCTGCTAAAATTACCAGGTGTTGCATCCTAAAGCAAGCCATTTGTTGGTGTTATTAGCCTGACAGCCTAAGTGCCGACCGGATGTGGGCGTGGTCCACGAGGGCCAGTGTTAATTAGCATAATTTCGTGCTGTTAACCAAGGTGACCTAACAGTGAGCGAGACCTGCTAACTGTGCTTTTGTTATGGTAAACACACCGCTGCCCTTTTCCTGTCACACATGTGCCCTCTGCTCAGCGACACATCCGGTCTAACGCCTCTAGCTGTCTAGCTTTTAAAGGTGAACATGAGGTGTGTATCGTGCGCGCTTTCTTAAGTCTGGCTGATGTGTGGCCTCAGCAGGAGTCAGTCTCTGATAGGACTAGACTGGGAGGTAAAAGCAGTCCTGGTAAGATATTCTTACAAATGCACCACTTTGCACAGCGTGAGCAAGGGCACCCGCTTGAAAAGCAATGTGTTTGGAGGCAGGCGCCCCCACTCCCCAAGTTTGTTTACAACATAAGACCATTCATGTATTAGCAAAGTTTTTCAAAAATAGTGGCAAAAAATAAATTAAAGACTGAAATGCAGTTTAAAAGAAAAACTTGTGAAAAACGAAATTCTACACGTCTTTCAATGTACTTGGGAGCATTGTTTCTCGGTAGCAGCAAATTTTGTGTGCACCTGTAAGAAGAGTGTATGCTGGTCCTTAGGACATGCTTTTCGGGCGATGTGAGTTGAGGTGCCATCAGTCTGTCCAGCCATGGCAACTGGCGAAACGTCGGTCCCTGCAGGAGTGGCGGGGATGTTGTATCATTTTGCGCTAAACCTCTGCATGGCAGCGTAAAGCTGGCCCGCAAGCCTCAGGAATTTCCGCGTGCAGGTCGGTAGCCCCAGACTTTCTGCAATGAAAGAAGGCTGTGTGCAGGGGGCATTACAGTAGCCAAGATCATTTCATCATCACCCTGCTGGGACTGGCTAGTAATTTAACCTGTGACATCAGCCGGAGTCCTGCGCCCCGATTCAACAAAACGTAAGGGGTATCGCGAGTGATAGTGTGTCGGCAATGTTGTGACGTGCCACGTATAGCAAGGCAGTACCACACCTGCCCTGAACGCCCCGGGCGGAGGAGACGAACATTCTTTTAGAAAGCAATGTAAAATGCTTCCAAATGCTTATAAGCACGTACAAACTCGAGCATTGCAGGGCGTTGCCATTAAAACAGCGAGGGAAGCAAATGCAGTCCTACGTAGCGCTAGCTCGCAAGAATGCCCTCTAGGCACTGCTAATTGAAGCACATACCCGCCCATATTACCGTTCAGCCTGCCCTGGGGCACCTCTGAGCAGGGTGGGGTCTCAAAGGGCGCCCCACATGCCCTATCTACAGTTTCTTTGACCGGGCCTGGTTTGTGTTAGGGGGTTTGACTAGCTGCGAGAATCGGCTGGAGGGTCTAAGAATATTCAGTGTATTACGAGGGCACGCTGAGGCGGAAGTGACTTTACCAGGCGCACTCGAATAATGTATTTTCTGAAGACAAACGAGTAAAAGCTCTTTGTTCGGTTGTGCAACCCACTAACACTTGACTCATAAGCCATAAAAAAACCAAATTCGTTCATTTTAATGGCACTGGCTGCCCAACAAAATATTTAAATGCTAGAGTTCGATTCCTACGCAAGATTTATGAAATGGTGCACTGGGCCAGAGACCTTGGCCAAACATGGAGTATTATATAGGTGTCTTTTTATGGTGGATTGGATGTTCTCACCCCAAATCATTTTGGGAACAGTGCGGTATGGTCCGTAGTCAAGCATACTGTGTCGTTATTGGTGAGAAAAAGTAACGTAAGCCCAAATTGTTAACTTGAACCATATTTAGCTGGCAAGATATGAAAAGGACACACACACCATTTAGGAGGTACAGAGTTCTTACTCAAGAAATGTTTGATGAACGGTTTCACACGGTGCTGTGATGCAGACCGAAATGCACTAGGTGTTTAAAAACAAAACAATAAGCAATTTAGGCAGGTTTCACCGCGGACACATTTAGAAACAAGCGCGTGCCTCGCACGGCAGCAGGGGGAGGGGGCCTGCGCGATTCCTTTGCGGGAGCGTGCAGCAAGGCGCGATGATTGTGACCATATGGCGCCACCATATGGCGCCGCGCGCTCCCGCAAGGGAATCGCCAGACGTGCACGCATTGCCATTGTAAGCAATGCAACGCGTGCACGTTTTTGCCCCCAAAGCTGTGCCGATAGCTAAAGGTCTCTCCTAAGCAGCGCATGCGCGCTGCGTAGGCGAGACCTAAAAACACGTCTTCATGATATGGACACATAAAATCCAGCCACTCTCTCATAGGTCTATCTTTCTGACCGATTTCTGTCCTGACTATATCTTCTAATTTGCTACATTTCTGTTTCTGTTCACTCAAACACACTCTATCCTCTGATCCTTTCTCAGTCCTGCATTCCTCTCTCTCTTTACTTCTTTTACCCACTATACGTAAAGCCTTCTCTTGTGAATGCTGCCACAAACCCTTCCTTATCTCTCTCACTGTCTCTCCTGTCCCTTACTCTATCCGATCTCACACTTATTTCTAACTCCTCGGTCTCCTCTGTTGCTTATCGTTTTACAGCATAATTCCATCCAACTAATTTGCTACATCCTCCCCTTGCCAGTACCTTATGTCACATTTTTTCCCCCGTTTTTGTCTCCTCTTTTCATTCTTCTATATCCTTCTCTACGTCCTTATGCCCTCGCTCTGTGTCATCTCTTGCTCTTCCAAGACTCCAGTGTTATAGGTCATCAATTTCCATAAAATCAAAATTATGAATAAAAATAACTTGTGATTTATCCTGTGCTAGTGCATAACGGTGGCGAGATACAAATCACCTCATACATTTAGTTAAATGGAACACGATGTCTATGAAATATTTTCAAGGGAAGAGTCATGGAATTTTTTGAAAAAACCATTTATAATTCTCGAATCCAATCAAATCTTCAGTATTCATGACCATATACCGCTGTTCATTTTCAGATTTGCATTTTATGAAATACATTCACTCCCATTTAAATCCACGAGAGGGCAGCAATAATCAATGAAATGCTTAGCTTCAGCTCTCGACAAAAGCTATTTGTATGAGGTCCATTTCCATGCTTTAGTAACAACATCCCACAGTCGGATGTACTTAACAAAGTAATAGTTTGCTGCTCAGTTCTGAAAATTCGATATACTTTGAAGCGGCCCCGAAGGAAACCTTTACACAGTGAAGAATGTAGATTCCATTTTCCCATTGTACATAAAGCTAAATGGACGTTGCAAGAAAATATACATTTGCGTAGTGCATACAATAATTGTCAAAATCTTATATATTTTTTTTAAACTGCTTTTTCTCAGTAAAGTCCACGTGAAAGTTCGAATAGTTCACAAAAAAATAGAAAAAATAAATGCTAAACACAAGCATGGAATAAAACTAAGGGGCATATTAACAACGGCCAGCGATAATTATCGCTGGCCGTGCTTAGCGTGAGGAATCCTATCGCCGGCTATCGCTGGAAATTATCGCCATGCTAGCGCTGTATTAACAACGCTTAGCGCAAAGGCGATAATTTTCCAGTGATAGCGATGTTTTCCATGGAACATCGCTGGTTTTCCAGCGATGTCCCATGGAAAACGGCGATATACTTGGCGATAGGGCCTGTGGTCTTAGCCACACAATCCACCCCCATGTTAGGTATGCCTTAGTCAGGAATTTAGCAGACGTTAAATTCCTGCGTTAAGGCATACTTAACGCAATTTAAAATATCGCTAACCCACGTTGCTAATATGGCGATACCTGGGTTAGCGATATTTCCCCTGTTGTTTACACAGGCACGCCCCCTTTGCATCTCATTAGCGATGCGATGGGAGGCGTGCAGAAAACGGACGCTAAGTCAGGAATCACGCGCTAGCGTGTCCTTGTTAATTCGGCGATAAAATTATCGCCGCTTTTCGTCCGAAAACGGACGCTAAAGCGGCGATAATTCATTAACGCCGCCTTGTTAATATGCCCCTAAGGGGCATATTATCAAGGGCTGGCGATATAATTATCGCCGCTTTAGCGTCCGTTTTCGGGCGAAAAGCGGCGATAATTATATCGCAATATCATCAAGGACACGCTAGCGCGTGTTTCCTTGATGTAGAGCCCGTTTTTTCACAGCCTCGCCTTGCATCGCTAATGAGATGCAAAGAAGGCGTGGCTGTGAAAACAACACAAGTTAATATCGCAAAGGCAGCTTCGCGATATTAACAAGGAGGTGCAGCGATAAAAGAAATCGCGCTACCTCAGCTTTAACTCAGGAATTTAACGTCTGTTAAATTCCTGACTTAAGCATACTTTACATGGGAGATGGATTCTGCTGATACGACCACAGGGTCGTATCAGCAAGGTTATCGCCGTTTTCCATGGAACATCGCTGGAAAACCAGCGATGTTCCATGGAAAACAAGCTATCGCAGGAATAATTATCGCCATTGCGCTATGCGTTGTTAATACAGCGCTAGCATGGCGATAATTATCTGCGGTAGCCGGCGATAACTATTCTCACGCTGTGAACGGCCAGCGATAATTATCGCTGGCCGTTGATAATATGCCCCCAAGTGATGGCAGAAAGCCCAAAATAACCAGTGGATCTGTAAATTCTCTCCATTTGTTTGTAGCTCATGTGATCGTAACACACACAGAGAGGCTTAGGTCAGTCCTCTTCAGCCTTTGAAGGTCTTAGTTGATTGGTTAGTTGTTACGTAACTTAGCACAGGAAGATAAGGAAAAAAAGGAAAAGTTGAAAACTTTATTAACAGCGTTTATTTTAGAAACGTTTGGGTCCGCCTCCTTCAGAAATTTATTTTTAGAGTGTTATTTACATTTTGCATGAGCTCACTGGACAGTATACCTCTTATTGGACGATCATGGAAAATAAACCAGGTGGTGATGCGGAACTGGCAGATCAGACTGGAGCCACGGGGATACATCTAGATCCAAAGTCGGTCCTGGAGGGCCGGATCCATGCCAGATTTTTAGCATATCCACATTTACATAAATGTAGTTATCTTAAAAATCTGGCACGGATCCGGCCCTTCAGGGCCGACTTTGGAGAACTGTGATCCAGAACAAGAGCTGATGATTGGCAGGAGGCACAGACCTGCCTGCGGGGTCTCCCCCACCGACGTGGCTCTTCCTCGTGCTCATCTTCTTCCTGCTGGCCCTCTGAGGACCGATCCCAGGCGTGCCCTGGCTGATCTGCAGACATGCGCAGAGGGTCCTGGGCTGGAGGGGACTATGTCACTGACTGAACCTGAAGCTGGTTAAAGGAATCAGAAAGGACAGCTCTGCCTGTCTGGTGGCATTGCTACCAATCGGTCTTATCGGATACCAGCAACTTTCAGCTTCCTTCTTATTCAGCACTAAGGGGCCGATTCCGATCCTGGTCGGAAACCGTTCCGTCCGACACGTTCCCGGAGCGATTTCCGACCGATTCGTGCCCCTTGGCTCCAAGCGAGCGAGTACGATGCAGCCGCATGCTGACGGACTCGGTTCGGTCGGACTCCCATTGAAGTCAATGGGAGCCGGTCGTACGACGCGTACATGGGCTCCCATTGACTGAATGGGTACGTTGCGCAAAAGGGTGCCCCCTGTAGTGGGTATGCGTTGGTGCGATCCGCACCATACATGCATGTAGGGTCCCCCCCTGTGTCCGACTCGTAAGGCTACAGGTGAAGGGGGGTCCAGCACGTGTCGGAGGCTCCGACTCGATCCGGCTGTCCGGATCGTGCATCGTACTGGCTCGGTCGTAAAACGTCTCCATTGCGCGGTACGAATCGAGTGCGAACGAGTCATACGGAGCGGTTCGGACCCGGAAACGATTCGGTCAGCGATTTCGCGTTCATTCGCATCGTACTTGGGCGTCCGGACCTCTGTACGACTCGGTCGGAAACAAAGCCTCCGACTCGGATCCGGTAAAGCCGAATCCGATTCGGAGGCCTTCCGACCGAGATCGGAATTGACCCCAAAGTCTGCGGTGGCTTGTAGCTTCACTTTCTCCATTACACCTTTACCTGAGAGGGAGCCAGACCTGCCTTTTCAACCAACAGCAGCATTACCCTAACTCTGGTAGGCTTCGTGTTGTAGGTTGAAAAGCAGGTCTGACTCACTCTCATACCTTAGGGCAGGTTGATGTCTGAGTGAGTCAAGTGCCCACTTGTAGCGGAGCTTCTCGCTTGTAAACACGTCTGGAAGAGTTCTACAGACTGCAAAGGACTCTGGCCTGTGCACCACCAATCATCCGCAGTCTTTGCTCTCCACATAGTTGTAGCACCGAGGGATGCGCACTAGCTCATGACCTTGGTTAGGCAAAAAATCCAACTCCAAAGCAAATTAATGAGATTGAATTACAAATGAATATGAGATTGGATTACAAATGAATAGGAGATTGGATTACAAATGAATATGAGATTGGATTACAAATGAATAGGAGATTGGATTACAAATGAATATGAGATTGGATTGCAAATGAAGTGGAAATAGTGTCACTAATGCTGTCAGGTAGACGTGCTACTCCTCCACAAATAAATCTATACGTTTTCTCCCACTACTTAGTTCAGAATCTACAAAGGGCTCAGTTCCATGCAGCACCAATCACCCCCAGGCTGTGCTGTCCACACAACATATCACGGCTCCCAAATCCAGATGAGACAACAAAATCCGGCTTTCAAGTCTGTAGAAGGGCCCAGACGTTCTTTCATGTTCCCAAAGGCTCAAACTGGAAGGTGCTCTGGAAATATGAGCCAGTCAGGTGCCTAAAATGAATCTCCCTGAACCTAAAATCAGTTCATTTGAGTTACTGAGACCTGCCAACCTGTTTCTCCTATCATTCCGTGTTCTATTCTGACCCATCGTAGTGACAATAGATTCATTTTCACAACCTGAAATCATTTGACCACATTCCTTTGCAAACAAGATCTCTACATAGGCTAATATTTTTCTCAAGTCCTTTGAGGCTTTGCTATTAAACTGACTTTTTCCTGAAACTGAATCCCAGCCCCTTTCATCTTCCTGCATCCCTGTCCTACCTTTTGTTCCCTGCCTCATCTTGTCTTAAGTTCTTCACACTCTGCATCAAGAGGAACGTAAAGTACTTGAGAGAATGCTATAAATACTGCAAACAAATATTTATACATACATCAAACACTTCTAATGGAAGGAGAGTGAACTTTCTTTCACACCTGAGGCTCAATTTGTTTCAAATATCGCCAATTCAGACTTGAATACAATACTCTGAGATTCCTGACAATGCTGAAAATATGTTTGTTCTCTTACAGACTACCTATGGCTGTGTATACCCTGAAGGCCCACTTTAAGCGTAACTGCAAGGTTTCCATTTTCAGAACAGAATGGGTGTAGCAATGTAGACCGTAATCTATCCCCCAACAATGATAACAACCCTTGAAAAATTGTGTCTCTGATCCTGACTTTCTCCTGTCACTTGAAGTGGCATAGGGATCCAGATGGATAAAGCCATGAAGAGTGCTCTAATCTCATCTACCTCTTTGACCAATCTTTGACCAATGCACTTGCCATTCCCGTCCTTGACAAACCCAAGCTGCCAAGGGTCTAACTCTGACTTCCAAACTCCCACAAATCTGGAGATAACCTTTTCCAAGACTTTTTCCAAGAGTAGGAGCAGTGTTATCCCACACACACCATGCAAGCCCACAAACACAAGACATGCATCGTTCACTTCTACATAGACCACATTGGGCACCAATGTAGAATTTGACGGTGACGCAGTCTAGTGGTTATGTTGCTTATCTTGCAATGCGGAGACCTTAATTCTATTCTTGGATTCAGCACTTCACCCACCATTACCCAATTGTGAGCCAATCCTTTCATCACCCTAAGCCTCACATTGTAGAAATGTGTATAATGTAAACCATATATATATACTGTGCTATTCTATGGGCGCATTTGGCATCAATCATCTCCAACAAAGGTCAATGTCATCTTTCTGTTGCCGCTAGAGAAGGATATACACACCTTCTGAGGTAGTAATGTCCTAATTACAGATAACTAACAATAAAACACAGGCATTTGTAGATACATTAGGTTTCGCCTATGTGATTAATAATAAGCAATTTTTGTTGTAAATTGTAGCTTGCCGAGTAGTTGTACAATATATGTTATATAAAGTCTATTAAAGTGATTTGACTTGTTTATATACAAAAAGGCAATATATTGTGCTGTTACTAGTGGTATTATAAAGTGGGGAGATTAGGTAAATGGTAGAGGACAAAGATAAAAAAGACATGTCCCCGATAGGTGGGCTTGAAAGTGGTGCAGCTATGGGGGAAATAGGTAAAGGATGGATGAAAAACCATACAAGTACAGCGTAAGCACTGTTTTTGAAAATCCAAAAAAACAAGATTATAAAAACTATTTGAAGAAGGTGTTGTTTGGTGATTGTCCATTGTTGAGATAAACAAATTAAAATGAACTCTATTTTTTTCAAATGAGCATTTGAGAAGTTGTGCAATATAAGTGAAAGAAACACACTGAAAGTGTGATTATTGTTTTATTGAGATGGATAAGTTCTTGTGCTTTTATTTATTACAGATTTCTCTTACAAAGTTTTTTTTATTTTGCACTACACATTTTTTTTAATACTGTGAAATTATTAAACATTAAACATGAACATAAACTTTGAAACAATAATGAGCATATAGTAAATATTTGCACTTGCATTGTCATTGGCATTGTGTTACTTATGGTTTACAATTTTTCTTTATTTAAACAGTACACTGTGACATTTTCAATTATTGTGCTCTATAATTTTTATGTTGTGACAAATACTGTTTTTTGTTCAGCGAATTTCTTATAATAAGTACCAGTGCCCCTGCACCTGCTGCACCATTGAAATCATGACCCTAGTGCCTGCTAGATAACTGCCTGTTTTAAGAATGTGCAGCTGGTGCAGTTGGTGTTCTTTATATTTGAAAATACAGGTGGCTGTTTACATTACTTTGGACAACTTAAACCCTCTTCAGCAATTATTAAGCTAAAATACCACACGTTAAGTATGCAAATAAATATGAATGAATTTTACATCCACGGAAAGATGAACAGCAAAATTCTTACTTTTAGGAAATAACTCCTGCTTCAGTTTACAGATATCACTCAATTACCTTGTTGCTTATTCATGTGGCCAACGGAAAAAATTAATCAAATGATATAACATGTTTTTGGTGCTAGAACAATACAATCTGCACAGTAAAGGCCAGTCTGAAAAAAGCCAATTTTACAACCTGCCTGCTTACTAAGCTAAACGCTTGGTGTTAAAAAGTGGAGAACTCACACCAAATTAAAAAAAAGTTTTTAATTCTTCTGAGTAGGGGTGGTGGTAGTGACAGGCATCCAGCCCCCCCTCCCCCCCTGAGTAGGGGTGGTGGTAGTGACAGGCATCCAGCCCCCCCTGAGTAGGGGTGGTGGTGGTGGCAGGTATCCAGGCCCCCATGAGTAGGGGTGGTGGTAGTGGTAGGCATCAATTCCCCTATGAGTGGGGATGGTAGTAGTGACAGGCATCCAGCACCCCATGAATAATAGATACTTTCCAAAAGAAGACCGGCAGCACAAATCCCATACAGTCCTCAAACACGCTTGCTCACAAAGACAAGCTTTGAAGCAATGTGACAACAATGCTCAGTAGCTGGAATTTTCAAATTCACTGCTTTTGAAACTATACAGCCTCCCTTCAAGGCCAGTAGAAGGAACAGGCTGCAATCCCAAAACTCCAGGAATACTTTTAGAACAGGCACATGACTGTGTTTACACTCTAAGACTCTGTGGCAGTTGTCTGGCACTGTAATGTTATACAGAAAATGGCCCAATGGATAAAGGAGGTTAAAAAGTCCTTCAGAACACCACAGAGCGTGCTCATGTAAAGCACTGCAATCACTTTATTCGAGTTTATGCTACATAATGCACCAACAACAAACACATGACACAGAAAAAAAAACTATTTTATTAGCAGGAACAATATCATGAAGAATGTGAAAATTAGTTAAAAGTTCCAACCACTAAAGAAGAGTTACACAAGTACATTTAAAATGCGTGCAGCCAGGGGAAGATAAGTATCGGTAGCAGCCTTAACGTAAGAAAAATATTTCCACAACTTTTGGGCTCAGTGCCACTGCACCAGCTGCAAAATTCAAATCCAGACCCATTTGCCTGCAAGGTAACTGCAGTTGTGACTACCTGTTTAGTAGTAAAATTTAGCAATAATCTGTGTTTAGTGGGGTCCCTAGAGCTTTTGGCCCCCATGCCACTGCACCTGCTGCACAATTTAAATCAAGCCCCTTTTAACTGCAAGGTAACTGCAATTGTGACTGCCTGTTTAGTAGTAAAATATAGCAATATTTGGTTTTAGAGGGAAAGATAACAAAATGTAAACAGTATGCAGCGTTAACCAAAAGAAAAAAAGTTTGAACCACCAATGCGGATGGGAATGCGTAGTTAGTCCATGGGAAACTGATAAGAGAGACACAGAAGGGAGAACACGCTACAACCAATAGAAACAGAAGAAAGTCAACTGGAAAGCATAGGGACCAATAAAAAGTGAAGTGCATTTTAAAATATATTAAAAACAATAGATTTCACAAGCATAGCACAAGCGCTGTGCAGGTGAAACCTAAAAAAGAGTGTTATATCACATTGTTTCTGAATTTGTGCTCCAAGCTCTGCATTTTTTGTTGTTGTTGTTTTTTTTGTCCTCCCTGGTTTGCCCATTTTCCCTCAGCTTTGGAGAAATGTGGCAGTGTGTGCAGGTGAGTGGGAATATTATAAAGAATCTGAAACAATGCCTGCTTCTGGATATATGTTCCAGATGATACATTGGGCAAATTTTAAATGCTATATTTCACCAACAGCTTGAAGTGTTGCAGTTTATGGACAAGTGCAAGTTTTAGCGGTTCTGTAAAAATATTACAAAACACAGCCTTCTTGTGAGTAGATGAAATTGTTTTCATATTGCTGCAAAATGTTTCACTGCCCCTTTGAGATAATAATAAAGTTCATGGCGCAGGGAAGTTGTTGGTCAGTGGTGAAGAGTGTGGCAACGACGCTGGTTTCAGCTTGTGTAATTGTTTTTCAAGTGACTCATTTATCACTTCTGTCCACACCATGTTTCACCATCGCCTTGGAGAATTTGAACCTTTTGATTAGCAAGGATGTTGACAAGTGGGTAAAAGTGAGATTTCTACAAGTTGAGTGGAAACAAACGAGGAAAGTGCTATTTATAGTTCTAATATATGCATGCTGGCTCATCTAGAGTATTTATATCTCTGTAATTACCAAAATAGTGAACAGAACAGATTTTAGTGTATAGATCTTTGTTCACATACGGTGACATCAACTGCCATAGAACTGGTGCTGCAAACTCCCAGTTGTTAACATATGTATGACCTATACTTAATTACGACTCTGTGAAAGTATTGTATTTTGTGGAGTTGGTGAATGTTGGCAGCATTACATGACACTGCCTGTCTGGGTATTTGTGCTTCATGTGCCATAGCTGACGTATTTATGGAAGTACTATAGTAAATTGCAGTTTGTGGTTGATTGGGGTGTGGCAGGTGGTCACAAGAGTAACTTAGGACAGCCTAGTTGTCCATTTCTTTTCTATATTCTACCTTGTTAGTTTTGTGGGTGTTACACTTTACAGTTAATTTGTGGAACAGCTACATACTTGTGGAATTGTGCTGCAACTGCTATATTCATCAAATTTCTCTACACCATATTTCACTACTACTTTGCGGAAGTGTTACTGTTTTTGATGGATATCGCACATGGCAGGTGGTTAGGAGAGGAGCCTAACTGGCTCTTTTTGGATTTGTGCTCCAGTCTCCATATTAGTCTTATTGGTCTGCAACACAATTTACAACCACACTGTGGAAGTATGACAATTAGGGGATGAAGGTGTGTTTTGGTAGGATGTTAAGAGTAGGACAGAGCTCTCAATGCTGTTGCAACGCCTTCAGCACCACTCAGCCCAACAACACCACAAACCTGGACCAATCAATAGAGAACTTCAATGCCTGTATCACCAGTGCTGACAACCAAGACCCCCCACCAAACCAGCCAAAATGCACAGACTCACCAAACTAGCCAACTGGTACATGCCAGAACTCAGCACATCAAAACGTGGGTGGAAACAACTGGAAAGAAAATGCTAAACCAGCAAGAACAACACCGACTGAGCCGCCTACAAATCAGCCATCAACGACTACCACCTCCAGCTCAAAGCAGCAAAGACAGAGGCCCTAACACCCCGGATCAAAACTAGTACCAACCCATCCAAGGAACTCCCTACCATCGTCAGGGAATTCACCTGCCCTTCAGCCACAGAAAACGTGATCCCTCCCCCACATGATCTCTGCAACACCCTCGCCGACCACTTTCACAATAAGAGAGCAACCATCTACACAAACTTTGATTCCCCAACCCCCCTACATCCTCTGAAACACATCAGCCACCAACCATCCGCTCACCACATAGGAACAACTCAGCAAACCAACAAGTACTACCCTGATGAACTCCATCAACTCAGGAGCACCCAACTTCCCGTGCACCCATCGACTCTTCAACCTAGGCAGCAACGAGATCAGGCACCGACTCACCACCATCCTCAATGCCTCCATGACTACAGCTTCCTTTCCTGAGACCCCTCCTCAAGAAACCTTTGTAGATCCCAGAGAGCTCCAGAACTACCGTCCCATCTCCCTCCTCCCTTTCCCCAACAAAGTCCTGAAGAAGGCCATCAACCACCAACTCACAGATCATCTGGAAAGAAGCAAATCCGAATCGGGTTTTAGAGACAACCACAGCACCGAGACAGTTCTGATCGCAGCAACAGACACAATCAGAGCCCTACTTGACAGAGGAGAATCAGCCAGCTGCCCTCAACCTCCTGGACCTCTCTGCAGCTTTTGACACAGTCTTCCACTACACACTCATCGATCAACTTCGCCAGACGTGGATTCACAGACGATGCCCTCAGATAGAAGGCATCCTTCCTCACTATACGCACCCTGTGTGTCCACCTCCCTCCCATCACCTCGCAATCCAAGCATACCATCTGCAGAGTACCCCAAGGCTCATCCTTCAGCCCTACACTATTCAACATCTACAGGACACCACTTGCGGACATCCTCAGATCACACAACCTCAACATCATCTCCTACGCCGAAGACACTCAGCTCATCATCTTACCCTCAGCAAACCCCACCCTGACAAAGACCAACTTCCATAACTGCATGAAGAACATTGCAACATGGATGAGACAAGTGCCTTAAACTCAACACAGACAAAATGGAAGTCCTGATCTTTGGCAGACACACCGCCCTTTGGAACGACTCCTGGTGGCCAGCTCTGACTGACCCCCACACCGAAAGACCAGGCCTGCAACCTCGGCATCATACTAGACAGCGAACTCTCCATGACACATCAGGTCAATGTCGTCACCTCAGCCTGCTTCCACATGATCTGCATGCTCTGCAAAATCTTCAGATGGCTCCCCATCAGCACCTGGAAAACTGTGACACAGGCCCCTTTCACCCGCCTGCTTGAATATGGCAACGCACACTATGCCGGCACCACCTCCAAACTCACGCAAAGACTCCAGACAATCCAGAATGCAGTAGCCAGACCGATCCTCAACCTGCCCAAGAGGACACACATCACCCAGCACCTGAAAGAGCTCCACTGGCTCCCCGTCGAGAAGAGATGGCAGTTCAAGCTCCTGACCATGCCTACAAAACCCTCCACATCCATGGACCACACCACTACATGAGCCACCACCTGATCTTCCACCAACAACCAGAAACCTCCGCTCTGAATACCTTGCCCTCGCTCAGACAACATGTGTCTGCTGCAGCTGCACCGGAGGACGCCTGTTCTCACACCTCTCAGCCAAAGCCTGCAACCCCCCCCAACCTCTGCACATCTCCCTCACTGAACCACTTCAGGAAGGGACTTAAGACCTGACTCTTCAACTGATACCTCCAGCAAAGCACCTGGATACCCCCAGGGGTGATGAGTCGCGCTATACAAATACAACTTGATTGATTGATTGATTGATTGATATGCTTATGTATTAGTGCTACAAGCTCTACATTGGCAGTATTTGTCTGCACTGCTTATGGCTTACTACATAAATCACTGACATGGCTTGTAACATAAAGGTGTGACAAGAGATGTGTACAACTCTGACCATGCTCTGGTATGGAAGAGCTTTGGTAGGCAGCATCAAATCCCAGGTTCAGCTACATTTTCTTGATTTGAAAGGGCTCATACCATGCTAACTAGTTCATTAAATACTTTCTTATAATTAAGTGATAGTTATTTCATCTGTGTTATAAGGCTTGCTTTGCGTGTACTTTAAAAAAATTATTATTTTATTTATTGACAAATTGTAAGAAGCAAACAATGTGGCTGGATATATCATGGCCATAACATTACAATGTCATACTTGTATGTTACAGTTCGGCACGAAGCGCTGTTCATAATAGCCAACTTTTTAAACAAGAAACACTCTGGGTGATTGGACGGGTATGCTATGGTGGCTTTCCTTCACTTCAGTGCGGGACAACCAGTCACATAATAGTTTCTCATCTAGTGCGGGTCACTTTTGCCAGTTAAGGCCCTATCGTTCCTACAGTCACAGCATAACAACTTTTTCATACGAACTCTTAATACTCATACAATCCTTTTCCCCACCATCATCCAGTATTGTAAAGCATCTACACTTGCCCTCACTCTGAATCTCCCATTTCTTTACCCACTAAATACTTCTGGAATGGGCCCCAGTAGTTCTTGGGACGGCTCTGTGGTGGAAGGAACTCACTATATACATCTGAGTGCATGTTGCAGTACATCATATCCATATGCCATCCCTCTAGTGTCAGAAAGGGACCCCTAGTCCATCGCATCGCCACTCAGCGCTTAGCTAGCACTAAACCAATGGCTACCAGCCTCCTAACCATCTCGTCCATTACATTCTCATAGCCTAGCAGGGCTAGCATTGGATCTATCTCTATGGGAGAGCCAGCAATAACTCCCAACTCTTGGAAGACCTTTTTCCAGAATTCATGTACTTCGGGCAATACCATGCAGTGTGTTTAAACCCAGCGATACAAAAGGGGATGATGGACGGAACGTTTGAGCCAATCAAACAATCACCCCCAGTCAACTGATCTGGGTTTAATCCATCATCATTCTTTAGCTCACTCCACCACCCCAGTTCAGACATGGCCATATGCAAATCAGTCTGACCCTGTGCCTCATGGGAACAGTCCAGCCCGAACTGCCAAGCCATGTCTTCCCTGGACCGGAAACAAGCATCCTAGGACTGGTTTCTGGCATTCCAGCCGTCATCAGCCAGGCTTGCTTGAATCCAGTGGCAAAGTGAGCAAGGGACCCACGTCTGGGCATACCCCCGCCAACTTAGGGCGAACAAAGCGATACAAAGGGGATGATGGACGGAACGTTTGAGCCAATCAAACAATCACCCCAGTCAACTGATCTGGGTTTAATCCATCATCATTCTTTAGCTCACTCCACCACCCCAGTTCAGACATGGCCATATGCAAATCAGTCTGACCCTGTGCCTCATAGGAACAGTCCAGCTCGAACTGCCAAGCCACGTCTTCCCTGGACCGGAAACAAGCATCCTAGGACCGGTTTCTGGCATTCCAGCCGTCATCAGCCAGGCTTGCTTGAATCCAGTGGCAAAGTGAGCAAGGGACCCACGTCTGGGCATACCCCCGCCAACTTAGGGCGAACAAAGCGATACAAAAGGGGATGATGGACGGAACGTTTGAGCCAATCAAACAATCACCCCCAGTCAACTGATCTGGGTTTAATCCATCATCATTCTTTAGCTCACTCCACCACCCCAGTTCAGACATGGCCATATGCAAATCAGTCTGACCCTGTGCCTCATGGGAACAGTCCAGCCCGAACTGCCAAGCCATGTCTTCCCTGGACCGGAAACAAGCATCCTAGGACCGGTTTCTGGCATTCCAGCCGTCATCAGCCAGGCTTGCTTGAATCCAGTGGCAAAGTGAGCAAGGGTCCCACGTCTGGGCATACCCCCGCCAAAACCCAGATCAGTTGACTGGGGGTGAGTGTTTGATTGGCTCAAACGTTCCGTCCATCATCCCCTTTTGTATCGCTTTGTTCGCCCTAAGTTGGCGGGGGTATGCCCAGACGTGGGTCCCTTGCTCACTTTGCCACTGGATTCAAGCAAGCCTGGCTGATGACGGCTGGAATGCCAGAAACCGGTCCTAGGATGCTTGTTTCCGGTCCAGGGAAGACATGGCTTGGCAGTTCGTGCTGGACTGTTCCCATGAGGCACAGGGTCAGACTGATTTGCATATGGCCATGTCTGAACTGGGGTGGTGGAGTGAGCTAAAGAATGATGATGGATTAAACCCAGATCAGTTGACTGGGGGTGAGTGTTTGATTGGCTCAAACGTTCCGTCCATCATCCCCTTTTGTATCGCTTTGTTCGCCCTAAGTTGGCGGGGGTATGCCCAGACGTGGGTCCCTTGCTCACTTTGCCACTGGATTCAAGCAAGCCTGGCTGATGACGGCTGGAATGCCAGAAACCGGTCCTAGGATGCTTGTTTCGGTCCAGGGAAGACATGGCTTGGCAGTTCGTGCTGGACTGTTCCCATGAGGCACAGGGTCAGACTGATTTGCATATGGCCATGTCTGAACTGGGGTGGTGGAGTGAGCTAAAGAATGATGATGGATTAAACCCAGATCAGTTGACTGGGGGTGAGTGTTTGATTGGCTCAAACGTTCCGTCCATCATCCCCTTTGTATCGCTTTGTTCGCCCTAAGTTGGCGGGGGTATGCCCAGACGTGGGTCCCTTGCTCACTTTGCCACTGGATTCAAGCAAGCCTGGCTGATGACGGCTGGAATGCCAGAAACCGGTCCTAGGATGCTTGTTTCCGGTCCAGGGAAGACATGGCTTGGCAGTTCGTGCTGGACTGTTCCCATGAGGCACAGGGTCAGACTGATTTGCATATGGCCATGTCTGAACTGGGGTGGTGGAGTGAGCTAAAGAATGATGATGGATTAAACCCAGATCAGTTGACTGGGGGTGAGTGTTTGATTGGCTCAAACGTTCCGTCCATCATCCCCTTTTGTATCGCTTTGTTCGCCCTAAGTTGGCGGGGGTATGCCCAGACGTGGGTCCCTTGCTCACTTTGCCACTGGATTCAAGCAAGCCTGGCTGATGACGGCTGGAATGCCAGAAACCGGTCCTAGGATGCTTGTTTCCGGTCCAGGGAAGACATGGCTTGCAGTTCGTGCTGGACTGTTCCCATGAGGCACAGGGTCAGACTGATTTGCATATGGCCATGTCTGAACTGGGGTGGTGGAGTGAGCTAAAGAATGATGATGGATTAAACCCAGATCAGTTGACTGGGGGTGAGTGTTTGATTGGCTCAAACGTTCCGTCCATCATCCCCTTTTGTATCGCTTTGTTCGCCCTAAGTTGGCGGGGGTCTGCCCAGACGTGGGTCCCTTGCTCACTTTGCCACTGGATTCAAGCAAGCCTGGCTGATGATGGCTGGAATGCCAGAAACCGGTCCTAGGATGCTTGTTTCTGGTCCAGGGAAGACATGGCTTGGCAGTTCGTGCTGGACTGTTCCCATGAGGCACAGGGTCAGACTGATTTGCATATGGCCATGTCTGAACTGGGGTGGTGGAGTGAGCTAAAGAATGATGATGGATTAAACCCAGATCAGTTGACTGGGGGTGAGTGTTTGATTGGCTCAAACGTTCCGTCCATCATCCCCTTTTGTATCGCTTTGTTCGCCCTAAGTTGGCGGGGGTATGCCCAGACGTAGGTCCCTTGCTCACTTTGCCACTGGAGTCAAGCAAGCCTGGCTGATGACGGCTGGAATGCCAGAAACCGGTCCTAGGATGCTTGTTTCCGGTCCAGGGAAGACATGGCTTGGCAGTTCGTGCTGGACTGTTCCCATGAGGCACAGGGTCAGACTGATTTGCATATGGCCATGTCTGAACTGGGGTGGTGGAGTGAGCTAAAGAATGATGATGGATTAAACCCAGATCAGTTGACTGGGGGTGAGTGTTTGATTGGCTCAAACGTTCCGTCCATCATCCCCTTTTGTATCGCTTTGTTCGCCCTAAGTTGGCGGGGGTATGCCCAGACGTGGGTCCCTTGCTCACTTTGCCACTGGATTCAAGCAAGCCTGGCTGATGACGGCTGGAATGCCAGAAACCGGTCCTAGGATGCTTGTTTCCGGTCCAGGGAAGACATGGCTTGGCAGTTCGTGCTGGACTGTTCCCATGAGGCACAGGGTCAGACTGATTTGCATATGGCCATGTCTGAACTGGGGTGGTGGAGTGAGCTAAAGAATGATGATGGATTAAACCCAGATCAGTTGACTGGGGGTGAGTGTTTGATTGGCTCAAACGTTCCGTCCATCATCCCCTTTTGTATCGCTTTGTTCGCCCTAAGTTGGCGGGGGTATGCCCAGACGTGGGTCCCTTGCTCACTTTGCCACTGGATTCAAGCAAGCCTGGCTGATGACGGCTGGAATGCCAGAAACCGGTCCTAGGATGCTTGTTTCCGGTCCAGGGAAGACATGGCTTGGCATTTCGTGCTGGACTGTTCCCATGAGGCACAGGGTCAGACTGATTTGCATATGGCCATGTCTGAACTGGGGTGGTGGAGTGAGCTAAAGAATGATGATGGATTAAACCCAGATCAGTTGACTGGGGGTGAGTGTTTGATTGGCTCATAGATCGTCGGCACCCTACTATGTCACACAATCCATATCGGAAAAGCCTCTCCAGTGTATAGTATACTCGGTCTATATATTTAAAATGTATCAGTCGGTGCCTCCCATTCAAAGATATCTCCTTTGTTTTGGAGCAACAGTATCACCAGCAGTTAATGTCAATGGCCTTGCCTAGGTCTCTCTGCCAGTCTAATCGCGCTTTTGTCAAACCGGGCCTATGTGCGCCTTGTGCATGAGCATAGAGTGTCGTTAATTTAACAGGGGCGTCTTTCTGAATCAGGGATGAAAGCACTGTCATGTCCGGTGGTTCCTGCATTTCGTCTCCCAGTAAGTCTTGCAGTGCATGTCTGACTCTATAATAATAATAGCGAGTGAGAGTTGATGGTGCATTTTCCTTATCTTGAGTAGTCTCCCATTCACCTACCACACCACCCTGGAAAAGATCCCCCATCTTAGTTATTCCCAATGTATGCAAGGCTGTCCTAACGCCCTTCTCCTGTCCCACCGAAAACCAGGAGCACCATTCTAGTGAGATGTGAGGGGAGTACAGCCGGGAGCCAGACAGTTTTTTGAATAAACCTTGCCAAGAATGCATCGTAGTGTTCAAAGAGTCAACTACACTATGGCGTAGTGTCGGGTTGCAAAATAGTGTCTGAGGGAGTGTGTGAGGGTCTGCGGCGTCTCTCTCAATGTATAGGTGTGGCAAGTCATGCGGGCTGTTAGAAATGGGGTTCTCTAGTTGGCAGAGGTAGGTACCTTTGTCCAAATAGGGACCCTTGTTTCTAGTCATGGTAACATGGATACACACACTAGAGATAACCCCTGCTCACCCCCTGGGTAGCTTGGCACAAGCGGACAGACTTATCCCAAAGGCAATGTGTAAAGTATTTGTACTCAAAAACACACAGTAAAACAGTGATAACACCACAAATGGACACCACACCAGTTTAGAAAAATAAAGTATCTTTATCTAAACTCAATAAGACCAAAACGACAAAAATCCAACATACATGTAATAAGAATATGACTTTAAAAAGGTTTCAAACAACTTGGACCATAGAAAACTATGGATGCGTGATTTCTCTCAAAGTACCTGCAGTTGCGTCAAAATTCACAAGGCCAAACAGCAGCAGAGATGGTAAGCGTCGAAAAACAAAGAGATGCGTCAGTTCCGGAGGCCATGGGGAGGTGATGCAACAGCTCTGCTGCACCCAGGAGAACTGATGCATCGAATCTGGTCTGTAGGGGGAAGTGATACGTCGATTCTGAGATGGTTCTGGTCCACGGGTGATGCGTCGGAAAACTTGCTACACAGGTATGATGCGTGGAAATCCGGGATGCGTCGGCAATCGATGCAGCTGTGTTGAGCGGCGCTGCATCAGTTTCTTCAGCCGAGATCCCTCAATACGTCCGTTCTTGCAGCTGCGACAGGTGCTGCATCGGGTTCGGCAGCGGCGCGGCGATGCGTGGAGATTCTTCTCGCACAGTGGTGCTGCGTCGGAAAAACAGCCGCAAGAAGGGCGATGCGTCGATTTTCTTGTAGTTGAGTTGCTTTTCCAGCTCCCAACAGCAGGAACAACCTCCAGAGACCCAACACAGTCACAGGCACCTCTTGGCAGGTCAGAACTCCCAGCAAGGAAGTTCAGGGGAGCTGGAGGTGAAGTATTTGTGTCCCTGAGACTTCAGAACAGAAGGCAAGCTCTACTCAAGCCCTTGGAGATCTTCCTCAAGCAGGGGGACACAGCACATAGCAAAGTCATTGTCCTTTCCTTGGCAGAAACAGCTACTGCAGGCCAACCCCAGACAGCACACAGCAAAGGGGCAGTACTCCTCCTCCAGTTTTTCCAGCTCTTCTCCTTGGCAAAGGTTCCTCTTGATTCCAGAAGTAGTCTAAAGTTCAGGGGTTTTAGGCAGTGGCGGCTGGTGGATTTTCAAAGCGGTGAGGTGCAATTTTTTGTGCGTGAGTATAATGAGCAAGCGAGCGAGCTTAAACTGCAAAAGGAGGGTGCGGGGGTTCTCCCCCCGCAAGAAAATTTTGAAAAAAAAGGATTCAAATTGTGGTTTTTACGCCACATATTTATTGCAAATTGTTGAAAAAAAGGGATCCAAATATAGCATTTTAAAGCACAAGTGTGAAGAAAACATTAGAAACAAAAAAAAAATGTGCCCAATCCTCAAACTGGTCTGCTTGCAAAATGACCCCAAAGCCAAACACACCTAACCAACGGAAACAGGCCAGCATGAAAAGCGGAGGATCTCTTAAACTGCTAGATGCCATGTGTGCAGTGCAGCTACTGTAGGACATGAGTGAAGGCAGGGTGAACAGACCAAAAGTCAGTGGCCAGATCAGTGCCTCTGATAGGCTGGAAGGGATGGTATGGTGTCAGTCATATGTCAGATCAGTGCCTCTGACAGTCCGACAGCCTGGGCAGGTTCAGGTCCTTTGTTTACGTCATACAGTCTCTCAGATTTACTGAGGTTGAAGTCCTGACTTGCTCTCCCAATCCTTGTGTTGGAGGCAGCAGTTATTTTGATGAGCCTGCCTGGTCCAAACATTGTTCTGCCCTATACTAAGCAAACACAAGGAGATGATGGACGGAGCGCAGAAACCGGTCCCAGGATGCTTGTTTCCGGTCCAGGGAAGACATGGCTTGGCAGTTCGGGCTGGACTGTTCCCATGAGGCACAGGGTCAGACTGATTTGCATATGGCCATGTCTGAACTGGGGTGGCGGAGTGAGCTAAAGAATGATGATGGATTAAACCCAGATCAGTTGACTGGGGGTGAGTGCTTGCAATGTTCAACACTCCGTCCATCATCACCTTTGGTTCTGCCCTATACTAACCCTTTAGAGGTTTGGAGCCTGGCACTACCCTCATGAGCTCAGGAGTGTAGCCGCACTAGTGACCCCGAGGATGCATCTGGTAAACATGGGGGCGATGCAGCCTTTCCTCTGGACTGTTTTTCTGAATTCTTGGTACTGTAGTCAATGCTTTCTGGGTTATGTCACGATAGTGCGGGATAGGGTAGGCTGCAATGGGTCCGACAGGCCCAGCAGGTTAGGGTACTGCAAAGAAGGAGCCTAAGATCGCCCTCGGACTGCACATGATCGCAATGCATTTGTGCACATGGGTGCACAGCAGTGTGAAAGCAAAGGCGTGTACCAGCCAAGCTCAAACTGTGAGCTTACTTGACACATCCTTAAGATGTTTGAGGGATAGTGTCTTTTCATTTGTCTCAAGTTTTACCTCAAAATTAAATTACTTAAAATTTAAATGTCTGTAAATGAACTCTGCAAATATTTCAGAATTAGCAAAGCACAAATCAACCACATTTGTTTGTAATCCTGAAATTTGCTGGAAGCAAATATTTTAATACGATCAATACAAATCAATACAGTAGGTGATGCCATTTCCACACATTTCTGTTTTGCCAATGCTTGTTTTTCCAATAGACCACAGCAGACACGTTAACATGCACTTGCCCTCCCTCCAAATCAGAAGCCTTCAATGGCTTTTGTCGCAGGCCAAAATTACCTTAAAGATTCTATAAGTCACCAACAAAAGGACCAGGACCCAGCTACCACCTGAAAAAACTTAAAACAGTACCAATCACATCCACTCTGATTAAGCCACCATCCTAGAGATCCACAGGAACAAGGAAAAGCAAAGGAGATAAGTGATTTTTGGAGGGTGGTCCACATCTCTGGATCACCTTTCCTCATGAGATGAAGGGCAACACTGAAAATCCACATATCCCCCTTTCATCACCAGAGTTCTGGATACAGCATGTAAATCTTATTCCAGGTAAGAAGTCTATCATATGTCATATGTCGTGACTGAATAAAAGCAAGCATGCCCTATTTTTTGGGGGGGGTGTTATATAGCACGAACTAGATCCGAAGGTATTAGAACACCAGTTGCGTTACAGATGGGCACATTCATTTATTTATTTATTTTGTTAGGCAGGGGGAGATTAAGTGACTTGCCCAGAATCACAGAATGTTGAGCATCTCTGCCAAGACTCCAACCTGGTTCCCCAGCTTGGAGGTCGACCGCTCTAGCTGTTAGGCCACATCCTCTGTCTGCCCTTCTAGCTTCTACCACATAACTTTTAGAGATAAGGCCAACAAAACCAATACCGCATGCTCCCTTGACCTCCCTCCTGTGGTCTAGGCATGGCCCACACTATCTCCCCAGATCTCTCTCTTTCTGTTCTCACTCCGTCTTTCTTGCGCTCCACTGCTCTCTCGTGATCTCTTACCATGTTCACTCTCTCATGCGGCCTGTCCCCCTCTTGCTCTCCTTGTGCCTGTTCTGCCGTATATCCTGCTTTCTCCTCCTCTTCCCTCCTCTCTTTCACCGATCTCGCGTCCTTTCTTCTCCTCTTGTTATTATCCTGTTATCCCACCTCTCCCTTGCTCGCTGTTACTCTCATGCTTTATCTTCTTTCGCCCCTGCTCCCTCACCTGTGCTCTTGCTGTGTTCTCCTTTCTCTATCCCTCTTTCTATCACACACTCTCCTGCTCTTTAATCTCTCTCCCGCTTTACCTGTATTCCATGTATTCCTTCCAGTCTATATTGTGTTCCGCTTTTCTTCTTTACTTGCCCGCTCTCCCGCTCACGCACTCCCTCGATTTTGCTCTCTTTTTTCTCCTTCTATCGCGCCGTGGCAGTAGCAATAACAATTCCAAAAGGAACTTATGCAAATTACACACCTAACACTCGTCCACCTCTAACTAAACTAGATTGTAGTGCCTGGAGCACTTGTATTCCTGCCATCGCCTTGCTTGCACGACTGCCTTACCTTGCATTTTTTTTCGGAAAGGAGAAGTTACAATCACCTCAAACATTTTTATTTCACGTCCCTGGGCTTTACGGTTTTTCACCGGGCCCTTCTCTGCTCCTGAAAATGGCAATATAGTGCGCATCAGGTTACTGTAATTGTTCCGGTCATGGGCAGATGGTGCGTATATCTTCTTTCTCATCCCAGCAGTGGAACCGCAGCGCTTTTTCTCATATGATTCAAGGACACTCAAAAAGAGTGTGCTCTGCCTTAACTCCACAATATGGCCTTTCAAATCCTGCACAACTGAAAACAAGCACTTGCATACTTTGATTAATAAAAATGTCAGCGCTCAGGTTGTGCACGGCTTTTAGAGCCAGTGCCAACCCTTGCCTCTTTAATGTTTATTTCAAGGACACTTGCCTGAAATTTATGCCAGTGTCTGGGAAGGGTCATCGGACGCCGGGTGAAGCTAAAACTCTGCAGCGCGATCTGTCCAGGCAGCATGATTGATAACGAGGGAAGCTGTGAACTGGCGTCTGCGCAGTGGATTCCATGAAACTCGGGTGGATTCACTGCGCAGAATCCAGTGCTCAGCTTCTTGCTTCCAGACTCTAACCCCACCCTTGCCCAACTACTAACAGAGTGGGGTGGGGTCAGTGAGGCTACCTGACTCCACCCCATTCTATGACGAATTAGGGAAGGGTGGAGTGGTGAGGCTTCAGTCCTTGACTGACGTGAAGCTCTGGCGCTGCAGGGCTTTAACCTGAAGCGCCCAGGGCAAACTTCTACAAAGCGTCATCAAGGGGTGGAGCCCAGCACAAGTGGATGGTGCTTTGCCGGGCTGATGACCTCACAGGCTTCAGGGCTGTGAGATCGTCAGCCTGGCAATTTGATCGGTAGTAGGCTGTGCAAAGTGCGCATGCGTACCATCCGTTGATTTTAGGGACGGACTGGACTGATGGTGAGTTTTCTGCATGCATGCGTGTGTGTGTGTGAGTTGATATGAGTGACTGTTGCCATGAGTGTGGGAGACTGTAAGCTTGTGTGTGTGTATGTGCATTTTTGTTTTTAATCTCCATTACGTTTTTTTCCCAACTTGGGATAGGAGTGGGTTTGAGACAGGAAAGCACACAAAATAAACAGGGGAGGCGCCGCTCCAGCGCCCTCTACGGCCAGCCGCCCCTGGTTTTAGGTCTAATACTTATACCCCAAAATGTCTTTGTTCTCTTTGTGCAAGGGTCCCTGAGCCCAGTCCAAACCAGTTCTGTCCTCACTGGTGCAGTATGACCACAGGGGGTGGAGACAGCATTTTGCAAGGGAGACAGGCCCTATTCAGGTGCAAGGAAAATCTCCTCCAACCACTCTAAATGCAGACCAGTCCTATTCAGGTGCTAGTGAAAACTCCTCCCAGTACTCTGAATGCAGCCCAGGTCTATTCAGCCCAGCCCTGACTCATTCAGGAAAGGCAGGACACACATCAACCCCCCCCGTGGCTGTCTGAGAGAATGCCCCTGTCACTCCAAAACCAAACAGTCAATACACAAACGGGCAGAGACACACAGAACGGTTAAACAAGAAAATACCTACTTTCTAAAAAAGTGGCATTTTCAAACACACAATTAAAAAACTATCTTTACTAAAAGATGTGTTATTAAATTCTGAGTTCAGAGAGCCTAAACTTTATTTCTCTATCTTGTCCCAGTGGGAAGTTATATTTATAAGATGTCATAAATAAACTACCATTCTATCCTATGGGGCAAGATAACCTTTCAATAGTGAAAAACTAAATTGGCTGTATTTCACTATCAGGACATGTCACACACACCACTACATGTCCTACCTTTCACTTACACTGCACCCTGCCCAGGGGGGTACCTTGGGCCTAACATAGGGGTGCCGTACATGTAAGGAAAGGGAAGGTTAGGGCTGGCAAGTGGGTGCACTTGCCAAGTCGACATGGTAGTGAACAACTAAGCAGTTTAAAACTGTGCACAGACACTGCAGTGTCAGGTCTGAGTTACCTTTTCAGAGCTACTCATGTGGGTGGCACAATCAGTGCTGCAGGCCCACTAGTAGCATTTGATTTACAGGCCCTGGCACACTTCAGTGCACTTTAGTAGGGACTTACCAGTAAATCAAATATGCCAATCAGGGACAACCAATTGTAACAACAATTTACACAGAGAGCATATGCACTTTAGCACTGATTAGCAGTGGTGAAGTGCCCAGAGTCCTATAGCCAACAACAACAGGTCAGGAAAAAATAGGAGGAAAAAGCAAAAAGTTTGAGGATAACCCTGCAAAAAGGGCCAAGTCCAACACGGGCCATGGAGTCAGTAATATGCAAATGAACTCTGTGCTGCTTTAAATTATAATTCCAGATCTTCTCATCACACTCTTGGGAGCTGATTACGATGGCGGGCGGAAAAGCATCCGGAGGGCCATGGTAGCGGGAATCAACCGTCCGCATGTACCGCGGGAAAACCGGCGGTCCGATTAGGATCAACCGCCAGAAAAATCAGACCGAGGCGGACCGATGCCAAGAAAGACCGCCGGTAGCATGCGGAGCAGGTGAAAATCCATCCGCAGCGGTCAGATTTGCGGCAGAAAAAGCCCAAACAGCCGCACAGCCAGCGGATTGACCGCACGTGAAATTAGGATACCATCAAGGTGACAGCGGAATGATCCGCTGTTTCCGACCGCAGCAATTGCAACCAGTGATGAATGAGAGAGCAAGCGAAAGGGCGGTCGTATACCCACTGCTGCGGCCACTCCGGAAAAATCATGGCAGCCGACCAAAAAAAACACACAACATGCCCACCAAGTGTACCCAGCAACCTGGCTCAGCCTCAAAAAACACCTAATACTCCCCATGGCAAGTAAAAAAACACAAATCCCAGGTCAAACCACACAACACACCTGACATCAATACTCCATTTTGACACACCCACATAGCTGAGTATAAAACCAGCCCCTTCCCTGACCACAATCCTTTGCAATACTCCACCACTGAAGGAACCAAGCCTACAGCACAAAGGAGAGGCAAACCACCACACAACTCACCAGCACAACAACACACACACACACCACTTACATCACCACCACCACTCTCACACCTGCACTTTCAACCCCTTTGCACATCACACACCATGGCACAGAAGAAAATGCCCAAATTCACTGACAATGAGTTGTCAGTCACGGTAGATGAGGTAATCAGAGTAGAACTGTGTACAAGACTGTGGGAGGAGCACCTTCCCACTGGCGGGAGCACAACTTCAAAAAGCAACGGTCAATTGCTTTCCTCCAGTTTAAATCAAATATTGTGCACTGAATACATCCAATTCAATGAGGATGAGTCTTCAAAATTCTCATAAGGTTTTTATTCTTGTTATTCTTTCCTTATTCATAGGAAATGATGAAATGACGGTTCCATAAACATTAATTCATGCTATGATCAACAACCCAATGCATTTCGGGTCAATACCACGACCCTTCATCAGGGGTCCTGATTCAGATTCTAAAAAGCAAAAGAACAAGAGTTTGGACACTACATCGTTCCAAAAGTTGTCACATAACTAGTAATTGGTAAACATTCACAAAATACACCGTGGTAGTGAGAAAAGTCAGTCAATGCAACCGATAGGGTTGAATGACAGACTTGAATATAGTTGTTTTCTGTGATTACAGAGTGCATTCTGATTTGCTTTACGTTTTATTTTTATTTTTCATGTTTCCATGCAGTGAATCGCAAAAGTTCACTATTATTGCTTTGTAGCCATTTGTGACTGGGTTTAATGTTTTCTAATGTTTTCTGACACCTTCATTACTGTGGTAAGATTAACTCATTTAGTCACGAGTGCGCACAGGCAACATTGTTTCGTAAACAGAGTAGAACCACAATTGTTTGGAAGCATGGTCCAACAGACACCATTAGCCACCAAAACACTAATGTGGGAAAGGATAGTCCACAAGGTCACTGCAGTAGGGACTGTCCCACGCAGCAAGAGGGAGATCGTGAAGCGGTGGCATGACCTCAAGAAAAAGGTGAAAGAGAGGAACAACAAGAACCGTGAGCTGGCTCAGAGGACTGGCGGTGGCCCTCCCATTACACCAAGAACATTCACCGCATGGGAGGAGAAGGTGCTTGCCATACTGCATCCAGAGAGTCTCACAGGAATATCCGGGGGAGTGGAGGCTGGTAAGTAACAACAAATGTCTACCATCATACTGCTATGTACTCTTGCACAACTACAAAGCTACACCTCCTAGGCCCAAATGCATCCATGTGCACCAAACACTCCCCAACACATGTCTCACAGATATAACATTCACTCCCTCTGAATCACCCCAAGGTAGCTAGCATCATTCCCAGGGTTGCATGTGAACAGGCAGCCAGCACTACAACTCCCACCAGGCCCCCTTGTCCCTCAGCTGAGCAAGATGGAGCACTCCCCCACACCCAGAAGCATGTGGCAGCCATTGCATTGATCACCTCCACCTAACAGGTAGGTAGCCATCTTAACCGGGAGGGGTGTTTGTGGGTGGAAAGCCAGCACTACAACTCCCACCAGGCCCCCTTGTCCCACAGCTGAGCAAGATGGAGCACTCCCCCACACCCAGAAGCATGTGGCAGCCATTGCATTGATCACCTCCACCCAACAGGTAGGTAGCCATCTTAACAGGGAGGGGTGTTTGTGGGTGGAAAGCCAGCACTACAACTCCCACCAGGCCCCCTTGTCCCATAGCTGAGCAAGATGGAGCATTCCCCCAGACCCAGAAGCATGTGGCAGCCATTGCATTGATCACCTCCACCTAACATGTAGGTAGCATCTTAACAGGGAGGGGTGTTTGTGGGTGGAAAGCCAGCACTACAAATCCCACCAGGCACTCTTGTCCCACAGCTCAGCAGAATGGAGCACTCCACCCACACCCAGAAACATGTGTCAGCCATTGCATTGTTCACCTCCACCTAACAGGTAGGTAGCCATCTTAACAGGGAGGGGTGTTTGTGGGTGGAAAGCCAGCACTACAACCCCCACCAGGCCGCCTTGTCCCACAGCTGAGCAAGATGGAGCACTCCCCCACACCCAGAAGCATGTGGCAGCCATTGCATTGATCACTTCCACCTAACAGGTAGGTAGCCATCTTAACAGGGAGGGGTGTTTGTGGGTGGAAAGCCAGCACCACAACCCCCACCAGGCACCCTTGTCCCACAGCTCAGCAGGATGGAGCACTCCACCCACACCCAGAAACATGTGTCAGCAATTCCCCTCAACTGTGTCACAGAACAGGTAGGTAGACAGTGCATGCACCCTGCCATTCCTCTTAAAAATCATGGAGCATATGACCATACCAGCCCTCACATCCCACCCAACTTGGCATAGATGCAATAGCCACTTCCAGTGTGCAGACAGCTTAGCGTATGTAACTGTCACAGAAATTAAAGTTTGACTCACCAAATCACATGTTGAAGAAATTCAGGGCACAATAATTCACAGCAGTGAATGCTATGTGTAAGTGCAATGGTGGCAGAGCATCAAGGCCCATATGAAAACAAAACAAGCATGGTCATTTTTAAAAATAGGATGCATGCGATAACAATGGCTAGTACATGCCCAGAATGAAGGTCTTCCATGCAGAGTAAACAACAAAGATGCTTCACATAAAGTTGTTGTGCTGCTAGTCGTTAGATGACGACATGTCCTTGTAATCACACAATCTGTACGTGGAGCATGGTATCTATTGACATGTCACACCATGGACAATAATGTAGGTACCTACACATCATGTCATGATGCTCAGTACCATGCAGCCATACAAAGTGATCTCAATGTAAACTGTGTGGTGTATAACATGTAACATCCAAACATCTAACACCAAGCTTGTGGGGTGCACTTCAATGACCATTTCTTCTCTGTTCTACAGGTGACCAAGAATTGACTGCTGCAGATGACAACACCAACCTGCAGAGCCAGTCTCCCCCCCCCCCCCGGAACATGGACTCTCGGATGCAGACTCCCTAAATTCCTCGGATGCGGACACAGAACCTGGCCCATCTGGCCTGCCAGGGCGCAGCAGGTCCCAGGCCCCCACTGTCCTCACCACCACCACCTCAGCAACAACAACTGCGCTGACCCCTGCTGTAACGACCTGTGTGGCCTCCACCACCACCACCAGTGCTGCCTGCAACACTGTCCCTGCCTCAGAGGATACCCACACCACCCCACAATCTGAGGAGGGCAGGGAGAGTCAGCGGGTGTGTCGAGTGGTGATGCCACAGGTCCGGGACAGCAGGGCAGGTGGGTGGGCAACCGGGTGACAAAATCAGCAGGACACTGGGACCGAAGCCCTGGCCAACATCGCCAGAGTCCTTGGGGTATACGAACAAGCCCAGGGACACACAGGCCAGGCTCTGGAAGAATCGCATGAGCTTCGCCTGCTGCTGAGGTCCATAGACACGCATTTGGGCCAATTCGTGGACATCTTGGGCCAGCTTGTGTGTGTCCTGAGGGACAGGCCTGCGGCCCAAAGGACAGCTCAACCTACTCCAGTGGCCCGCAGGATGACAGTCCCATCACCTCACCTGCGGCCACAGAGACATGTGAGCTGGAACAGGATGAGTCCTCAGACACCTCTGAGCCCGCAGCAGAGGCCCCCCTGCCAAACGCTCAAGGGGCTGTCCGAGGAAAAACAAGGGAGGATCACGTGGCAAAGCACCAGCCAAACGCCAGTCAAAGAGCTAGCCGTGATGGCACCTCTCTTCACCTTGCCATTGACTTTGTTAACTATCCTTACCCACACTGCCATGTTGATGGCAGGCGTCTGTTGGACTGTGTCACCACATCAATGTGGTGACTACTGTATTGTCTCGTCTACCATCACTGACAACTCATTGATTCACTTCCCACCTATTTGTAAATAATCACTTCCCTGTCACATATACTTATTGTATATAAACACTCTTTGCACACCTATGTTTTCGTGTCAGCTCCATGTTTATCACAGGATGTACAATCTTGACTCAGATTACAATGTACCAGGTGCACTGATTGTTGTGAGGCATTGAGAGGCTGAAGGGACCTAGGAAAACACAAGAGAACAACATTCACTTGTCAGGCGATGGCATCACACCCATTACACAACACTTGTGATCAAGGTACTCAAACCTGCACACATTACAATGAGCAACGATATCGACATAGACATCATGTAGCTGTGCATAACTACCCTGTTCCAGAAACATCAGCCCTCAGCACAGAGCCAACAACAGGCAGCTGTCACAAAGCTCCCCTAGGCATATCCTACAACTACAAAAACAGCATACAATGGCACCGTTGTACAATGTCACTCACCGTCAAGGGAAGTAGCGGTTGATAAGCTGTTGACGCAGGTCGACACCTTCCTCCTCTCCACTGTCCTCGTCACTGGACATGTGTGGGTTTGCAGGCGGGGGCATCTGCTGCTCATCATCGTCCAGGATCAGGGGGATCTCTTTGCGCAGGGCAAGGTTGTGGAGCATGCAGCATGCAACTATGATCTGACACACCTTTTGGGGAGAGTACATCAGTGCACCTCCGGTCCTGTCCAGGCAGCGAAATCGAGACTTAAGAAGACCAAAAGTACGCTCCACCACACGACGTGTCCTCCCATGGGCCTCATTGTAGCGGACTTCACCCGGGGTCCTGGGATTCCGCAGTGGGCTCAGCAACCAAGGCCGGTTGGGATATGCAGAGTCACCTAGGTGTGAGATACACAGACCAACTTTGTAATAAAACTGTGGCAGAGGACAGCATGTCACACATACAACACACTACTTGACTCTGCGTACTCACCCACAATCCACGCACGCTCTGGATGCAGATTTGCCATCAGCTGTGGTACGATGCTGTTAACCAGGATGTAGGAGTCATGGGCTGATCCTGGAAATTTGGCACAGACATGGGAGATTATCATATCCGCCAAGCATACCACTTGCACATTGATGGAATGTGTATGCTTCCTGTTCCTGTAGATGTGCTCACGTGCCTGTGGTGGAACCAGGCCAACATGTGTGCAGTCAATGGCACCAACAAGATTAGGGATGTGGGCAAGGTCATAAAAATCTCCCTTCAAAGCTGCCAACTCATGTCTCCTGGGGAAATGGATGTAGCTGTCCTTGTAGTTCATCATAGCGGACAGGACATCACGTAGCACCATGCTGAACATTGGTTGAGACATCCCACCTGCGCTGGCCACCGTGTACGGGAATGAACCAGTTGCAAAAAAATGCTAGGGCCGCCATCACCTTACATGTTGGTGTCAGAGCAGTTGGATAGGTTTGGCGAGGCCTCAGATTGGGCTACAACTGAGCACATAGGTCCAGAAGGGTAGGTCGATCCAAACGGAATTTACGTATGACGTCCTCATCCTCCATGTCCGCAAGCACAGTAAATGGACGAAAAACATTTGGTCGCCTCCTAGGTGAGAGGAAAGGGGACACATGTCAATTCAATTCCCCTCTGAGATGGGCACAACATCTTAGGTTTTGACTGACACAGCGCCAACAATGACTGGCATGAAACTACAGCTTACACAACAAGTTACATGTAGGGACACCTTGATATAAACTAGTCAAACACTTGTCCAGTATTCACACAGTGAGTACCCCCCAAACAGATTCAGACTATGTGAATGCCAAAAGGTACATTTCAACATCTTGTGTCACCAGCCCTGAGAGTAGTTGACACAGCACATGTGTGAAACAGCAACACCGCTGGCTTCGACGTAGCTGCTGTACCTGCCACACCCTCTTGCGTAAGTCCGACAGGGCACATATTAACAACACAATGAGCACAGTGTGCGCACAATGATCAAGTATGTACAGGAGCTCAGCAATGTACACAGTGAAATAGGCACATCATGTAGCCAGACCTTCATTACTGTGTGTTGCTTTGCCATCTCACACATTGACATGTGTACATCTTTGAGAGTTCATCACACCACAGATCTGTGTACATGCACAACAATATCATAAGTGACATGTGAGGAAGTACTAGCCAATGCATGTAATCCTGTGCACTGACATGGCATGTGTAGTCATCAGCGAGTCAAATGTAACACTAGCATTGGTTTGCACTAACTGGTGGCATGACTCAAAGTAAGTGTCTACTGTTCAATGTTGAGAACTGGCCATTGCCATTGCTACAGCATGATGTGTCCATAGGTGCCATAAGCGTGCACCGCCACCACAATCACGGCAATAGGCACCAATGCCAAGCGGCCAAATCGCAGTAGCGACATCCTGGGCCCCGCGCTGAGTCACCGCCAATGCCCATGCCCTTACAGCCAATGGGAACCGCAATCGCGGTAGTGATATACACATTTGAAAATGGCGATTGGCGTGCACCGCCACCACAATCACGGCCACAGGCACCAATGCCAAGCGGCCAAATCACGGTAGCGACCGCCTGGGGCCCGCAGTGTGTCACCGCCAATGCCCATGCCCTTACAGCCAATGGGAACCGCAATCGCGGTAGTGATGTACACATTTGGAAATTGCGGTAGGCGTGTTCCGCTACCGCGGGGCTGGTCATTGGATGCAATTGAAAGATGCACGATTGCGGTAGCGACCGCCTGGGCCCCGCAGTGGATCACCACCAATGCCCATGCCCTTGCAGCCAATGGGAGCCGCAATCGCGGTAGACAAATGCACTTTTGAAAATGGCGGTAGGCGTGCTTCGCCATCGTGGGGCCGCTCATTGGATGCATTTGTAAAAAGCTGACCTGGAACACCAATTGCAGCATCTGAGTACCACTGAAACAACCCCAGGGGGCTATATATGTGTGGGAGAGAGCCACACATTTCCACTGCTTCCAGACACTGCTGCCTGGCACTCTTCACCACCAACTGCTGCTGTTCCTGTCTCCTGGACCCAGTGATGGCGAGAACTGAGAACATCAGGGCCCGTCCCTTCACCACAGAGGAGCTGGAGGTCCTTGTGGACGAGGTGCTCTCACAGTATGGGAGGCTCTATGGTGCTCCAGATATCATGGTAAGTGTCTCAGAGTGGAAGTGAGAGTGCAGGGAGTGCACACATGAAGTTGATCTGCTGCAGTATGTGCCTCAGAGTGTGGGTTTGTGTGATACACTGCCTAGCATGCTGACTTAAGGAAAATGGGGTTTGTCGCCTATGTTACACATTTCCAGGGCTGCATTTCAGGATGGGAGGGACATGCAGTGTTATTGCAGCCATACAGTGACACTGCAAGTTTGGAAAGTGGAAGTCAGGACAGACATTGCCTGTGCGAATGGTTGTTTGAGTCCAGGAGGTTTTCACATGCTCATTTGTGACATTACAAAGACTTTCCGTCCAGAGGGTACTGATGGAAGTGTGCTTGAATTTCTATTGCCACCATGGTTCTGTGAGCAGTATGCACAAGAGTGAACTGCCGGAGGGTGACAATCTTGTCACAGCAGATTGTTGTACCTCAGAAACATCCCCCTTCCCTTATTCTCATCATGTGTACTGACTCGCATGTGTAGGCACTGTTTGCACTCTCATATTGTACATGCAGGTGACTGTTATGATGGCCCACGTTAAACCTCAGTGTGAGCCACTCTGGCCTGCACAGTTACTGCCCAAATTGACAGGGACCCATCACTGAATGGACAGAGTGAGAAATATGTGTCGTCTGCCACCCTATTCCTCAATGAGCTATTTTAGGCCTGTGGATTGCACAAGACAGACCTTGTGAGAAGGGTGTGAGAATGTCAGATCATGTCCCTAAATGTGACCGCCATGACACAGTGAGCCATTCACAGCCCAAGGACATTGAGGGGTGTGCATTGTTGCACACAGTGATTCTGCCACGGAACATCATTTACAATGTGATGTCTGTCTTGCTCCCTCACAAACTGCATTGCAGATGTGGGCCTCCAACACATTGCTTTCTGTGCTGGCATTCTGCATGTGCATTAGATGTCCAGATACTGTGCCCATCCTCATACCTGCATGCATCTGTGTACGATTGTCTTATGCTAATGTACTACGTGTCATGCTGTATGGCTCCTGCTAAGCATGTCTGAATAGCTGTGCTAATTTTGTGCATGCTCCTGTACTGAGACACAATGGTACATAACCCATTGTTACTGATATTTCCTCCTCTTGTCTCCCATGCCTGCAGCTCAAGGTCCACCAGCGTAAGGCCATATGGAGGGCCATTGCACGCAAGGTGCGGGCTCTGGGTGTCTCCAACCGACGGCACACACACTGTCACAAGAGGTGGGATGACATCTGCCGGATGAGCAAAAAGATGGCAGAGATGACGCTGGGGCTACTCCCTCGGACTGGAAGGTTGTCGCGCAGGAGCATGACACCACTAATGGCCCGCATCTTGGCTGTGACACAGCCAGAGCTGGATGGACGCTTGAGGGCCCATCAGCAGCAATTTGGGGGTGAGTATTCTGCGAAGGGTGACTTTTGGGGTGTGTGACTGCATGTGTCCCAACCCTGAGCCAGTGCAGAGCTCTGTGATGTTCCCAGTGTGATGCAATGGCTTGTAAGTGGCCTCTGTGTTGAGTGCAGCTGTCATGCATTTGCGGTACATGTACTTTCTCATGTGTTTCATGTAATGGCCCTTGACATTGCATGCTGAGATGTGGCCTTATGGCATCTGCTGCATTAGGAGAGTCATGGACATCACTGGGCAGTGAACGGCACTGTGCCTCATCTTAGTGTGCTTTCGTCGATGTGTGCAGTGCCTGACCTCGAACTTGTGAGAACTACACATATGACACCAATGTGCAACAGTAGTTGTGCTTCAAAGCACAACATGGTGGATGGCAGGAGCTCATGGCCATTGAAAGTGGACATTTTGGAGTCTGTATCTGTGTTGTCCCCTTAAAGTGACTCCATATGTGACTGTGACAACAAGTTGAGATGTACATCTTTTTCACCTACAGGCACGTGGGTATGCTTACAGGGATCTGTATGTCAGGTTACATGGAGGCACGGGCAAGCTATTTGGCTACCTGAGCAGCCGACTCAATTTCCACGCACCCCAAAGGACCCTACGATCAGCCCAGCTCTCCTACGCCGTGGTCCCACGCACCAGAAAAACCAGATCAGGGGGCCACTCCTTATCCTTCCTCGCGGCAAAGGCCTGGAACTCCCTTCCGCTCCACCTCAGACAGACAACATCACTTCCCATCTTCGTAAGAGACCTCAAGACCTGGCTCTTCGACGGACCCCCTCCTTGATGGACTGGAACCTGCACCCTCCCACCCCCAGCGCCTTGAGACCCTTACGGGTGAGTAGTCGCGCTTAACAAACACCTGATTGATTGATTGATTGAACATCTCATGGGTCATCAATGCCAAGTATGCATGTTCCCATGCACCTTCATATATTTGCATTGTGGCTGCACATGCAGACTGCACAGGGGTGTGTTCTACATGGGGCTATCATCATCTTGTTTTGTGCTTTGTTTGCATATGATGTTTGTGAGTATGGCACTAAACTGAACCTACGTCTCTGTCTCTTGCAGCATCTACAGAGGGCACAGAAGGACAGGGTACGGACACCGGGGATGAGGCATCTTGCTCGACGGCAGCACATGAGCTCACTGACACTGATGTGACCAGCGCCTCGGAGGGAGACTAGAGTGCCCTTGAAGAATCATGCCCGGAAACACCAACCTCAACGTCATCTGACGCCAGTGGTGACTCCTCGATGTTGGCGGACACAGGGAGTGGGAAATCTGCCTCTTCTTCCATCACACATCGTCCAGTGCCCACCCTCCCGGCTAGTTCCTCTAGTGCTGCCCGTGCCCGCAGCAGTAAGAGGGGTAGAGTGTCCTTCCCCCCAGGCACCACTGCCCCTGCCCCTGTCTCCTCTGCCGCCCTCAGTGTTGAGGCGGTGGAGCTTTTGCACCAGCTGTGTGTGGGTCAGACTACTCTACTGAATGCCTTCCTTGATCATGACAAGAAGTTGGCACAGGTAGTTGCCTTCACGGAGGGCATTCATTCTGACGTGGGTGGGCTACACAGGACTGTCCAGTCTTTGTCCTCCACAGTGACGGCAGCCATTCAGCTGGCACAGGCTCAGGGTCCAGCTCCAGTCCCTTCGGCAACCACCCTGCCAGTGGCCACATCTGACGAGAGTGACCACACACCACAGCCCTCAGGCTCAAAGTACTCCACACGAAGCACAACACAGCAGCACTCCAAGCAGGCCGAAGCGCAGACACCATCCCCAAAAACAAAAGAAGTCACACAGGAACACAAACGTGACACTCAGGGGCCTCAAGCCAAGAAGCAGGCCTCAGGCTCACATGCATCCAAAGCAGTCCAATCCACCAGACCCAGCAGATCACCAGAGGGAGGGCCACCACCTGCACCTGAAGCACCTTTGGTGGGGAGTGAGGCTGTTGTGCCTGCCCCACTTCACACTCCTACCAAGACAATTCTTCAGTATCGAATCCCCAAGAAGTGGAAAGGTAGCCCTCCACAATCTCCCTCACAGACTGTGTCTCACAGCAGCATTTCTAAGCCTCCCCGTGCCACCATGCCACGTGGTCCAAGCAGCCCTCTGGCTCACAAAGCCACTGATACCTCTACCTCAGCTGCTCCTCCCTCTCCCAGGTCTGGTCCGCCAACGGTCCCCGACAAGCAGCCACCTCCCAGTTCAACTGACAGCCAAGTCTGAGGCAAAGTCCCCCTCCCAAAGCCATCTCTCCCACAGCGGTGCCTGGACTGCCCATCTGTATCCTCAGAGCTGTGGTGATTCCCATGGCAGTGTACGGTGTCACCCATTCCCTGTACAGGTTCAGATGCACACATGTCCCACCTTTGCACTATGGACTGGCCACTGGCCTTGCTGTTTGTAACTTTAGATGCCCATTCCCTGTGCAGGTTCTCATGCACACATGTACCTACTTTGAACTATGGGCTGGCCACTGGCCTTGCTGTTTGTCACTTTGGGGGACCATTCCCTGTGCAGGTTCTCATGCACACATGTACCTACTTTGAACTATGGACTGGCCACTGGCCTTGCTGTTTGTCACTTTGGGGGACCATTCCCTGTGCAGGTTCTCATGTTCACATGTCCCTCCTTTGAACTATGGACTGGCCACTGGCCTTGATGTTTGTAACTTTGGATGCCCATTCCCTGTGCAGGTTCTCTTGCACACATGTACCTACTTTGTACTATGGACTGGCCACTGGCCTTGCTGTTTACTTTTGATGCCTATCTTGGTGATATGTAATAAAGACAGTTACTCATGTTGTCTGCTTTGTCAGTGTCCTTGCTAAATAGAAGTGTTTTCAGTATGTGTATGGTTGCATGTGACAAATGCTCTGTATGCCACCTTCACATTGCCAATTGCTTCTTTTACTTTTTCTAGGTTTGGCAGTGGTGAGGGGCACTTTAGTTCTTCTGAGGTTTGAGGGTGCAATGATGGGTGTTTGTGATAATCTACGATTATCATACTCATCATATGGTCAGGTTTGCTAAATTGTCCACATGTCATGTTATGATGCAGTACCAGAACAGAGGTGTATTCTATCCACAGGATTACTTGCGGGCTGGCCAGGGTCCATCATATCTGTGTGATCTTTCTTGATGTGTGAGCAGCAGTGTTGATGTATGGTCATCTTGTGATGGCCTGTCTTCTTAGTGACATGGGTACATTTGGATGTGTGCACTTGTGTGGTCATGAAGTGTGTAGGGGTGGTTTTGTTGTTAGTGTTGATGTGTGTGTGCCCCTGCAATGCCAACTGCACACATGTATGACACAGAAGCTGAGTGCCTGTTTGTTTCAATTGTCTGCCATGTGTTTCAGATTGTGGGCACATGTGAGAGTTGTAGGTTGGGCAGTGTGCAGTGTGTTGTTGTGTCCTTGCACTCCTGGGGGACACCTACTTGTTGTTGCTGCCAGTTGTGAGTATGCAGAGTGTGTGACAGGCAAGTCTGTGTTGTGTTTTGTTGATCAGCCATGTGTCTTGTTACTGTTTATGGACACTGTACACAACTGCTCAGCCACACTGACAATATTTGTGAGTTTTCTCATGCATTGCTGTCACTTGACCCATTTTTGGCTCCAGAATGGTATGTGGTATGTGGAGTCATGCCATCCCCCATATGTGCCTCTGATGCCTACACATTGTGAGTGACTCCTCTATGTGTTTGTGTACTGTACACTGCTCACCTGTCCACTACTGAAGTACACACCACTTCAGTCTTATGTCTTCCACCCCAAGGCTTGCCAGTGTGTGAGTCTCCCTACCACTTCATAGTGTGACACTATGCTGTGTGAGGCTGATCTGTGTCCAGGACCAATGTGCTACTCAGGACAGTTTGCAAATTAGTTATGTGTTATTTCCTTGTACTTGTTTGCTGTCATGGTTGCTCATGTGTAGTGCAGATGTTTGGGCAGCACAGTCCTCTGGTCATGGTGTTTGCACCTGGATGTCCCTGAGTTGTGCATCTGTGGGTGATGGCTAAGCTGTATGTGTGTTTGCTGAGGTAGTGCTACACTTCCTGAGTGTGATATTATGTTTGTGCTGTGATGATTTGTGCTGTGGGAGTTCATGGTGTGGCACTCAGATGTGTGTGCTACTGATTTGGTTGTTGTGCACACACTGCTTGTTGTGCATCCCCCTGATGTGCAGCTGAGTTTGCATTGTGATGGATTGGTCTGTGCATCTGCTGTGTTTTTGTTTTGGATGTATGCAGTGTTTGGCCTGTGTTGGCTCTTTGTACTGACTGATGCTATGTGTGTGTGATGTTCTATTTGCATGACTTTGTGTGTGAGTGCTTGTTGCTGTGTGATACATTCAGATGTGTGTTGCAGGTTTGGTGTGCATTACTTGTGTGTCTGTCACATGCAACAAGGAGGATTCTTGTTGCTGGGCTTGTTTTCAGTGCACATTGGTGGTTAGTCCTCCTATTTTTGACCTGTCACTTTTCACGGTTGTACGTGTGCATGCTTCTGGTACAATATGGCACCTTGTCTACTTCGAGGGTGGTGAGGTGTCTGTGTCTGTGTTAGCTGATTGTCCCATTGATCCCAGTTAGTGTTCATGGTAGATTTTTGATGATGCACCTCTTGTTTGTGTTGAGGTATGGTGTCTGTGCATTGGTCCTGAGTGACAATGTTGTGTATTCCTGTTCTGTCTAGGGTCACATTGACTTTCCACTGTTTTGCTGCCCATGTGTGGGCTTGTTGTACCTCTGTGTATGTTGTTTGTGAGCTTTGTGTTTGGCTATTGTTTTGGTGTCTGTATTGGTTCAGGCATCCCTGTGTGTTAGTGTGATGTTTGTGGGTGCACCACAGGGAGTGTGATTGGTTGTCATTGAACTCACAGGACACCATTTTGGCCTTTATGTGTGCTTCTCACAGGTGTTGAGTGCTGCAGGTATGAGGTGGGTAGAGAATGGGTATGTGTGAAGGTCCTAGTTGTGTTTGACAGTCAAGGAGTGTGACAATGGGCCATGTGTGTTGTACTGATGATGTACACATGTCAAGTCAGTTGAGACAGATGTGTGGCTGCTCACTGTATGACTTCAGACACTTCCTATCATTCCTGTGACTATGCATGGCTTGCCTTGATGTGTCCCTGAGTTGTTGCACAGAGGTCAGTTTGGTTTAATTTCACTCACTGTACCACCCATGTCTGATTTGATGGCCTAAGGGTGTTGTGATATGTTCCTTCTCTTGCATGTGATGTACAGATGCTATGAGGCTTGCTCCATGGTTTTCCAGCACTGTCCACTTCACTTTTGGCTGGCCCATTGATTGTCCTACATTGCTGCTGACCTATGGTGTGTGTATGTGGCTGTGTGTCAGTGTGGGGTGTTTGTGAGTGACTTGACAGGCAATGTGGACAGTTCAGTGGATGTTCTTATGCAGTGTGAGTCTTCATTTTATAATTAGACTCAGTTTGCTTCACATGAGTGGGAGGTAGGTGTGAGGAGGAGGGTTGTCCAGCCCCTGACCTTCTGTGCAGGGTGTTCCTCTTCACCCCCACCTTCCAAGACAGGCGCCCTGGTCCTTTGGTGTGTGAGGTGCAAGGTCTGGCTACACCTGGGAGATGAATTGTGCAGGGGGGGCACAGGAGGAGCACACAGCATGTGCCCCAAATGGGTGTGGGAAGCGTAGTGTGGGAAGGGTGGAGGTGGAGCCCTGTGAATCTTTGTAGACTGCCCATGCCTGGCGCGGCCCTGCCTACTACATTTTGTGCAGGTTTTCCCGCGTCTTCACTGCTGCGGTGACGTGACTTGGACATTGCAGTGATTTCGTGGTTGATTGGTGACCCGGATGCGGAGAGGTGATTTCCTGACAGGTGGGACATGTGTGGGTACACTTGGGGAGGTGTTCCTGTCCCCACCAGAGTGTCTGATGTGGACAGGAACCGTATATCAGCACAGGAGTTGTGTGTTGTGGTTGTGTGCGGAGTTGTGTCATTGCGTACCTGCGGCGTTGTCCGCGATGGTCCATTATTTGCTGGTAGTGTATGAGGCACAAAAAAGAGAGAGGGGCCCCTTAACCACCAAAGGAGTAGGGCACCAAGCAGACCGTAGTCAAAAGAAGATCCCCTTTGGGCTAATTACTACAACCAAATACACACACTTATCCAAACAATTATATCACCAGAACATAACACCTCCACCTTCAAAGGCCAAGTATTTACAATCATAAAAATATTTTATTAAAAATACACCAAACATAGGATCAAATTACAGTTCATTGTTTAAAATTGGGTTAAAAACATACTGACATATTTGACACACAATAGATTAAAGGGAGAACCGGCAAGAAAAGTATTTTCTCATCTGTAATCAAGGAACGTACATTAGATCTAGATCATTTGTTCAATATATGTGCTATATACATACAACTTTCACAAAAGTTGTATGCGGTACAGCACCAGAATGGCTTGAAGAGCTGGATCCATTGCGGTCCAGACCGGGTGGAGGGGACCGGGAGTCTGGTTTCGCGCTCCGCAGTGGTGCTTCCGCCGTCTCTGGATTGGTGGTTTCTCCACTGCGGTGTGCTGGGTTGTTTGTGGCATCATGATTTGTACGGCGGTCGGGACGTCATTCCGCACGGCGGGGGGTCTCTATTGGCTCCCACTGCTGCGGTGGCATGTGCAAATATCTGGCGGTTCACGTCGCTCCGCGGCGGCCGGAAAATGGGCTATGTTTGCCCATTGTATTAGGGCGGGCGCGGAGACCACTGCTGGAGTGGGAAAAAGGTCATTTTCCGCCAGCACCGCGGTTGTGCCTCCGCCCACCATCGTAATGACCCCCTTGGTTGTTTACCGGCCCATGCCAGTTTGATCAGCAAAGATCGCAAAGTAGTAAATACCATTCGCAGTGGGAACATTGTGATGTTTTGGAACAGAAATAGAAATCGAAGGAGTGCAACCACTTTCATGAGGGCTATATGTCCCATTTTAGTCAATGACAACCTGATCCAGCAATTTACATCTTCCTCCAGTTTATGTATCGCCTTCCCATAGTTGTCCAATAGGATTATCACCGGATCTGTGTGAATCTGTATACCCAGATAACGCACTGATTCCGTCGTCCATCTCAAGGGGAATTCTAGTGCTGTTGGTGTCATAGAGGGGGTTAAGCGGGAAAATAATGAATTTGTCCCAGTTTACACTGAGGTCTGAGAGTCACCCGAACCTCACCACTTGCCTAAGTATGGGCGGGAGGTTTCTCTTTGGGTCACGAATATATAACAGCATAAGATCAGCATATGCAGATATTATAAGATTGTAACCAGGGAAATGTATCCCTCTGTGCCCCTGATATTCCCGGAGAGCACACACCAGTGGTTCCACCACGAGTGCGTAAATGGCGATAGTGGGCAGCCCTTTTGGTGCCTCTTGTGATCGTGATATCGTGATTGTGAGCATAATGACATTACCAACACAAATACGGCCACTGGCGCAGTATACACAACTGTGATTAATCGTACAAATACCTCTCCCACTCTGATCCGTCAGATTACTGCCCGCATAAACTCCCACTCAATGGAGTAGAACATCTTTTCGGCATCTAGAAAGACAGCAGCCACCCTCATTTCTGGGTCCACGCGCTGCACAGCCCCGAACAATGTTCTGAGATTACTATTTATACTATGGCCTGGCACAAATCCGGCCTGCTCTGGGTGCACTACTCCTGGCAAAATTGAGGCCAGCCTATTAGCCAGTACCTTGGCGAATAGTTTAGTGTCGACATTTAATAAGGACAAGGGCCTGTACGAGGAGCAAATATTGGGCTGTTTGGCAGTTTCAGGAGCGTTATTATCAAGGCCTCTCGCATTGTCAGGGGCATTACCCCAGTCTGTACCATCTCTTCATATAACGTCACTAGGTGTGGCATGATTAGGTCTTGGTAGGCCTTATTGAAGGTCACAGTGAGATCGTCAGTGCCTGGCGCCTTCCCGGCTTGCAGGCTTGCGAGTGTAATGCGTATCTCTATGTGGTCCAGTGGCGCCATCAGATGCTCCCTATGTTCTGCAGTGAGCCATGTCATTTCTATGTGTTCTAGGTAATCAGTAGTGGTGGCGTCGTCTGGTGGCATTCTCAATCGGTATAAATCAGCATTGTACCTGCGGAATTTTTCTGCTATTTGGTCTCTGTTATGCAACAGTTGTCTGTTTTTGTCCTGGACTTCCATGATCACCTCTGTTTCCCTCTTTGGATGCATCAAAGCAGCCAACGTGGCCCCTGGGCAATCTCACTCCCCATACATCCTTGCGACTATTTACCCACGTGTTTGACGAATCTCTGACAGAATATCGACGACCAGAATATCGATGACAAAAATATCGGACCCGAAATATCGATGTCCAGAATATTGAAGTCCTATCTACATAATGGTAAGTACAAAAATATCGTTAAAAAAATATCGTTGTTAAAAATATCGTTGTTAAAAATATCGTTTTTTTAATGTTTAAAAAATAATGTAATATAAATTAAATAATACATGTAATTAAAATAAACATTGTTAAAATTATTAGAAAATGTTTAAAATTATAATTAATACATATAATGTAAAAATAAATTAAACATAGATATATATAAAATATAATATATATATTTACTTAATAATATTAATAAATAATTATTTTAATAAATTATATTTTGTTACAAACATATTAAAAAGTATAAATACATATATATACACATACACCAATAACATAAAAATACAAATAAAATATATATATCATAAATTAAAATATTACAATATTTTTAATTTTTTAAAAATACATTTTACACTACATTAACTTAAACAGTAAACAAAATATTGGATAGCGGAGAGGATAAAATTACTATTCCCACTCCAGAGAGTGCAACAGTAGGGAAAGTGTCGGATAGCGTAGGGATTAAAATTACTATTCCCACTCCAGTGAGTGCAACAGTAGGGAAACTGTTGGATAGCGGAGGGTTCAAAATTACTATTCCCACTCCAGTGAGTGCAACAGTAGGGAAACTGTTGGATAGCGTAGGAGTAAAAATTACTATTCCCACTCCAGTGAGTGCAACAGTAGGGAAAGTGTTGGATAGCGTAGGAGTAAAAATTACTATTCCCACTCCAGTGAGTGCAACAGTAGGGAAAGTGTTGGATAGCGTAGGAGTAAAAATTACTATTCCCACTCCACGTGAGTGCAACAGTAGGGGAAGTGTTGGATAGCGTAGGGGTAAACATTACTATTCCCACTCCAATGAATGCAGCAGTAGGGAAAGTGTTGGATAGCGTAGGGGTATAAATTACTATTCCCACTCCAATGAATGCAACAGTAGGGAAAGTGTTGGATAGCGTAGGGGTAAAAATTACTATTCCCACTCCAATTAATGCAACCGTAGGGAAAGTGTTGGATAGCGTAGGGGTAAAAATTACTATTCCCACTCCAATGAATGCAACAGTGGGAAAAGTGTTGGATAGCGTAGGGGTAAAAATTACTATTCCCACTCCAGTGAGTGCAACAGTAGGGAAAGTGTTGGATAGCGTAGGGGTAAAAATTACTATTCCCACTCCAGTGAGTGCAACAGTAGGGAAAGTGTTGGATAGCGTAGGAGTAAAAATTACTATTCCCACTCCAGTGAGTGCAACAGTAGGGAAAGTGTTGGATAGCGTAGGGGTAAAAATTACTATTGCCACTCCAGTGAGTGCAACTGTAGGGAAAGTGTTGGATAGCAAAGGGTTAAAATTAATAATTTCAAAATTTAAATAAAAAAAAAATAAACAATAGCAACTACAATACAAAAATTGTTAATAACACAAAAAAATATATCAAAATATTACAAAATTCCAAAAGATACAAAAATAATTAAATATTAAAAAATACTAAAATTAAATACAAACATTAAATTATAAAAGTTTAAAAATAACATTTTACAAACAACTATCTTTACAAATACATAATTATAATCCCAAAAATATTTATTAATAATTTATAAATAAATTACTTCACACCATATTCCACTATAAACGCACAAAGAACTCATACAAATTTGACAGAATTAACATATTTACCAATTAAATATTTATACTTTTCAAACATTTAATAATTAAATATTATTAAATAAATTACCACAAACAACACTATAAAATAGAAATATAAAATAAATACTAATAAATAAAACATATTAATTACTTTATTTTAATTAAATTACTTCCCAACCTATTCCCCTATAAACCTACAACCCACTTCTTAACAAAATAACACTTTTAACTTATTTATCAATTTAATAATTAAAAAATAATAATAACCCATTAATAATTAATAAATAATAAATTAATTATAAATACTAATCAATAAAAATTAATAATTACTTTACTATAATTAAATTACTTCCCAAACTATTCCCCTATAAACCCACAACCCGCTCCTAAAAATAAAATATATTTTAAATATTAATAAATCAATTAATAAAAATTAATAACCAATTAATGATTAATTAATAATAAATTAATTATAAATACTAATAAATAAACATTAACAATTACTTTATTATAATTAAATTACATCCCACCCTATTCCCCTATAAACCCACAACCCGCCCCTAAAAATAAAATATATTTTAATTATCAATTAATCAATAATAAATTAATGACCAATTAATAAGTAATTAATAATAAATTAATTATAAATACTAATAAATACACATTAAAAATTACTTTATTATAATTAATTTACTTCCCACCCTATTCCCTATAAACCCACAACCCGCTCCTAAAATAAATAACTCAATTATTACAATTATCAATTATTCTATTAATAAAAATTATTAACCAATTAATAATTATATTAATAAATTAATTATAAATAGTAATAAATGAAACTTAATAATTACTTTATTATAATTACATTACTTTCCACCCTATTCCCCTATAAACCCACAACCCGCTCCTAAAAAAATTAACACAAGTAATAAAATGATCAATTAATTAATTAATAATAATTAATAACCAATTAATAATTACTTAATAATAAATTAATTTAAAAAGCTAATAAATAAAAATTAATAATTACTTTATTATAATTAAATTACTTCCCACCCTATTACCCTATAAACTCACAACCCGCTACAGAACTAAAATACGCAAAAATTAATTAACATAAAATTATTTATTGCTAAAAATTGAACACATACATTAAAAAAATTGCTATACTTATACAAAAAAATTACATCACATACTTTTAACAAACATACTAAAATACAGAACACTAATATAAATATCGATATTATTAACAAAAATATTTTTACAAACGATATTACTGTCTTCGATATTAAAAAAAATGATATTTCTTACCTTACTGTCGATATTCTGTACCACGATATTCTTGATGTCGATATTCTTGTACCTCGATATTTAAAACTTGATATTCTTGTAGGTCGAATAAAAAACCTCGATATTCTGTCTGTTTACCGTGTTTGACTTCACTGTTGGCAATTTCGTGATATTCTTCTATCCTAGCCTTGATGTAACTGAGGGTATGGCTATCACCCAAACTCTGATGTTTCAACTCCATGTCTGCTATTTCCCTTTCCAAGTGTGCCAGTCTGCCCCTTAGCGATCTGAGGACACGTGCATTTTTTGAGATTGTGGGGCCTCTGATGTACATCTCAATGGTCTCCCAGATCGTGGCAAAACTGTCAACCAAACCTATAATATTAGTAAAGAATTCTACTATGGCATACACTATTTCAGCCTTAAAGGCAGAGTCCAATAGGGAATAAGGGGGGAAGCGCCAGGTGAAAGCAGTGGCCTTACGAGTGCAGAGTTCCAGGTCTAATGCCACTGGTAAGTGGTCTGAGTAGGTGCATGGTAGGAGTTCATACTTAGTGACCCGGGATACCAGACTCCTGGATATCAACCAGAAATCTATTCAAGTGTGTATATCATGTATTGCTGAGCAATGGGTGTACCCCTTACCCTCAGTAGAGCTATGTCTTCATATATCTAATAATCCTATGTGGTCTGCTATGTCCAGAATTGCCCCATCAGCTGCAGAGGGCCTGCAGGGTGGGCCACTCGATCGGTCTTGTGTGGGATCCAATACACAATTAAAGTCCCCCCCCAAATCTGTGGTAATTCACCCCACTAATGCAAACAACCGCTAAGTGAGTGATAGATCTTCAGGTCATCATAGTTGTGGCCATATACTCCCACCAGCAATACCGCTAACTCCTCCTTATAGCAGCGGGCCACTACAAATTTGCCTCCTGGATCCGTACACACTTCTTGTAACTGTATTCCCGTTCTGTGATCCACCCATATGAGAACCCCGTTGGTTATGAGAAGTGAAGCCCGAGGCACAGAAGCGGCCCTGAGGTTTACGCTGTGTCAGTGCGTTACTACCTGGGGCCAGGTGTGTCTCCTGTAATATTGCCACCTCAACATTGTGCATTTAAGGTAAACCACCAATTTATGTTTTTTTCTATGGTCATTTAACCCTCTCACGTTCTACATGAGTAACCTGATCTGTGATCTTGTGGGTTGGTCTTTCACCACCCACTCCATGTCTGCCTTTGCCCTTTAGCTTCCCTCGTACCAATGTCATGATCAGCCAGGCAATAAGCATCGCTATTTTTCAATAACAACAAAAAAACAACAAACCCCCTGATAGTCCATCCCATGCTATGCAATCCCCAAATCTGCATAGCAGCATTGTGTCCCTCCCCAGCCCACCCCTTCAAATACCCAAAAGAAAAGTACAAGTAGCTAGAATATGCACATGGTGGTGCCCACATGGGGGTGGATGTTGCCGGCCTGCAGACTTCTCCCCGGTCCCAGCCACCTTCTTGTGGCATTATTTTACACATGTGCCATTAATTCAATTGAGGAATCATTTATAATTCACCATCAAAGTTCTAGTTCCTACTCATCTAGAATAATTGTTGGGAGCGGGCGAGACCCAGGCAAGTAGCCCCTATAGGAGGGGTGCCCAATGCCCCCGTCTCACAAGCTATCTATTCACTAGGACCCTCTAGGGTACGGATTGAAACAGCCTTACCAACGTCTCAAGTCCAGGGTGAAGTGAGGGGGAGTCCCTCCCATCTTTTCTGCCATACCCTTGAGTTAGTGTCCTTCGTGAGTGAAAGAGCTCTAGTCCGCAAAGGTGTCTTCACCTGACTCTGGGTTGCAATCCTCTCAGTTCTGCCCATCCGGTGCTGCGGCAACTAGACACCAGGGTGTCATCTCCTTCATGGGAGACGGTCTTGGGGGAGCTTCTCCTGCTACCTACTCCCTCCTTCCGTTTAATAAACAGTAGCACTTGTTTTGGGTCTGTGAAAAAATATGCCTTCCCCTATGACATGACCGGCATCTTGGCAGGACACATCATACTGTATTCCATTTTAAGCTCTCGTAGTTTTCTCTTCACTGAGAAGAACTGACGGTAAGCTTCCTGGATCTGTTCTGTAAAGTCGGGATAGAGGGACAGATTGGTGCCTTCACATCGCAGCACTTTTAATTCTCTTGCCTTTTGCAGAGCTGCAGCCCGGTCCCTGTAATTTAAGAGTCTTGCAATTATTGGGTGGGTCCTGGCACCAGGGAGCGATGAGTGCACTCCACAACAAACATTTCAGAGAAAGTGTCTCTACCCAGCATGTCAACAAGGAGGCGTTCTGCAGACTGTTCCATGTATTCTATATTGGTGGTCTCTTTGATGCCAACTATTCTTATATTGTTCGGTCTGAACGTGCTTCTAAATCTTCTGCTTTCGCTTGCAATGTGTGAAGTAGTTTGTCTATTTTCTTAAACATTGTCAACTCTGCATTTATTTTGTCTTCTGCATCAGATACCCTCCTTTCAACATTGTCTAGTCTCTCTGTATGTTTGTCCAGTCTCTCCGACATTCTATCCATACGGACAAGAGGGCATCAATTTTCCCATCTATTTTTTTCAAACTACCCTGCATAGTTGCTAGTATTTGTTTCAGCTCACCATCTGCGGTGGAGTCATTGGCCTCTGACTCGAATTCTGCAGTGTTTGAGTCCATTACCCTGGATTTGGGGGCCTTGCGTGGTTCAAATTGAAGCTTGGCCTGGTATCTGTCCTCCTTCTCCATATTGTTCACTCACTCTGTAACTTCAGTGGACATTAGGCACATGGGTCACAGGGGTCCCTGCAGTGATCTCCGTTCTGCGAGCTCTTTTTGGTCTTGAGGTTCGTCACAGCAAGTTATCCCGATGTTTGTAGTTGTATATGCCAAGCACACCCAGGCGACTGCCACTGTTTAGGTCCATGCTATATCAGACTGCCACACCACAGAGTAGCTCCACCAGGATTCAATGGGCTCTGGACAACAGGCAGCCCACATGCACAGGTCAGGCCATGGCAAGCCCACATACAACAAGGCCAGAGAGAGATCACATTGCCATTTACCCACCGCCTTCACAGCTCTGGAATATCTTCTGGGTGTATCCGCTAATATTCTCCCCCGGAGGAACCCTGCGACAGCATATGCTCTATAGCGGCAGCCACGTAGGGTTATCAAATCTCCTTCCTGGCGTGCGTGTCAGCCCCAACAGCATGGGTACCTCTGGGGCCGCACGCTCTGTCTCGTCTTGACTCTGCTTCTCTCCGGTGTGGTCTCCTGAGGCACCTACGTTCTGTCCCGTCAGCAGCCACAATTGCAGGTGCCACAGACCCTCACCTTCAGTATCCTGTCGACGGTTCTCTCCAGCAGGCAGGAAGGGAACTCAACCCCATTCATGTTGGCAGAGTCGCTCCCATGGCACAAAGGCCTCTCCGGGCCCGAGTCTCACTACCAATCTCTTTCCGGTACCTGGGCTGCTATCTCAACCGCGTTTTATTCATCAAGGGCCGCAACACAGTGTACCGGGCATGTAGCCATATAGGGGGTCATTAGGATGGCGGGCGGAAGCACATCCGCGGTGCTGGCGGGGGCGGAAAATGCAGTTTTCCGCACTCCAGCAGCGGTCCTCCCGCCCGCCATATTACGATGGGCAAACATAGCCCATTTTCCGTCTGCTGCGTAGCCAGGAGAACCGCCAGATTTTTGCACCCACCAGCGCGGCGGAGTGAGCCAATAGGGACTCACCGCCGTGCGGAATGACGTTCCGTCCGCCGTAAAATTACGATGCCACAAACAGCCCATCACATCGCAGCAGAGAATCCACCCATCCAGAGACGGTGGAAACTCAACAGCGGAGCGCGAAACCAGACTCCCGGTACCCTCCACCCGGTCCTGATCACAATGGATCCAGCACTCCAAGCCCTTCCGGTGCTGTACCTCATACACTACCAGCAAATAATGGACCGTCGTGGACAACGCCGCAGGTACGCAATGACACAACTCCGCACACAACCACAAAACACAACTCCTGTGCTGATATACCGTTCCTGTCCACATCAGACACTCTGGTGGGGACAGGAACACCTCCCCAAGTGTACCCACACATGTCCCACCTGTCAGGAAATCACCCCTCCGCATCCGGGTCACCAATCAACCACAAAATCACTGCAATGTCCCAGTCACGTCACCGCAGTGGTGAAGACGCGGGAAAACCTGTACAAAATGTAGTAGGCAGGGCCGGCGCCAGGCATGGGCAGTCCACAAAGATTCACAGGGCTCCACCTCCACCCTTCGCTTCCCACACACATTTGGGGCACATGCTGTGTGCTCCTCCTGTGCCCCCCTGCACAATTCATCTCCCAGGTGTAGCCAGACCTTGCACCTCACACACCAAAGGACCAGGGCGCCTGTCTGGGAAGGTGGGCGTGAAGAGGAACACCCTGCACAGAAGGTCAGGGGCTGGACAATCCTCCTCCTCACACCTATCTCCCACTCATGTGAAGCAAACTGAGTCTAACTATAAAATGAAGACTCACACTGCATAAGAACATCCACTGAACTGTCCACACTGCCTGTAAAGTCACTCACAAACACCCCACACTGACACACAGCCACATACACACACCATAGGTCAGCAGCAATGTAGGACAATCAATGGGCCAGCCAAAAGTGAAGTGGACAGTGCTGGAAAACCATGGAGCAAGCCACATAGCATCTGTACATCACATGCAAGAGAAGGAACATATCACAACACCCTTAGGTAATCAAATCAGACATGGGTGGCACAGTGAGTGAAATTAAACCAAACTGACCTCTGTGCAACAACTCAGGGACACATCAAGGCAAGCCATGCATAGTCATAGGAATGATAGGAAGTGTCTGAAGTCATACAGTGAGCAGCCACACATCTGTCTCAACTGACTTGACATGTGTACATCATCAGTACAACACACATGGCCCATTGTCACACTCCTTGACTGTCAAACACAACTAGGACCTTCACACATACCCATTCTCTACCCACCTCATACCTGCAGCACTTAACCCCTGTGAGAAGCACACATAAAGGCCAAAATGGTGTCCTGTGAGTTCAATGACAACCAATCACACTTCCTGTGGTGCACCCACAAACTTCACACTAACACACAGGGATGTCTGAACAAAAGCAGACACCAAACCAATAGCCAAACACAAAGCTCACAAACAACATACACAGAGGTACAACAAGCCCACACATGGGCAGCAAAACAGTGGAAAGGCAATGTGACCCTAGACAGAACAGGAATACACAACATTGTCACTCAGGACCAATCCACAGACACCATACCTCAACACAAACAAGAGGTGCATCATCAAAAATCTACCATGAACACTAACTGGGATCAATGGAACAATCAGCTAACACAGACACAGACACCTCACCACCCATGAAGTGGACAAGGTGCCATACTGTACCAGAAGCATGCACACGTACAACCGTGAAAAGTGACAGGTCAAAAATAGGAGGACTAACCACCAATGTGCACTGAAAACAAGCCCAGCAACAAGAATCCTCCTTGTTGCATGTGACAGACACACAAGTAATGCACACCACACCTGAAACACACATCTGAATGTATCACACAGCAACAACCACTCACACACAATGTCATGCAAATAGAACATCACACACACATAGCAAGCATCAGTCAGTACAAAGAGCCAACACAGGCTAAACACTGCATACATCCACAACAAAAACACAACAGATGCACAGACCAATCCATCAAAATGCAAACTCAGCTGCACATCAGGGGGATGCACAACAAGCAAGTACAAGGCAACATACACTGACAACAAAGCATGCACACCAAGCAGTGTGTGCACAACAACCAAATCAGTAGCACACACATCTGAGTGCCACACCATGAACTCCCACAGCACAAACATAACATCACACTCAGGAAGTGTAGCACTACCTCAGCAAACACACATACAGCCTAGCCATCACCCACAGATGCACAACTCAGGGACATCCAGGTGCAAACAACATGACCAGAGTACTGTGCTGCCCAAACATCTGCACTGCACATGAGCAACCATGACAGCAAACAAGTACAAGGAAATAACACATAACTAATTTGCAAACTGTCCTGAGTAGCACATTGGTCCTGGACACAGACCAGCCTCACACAGCATAGTGTCACACTATGAAGTGGTGGGGAGACTCACACAATGGCAAGCCATGGGGTGGAAGACATGAGACTGAAGTCGTGTGTACTTCAGTAGTGCACAGGTGAGCAGTGTACAGTACACAAACACATAGAGGAGTCACTCACAATGTGTAGGCATCAGAAGCGCATATGGGGGATGGCATGACTCCACATACCACATACCATACTGGAGCCAAAAATGGGTCAAGTGACAACAATACATGAGAAAACTCACAAATATTGTCAGTGTGGCTGAGCAGTTCTGTACAGTGTGCACAAACAGTAACAAGACACATGGCTGATCAACAAAACACAACACAGACTTGCCTGTCACACACTCTGCATACTCACAGCTGGCAGCAACAACAAGTAGGTGTCCCCCAGGAGTGCAAGGACACAACAACACACTGCACACTGCCCAACCTACAACTCCCACATGTGCCCACAATCTGAAACACATGGCAGACTATTGAAACAAACAGGCACTCAGCTTCTGTGTCATACATGTGTGCAGTTGGCATTGCAGGGGCACACACACATCAACACTGACAACAAAACCACCCCGACACACTTCATGACCACACAAGTGCACACATCCAAATGTACCCAAGTGACTAGGAAGACAGTCCATCACAAGATGACCATACATCAACACTGCTGCTCACACATCAAGAAAGATCACACAGATATGAAGGACCCTGGCCAGCCCGCAAGTAATCCTGTGGATAGAATACACCTCTGCTCTGGAATTGCATCATAACATGACATGTGGACAATTTAGCAAACCTGACCATATGATGAGTATGATAATCGTAGATCATCACAAACACCGATCATTGTACCCTCAAACCTCAGAAGAAAGAAGAACTAAAGTGCCCCTCACCACTGCCAAACCCAGAAAAAGTAAAAGAAGCAATTGGCAATGTGAAGGTGGCATACAGAGCATTTTTCACATGCAACCATACACATACCGAAAACACTTACATTTAGCAAGGACACTGACAAAGCAGACAACAGGAGTAACTGTCTTTATTACATATCACCAAGATAGGCATCAAAAGTAGACAACAGCAAGGCTAGTGGCCAGTCCATAGTTGAAAGTAGGTACATGTGTGCATGAGAACCTGCACAGGGAATGGGCATCCAAAGTTACAAACAGCAAGGCCAGTGGCCAGTCCATAGTTCAAAGGAGGGGCATGTGAACATGAGAACCTGCACAGGGAATGGGCATCCAAAGTTACAAACAGCAAGGCCTGTGGCCAGTCCATAGTGCAAAGGAGGTACATGTGAACATGAGAACCTGTACAGGGAATGGTCCCCCAAAGTGACAAACAGCAAGGCCAGTGGCCAGTCCATAGTTCAAAGTAGGTACATTTGTGCATGAGAGCCTGCACAGGGAATGTTGATCCAAAGTGACAAACAGCAAGGCCAGTGGCCAGTCCATAGTTCAAAGGAGGGACATGTGTGCATGAGAACCTGCACAGGGAATGGGCATCCAAAGTTACAAACAGCAAGGCCATTGGCCAGTCCATAGTTCAAAGGAGGGACATGTGAACATGAGAACCTGCACAGGGAATGGGCATCCAAAGTTACAAACAGCAAGGCCAGTGGCCAGTGCATAGTGCAAAGGAGGTACATGTGAACATGAGAACCTGTACAGGGAATGGTCCCCCAAAGTGACAAACAGCAAGGCCAGTGGCCAGTCCATAGTTCAAAGTAGGTACATTTGTGCATGAGAGCCTACACAGGGAATGTTGATCCAAAGTGACAAACAGCAAGGCCAGTGGCCAGTCCATAGTTCAAAGGAGGGACATGTGTGCATGAGAACCTGCACAGGGAATGGGCATCCAAAGTTACAAACAGCAAGGCCAGTGGTCAGTCCATAGTTCAAAGGAGGGACATGTGAACATGAGAACCTGCAGAGGGAATGGGCATCCAAAGTTACAAACAGCAAGGCCAGTGGCCAGTCCATAGTTCAAAGGAGGGACATGTGAACACGAGAACCTGCACAGGGAATGGGCATCCAAAGTTACAAACAGCAAGGCCAGTGGCCAGTCCATAGTGCAAAGGAGGTACAAGTGAACATGAGAACCTGCAAAGGGAATGGTCCCCCAAAGTGACAAACAGCAAGGCCAGTGGCCAGTCCATAGTTCAAAGTAGGTACATGTGTGCATGAGAACCTGCACAGGGAATGGTACCCCAAAGCGACAAACATCAAGGCCAGTGGCCAGTCCATAGTGCAAAGGAGGGACATGTGTGCATCGGAACCTGCACAGGGAATGTGTGACACCGTACACTGGCATGGGAATCACCAAAGCTCTGAAGTTACAGATGGGCAGCCCAGGCACCGCTGTAGGAGAGACGGCTTTGGGAGAGGGACTTTGCCTCAGACTTGGCTGTCAGTTGAACTGGGAGGTGGCTGATTGTCGGGGACCGTTGGCGGACCAGAACTGGGAGAGGGAGGAGCAGCTGAGGTAGAGGTATCAGTGGCTTTGTGAGCCGGAGGGCTGCTTGGACCGGGTGGCATGGTGGCACGGGGAGGCGGACAAATGCTGCTGTGAGACACAGTGTGTGAGGGAGAATGTGGAGGGCTGCCTTTCCACTTCTTGGGGATTCGATACTGAAGAATTGTCTTGGTAGGAGTGTGAAGTGGGGCGGGCACGACAGCCTCACTCCCCACCAAAGGTGCTTCAGGTGCAGGTTATGGCCCTCCCTCTGGTGATCTGCTGGGTCTGGTGGTACGCTTGGCCTGGCCTTGTCTTTTCCCCTCCATCCCCTGTTGACCAGGTGAACGCCCCACAGTGCCCTCCTGTCCCAGCTTCACAGGGGTGTGGGTGGGAGTTGAGGTTGTGGGTGCACCTGCCTTAGAGAGCCGTTTCTGTGGACTCTTTGCAGGCACCAGCTTCACAGCAGGCACGGCAACTTTTTGCCTGTCTGTGGGAGCAGGTTTTGGGATGGACGTGTCTTTGGATTGGACTGATTTGGATGCATGTGAGCCTGAGGCCTGCTTCTTGGCTTGATGCCCCTGAGTGTCACCCAAAGGGCTTTTGGCTTTGCGTTCCTGTGTGACTTCTTTTGTTTTTGGGGATGGTGTCTGCGCTCTGGCCAGCTTGGAGTGCTGCTGTGTTGTGCTTCGTGTGGAGTACTTTGAGCCTGAGGGCTGTGGTGTGTGGTCACTCTCGTCAGATGTGGCCACTGGCATGGTGGTTGCCGAAGGGACTGGAGCTGGACCCTGAGCCTGTGCCAGCTGAATGGCTGTCGTCACTGTGGAGGACAAAGACTGGACAGTCCTGTGTAGCCCACCCACGTCAGAATGAATGCCCTCCATGAAGGCAACTACCTGTGCCAACTTCTTGTCATGATCAAGGAAGGCATTCAATAGAGTAGTCTGACCCACACACAGTTGGTGCAAAAGCTCCACCGTCTCAACACTGAGGGCAGCAGGGGAGACAGGGGCAGGGGCAGCGGTGCCTGGAGGGAAGGACACTCTACCCTTCTGACTGCTGCGGGCATGGGCAGCACTAGTGGAACTAGCCGGGAGGGTGGGCACTGGACGATGTGTGGTGGAAGAAGAGGCAGATTTCCCACTCCCTGTTTCCGCCAACATCGAGGAGTCACCGCTGGCGTCAGATTACGTTGAGGTTGGAGTTTCCGGGCATGATTCTTCAAGGGCACTCCGGTCCCCCTCCGAGGCACTGGTCACATCAGTGTCAGTGTGCTCATGTGTTGCCGTCGAGCAAAATGTCTCATCCCCGGTGTCCGTACCCTGTCTGTCTGTGCCCTCTGTAGATGCTGCAAGAGTCAGAGACGTAGGTTCAGTTTAGTGCCATACTCACAAACAACATATGCAACCAAAGCAAACAACTCAAACATGATACCCCCATGTAGCACACCACCTTGTGTGGTCTGCATGTGCAAGCCTCATGCAAAAGTCAGAAGATGCATGGAAACATGCATAGTTGGCATCAATGACCCATGTGACGTTCACACTGCCATATAGCTGGCCAGTGCCTCCCAGTTACCTGACATCCTGATTCCTGTAAGCATACCTACGTGCCTGTAGGTGAGATAGATGTACATCTCAACATGTTGTCACAGTCACATATGGAGTCACTTTGAGGGGACAACACAGATACTGACTCCAGGATTTCCTCATACCATTGCCATGAGCTACCGATGTCCACCATGTGGTGCTTAGAAGCGCAACGACCCTTGCACATTGTCGGCAGATGTGTAGTTCTCACAATTCCAAAGTCAGACACTGCACACATCGACGTCAGATGAGAAACACAGCTGTTCACTCCCCGGTGATGTCTATGACACCCATAATGCAGCAGATGGCATGAGGCCACATCTTATCTTGCAATGTCACAGGCCATTATTTTAAACACATGAGAAAGCACATGTAGCAAAAATGCATGTCAGCTGCACTCAACACAGAGGCCACTTACAAGCCATTGCATGACTCTGGAAACATCACAGAGCTCAACACTGGCGCAGGGTTGGGATACATGCAGTCACTCACACCCAAAGTCACCCTTCGCAGAATACTCACCCCCAACTTGCTGCTGATGGGCCCTCAAACGTCCATCCAGCTCTGGCTGTGTCACAGCCAAGATGCGGGCCATTAGTGGTGTCATGCTCCTGCGTGACAACCTTCCAGTCCGAGGGAGTAGCCCCAGCATCATCTCTGCCATCTTTTTGCTCATCCGGCAGATGTCATCCCACCTCTTGTGACAGTGTGTGTGCCGTCGGTTGCAGACACCCAGAGCCCGCACCTTGCGTGCAATGGCCCTCCATAAGGCCTTACGCTGGCGGACTTTGAGCTGCAGGCATGGGAGACAAAAAGAGGCAGTTTCAGGGACACTGGGCCATGTTCCACTGTGTCTCAGGACAGGTGCATGCAAACACTTAGCACAGCTGTACAGAAAGCTTGATCAGAGGCCATACAACATGACACGTAGTACATTTGCATTAGATAATCGGATTGAAATGCATTTAGGTATGAGGGTGGACACAGGGCCTGGCCATCTCACACACATGCAGAATGTCAGCACACAAAGCAATGTGAAGAAGGCCCTCATCTGTGATGCAGTATGTGAGGGAGCAAAACATACATCATGTTGCAAATGATGTTTTGGGTAAGACTCACTGTGTCCAACACTACACACCCCTCAATGTCCTTGGCCTGTGAGTGGCTCACTGTCGTGGATGTCACATCTAGGGACATGATCTTACATTCTCACACCCTTCTCACAAGGTCTGTCTTGTGCAATCATCAGGCCTAAGATAGCTCATTGAGAAACAGGGTGGCAGACAACACATATATCTCACTCTGTCCATTTACTGATGGGTCCCTGTCAAATTGGGCAGTATCTGTGCAGGCCAGGGGGACTCACACTGAGGTTAAACCTGGCCCATCTGAACAATCACATGCATGTACAATATGAGAGGTCAAACAGTGCCTACACATGCAAGTCAGTACACATTATGAAATCAATGGAAGGAGGATGTTTCAGAAGTACATCACTCTGATGTGTCATAGGCGATTTTCCACCAAGAGTGTCACCCTCAGGCATTTCAATCTTGTGCATAATGCTCACATATCCATGGTGACAATATGAAAAGTGTACACACATCCTTCAGTACCCTCTGGCCGAAACACATTTGTAATGTCCCAAATGAGCATGTGAAAGGCGAATGGACTCTGACATCCATTAGCACATGCAATGTTTGTTCTGACTTCCACTTTCCAAACCAGCAGTGTTACTGTATGGCTGCAAAGACACTGCATGTCCCTCCCATCCTTCAATGCAGCCATGGATCTGTGGTAATAAGGCTACACACTCCATTGACATGAAGTCAGCATGCCAGGCAGTGTATCACACAAACTTGCACTCACAGGCACATACTACAGCAGAGCAACATCATGTGAGCACTCTTTGCACTCTCCAAATTTCACTCTGAAACACTTACCATTACATCAGGAGCACCATATAGCCTCCTCGTAGTGTGTAAGCACCTCGTCCACCAGGACCTCCAGCTCCTCTGTGGTGAAGGGACGGGCCCTGATGTTCTCAGTTCTCGCCATCATTGGGTCCAGGAGACAGGAACAGCAGCAGTTGGGGATGAAGAATGGCAGGCAGCAGTGTCTGGATGCAGTGGAAATGTGTGGCTCTCTCACAGACATATATAGCCCCCTGGGGTGGTTTCAATGATACTCAGCTGCTGCAATTGGTGTTCCAGGTCAGCTTTTTTCAAATGCAACCAATAACCAGCCCCCAGGTGGCGGTGCACGCCTACCACGATTTTCAAAAGTGTATTCCACTAGCGCGATTGTGGTTCCCATTGGCTGAATGGGTCTGGGCATTGGCGGTGTCACACCGCGGGGCCCAGGCGGTCGCTACCGCAATCGTGCATCTTACAATTGTATCCAATGACCGGCCCCGCGGCAGAGGAGCACGCCTACCGCGATTTTCAAAAGTGTATTCCACTAGCGCGATTGAGGTTCCCATTGCCTGAATGGGCCTGGGCATTGGCGGTGTCACACCGCGGGGCCCAGGCGGTCGCTACCGCAATTGTGCATCTTACAATTGTATCCAATGACCGGCCCCGCAGCAGCGCAGCACGCCTACCGCGATTTTCAAAAGTGTATTCCACTAGCGCGATTGCGGTTCCCATTGGCTGAATGGGCATGAGCAATGGCGGTGTCACACCGCGGGGCCCAGGCAGTCGCTACCGCGATTTGGCATCTTTACATTGGTGCCAATGACCGTGATTGCGGTGGTGGTGCACGCTTAGGGCACCTATGGACACATCATGCTGTAGCAATGGCAATGGCCTGTTCTCATCATTGAACACTCCACACTTACAATGAGTCATGCCACCAGATTGTTAAATTGAATGCTAGTGTGACATTCTACTCACTGATGTCTACACATGCCATGTCAGTGCACTCGAGTACATGCATTGACGTGTAGTCCCTCACATGTTACTGATGATGTTGTTGTGCATGTACACAGATCTGTTGTGTGATGGACTCTCAAATATGGAAACATATCAATGTGTGAGATGGCTAAGCAACACACAGTAATGATGGACTGACTACTTAATGTGCCTACTTCACTGTGTAGATTGCTGAACTCATGTTGATACTTGATCTTTATGCACACACTGTACTCATTGTGTCGTTCATGTGTGCTCTGTCCGACTCATGGAAGAAGGTGTGGCAGGTACAGCAGCTACATAGGAGACAGCAGTGTTGGTGTTTCAGACATGTGCTGTGTCAAGTACTCTCAGGGCTGGTGACACAAGATGTCGGAATGTCCCATTTCACATTCACATAGTCTGAATCTGTCTCGGGTGCACTCAGTTTGTACATACTGATCACGTGTACAACTACTTGGGGTCAAGTTGTCTCTGCATGTGACTTGTGCTGTAAGCTGGTGTGTCTGGCCAGTCATCGTTGGCGCTGTGTCAGTCAAAATGTCAGATGTTGGACACATCTCATGGGTGAATTGAATTGACAAGTGTCCTCTTTTATCTCATGTAGGAGGCGACCAAATGTGCACTGGCCATTCACCTTGCTGGCGGACATGGAGGATGTGGACATCATCCGTAAGTTCCGGTTGGATCGGCAAAACCTCCAAGACCTATGTGCTCAGTTAGAGCCCCATCTGAGGCCTCGCAGGACACATCCAACTGCTGTGTCACCAACATGTAAGGTGATGGCGGCCCTGCATTTCCTTGCAACTGGCTCGTTCCAGTACACGGTGGCCAGCGCATGTGGGATGTCGCAGGCAATGTTCAGCATGGTGCTACGGGATGTCCTGTCCGCTATGATGGTATACAAGGACACTTACATCCATTTTCCACGGAGACAGGAATTGGCAGCTGGGAAGGCTGATTTCTATGACATTGCCCGCATCCCTAATGTTGTTGGTGCCATTGACTGCACCCATGTTGGACTGGTTCTGCCACAGGCACGGGAGCACATCTACAGGAATAGGAAGCATTCCCATTCCATTAATGTGCAGGTTGTATGCCAGGCAGATATGATCATCTCACATGTCTGTGCCAGATTCCCTGGCTCAGCCCATGACTCCTCCATCCTGCGTAACAGCATCGTACCACAGATGACAGCAAATCTGCATCCTGACTGTGCGTGGCTTGTAGGTGAGTTAGCTGAGTCAAGTATTGTGCTGTATGTATGACATGCTGTCCGCAGCTACAGTCATTTTACTAAATTGTTCTGTGTATCTGGCACCTAGGTGACTCTGCATATCCCAACCGGCCTTGGTTGATGAGCCCACTGTGGAATCCCAGGACCCCGGGTGAAGTCCGCTACAATGACGCCCATGGGAGGACACGTCGTGTGGTGGAGCGTACTTTTGGTCTTCTCAAGTCTCAATTTCGGTGCCTGGACAGGACCGGAGGTGCACTGATGTACTCTCCCCAAAAGGTGTGTCAGATCGTAGTAGCATGCTGCATGCTCCACAACCTTGCCCTGCGCAAAGAGATCCCCCTGATCCTGGACGATGGTGAGCAGCAGATGCCCCCACCTGCAAACCCACACATGTCCAGTGACGAGGATAGTGGAGAAGAGGAAGGTGTCGACCTGCGTCAACAGCTCATCAACCGCTACTTCCCTTGAAGGTGAGGGACATTGTACAACGGTGCCATTGTATGCTGTTTTTGTAGTTGTAGGAAATGCCTAGGGGAGCTTTGTGATAGCTGCCTGTTGTTGGCTCTGTGCTGAGGGCTGATGTTTCTGGGACAGGGTAGTTATGCACAGCTACATGATGTCTATCTCGATATCGTTGCTCATTGTAATGTGTGCAGGTTTGAGTACTGTTGGACTTGGCCCTTTTTGGCAAGTTCACCCCTAAACTTTTTGCCTTAAGTTCTGACATGGTGTTGGTGGTTTTAGGCCTCTGGGCACTTTAGCACTGTGGTCCAGTGTAAAGTGCGTGCGCTCTCTGTGCACATTTGGTGAAGTTGGCCTGCCCTCCAATAGGAATGCATTGGGGATAAGTGTGTCCATGGTAATTCCTGGTATGAGAGGAGCAGCGTGGTCAAATTTAGTATGTATGAAATCGTGAGAATAAATGCTGCGCAATGGTGTGCGCAGATTTATGATGACTGTTGGAGAAATGCCACTTTTAGAAGTTGGCATTTCTGTGTGCTATGTGTCTGCCTGCCTGCCTGCCTGATGCGAATTGCATGTCTGGCTTGTGAGTGACAGGGGCTGAGAGGTGTGTGTGGCTCCAGGAGGGGCAGGGTGAGTCAGCGTTGGGCTGAATAGGACACCTGGGCTGGGAGTAGTGGGAGGAGTAATCCCCTGACTCTGAATAGGAGTGTGCCTGCCCTGTACAATGCTGGCTCCACCCCCTGTGGTGTGTCTGATCACCTAGCCCCCACCTGACAAAGGGGAAGAGGAGCTTGCAAAACAAAGTGCTCCAAATCCCCCCTGAACCAGTTGCATCTGGTTCCCCAAGCCCTGCGCTGCAGACAAAGGAGGGAAGTGGTATAAGTATAGGGGCTGTGACCCCATGAAGTTGTTCAGTTTTTGTTCCTGAATCCTGCCGGGGCGTGCTGCTGTTGGGGCCCAGGGGGGGGCTGCCAGGAGGGCTTGCCTCCCTGGGCCCTGCATTGCCCCTTCATCTTGAGGACTTTTTGGGACCCTCCTGCTTTTCTTTGTGTCTTCAGGACCTTTGCTGCATTTTTAGCGCCCTGTGAGCGCTTTTATTTTAATTTACTGGACCTGGAAGATTAATTTGCTGCAGCTAGCGCCTCGTGAGCGCTATATTTTAATTATTCCCCGAAGGGAGAGAGCGTGGGCTGCGCAGCACGGCGCTGCAGCTCTTTGAGAGGGAATCCCCATCATAGGGATTCCCCCGTGTTGCCTGCCGAGCGGGAGCCCACCCCGCATTCTTTTTATGCAAAGCGGGAGCCCACCCCGCATTGGTGATTTTAGGAAGAGCGGGTGCCCACCCCGCACTTCACCGAGTGAAGGAAATCACCGCTGCGGCCCCGACCGCAAGTCAGGAACTCAGGCAACCTTGCCTGGGACGTGGGCGGGGCCTTGCCCGAAGGAGCCGGAAGTCCGGAGCCTCGTGGGCTCCACAACGAAGTCCCAGAAGGGGGCCCGGGTGAAGTGCGGAGAGTTGCTGCATCTGTTTGGCGGGGTTCCCGTGTGATGAGGAGAGCCCCACGTGTAGTCTAAGAGCCGGCCAGAGTCCTCAGATAGTCCCGGTGAGCGGGGCTGGCCTGGGGGAGCGAAGAGAGGAGACAGAGTCCCCCGCAGAGAGCCCGGTGAGTGGGGCTCAGTTGTATACTGGTTGGGGGGTGTATCGGGGCACATTGCCAGTGCCCGCCCCCCTGAGGTAGTGCTTAGGGCATCGTGAGTGCCGTGCTGATTTCCCAGCTGCCCCGCCTGGCAGTGGGCAGCTGCAACGATGGGCATGTTAGGTTTGAGAGCCCGTGAGGCTCCAACGAGGGGCATAATTATTGTTAAAGGGCCCAGAGGGGCCCGTGCTTTCCCCCCCATGTGGCCCTTTTCACAGTTGCCCCGCATGGCAGTGGGCAACTGCAATGATGGGGACATGGACTTGGAGAGCCCCAGTGAGGCCCCGAGGGCACAGTGGTGCCAGGGCCTATTTGCCTATCCACAGCTGCGCCGCACCAGCGCTGGCAGCTGCAACGGTTGGCGCCTATTTGTTCCAAGGGCACAGTGAGTGCCCAGGCCTACAATTCTTCACAGCAGCCCAGCAAGTAGTGGGCAGCTGCAACGTTTAGGCCATCATTCCTTTGGGGGCATTGTGTGAGATAGGAGTGAGAGACACTCCTCTGCCCCAGCGCAATGGCGCACAATGGATTCTGCTGCGTTGGCAGCCGCCCTGACACTTTGGACAAAGGGCATTTGAGCCCCTTTGAGAAGGCCAGTTGGCCAGGGGTATTGTTAGGTTTATTGGGCGCCAGGCCCTAGTGTGATTTATGTGGTGCTAGGAAATGTGATTCATGTACTATGATTTACGCACCCTGTTTTACGCCTCTAACTGTGGTTTATGTATGAGGTTATGCATATTGTGGTATATGCTAGTGAGATTATTCTCTACTGTGAGTTATGCCCCTAATGTGAGTTATGCTTAGGAGGTTATTGTCTAATGCATTTAGACTTATGAGATGATTGCATAATGTGTTTATGTTGGTGAGGTTGGCGCAGAATGTAATTTACGCCTAAATGTGATACTGTGCATAATAGGGTTTATGTTACAGGATGATGCTGAGGTTGCCAGTGTTTACTGGCTGTGTTCTACGTTTATGATATGTCCTACATTTACTAAGTTCACTTTGTGATGGTTCTGACAGTGGTCCAGTTGGCCCTGTCAGGTGTACATAATCCCTTGTAGATATTACCTAGTGCCAGGTGGCACAATGTATAATATGTGATTACTATTCTAATGTGTTATGAGAATACAAAGGCTATTTTTGATATAACCTTGTGTGGAGTTCCTTTTTGTGGTGTGCCTGGTATGTTGTTGCTGTGTGCGTGCGCAAACGCTTTACACATGGCCTCCGGGATAAGCCTGACTGCTCGTGCCAATCTACCAAGGGGGTGAGCAGGGGTTATCTTTGGCATGTAACTCCCTCGCCCTGACTAGAGTGGTGGTCTCTGCCTGGCTTTGGCGCAAGCCTTAGCCAACCAGAGATCCCATTTCTAACAAGTACCTTGATGACAAGTGTTGTGTAATGGGTGTGATGGCATCGCCTGACAAGTGAATGCTGTTCTCTTGTGTTTTCCTAGGTCCCTTCAGCCTCTCAATGCCTTGCAACAATCAGTGCACCTGGTACATTGTAATCTGAGTCAAGATTGTACATCCTGTGATAAACATGGAGCTGACACGAAAACATAGGTGTGCAAAGAGTGTTTATTTGCAATAAGTATATGTGACAGGGAAGTGATTATTTGCAAATAGGTGGGAAGTGAATCAATGAGTTGTCAGTGATGGTAGACGAGACAATAGAGTAGTCACCACATTGATGTGGTGACACAGTCCAACAGACGCCAGCCGTCAACATGGCAATGTGGGTAAGGATAGTCAACAAAGTCAATGGGAAGGTGATGAGAGGTGCCATCATGGCTGGCTCTTTGACTGGCGTTTGGCTGGAGCTTTGCCATGTGATCCTCCCTTGTTTTTCCCTCAGACGGCCCCTTGAGCGTTTGGCAGGGGGGGCCTCTGCTGCGGGCTCAGAGGTGTCTGAGGACTCATCCTGTTCCAGCTCACACGTCTCTGTGGCCGCAGGTGAGGTGGTGGGACTGTCATCCTGCGGGCCACTGGAGGGAGGTTGAGCTGTCCTTTGGGCCGCAGGCCTGTCCCTCAGGACACCCACAAGCTGTCCCAAGAGGTCCACGATTTGGCCCATGCGCGTGTCTATGGACCTCAGCAGCAGGCGGAGCTCACGCGATTTTTCCAGAGCCTGGCCTGTGTGTCCCTGGGCTTGTTCGTATGCCCCAAGGACTCTGGCGATGTTGGCCAGGGCTTCGGTCCCAGTGTCCTGTTGATTTTGTCACCCAGTTGCCTTCCCACCTGCCCTGCTGTCCCGGACCTGTGGCATAACCACTCGGCGCACCCGCTGACTCTCCCTGCCCTCCTCAGATTGTGGGGTGGTGTGGGTATCCTCTGAGGCAGGGACAGTGTTGCAGGCAGCACTGGTGGTGGTGGTGGAGGCCGCACAGGTCGTTACAGCAGGGGTCAGCGCAGTTGTTGTTGCTGAGGTGGTGGTGGTGAGGACAGTGGGGGCCTGGGACCTGCTGCACCCTGGCAGGCCAGATGGGCCAGGTTCTGTGTCCGCATCCGAGGAATTTAGGGAGTCTGCATCCGGGCGTCCATGTTCCGGGGGAGGGGGGGGGAGACTGGCTCTGCAGCAGTCAATTCTTGGTCACCTGTAGAACAGAGAAGAAATGGTCATTGAAGTGCACCCCACAAGCTTGGTGTTAGATGTTTGGATGTTACATGTTATACACCACACAGTTTACATTGAGATCACTTTGTATCGCTGCACGGTACTGAGCATCATGACATGATGTGTAGGTACCTACATTACTTGTCCATGGTGTGACATGTCAATAGATACCATGCTCCACGTACAGATTGTGTGATTACAAGGACATGTCGTCATCTAACGACTAGCAGCACAACAACTTTATGTGAAGCATCTTTGTTGTTTGCTCTGCATGGAAGACCTTCATTCTGGACATGTACTAGCCATTGTTGTCTCATGCATCCCTCTGTCATATCATGTTCTTTGCTTTATTTTTGAAAATGACCATGCTTGTTTTGTTTTCATATGGGCCTTGATGCTCTGCCACCATGGCACTTACACATAGCATTCACTGCTGTGCATGATTGTGCCCTGAATTACTTCAACATGTGATTTGGTGAGTCAAACTTTAATTTCTGTGACAGTTACATTCGCTAAGCTGTCTGCACACTGGAAGTGGCTATTGGATGTATGGCAAGTTGGGTGGGATGTGAGGGCTAGTGTGGTCATATGGCTCCATGCTTTTTGAGAGGAATGGCAGGCTGCATGCACTGTCTACCTACTTGTTCTGTGACACAGTTGAGGGGAACTGCTGACACATGTTTCTGGGTGTGGGTGGAGTTCTCCATCCTGCTGAGCTATGGGACAAGGGTGCCTGGTGGGATTTGTAGTGCTGGCTTTCCACCCACTTATACCCCTCCTTGTTAAGCTGGCTACCTACCTGTTAGGTGGAGGTGATCAATGCAATGGCTGCCACATGCTTCTGGGTGTGGGGAAGTGCTCAATCTTGCTCAGCTGTGGGACAAGGGTGCCTGGTGGGAGTTGTAGTGCTGGCTTTCCACCCACAAACACCCCTCCCTGTTAAGATGGCTACCTACCTGTTAGGTGGAGGTGATCAATGCAATGACTGCCACATGCTTCTGGGTGTGGGGGAGTGCTCCATCTTGCTCAGCTGTGAGACAAGGGTGCCTGGTGGGATTTGTAGTGCTGGCTTTCCACCCACAAACACCCCTCCCTGTTAAGATGGCTACCTACCTGTTAGGTGGAGGTGATCAATGCAATGGCTGCCACATAATTCTGGGTGTGGGGGAGTTCTCCATCTTGCTCAGCTGTGGGACAAGGGTGCCTGGTGGGAGTTGTAGTGCTGGCTTTCCACCCACAAACACCCCTCCCTGTTAAGATGGCTACCTACCTGTTAGGTGGAGGTGATCAATGCAATGGCTGCCTGTTGGAAACGGGGTAGCGTGGTGCAGAGCGGGCGGGCCAAACTCCGGAGGAAATGTGTAAAGCATCTGCGCAGCACACACAGGCGACACACCAGGCACACTACAAAAGGAGACCACACCAGTTTAGGTAAAAAAAACAGCATATGTATTATGAAAAACACAGCAAGAGGTAATCACAGTGGTGAACACGGCGCCAACTGACACTGGGTAGCAATTTGCATGGGGACTATTTACAGGGCAGCGCCAATCGGGTCGCTGCCACAACCATCATGAAGCACAGGGGAAAAAGGTGAGACCCTCAGCAGTCAGCCTTAGGGGAAAAACATTAGGCATCATCCTAGGTACAAATGCATTCTGCAACCATATTCAGATGGGGCATAAACCATGAGCATAAGCACATTTGCATAACCATAGGCATAAGTCCATTTGCATAAATCGCTTTAGCATGAGGCATTCCCTAGAACATCAAAACCTGACATTAGGCAACTTCACATGCATTAGGCATTGCTCCCATTAGCATAAACACATGGGGCCTCTCAATAGTAAGAACACCTAGACAGGAGAACATCATTGCCTGACATTAGTATTAGGCCTGACATGTGAGTATAAACCTGAAGGCCCATAACGTGGCATTAAAGCATTAGCCATGCACAGTAGGCATAATTCTATGCATTAGGCACCAACATGTGGGCATGGAGGCGACACCATTAGGGTGAAAGCATGAACAACACCTTAGCAATTTGGGGGAAACCATTACCAGCATAAATGCATTAGCGTAGACCCCTTAGCGCAGGCATAGCCTTAGCATACATCACCTGTACATAAATCATAAGAGGCGCTAGGCCTCACAAGCATAAGCCCCGATCGTCCCAATCGGGGGCACAACACTCTGAAACTGGGCCCAGGCCAATTGGCCTCTCTCAGGGGCTCAGAAGCCCTATGTCCCGCAAAGTCAGGGCTGGCTGCAAGGGCAGCGAAAACAAAGGTGCGCAAAGCGCTAGGGCAGGAGGGTCTCTCACTCCCCTCTGTTCTCCTGGGTAATCCAATGCCCCCAATGTGTTGCAGCTGCCCCCTGTCCTGCAGGGTAGCTGGGTAAACCCAACAAGCACTGGCGCCAACAATGCAGCGATGGGAGCCCCACTCCGGGCTCTAACAGGAATCTGCCCACAAGAACACTGGCACGGTGGAGCCCCTCTTCTGGGACTCTAGAATTTCCCAAAATGCCACTGTTGTGCAGCTGAGGAAGGAAAACAAGTACAGGGCACGTTGGAGCCCCCTCCTATGGGACTCTAAACACAACCAATGCCCTCCAAAGAATACTGGCACCGGGGGCGGGCACCGACAATGTGCCCCGACACACCCCCCAACCACAGGATGACTGAGCCCCACTCACCGGCAGTCTGGGGCCCCTCTGGATGTCTCTGCAGTCTCCGGGCACCGGCAATGTGCCCCGACAGGTCCCGCTTCTGGGACCTCTCCTGGCTTCACCCTCAGCGGAGCCTTCTCCTCGTCAGCAGCGCGGAGGGGCAGGCACGGACAATGTGCCTCGGGCCCCCTCCGCCGCAGGACTCCTTCTTGGCAATTTACATATAGCGCTCACGAGGCGCTAGGCGGCAGGAAAGTTCTCGGGCTGAAATTAAGTTGTAGCGCCCACAAAGCGCTAGGTCCCACACCATAAAGTGGTAGCGCTCCCCTTCACTGGCAATGAAATATAGCCCTCCCGAGGCGCTAGGGAGCAGGCAGGAAGGCACAGTCACTGGAAATATAGCGCTCTCGCAGCACAGCGCTGCAGATGTCAGCTCCTCACCTCCTGGGCAATAAGATAAAGCGCTCTTCTTCTCCAGGCGCTAGCCAGCAGGCAGGGATGGTCAGTCACTTCAAATGTAGCGCTCCTCTTCTGCTGGGCACAGTTATAGCGCTCTCGCAGCAAGCAGAGCACAGTCAATGCGAATATGGCACTCCGGCAGCCCAGCACTGCAGGACCCACGCACCTTCTTCTCCTGGGCAGGGCTGGAGGCAGCGCTCTCCTGGTGCAGGAATAAGGTTGTAGCGCTAAGTCCCACAAAATAAAGTTGCAGCACTCCTCTTCCCCTGTGGCACAGTTATAGCGCTTTAGCAGCACAGCGCTGCAGGCATCAGCTCCTCTCTTCTCCTGGGCAGACCACGTGCTCACAGGGTGCTAAGCAGCAGGCAGCTGGCAGTAAGATATAGTGCTCACCAGGTGCTGGGCTTAGGACGGCAGGAGAGCAGGCAGGCAATACTGGGCAAGATCAGCAGGCAGTGGGTACTCATCAGAACAGGACAGCACTCCTAGAAGCAGTCATCTCCCATAAACTGGCACTCCTCCTGACACAGCAGTCTTCACTCCAGTAAAGGGCTCTCACTGGCCCTGTGGACAGCGGAGGGGTGCAGATGGGCACAGGGGCCAGCACACAGGCCCAATGTGGCGGTACCTCCTGGCAGAGTGTCCCTCTCAATCTAGTCCATGCTCCGTCTGAGCACATGGAGGCACAGCCCCCTCACCCCACCTACCAGAAAGGGCTGGAAGCTTCTGGAAGGTTCCCTGGGAAACCGGTCCCAACTGGTTTAGGGGAAGTGTAGAGCACCCTGGGTGCCAGGCTTCCTCCAAAAGCTGGGGGTGCTGGGAAACAGACAACTAGACCGCCAACTCACCTCAGACAGGCGGCACATGTGCAGACAGGAAGGGCGTCCATTTTAAAAGTAACAATTTACAAAGGTGCATTTCTACAATGGTGGAAATAAAGGTGCGTACACCATTGCACAGCATTTATTATTTTCAGTTCAGACACACCATGTCAGTAAAAAGGCTAGGGGAAAAGCCGAAAAATTCAGGGAAAAAGGGCCAAGTCCAACACAACCCCCTCCAAGCCAAAAGCCAGGGTAGACCACTCAATGCCTTGATGGGCTTCCCTGCTTGGGGCGAGAAAACGTGGACGCAGGCCCGCAACTGCAGGGGCACCCGCAGGTTCTCCGCCACTCTGGAACCCGATGGTTCCCTCTCTCAAACCTCCCTGGACCAACTAAGCCACCCCACTGGTGCTCCCTAGTTGTCCGCGGCCAGGACCAGGCGCTAGGCCGTCCAGATGTCTCTGGCCCTTGCTGTCTCACAGAGTGGGGGGCAGTAGCCCCAGGCCCGTAGTACCCGTCGGCCACCCTCCTTCTCCTCCGTGCAGTGCCAAACTGCCACTGGTCCTCCCACCTAGGGTCCGCACCCTCAGGCTGACCAGCAGTCTGGGGCGAGGCTCTCCTCCCCCTACCTCTCCTTCTGGGGTTCCGCCCTCTCCTCCTATGCGGGGCACCCTCAGAACACCACTCTCTCACTCGTCCAGGGCCGTGACCCTGCATCCGATCCACCAACCCAGGGTCTAAACCCTTAGGTTGCCCCGGTGCCAGAGGCGAGTCCTCCCTCCCTCTGCACCCCCTCCCAGAGTTCCGCACCCTCCCAACTGGAGTAGTACCCCTGGAAGACAACTCCGGGGGACACTGCTTACAGGCGTCCCTCCCGCCAGGTCAGGCAATACCTGAACTCGGGCCTCCCAACCCAGGATCGAAGCCCTGTGGTTGAGCCGGTGCCAGAGGTGAGTCCTTCCTCCCTCTGCACCCCCTTCCGGAGTTCCGCACCCTCCCACCTGGAGAAGTACCCCTGGAAGTCAAACCGGTAGGGACCCTGATTACAGGTGTCCCACCCTCCAGGTCAGGCAGTCCCTGAACCTGGCATCCCAGCCCAGGATCTAAACCCTGTGACTGAGCAGACCCCAGAACCCCTGGAGCTCGGATTACCGACGCCCCGGGTTCTCCTGACACTAGGGGCTCCCCTTCAATGGATGGCCTCTCGGGACAGCCTAGGCTCCCAACCTGGGGCTCCCTTATGGAACACTCCAGGCCCTGAGACTGCGGTTGGGGCACCTCGGGACACCTCCCCGTCTCACTCCTTCTTGTAGATAGGACGTGAGGCCCTACAACCCTCCCACTACACTGTGACCTAGCTGGGCTATTTTGCACCTCTCCCACCTCGGCTGGGTTGGAAGATCCCTGCACCATTCCCTTCAGGATCACTCCCCAATGCCCTCTCAGACACTCTGGCGCTCACCCAGAGGTCTGCCTCCCGTGCAAGCTCCTGGGGTCAGAGAGCCCACACTGCAACAGGTGGTGGCGCAACCTTGGGAAACAATTCCTTAGCACGTGTTCCTTGATAACTACATGGAACAGCCCATCCCAATCGATCACCGCGCCACACACCATCCACTCCTCCAGTGCGGTCCAACACACGCCCACATACTCCCCCCAAGACTGATGGGACAGTTTCTTGCCGCCCCTAAATTCCAACCTGCCCCCCTCCTCCTGGGGATCAGGCACCATCTTCCGGGCTCCGGGAGTGGGACTTCCTGTATTGGATTCACTCTCGCTGCCACCACTGGATCCCACCCTCACTGGTGAATCCAGACTCCTGAAACCACTCTCAGGGGACAACCTACCCTCCTGAGCTAGTCTCTCTCAGCGAAGGACCTCTCTGCCTCTGCCATCCTTTCCTGTGCTAGGACCCTTTCGGTCTCTAGCATTTTCTCTTGCACCCTCAGCTGCGCTAACTCCTTGGCGTGCTCTAACCTGAGCCTCTCCAAAGCCAGCTGGTGCTCCCTTTCTTCCCTGCTATCCACCCACTCTTCTGGGGACAGGGAAAGGGGTGGGGCAGTGCCCCCGGGACTGGACCCAGCACGGGACTCCCTGTCTACGGTGTCCTCCTTAGCTACTGGCGTCCCCGCCCCGTCATCTTCTTCCTCCTCAGTGTCACCACCCTCCAGGGTTATGGACTGGGCACCCTCACTCTCAGAGTCCTCCTCACACTCGAGGTCCTCCTCCGGGTCTCCACCTAGTCCACCATTTCGATATGCGGAAGGGTAATCGGAAAGGTCCCCGCAGGGCTCTAAGGGTTCCCCCCTTCTCAGAGCCTCATAGAGGAACAACTTCCTGCGGGTGTTGCCTACTGTGGTTATCCCTCTCTCTCTGCAGAGGTCTATCACCTCCTGCTCAGTGTACTCCCCCAGGCAATCCTCGTCGTAGGTTAACCCCATCCTGGTGAGATACCCACAGTGCAACAGGGAGACACAATCCCCAAAACAACACTTCCAGGAGGAAATACAGTAAGCAAAACAGTCCCCAAATCTGTGGTTTTCTAAGTGCTCAATTTGCAGTGCAACCAGTTGTCGCTGTGGTACTGCGCAAACACAAGTCCTATCCCACCGCTGAACACCAAAGTTGGAAACGGGGTAGCGTGGTGCAGAGCGGGCGGGCCAAACTCCGGAGGAAATGTGTAAAGCATCTGCGCAGCACACACAGGCGACACACCAGGCACACTACAAAAGGAGACCACACCAGTTTAGGTAAAAAAAAACAGCATATGTATTATGCAAAACACAGCAAGAGGTAAGCACAGTGGTGAACACGGCGCCAACTGACACTGGGTAGCAATTTGCACAGGGACTATTTACAGGGCAGCGCGAATCGAGTCGCTGCCAGAACCATCATGAAGCACAGGGGAAAAAGGTGAGACCCTCAGCAGTCAGCCTTAGGGGAAAAACATTAGGCATCATCCTAGGTACAAATGCATTCTGCAACCATATTCAGATGGTGCATAAACCATGAGCATAAGCACATTTGCATAACCATAGGCATAAGTCCATTTGCATAAATCGCTTTAGCATGAGGCATACCCTAGAACATCAAAACCTGACATTAGGCAACTTCACATGCATTAGGCATTGCTCCCATTAGCATAAACACATGGGGCCTCTCAATAGTAAGAACACTCTAGACAGGAGAACATCATTGCCTGACATTAGTATTAGGCCTGACATGTGAGTATAAACCTGAAGGCCCATAATGTGGCATGAAAGCATTAGCCATGCACAGTAGGCATAATTCTATGCATTAGGCAGCAACATGTGGGCATGGAGGCGACACCATTAGGGTGAAAGCATGAACAACACTTTAGCAATTTGGGGGAAACCATTACCAGCATAAATGCATTAGCGTAGACCCCTTAGCGCAGGCATAGCCTTAGCATAAATAACCTGTACATAAATCATAAGAGGCGCTAGGCCTCACAAGCATAAGCCCCGGTCGTCCCAATCGGGGGCACAACACTCTGAAACTGGGCCCAGGCCAATTGGCCTCTCTCAGGGGCTCAGAAGCCCTATGTCCCGCAAAGTCAGGGCTGGCTGCAAGGGCAGCGAAAACAAAGGTGCGCAAAGCGCTAGGGCAGGAGGGTCTCTCACTCCCCTCTGTTCTCCTGGGTAATCCAATGCCCCCAATGTGTTGCAGCTGCCCCCTGTCCTGCAGGGTAGCTGGGTAAACCCAACAAGCACTGGCGCCAACAATGCAGCGATGGGAGCCCCACTCCGGGCTCTAACAGGAATCTGCCCACAAGAACACTGGCACGGTGGAGCCCCTCTTCTGGGACTCTAGAATTTCCCAAAATGCCTCTGTTGTGCAGCTGAGGAAGGAAACAAGTACAGGGCACGTTGGAGCCCCCCTCCTATGGGACTCTAAACACAACCAATGCCCTCCAAAGAATACTGGCACCGGGGGCGGGCACCGACAATGTGCCCCGACACACCCCCCAACCACAGGATGACTGAGCCCCACTCACCGGCAGTCTGGGGCCCCTCTGGATGTCTCTGCAGTCTCCGGGCACCGGCAATGTGCCCCGACAGGTCCCGCTTCTGGGACCTCTCCTGGCTTCACCCTCAGCGGAGCCTTCTCTTCATCAGCAGCGCGGAGGGGCAGGCACCGACAATGTGCCTCGGGCCCCCTCCGCCGTAGGACTCCTCCTTGGCAATTTACATATAGCGCTCACGAGGTGCTAGGCGGCAGGAAAGTTCTTGGGCTGAAATTAAGTTGTAGCGCCCACAAAGCGCTAGGTCCCACACCATAAAGTGGTAGCGCTCCCTTCACTGGCAATGAAATATAGCCCTCCCGAGGCGCTAGGGAGCAGGCAGGAAGGCACAGTCACTGGAAATATAGCGCTCTCGCAGCACAGCGCTGCAGATGTCAGCTCCTCACCTCCTGGGCAATAAGATAAAGTGCTCTTCTTCTCCAGGCGCTAGCCAGCAGGCAGGGATGGTCAGTCACTTCAAATGTAGCGCTCCTCTTCTGCTGGGCACAGTTATAGCGCTCTCGCAGCTAGCAGAGCACAGTCAATGCGAATATGGCACTCCGGCAGCCCAGCGCTGCAGGACCCACGCACCTTCTTCTCCTGGGCAGGGCTGGAGGCAGCGCTCTCCTGGTGCAGGAATAAGGTTGTAGCGCTAAGTCCCACAAAAAAAAGTTGCAGCACTCCTCTTCCCCTGTGGCACAGTTATAGCGCTTTAACAGCACAGCGCTGCAGGCATCAGCTCCTCTCTTCTCCTGGGCAGACCACGTGCTCACAGGGTGCTAGGCAGCAGGCAGCTGGCAGTAAGATATAGTGCTCACCAGGTGCTGGGCTTAGGACGGCAGGAGAGCAGGCAGGCAATACTGGGCAAGATCAGCAGGCAGTGGGTACTCATCAGAACAGGACATCAGCTCCTAGAAGCAGTCATCTCCCATAAAGTGGCACTCCTCCTGGTACAGCAGTCTTCACTCCAGTAAAGGGCTCTCACTGGCCCTGTGGACAGCGGAGGGGTGCAGATGGGCACAGGGGCCAGCACACAGGCCCAATGTGGCGGTACCTCCTGGCAGAGTGTCCCCTCTCAATCTAGTCCACGCTCCATCTGAGCACATGGAGGCACCCTCACCCCACCTACCAGAAAGGGCTGGAAGCTTCTGGAAGGTTCCCTGGGAAACCGGTCCCAACTGGTTTAGGGGAAGGTGTAGAGCACCCTGGGTGCCAGGCTTCCCTCCAAAAGCTGGGGGTGCTGGGAAACAGACAACTAGACCGCCAACTCACCTCAGACAGGCGGCACATGTGCAGACAGGAAGGGCGTACATTTTAAAAGTAACAATTTACAAAGGTGCATTTCTACAATGGTGGAAATGCCTCTGGGTGTGGGGGAGTACTCCATCTTGCTGAGCTGTGGGACAAGGGGGCCTGGTGGGAGTTGTAGTGCTGGCTTTCCACCCACAAACACCCCTCCCTGTGAAGATGGCTACCTACCTGCTAGGTGGAGGTGATCAATGCAATGGCTGCCACATGCTTCTGGGTGTGGGGGAGTGCTCCATCTTGCTCAGATGTGGGACAAGGGTGCCTGGTGGGATTTGTAGTGCTGGCTTTCCACACACAAACACCCCTCCCTGTTAAGATGGCTACCTGCCTGTTAGGTGGAGGTGATCAATGCAATGGCTGCCACATGCTTCTGGGTGTGGGGGAGTGCTCCATCTTGCTTAGCTGTGGGACAAGGGTACCTGGTGGGATTTGTAGTGCTGGCTTTCCACCCACAAACACCCCTCGCTGTTAAGATGGCTACCTACCTGTAAGGTGGAGGTGATCAATACAATAGCTGCCACATGCTTCTGGGTGTGGGGGAGTGCTCCATCTTGCTGAGCTGTGGGACAAGGGGGCCTGGTGGGAGTTGTAGTGCTGGCTTTCCACCCACAAACACCCCTCCCTGTTAAGATGGTTACCTACCTGTTAGGTGGAGGTGATCAATGCAATGGCTGCCACATGCTTCTGGGTGTGGGGGAGTGCTCCATCTTGCTCAGCTGTGGGACAAGGGTGCCTGGTAGGATTTGTAGTGCTGGCTTTTCACCCACAAACACCCCTCCCTGTTAAGATGGCTACCTACCTGTTAGGTGGAGGTGATCAATGCAATGGCTGCCACATGCTTCTGGGTGTGGGGGAGTGCTCCATCTTCCTCAGCTGTGGGACAAGTGTGCCTGGTGGGATTTGTAGTGCTGGCTTTCCACCCACAAACACCCCTCCCTGTTATGATGGCTACCTACCTATTAGGTGGAGGTGATCAATGCAATGGCTGCCACATGCTTCTGGGTGTGGGGGAGTGCTCCATCTTGCTCAGCTGTGGGACAAGGGGGCCTGGTGGGATTTGTAGTGCTGGCTTTCTACCCACAAACACCCCTCCCTGTTAAGATGGCTACCTACCTGTTAGGTGGAGGTGATCAATGCAACCCGCTGATATATTTAGCGGAGGAGCTTGGGGCTAAGGTGATTGCCTATGCGGACAACACTCAGCTTCTGTTTACCTGGGATGGTGACGATGTTGCGGTCTCCTCTGACCAACACTGCCTACTCTCGGTATTTCGCTGGCTGGCTCAGGCCCAGCTGAAGTATAATGAGGAGAAATCCGAGATACTTCTGTATGGCAGATTCCCGACCAATTTCAGAGAGCTACTGTGGCCCGCAGGGTTTCACTTGCCTTGCTTGTTGGGCATCGCCGTAAAAAATTTGGGTGTATGGTTTGAGGAGAACTTAACCTTTGCTACCCAGATTAAGAAGTTTAGAGGGTTCCTGCTTTGGCATTTTAAAAACGCTGAGGAAGTTTCTCCCTCTTCTTCCAAAGGCTGCAAAGGAAACCGTAGTTCGGGCTTTGATCCTCTCTCGGCTGGACTACGCTAATGCGCTGTATGTCGGGACCCCTGGCTATCTGTGGCAAAAGCTCCAGGTAGTGCAGAATTCAGCGGCCCGCCTCCTGTTGGATCTCCCCAGAAGGAGTAGTGTGCACCTCCATCTGCGCTCTCTGCATTGGCTTCCCGTGGAGGTGCGGATTAAATTTAAAATCTTGTCGATTGCCCATAGTGCCCTGTATGGCCGGGGGGCCCAGTTATCTACAAAAGAGGTTCTCCTTTTATGTCCCGGCGAGACAGCTGTGTTCCTCCTCCCAATTACTGGCTCAGATCCCCTGGTTATTTCGTCAAAGGCTTGGCGGATGCTCCCTTGTTCGGAAAGCCGTTCTGGCGTGGAACACTTTGCCATTGGCTCTTCGCAGCATCCAAGATTCCCGGATCTTTAAGAAAAAGCTGAAAACCTTCTTGTTTTAAACTCTGGCATATGATCCTCTCAGGTTTCGCGCCGGGACACTCTCTGGAGTAGCCAAGCGCGCTACAAATGCATATAACAATAACAATAACAATGGCTGCCACATGCTTCTGGGTGTGGGGGAGTGCTCCATTTTGCAGAGCTGTGGGACAACGGGGCCTGGTGGGAGTTGTAGTGCTGGTTGCCTGCACACATGTAACCCTGGGAATGTTGCTAGCTACCTTTGGGGTGATTCAGAGGGAGTGAATGTTAGATCTGTGAGACGTGTTGGGGAGTGTGTGGTACACATGGATGCATTTGGGCCTAGGAGGTGTAGCTTTGTGGTAGTGCAAGACAGTACATAGCAATGTGATGGTGGACATTTGTTGTTACTTACCAGCCTCCACTCCCCTGGTATTCCTGTGAGACTCTCTGGATGCAGTATGGCCAGCACCTTCTCCTCCCATGCGGTGAATGTTCTTGGTGGAATGGGAGGGCCACCGCCAGTCCTCTGATCCAGCTCACGGTTCTTGTTGTTCCTCTCTTTCACCTTTTTCTTGAGGTCATGCCACCGCTTCACGATCTCACTCTTGGTGCGTGGGACAGTCCCTACTGCATTGACCTTGCGGACTATCCTTTCCCACTTTAGTGTTTTGGTGGCTAATGGTGTCTGTTGGACCATGCTTCCAAACAATTGTGGTTCTACTCTGATTACCTCATCTACCATGACTGACAACTCATTGTCAGTGAATTTGGGCATTTTCTTCTGTGCCATGGTGTGTGATGTGCAAAGGGGTTGAAAGTGTAGGTGTGAGAGTGGTGGTTGTGATGTAAGTGGTGTGTGTGTGTGTTGTTGTGCTGGTGAGTTGTGTGGTGGTTTGCCTCTCCTTTGTGCTGTAGGCTTGGTTCCTTCAGTGGTGGAGTATTGCAAAGGATTGTGGTCAGGGAAGGGGCTGGTTTTATACTCAGCTATGTGGGTGTGTCAAAATGGAGTATTGATGTCAGGTGTGTTGTGTGGGTTGACCTGGGATTTGTGTTTTTTTTACTTGCCATGGGGATGTGTCATTGGGGTGTATTAGGTTTTTTTTGGGGCTGAGCCAGGTTGCTGGGTACACTTGGTGGGCATGTTGTGTGTTTTTTTTGGTCGGCCGCCATGATTTTTCCGGAGTGGCCGCGGCGGTGGGTATACGACCGCCCTTCCGCTGGCTCTCCCATTCATCACTGGTTGCGATCGCGGTGGTCGGAAACAGCGGATCGTTCCGCTGTCACCTCAATGGTATCCTAATTTCACGTGCGGTCAATCCGCTGGCAGTGCGGCGGTTTGGGCTTTTTCCGCTGCGAATCCGACCGCCGGGGATGGATTTTCACCTGCTCCGCACGCTACCGGCGGTCTTTCTTGGCATCGTTCCGCCGTGGTCGGATTTTTCTGGCGGTTGATCCTAATCGGACCGCCGGTTTTCCCGCGGTACATGCGGATGGTTGATTCCCGCAACCATGGCGCTCCGGGTGCTTTTCCGCCCGCCATCGTAATCAGCACCATAGTTAAGTGCACTTTGTGGCGTTGGGCATCAGTATTATACTGGATAAAAAGGCTGGGCCGACGGAGTTTCTCTACTCCGTGAACAACATATGAACAGAAGAAGAAGCTCTAGCAGGAAAAATTCAATGGATTACAAAGTGACAGACTTACTATTTCTCATCTCTGACGGAAAAAACGTGCCTAGTATGATTTAATTATTAATCATGTTAATAGATATAGTGTTAATCTCTTAACTATTTAGAGGCATTTCTGTACAAAAAGTCAGGGGGGCAGCAATGACCACACAATTATTTTCTTGTTCTGATTTTTAATTGTTTTTTGTCAAAAAATTATTTTATCATTTTTACAAAAATAATAATAGTGAGTAACATGAGCTGTTAAGAATACTACAGTCAATCAATCATCATACAAATGATTTAGAAGACTAGAGTAAATTTTAATACATTATTTGACACCAAACTGCCAAAAATGTATTTATTTATTTATTTGTAAGGTTTTATATAGCGCTGGCTAGACCCATAGGTATCAGAGCGCTTTACATGTACAAGAACAAAAACCAGCAAAAAAGAAGACATTAATCTGGGTCAAGAAATATCGATAAAGTGAGGCACAATAACCCCAAAAAAAAAACAAGGGCGACAGATTTCCGAGGGATACATAGGTTGAAAACATCTTAATAATGAAATGTTGGGGAAACGCCACAGAGCACAAAATAGGTTAAGCACAACTGAATAATGCAATGTTGGGGAACGACACAGACCACAAAAAGAGCGTCAGCTGGGAGGAACAAATTAAAGCGGTAGGAGGCAGGAGTAGGAACGGGGGGGTGAAGACAAGTGAGAGTGCCAACACACTGCTCAACAGCGTGGAAGTCAAGAGCAGTTAGGGTAGCAGCGAGCCAGGGCGAGCAAACGTTAGGATACCTAAAATGAAGAGTGAATAGTAGATCTAAAAGAGAGCCAGGTATTTGGAATGAAAACCAAAGCAGGGGAAGCGCAAAAGGCAGGGACAGCAGAGCCAATTAAAGATTCCAATATTTGTTGAGAAGGTGATATTTTAGGTCTTTTTTTAAGCTAAGGTAGGAGGGGTTGCAGCGCAGGTCCCTCGGGAGGGCGTTCCAGATGTTCGGAGCATTCCCAGAAAAGGAGCGGGATTGGGTGGCTTTCTTTTTTAGTAACGGGGGACGAGGAGGAGCGCAGTGGAGCTTCTCATCGGTCTGGAGCAGCCGGCTATTTTGAGTTTGTTAGTAAGATATGACGGGGATTATTGGTGGAGAGCTTTGTGTGTGATGCAGGCAGTCTTATAAAGACATCTCCCTTCGATGGCCAGCCAATTGAGGGATTTGAGGGCAGGTGTGATGTGGTCGAAGCGCTTACAATCGGTAATGAGTCTGGCTGCCAAGTTGAGGACGGCTCTAAGGGGGGCTAGGTGGACTTTAGGGGTTCCAGTGAGGATAGCATTGCCATAGTCAAGTTTGGAGAGGACTAGTGATTGTACGACCCATTTGAAGTCCTCTAGAGGGCTAAAGGGTTTGATATTTTTGAGGTGCCTGAGAGTGAACAGAGCACCTTTGGCCGAGTTCTTTATATGGTCAATCAGAGTCAAATTTTTGTCAAGAGTGAAGCCTAGGGATTTCACCAAGCTAGCTAAGTTGAGCGGGCAGTTTAGGGCTTTAAGGTCAGAGATCCAGTCTTGTACGGGGAGATGGTTGCTTTTAGGAGAGAAAATAATAATTATCGTTTTGTTAGGGTTCAGTTTAAGATGGTTGGAGTAGAACCAGGATTGAATCTTGCTCAGAGTGTTGTTTAGGTGGAGAACATCAGAGTGGGATTTGATCTTATAGTAGAGTTGGGTGTCATCAGCATAGAGGTGATAGTTGATTCCGGCTTGTTTCAAAATGAGAGTAAGGGGTTCCATAAAGAGGTTAAAGAGAGGGGGAGAGTATTGATCCCTGGGGGACACCCAGGGGGACGGGGGAAGGATTGGAGAGGCAGGATTTGATTTTTATTTGTTGAGTTCTGTTGTGGAGGTAGGAAGTAAACAATTTAAGGACCAAACCATTAAGGCCAGAGCGAGCATTGAGCGATTCCAGTAAGGAAGGATGATTGACTGTATCGAATGCAGCAGAGAGGTCAAGGAGGATAAGAAGGCAAGCCTCTCCATTGTCGAGAGAGCAATGGATGTCATCTACAATGTTGAGCATGGTGGTTTCTGTGCTGCAGCCTTTCCTGAAACCAGATTGAATGGAGTCAAGTAAGTTGAAATTGCTTATATGTTTATCCAATTGAAGTAAGGCGCATTTCTCTAGGGTTTTTGCTAGTAGTGGGAGGTTGGAGATGGGGCGGAGGTTGTTAAGATCGTTAGGGTCAGCCGTAGGCTTTTTAAGGATGGGGGTGATTTGCCCTAGTTGGAGGGAGTCAGGAACGCAACCGGTAGCAAAAGAGGTGTTAATGATTTTAGTCCAACATGGAGAGATAATGTGATTGAGGTTATGAACTAGGGTAGATGGGAGAGGGTCTTTGGTGTGCGAGATTGGCTTTAATTTCGAAATGATGTTAAAGACTTCGAGCTCAGTCATAGGATGGAAATTAGACCAGGAGGTGTTATTTTTCAGTTGCAAGTTGGGAAGGAAGTCACCAGAGATAGAAGGAGAGGGTAGTTGTGTGGGTGGGTTAGGCGGGAGGGGCAGTGTCGGGAAAGGGGGAAACTCAAGGTCCCATTGGGGGCTGGGCAAGGCCAGAGTTGGGGAGAAGGATTGATCGATTTTGATAATTTTTTCCGAAAAGAAATTGGCAATTTCCTCACATTTTTCAGTTGAGGCTGTCGGCTCTGGAGGGGCAGATGACGTTTGTTTTCTGACAATATTGAAGAGTTCTCTAGGCCTATTTTTTGCACGATCGAGTTGTGCTCGAAAGAAAGAGGCCTTTTCATTCAAAATGTGCTTCTTATAGGATGCCCTTGCCGATCTGAGGAGGGCGAGGTGAGCGGGAGAGGGGTGTTGTCTCCATGATCTTTCAGATAGTCAGAGTTGTCTTCTTTCCTTGTTAAGTTCGGGATTAAACCAAGATTTAGATTGGGTTTTTCTTTGTTGTTTAAGTTTGAGTGGGGCGACTTGATCCAGGGCATCGCCAATGGCCTTATTGAAATGTTCAGTGAGCTCATTAGCGTTTTGGGAGAGAGGGATGAGTTGAAGTTGAGCTTGAAGTTTAGACTCAAGTTCACTTTGAGGGACTTGCTTAAGGTTTCTGGACCATATCTTAGGTTTGTTGTTGACATAAGGAGGGAGAGGGGCGCTGGTTGTGATTTAAAACAGAATGAGATGGTGGTCGGACCAGTCAATGGGGACGATGTTGGTCAGGGAGACCAAGTCAATGTTAGAGATTAGAGCATCAAGTGTGGCCCCTTTGATATGAGTGGGATTGAGGCAAAGTTGCTTAAGGTCATTCATCTCCAAAAGGTTAGTTAGGCGTCTAACAGTGGGATCAACTGCGTTATTCCAGTGGATGTTGAAATCTCCTCAAAACAGATTTTTGGAGGCAGAAAGGGAGAAGTGGGTGAGAAGGTCGGATAATTCCTCAGCAAAGGGGAGAGGTTCACCGAGGGTGGTAAATATTATGTAGTCTAATTGGGGGAGAGCCTTTGACAGTGAGTTTGACGCCAAGGTATTCAAATGTCATGTGGTCAATGTTCTTAATTAGGGTGAGTTGCATTTCCGTTTTAAAGATTATGGCTAGTCCACCTCCTTTTCTGCCGGGTCTGTCCTTCCTAAAAATGGAGTAACCTGGTGGGGTGAGAAAGTCAAAACTGGCTATCGAGAGGTCGTTGAGCCAGGTTTCGGGTAGAAAGGCAATGTCGATTGCCTCACTAAGGATGGTTTCTGCAATATCAGTTGCATGAAGAACAGCCGATCTGCAATTGACAAGCATGCACGAAAGGGAATTAGGGAAATCCTTATCAGGTTTAAGTGAGTGGATGGTGATGAGTTGGGCTGGCGGTCTAGGTGAGATGGGAATAGATGGGACTCTGTTTACTCCCACAATAACTGGGATGTTGGCGTGAGGTAGGAGATACGTCATCGGAGGCTTGGGTAGGTAGAAGTTGCATAGGCCAGTTATGTCAGCAGTGGAGAGGAAGCAAGCAGCTCGGTGAGGCCTGTGTGCTTTACTGCTAAGGGGAGAAGTCGGCCATCTGTGATGTAGGGAGGGGGTAAGAGAATCCAAGTGAGAGGTATCATAGGGATTGGGGCAAGCCCTGGAGTTAAGTATGGAGAAATCCCTTCTGAGCTGTGTTAATCCAGTGGATATAGCAGTGAGTTTGCGTTCAATGTTGATAAGTGTCTGAGCAAAAAAGTTAGGGAGTAGACCTGCAGAGAAGGAGGAAGGGGATGAGGTTGGGTCAATGCTGCCAGAGGAAGGCAGTTCAACGAGTGGGGCGGGGGGTCAATGCTGCCAGGGGAAGGAAATCCGAGTGGAGGGTGAGAAAGGACAAGGGAGGGAGTTTGAACAGTGTTCGGACAGGAATTACACGGATTCTGCGTGGAGTGCTTAAGGGTACGTATCGGATCAGTCATAAAGTCTGGGGAGGAGAAGTGAGGAGTAGGGAGAGCGCAAGGGGGAGGGAGCGATGCTGGGTTAAACCACATTGTGTTGCTTAGGAAGGAAGTTATTAGAAGACAGGGAATTATACAAAGAGGAGAGTGCAAGGGGTGCACCCAAGGGATGAGAGTGCGTAGGCAAAGAGTAGGAGGGAGCATCAGGGAGGAAGGAGGGGGAGGAGGGGATCGGTCATTGATAAGAATAGGCGTCGGAGGATTAGACCTTGAGGAGGGAGTAGTATGAATCCCATGAGGAGACAATTGAGTAAGAAAGGAGTGCGAGGGAGTATCTGGGATGGTGGAGGGGACAGGCGGGGTTCGGTCGAAGTCAAGAGTAGGAGCCAGACAGTTAGACATGGAAGAGAGTGCCGAGGGAATCTCAAGGGGAGGCCGGTGAATAGTAGAAGAGATAAGGGGAGCGACAGGGAGGAGACTTGGGGCAAGAGGGGTGAGGTCAGGGTAAGGAGTAGGAGAGAGCTCAACTGGACGAGGGAGAGCAGGGTTTAGGGGTCCATCTAGGAGGAGAGGGGGTCCGTTCGAGACTAAGAGTGAGGTCAGGTGGGGCAGGGGGAGGAGGGCCCGAATGGAGGAAGAGGGTGAAGACTCATGGGTGCAGGGCCGTTGAGTTATAGCAGGATTATGAGTCAATTGGGAGATATGATAGGCCAAGGTGCTGAAATGTCTGTCAAAAATGTTGAGGTGGATATCAGCTGCTTGAATGAGGATGTTACCGGTTCAGAATATGGAAATATTGATTTCCCCATTGAAGGCGGGGGATGAGGTAGTCGACAGTTTTATTCTGTAAGGGATTTTGATAGATTTGGTGACAGGAAGGTGGAGAAGGAAAGTATTTTTCCATTTTGTGGGTCGTTTGGAGTGGAAAATAAAATCAGTTTTCCTTGGCAAGAGAGGCTGTGGTAGGTATCAGCTATTAGCGTTTCAGGGTGAAGCTTCAGTAATTTGTGTTTGAAATTTTTCTTAGCGTATTTTGAAAGGTTAGAAGGATATGAAATGCTCCAAGAGTTAGGGCCATGTTTAGAGAGGACAGGATCCGGGGACACGAGGGGGGGCTTGTGAGAAGACATGGTGGGATGTGCAGAAGGAATGGAGGCGAGGACAGGATGAAGGTAAGGACAGGGATGGATGCAGAGGAAAAAGCACAATATGGGGTTAGGTTCTGGAAATAGGAGGAAATTGAATTGTGGAGTGACCACGTCGGGTAATGGGAGAAAGGTAACGTCAGATTATAAAAAAAACAGCCAATGTAAGACCATAGGTAAGGTCAGAGTATTAAAAACATCCAATGTAAGGAACACAAAATAGGTACTGAGAAAGTGATAAAAAACAATTAACATATAAAAACATCAACATTAAGTACACAACATCAAGACCAATTTGAGAAGGGATTTTTAAAAACAAATTTTTTATTGTCTCATAAGGAAGTCCGTAATCTTAGTAGCAAAAAGGCAGTCTAACTTCAGTTTCCTTAGAAGTAGTTGTTAGGAGTGTCTTGTGTCCATGACTATTGTGAGAATAAAGAGGCCATCTTGTGGAACCACCAGTGAAAGTGAAAGGAGAGGGGCACACAAAATGGAGCTGGAGTCCACGGTCGAACAGAAAGTGATAGAGGCAGTCCTATCTCCGATTCCAAAGAGATTAGTATTAGGGGAGTTTTGTGAACATGCCTACTATGGGATTAAAGAGGCCATCTTGGGAAAAACCACCAGTGAAAGGTGAAGGGAGAGGGGAACACAAAAAGGGGGGTAGCCACAGACAAACTGAAAAATGCGCCGCATAAACGCTGAGGCCGGCACCACCACGTGCAGGAAACAGAGCGATCCAGCAGAAACAGAGCAGACACACATCGGGGGACGAGGCGGCCACAAAAAGAGCAGGTCACCCTCCCTGTGCAGGCCGAAGGGCCAAAGGATAAAAGGCAGAAAGGAGTGGGTACACGAAGCAGAGGGACCCACTCGGAGTCGGCGTCAGTGGGCGTCAAGCCAAGGACCCAGGCAACAGGGCCAAAGCCCAGTGGAGGCAAGGGAAAGTAGATACCAGGCCCGACTCCTATCCCGCGAGCGTGGGCACAAAATGGGGGCACAAGCAGGGAAGGAGCGGCACATCAAACAGGCAGGTGGGCCGAGACTCCGCACGGAGCGAGGCTCCAGGTCCGCCTTTGGGAGGGGGCGCCAGCGACTGCGAGTGACCCAAGTGTAGCCACAGCAGAAAGAGGCAAGGTTGGCGCGTCCTCACCGGCAAAGTGAGTAGTCCACCATCACTCACCCGACCAAGACTCAGCTGAGGGTCCCAGGGAAAGGCACACAGCCTAGTGGACGGCTCATTGCTACCACAGGAGAAAGAGGAAGAGGACATCTAAATACGCCTCAGTAGCCCGGTCCACGACGGCAGCGGGAGCCAGGAAGAGTCGAAGGCAGACTAGCCCTGCAGTCAAGCCCCAAGACACCAGTGGCAGCGTGGGCTCAGAGGAAGAAAGGCAATCATGAGAAGAAAGGCGATCATGAGAACACTGGCTTGAGGGGCGCAGCAGACCTCACAGGCCCGTAGCAGCGCTAGCAATCGCGGCTGCCACGATCTGCCACACGGAGCAGCAGAGGAAACAGGCAGCCCACTCCTAAGAAGCAGCCGCAGTATGCATGGTCCGGGGGGTTGTAGCAGCAGACCTCACTGGCCTGCAGTAGCGCCCATACTCACGGCCACCACGCTCAAACATGGAGCTATGGAAAAAACCAGCAACCACCCCTAAGCAGCAGCCACGCATGCACGGCCCAGGGGGATTGACGCTGTATTTTCAGACCGTACAGAGAAACGTCGGAGCTGTGGAGGAACCCAGCAGCCCACCCCCACAGCATCAGCCATGGTAAGAACGGCCCAGGGGTTGAAAACAGCAGTGGAAGCTCGTCCTGATAAAACAACGCCAGTCCTCACCGAAAACAACCAGCACCATTCATGAGGTCCAAGGGGTCGGCGCTGCGTGGGTGATCCGGTCCGCGGAGTCTGTCCTTAGACAACCGTCAGAATAGGTAAGAGTTGATGGAAATTGTAGTTTTCAAAGTTTTCCATAAGTAGATTCTTCAATCCTTCATTCGATCAGGTTGTCCCAGTTACAAGTTAACAGAGGGAGATGTGGTGTAGAAGGGAGAAAGGCGATGGATAGCAAGGCTAAAGCAGGGATTTAAATGCGATGAATATCCCCAGCCTGGAGCATCCTAGAGGAGCTCCTCTCCGGCGGCCATCTTGAAAGATGAAAAAAAAATATATATATATATAATCAGTAGAACCGGAGGTATGAATTTTTAAAGTTTTTAGTAAAAACTAGCACCTAAAAGATCAAAGCGCCAACCACAGACATCCAGTCAGGCGAGACCAGGTCAAAGTCGAAACATATGGCTGACCGTGACGGAGCGTGGGTCTAATACAAGAAGAGGGCTGGGCCCGGTTAGCGCTTACCTTCAGATTAGAAACAATTCTAATAAAAAGTGTATGAGAATGTAAAATTTAGCAGAGCAAGGCTACAGCAGGTGTCTGAGGAGAGAGCATCATAGTCGATTGCTTTGGATCGAAGTCGTTGTGAAGATTTCTACGTTCGTACTTAGTCCCCGAATTGGAATTTGAAAATCTTCAGTGGGCGAGGCAGAGGACTGTAGCCAAAGACAGTTCCACGAAGCTGGATACCCCTCTGGTGAAGGACCCCTGAAATGGATTGCTGCTGCAGAGAAGCTGTGAAGTCCATCCTACCAGTGATGTACATTGGGCTGATAGGCAAGCAGGTTGTTCCCCGTCTTCTCCTGGTTCTCAGAACATTTTTTGGCCAACATTTCTTTATTTCCTAAGTTTTGGGATTTGGCCATCTGGGCACCTTTAGCACCACAACCAATGGTCCAGGACTGGTGGGACACTCTTGCGGATTCAGGACTCACTCAGGCAGGGTCCAGGTGCAGGTTCAAGATGGTGGGAGCATTTTGTGTACCAGTGGCTCTAAACGGGAGCCCAGCAACCTACTCATTGGAGTCACTTTGTTAGTCCTGGGTACAGGTAAAGATTTAGGGCTCAACAGAAGGGCTGACCTCTAAGGGTTCAAGGCAGGCCCCAGGCAGCAAAGCAGTCTGTCCAGGTAAATCAGCAGTCTGACAGAGTGCACTGCAGGTCACAGTAGCAGGCAGTTCTCTGCGAGTCCTTCTGCAGGTCCAGTAGTGAACTGAAGAGTGGGTCTCAAGGTCCTATTTTTATACCCTGGGACCATTCTTCTGGAAAGTGGAAGAAGCTTCTGGAAAGGTTCTTTGAAGGGCATGGAATTTCCTGACTTCCCTGTCCTGGCTCCAAGCTGGCTGCAGTGACAATGTGGGGTTGTTAGGCCGTTTGTATGAAGGACATGTAAAACACACCAGTACATGTCCTACCTTTCACATAAACTGCACCCTGCCCATGGGCCTATCTTAGTTGTGCCTTACATGCAGAAAGAGGAATGGTTTGGGTCTGGCAAGTGGGGGCACTTGCCAGGCCAACATGGCAGTTTAAAACTGCACTCACAGACTCTGCAATGGCAGGTCTGAGACATGTTTACAGGGCTACTCATGTGGGTGGCACAATCAGTGCTGCAGGCCTACCAGTAGTATTTGATTTACAGGCCCAGGGCACACACAGTGCACTTTACTAGGTACTTGCCAGTAAATCAAATATGCCAATCATGGCTAACCAATCATAATCATAATTTACACAGGGAGCACTTGCACTTTTGCTCTTTAGCACTGATCAGCAGTGGTAAAGTACCCAGAGTACACAAACCAGCAAAAACGTAGTCCAGCACACAATCTAAAATACAGGAGGTAGAGGCAAAAAGACAGGGGAAACCACGTCAAGGATGCCAGGTCTAACAGCTCCTAATTGGGAATTACAGCTTAGTAAATGTAATTTGGAATCCCCAATGTTGTCCTATGGGAGACGTAGGCCTCTCAGTAGTGAAATTTTTTTTGTACGTTTTTTTACGTAAAACACATTTTAAAAAGTTATGTTTTTTAATACATGCAAAGTAAAAGTACAGGTCCAACACTTTAATTACACAGCACCCTGCTGTATGGACTACCTGGGGACTACCTTAGGGTTGACTCATATGCAATAGAAGGGGGGGGTAAGGCTTGGCAAGTAGATTTTATCACCAAGTCAACTTGGCAGTTTAAAACTCCATTCAGGCAGCAGTGGCAGGCCTGGGGTATGTTTTAAGGTGCTATTTAAGTGGGTGGCACAATAAGTGCTGCAGGCCCACAGGTAGCATTTAATTTACAAGCCTGGGTATATGGTGTACCATTGTCCAAGGGACTTACAAGTAAATTAAATATGCCAATCAGGTGTATGCCAATCAAACCATGTTTAGGGGAGTGAGCACAATCACTTTAGCACTGGTTAGCTGTGGTAAAGTGCACAGAGTCCTATGGCCAACAAAAACGAATTCAAGAAAAAGTGGAGGGTAAAAGGCAAAAGGTTTGGGGATGACCGTGCAGAGAGGGCAGGTCCAAGAGTTAATGCAACAAATGAAATTCAAGCCCTTTTTAATAAATTCCATCTCGCAGACACAACTGATGAATGATAACGCATTGCAATGTGATAAAGTGGTAAATACTTTGCAATTATTGTATATGAATCCAATAACCCTTGCAAGTTCCACAGCCCAAAAACCAAAACAAGACTCACAGCTCCAATCTCACAGACACAAGTGATGTATAATAATGCATTGCAATGTGATAAAGTGGTAAATACATTGCAATTATTGTACAATGAATCTAATAACCCTTGCATGCTCCAAAGCCCAAAAACCAAAACTAAACTCACAGCTCCAACAGAATACATTGTAAAGATCTACCCGAACAATGACTTGTTCAGTACTCACATCCCCCTTACACCGATGTCATTTCCTAACAGACATACAAGGAGTTGCCATAGGCTCTAATACTGGTGCCACACCTTCTTGTGATACACAATATACTTAAATATAATGCTTTAAAATGCACCTTATATAATATCTTATAATCCTTGGGAGCATGCAATCCCTTTATAAAATCCTGTATCTAAATTCCTTATTATAGGCGGCTTGTGACATCTCTAATCACCTGTATTAACGAAATTATGTAACCGCTCAACTGTAATAACTTATTACAGTTGATTTCTAACATCACAATAACAGCTGTCAGAGCCAGCAGCCGAGGGAAAAGGCGGGTCTCAGAGCATAATTAAAGGTGCACAAAAAAAAAAGAAACATGGTTTTCCTTCTTCTAGCTGAACAGTGTTAAACAGCATGGAGATATGTATGGCAACATATTTATTTTTTCTGTGCTTTAAGTTATGATTGCCCCCCTCTGCATATTCTGAGCTAGTGTTTCCTTTACAATCTAATTCTATTAAACTGCTTCTAATATTTTTTCTAACAAATATCTATCGGCTTTTTAGTGTGTTTTATTTTGCACTAGAGATTCTAATTTTACTCTTCATATTTATAAGCATCTCTTTCATACTAAAGAACAGCACATTAAGGATTTAAGTGATATTTGGGAAAAGTTATGGTGTAACTATATATTATAAGGAATAAAGTAAGGATAGTGTAGTCGCCTTGTTGTTCCATTACATTTTAAAGGAACTCAGACTTTGGCATAGTTCCTCTATATGGTCACTAAACATCTTGGTGACTTCCAACATCTTTATAATATACGACAGGGGGTACTTCCTCCAATATAGAATATATGGGATTCAACAATTCCTGTATAAAAAAACATCTTGAATTTCATTATAATCGGCGACTTATTAGGCACCCAGTCGCTATACTGTAATAATGTATTACACTTGATTTCTGAAATCACAATGCCTATTGCCAGAGCCAGAAGCTGGGTAGAATAGCAGGTCAGGTCATGGTGCATACTTAAAGCAGCTGTTTAAAAAACAAAAACCAGACATTGCTTTTCTTTCTTGTGCTCTGTTTTTCTTTCTGTACATTGACAAGAAAACAGGAGCTATGTATTGCACTATTTGGGCAATTATAGAAAAGCTAGAATCCTTCTGAAAGTTTCTGCTGCACCTTTGTTTAAAAAACTAACTATAATTAAACTGCTTCTAATATCTTTTTGCTAGAAACATCTAACAGCTTTTTTGTTGTGTTTCATTTTGCACTAGAGATTCCATTTGTATTCTTCCTGTTTGTAAACATGCTCTCTCTTTCATATGAAAGAGATACGTACCAAGGATTTAAATGGTTTGTGGGAAAGGTGATGGCGTGACCATATATTATAAGGAATAAAATACCCACAGTCTCATGCATGATAAGGATATTGCAAGTCACCTCGGAGTTCATAACCTTATAAAGGAACTCCTCAGGGACTTGCAATATTCTTATAGCATACAGCCGGAGGTGCATTATCGCATAAATATTGCATGGGAATCTGAAATATTACTATAAAAACCCATCTCTAGTCACCTGCAATAAAGAACAGATGTTGATGCTCAACTGTAATAAAGTATTACAGTTGAGTTCTGTCATCAAAATGTCTGCTGCTAGAGCCATCAGCAAGTGTGAAAGGCAGTCATGGGGCGTAATTGCAGCAGCAGTTTAAATGTGTGAAACACGAATTGACTTTTCTTTCTTCTGATATAATTTTCTAAAATGAAATGCACTCAGCAGAAAGGAGATATTCATGGCAACATGTTTATTTTTGTCCACGCTCTACAAGAAAGAATCACTCCATGATTCAACACAGCATCTTTTAATTTGACTTACAAGAATCTGATCCTAATATCTGTTGTTAAAAATGATTAACTGCCTTTTGGTGTGTTAAATTTCAAAGTACAGATTCTTTTTGTATTCTTCATATCTGAAAAGAACATGAACACATTTCTGACTGATGGTGTGACCAGGTATTCTAAGGAACAAAAGACCCTCTACTATGCATTAAAGGGATATTGCAAGTCACTTGGAGTTCCATGACCTTATAAAGGAACTCAACCTTCAGCTTCACTCCTCTGTATGATCGCAGAACTCCTTGGTGACTTGTAACATCCTTGCAATATATGACAGGGGGTATTTATCCCATATCAAATATGAGGGGCACCATTATGTGTCTAAATGTGCCTGTTCTGTATGAACAAGATAAAATGTTAATTTCTTAAGTGGGTGAAAGGCACGGGAGGAAACAAATGTGTGATTTCGGAGCTCTGCTGATATTTTGGAACAATAGAAGAAAAGTAATTTTAGCAGCCAAGAAGTTCTGAAAAAATTATACTTTCCCTGTCTAAAGCATCAGCAGATAATTATTATTGGTCTGTCTGCAGTTGGCATGTCAGTGTTGCTTTAATGAGGTGTCAAACACTGCTCTCAGAGCAGAGACAATGGCTTGGACATGGCAGTATGGCATGGGGAAGGAATGTGACACAGCTTAACCAAAGAACGGTTTAGGGGTATCTAGGAACTTGGCCAACTTAAAAGGGACCATGGAGAGACTTGTATGTTTATAATTTAGTGATAAGGGAAGCCTGGAGAAGAATGGTCTTTTGATCCCAAACATAATTTGGCTTCCTGGCTCTAAGTTCAGTGGAAAGGGTGTTGGTCCAAACTAGTTTGGAGTATTTCAGTGGGAAAGGACTGCCCATTCCCTTAAACAGACCCAAGGTGTGCGAAAAGACGCCTCCAAGGGCAGGAAAAAGTTGCTATGTTGGATTTGACTGAAAATAGTGCACTGTGGGATAGTTTCCAGTGCAGCAAATAGGGTGTGCTGCAAAATTGGGAAGTCTTGCTCTCGGATCTCTTTGCTCATTGGTCAGGGAGTGGGTAGGAGTCATACTCATCCACTTTCTAGTGAATTGAACAAAAGTAGCAGCTCACCCCAAGCATCTCAGAGCACTTTCTGGAGCTGTAGAAGAACAAATGAGGGCTAGACCTGCTGTCTATAACCTATGAGGAGATAAAGGGCTGGACCTGCTCCCACTTGTACCCAGGACAAAGAAGTGGACTCCAAGGTTTAGTTGACTGATCTCCTCTGTGGCTACAGGGACATAACATTCTTTAAGAGGCCTTTTTCTTGGCATTACCAGTGGACTAGTTACAACTGGAACTGGGCTCAGCCTTGCTGGTGGCCTCTGCCAGAGTGCATCCTGGCTCCTAAGTGCTGTCTCAAAGGTCCTGGGAGCCTTAGAAGTGGACTAAGCCTAAGCAGAACTGACCCTGATAGTCTGAAAACTTGGGACCTGGGAAAAATATTGTACTTCCAAGACCTCCGTCAGTGAGACCTTGCAGCAAAGATGTCCGATTTCAAAGGACTTCATTGGATATAACCTTAGTCTTACCTCACTGGATGATTTTGAGCTCCAAAAAACTCAGTCCGAAGTCAATAGGTAGAAATCTTGACAGGGCAAAGGGGCAAATTGTGGCCGCCCAATGAGAGGGCTTTGGCTGCAAAAGTTGAATTTTCACACTGAGAGTTTTTTCTGCCAAAACCAATGGGTTTAGCAAGATCTCATTCTGCAGCTGCAGCTATCCAGATTCTAGGGGACTTTGTTGGATACAGCCTGCAACTTTGCCTGCTGGAGGGACAAAGACTCGGTAAGAAGGTTAAAACTTTGATGGCCGACTTGATGTATCTGACCTGCACCCCATTGCAGTCGGCCTCAAATTGTGCCTTTGTCCTGGTCAACCATGAACAGTGACTTCTAGTTGGTGCTTTACTTTTTCTTGGTGATTATTGCCTTAAAACTTTAAAAAGTCATCACTCGTCCTTCTGATTGGATTTTTGTTTTTTAGTGTAACTTTTCTAATTACACTTTTCATATTTTGTACAACTTGGCTGTGGGATGTTTCTTGTGTTGTGTTATGACTTTATGACTGTTTAGTGTTGCTAAATCCTTTGCACTTTTAGGTAAGTTAGGCCTGTGTGCTCTGTGCCATACATACCAGGAGTTGCAACCATGTTTAAATTATTGAAACTTTGTGTTTTGTCTGAAAAGATTTTTCAAATTATTATTTGGAGAGGTCTTGTATACTCCACAACTAAAAAACTATTTTCTTACACATTCTCCCCATATAGAGACACCATAACATATTAGTGAGGCTATAAAACACCCAGAAATATTCAATAGGGCACTAAATGAAAACATATTGGCAAATGGATGCTCCCAAAATACAAAATAGTGTTAAACGCATATAAGCACCATTGCTACAAACAAAACTTTAGACAGCCCACATGCACTCAACCATTCACAGCAGTGCGCCTACGTCATCTATATGTTAAAACAATGCTATCCAAACAACTCCATGTATACATTGCGTTATTCAGACCAGCCTACTCAATCAATAATAGTAGCTTGTTTTTTTGTAATGCTTCATCCTGCACCTCTGCCATTACTAAACGCCTTAAATAACTCAATTTCATGGTACTCAGGGGCTTATTTACAAACCCTTGCGCCATTGGTACCTCACTTTTTCCCATATTAAAAGTGACGCTCTGGTGGCGCAAGGGACTTGTAAATAAGCCCCTCAAGTTTGCTGAGATTGGAAGAATCAAAGATGGGATTAATCTTGCCAAGTCTCACCACACCACGCTTCAATACCCACTTTGAAATAAATATAATATACTTTAAAAAGTGATGCTTTCTAACAATACAACATATCACTAACTCATACCAATGACTGAAAAAACTGAAGAAATTATGCAGTCCATGCATACCCTCTGCTGCACACCATGTCTTCACAACTATGCATCTTGCAATACCAACCTGCTCCAATAGCACATCTTTGAAGAGATCCGTCATACATATGCAAGCATACATACAAGCTCACAAAGAACCAAACAAACACAGACACACAATCATACATACACCCAAACACATACAACATTGATACCTTGTCACCATGTCTATGATCAATCAAAACCCATAAACGCAAATTGAATGACACTCAATGCAGCAGAGAGTTGTACAAGACAATACAAATGAAAGAACCATGATATAAATGCTGAGTAGGGCTAACATAATTTTTATCACACCAACATAATCTTGCATAGTTTCTGAGTATTGGCCTCTACCTTTCAAGTGCAATTCTGTTTTCTGATTCATTTTAGGGAAATGTTACTGTGTGTGAAAGAAGATGGGTTTTGCCAAGTGACTAAGAGAGTACCATACCACCACTTTGAACTCCAATCACTATATTGTTCACATTTATCTAATGTACGGGCAGATGTATCCACACTATGCGCTGGTGCAAAGGCACAAAGTGTTGATTTGTTATTTACGTTTCAGTGCCAAAACTTTTTTTTTCCTCATCCAAGATGCCTACAAGTAATGCAAAGCAGTGCCTTGTGTTACATTGTATTAAGGAGGCATCCCATGGGTGGTACCTGGGTGTTCAAACTCTGTCAGGAATGGTTTTTGATGAAAAGCCCTATCCAGTAACATTTGTAGAAAGTGCTTTGCAACAAAAATAATGCCTCCTTGAGGCTGGCATTAACTTGGAGAAACGATTTTATTTCATCTAACTTTTCAAAATTTGCATGTGTGCTGCACTTTAAAGCACACATACATTGTTTGAAAAGTTTTAAAGTATGTCTTTGCATAGTTTTTTCGTACTGCAAGGTACTCTTCCAATACAAAGCCTAAGGTACACATCACACACTTATTTTTTTTTTTTTTTTTTTTATTGATAAAGTTTTATATAGCGCGAACAAGATCCCGAGGGATAACAGAGCGCTTTACAATAGGATGGAAGAGAGGGCATGAATGCAATAACGAGCATCAATTGGGAAAAAGAAAATAATACAATAAACAGGTGTAAGCGAACAACGAAGGGGGGTAATAATATGCAGTAATGCAATATCGAACTCCAATTGGGAAAAAGAAGATAGTACAATAACCAGATGTAAGCGAGGAACGAAGGGGGTTAATAATATGCAGTAATGGGGCGCCGTATCAAAATGGAAGTACAATGGTAATAGGAACAAAGTCAACGATCAAGTGGGCCTAGTCCTTTTAAGGTAAGAATTTACTCATTAGGAATCTTTTGGCTTCCAATTTGAATGTCGTAGTCGAGGAGAGTCTGCGTACTTCCGGTGGAAGAGAGTTCCATATCTTTGGGGCAGCTCCGGAGAAGGCACGGTGACAAGTTCTCTTTTTGCTAAGGATGAGTGGTTTCAAGAGGAAAGCAGTGGCGCTTCTAGATGCTCTCCCCCCACTGGATAGTTCAAGTTTTTGCGCCAGGTACCTGGGAGTATTGAAGTGAAGGGCTTTGTGCTCCAGAACTGCAATTTTTAACTGAATTCGTGCTTCATAGGGTAGCCAATTGAGAGATTTTAGTACTGGGGATATGTGCTCATTTCTTTTGGAGCCAGTGACCAGTCTAGCCGCGGTGTTCAGTGAGGCCCTTAGGGGAGCCAAGGCGTATTTGGGAAGGCCACAGAGGGTAGCACTGCCATAGTCTAGTCTCAGCAGGACAAGCGCTTGGACCACCTGCTTGAAATCATTTTGTGGTAGGAAAGGTTTGATATTTCTAAGAGTCCTCATCAAATGGTTGGCTCCCTTACATACATTGTTGATATGACTTTTCATATTCAGGTGCTTGTCCACGGTGACTCCGAGAGATTTGGCTGAGTCTATGATGATCAGAGTGCAGTTGAAAGCGGTGAGGTGAGTCAGCCAGAGATTTAGGTTGGGGATGTGGTTCGGTGGGGAGATGAGCAGGAATTCCGTTTTGGAGGTGTTGAGCAGGACATGGTTCTTGGTTAACCAATTGTGCGTGGATGTTAGGATAGAGTTGAGTGAGATGATGTTTTCTGGGGATGAGATTTTCAAATAGAGTTGTGTATCATCAGCATACATGTGGAAGAGAATGTTCGTGGAATTTAGAGAGTTAGCTAGAGGTTCCAAGAAAAGGTTGAAGAGGATAGGAGAAAGGGCGGACCCTTGGGGGACCCCCATAATTACTGGAGAGGGCTGGGAAAGAGAGTGATTTGCCTTGACTCTTTGTGATCTGTGATGAAGGAAGGATGAGAACCATTGCAGCACCAGATCCGAGAAACCCATTCTGTTTTGCAGGATTGATAGGAGGTTGTCATGATTGACCGTGTCGAATGCTGAGGAAAGGTCAAGGAGGATCAGCACACAGGAATCATTTTGGTCAAGCATTTTCAGAATGTCATCCATAACGTGTGTGAGAGCCGATTCGGTGCTATGCCCCTTCCGAAAACCGGTTTGATGCTGGCCTAAGAGTTGGTAATTCTCTATGTGAGCACAGAGTTGGGATAGTACACATTTTTCTAGGAGTTTCGCTAGGGTGGAGATGTTGGAAATGGGGCGGAAGTTGTTGAGATCAGATTTGTCAGTGTTGTTTTTTTTTTTGTATAGGTGATACCTGGGCTGCTTTTAGGCAATTAGGGATCATGCCCTGTGATAAGGAGGCGTTAACAATCCTTGTCCAGGTGGGGATGAGTGCATTCTTAATCTCTTTGAAGATGGCCGGAGGCAGCGGGTCACCGAAGTGGTTGGAAGGGTTGATTGTCTGAAGAATTATGTGGATGTCTTTTTCACTGAATGGGGTAAAGGTGCCCCATGACGCATTATTCTTGGTGTTCTTGAAGGTCGAGTTGCATTTTTCAAAGTAATCAAGGGGTGAGGCGGCACTAGTGGGGGGTAATAGAGTCTTCTTAGAGGCGAGGTCAGTGGAGATGAGTCTTGACTTCTCCGTGAAGAAAGCATCAAAATCTTCGCAGGAGGGTGGGTTGTCAGTTAATATCCAACAGCAAGTGCGTGATGCGAGGCAGCATAAAAGGGCACCAGCCCTCAGGAAGAGAGCAGCAATGCCATAGTTCAGTTGTGTAGATATGGTGCAGTCCTTCCCTCTCCTTCTAGCGCAATGCAACACAGCATCAACTGCTGTAGAGTTTAGTAATTCTTCCTACTATTTCACCACCATCGTTAGGAAGTGGGGCATTTTGGGTAGGAGAACTGGTATTGGAAGCTTGTTAAAAGTGTGACACGCCAATGTCTGCTTGTAAATTTGTGTTCCAAGTGGTATATGTTCATTCAGAACATGAGGTAAGAGCAGCCTATAATTGTGAGATTGTCCTACAAATGATATGCTAGTCACACTGCTCTGTATTACATGTCACAGCTAATATGGGTAAGTGTCACAGTTTGTAGAGTAAGAGTACATTTGGCAGGTCAATTATTGTATGACTCATTAATCACCGATTGATAATTGGTGCTACATGCACTATAATAATCTAATTTGCCTGCGGATTATTTAACCAACAATCTGGTTGCGAGTTATAGTTTATGGGAAATAGCGAGTTTTGCAAACGTCATAAAAAGTGTGACGTGCAAACACTTTTTTTGTGGATTTGTGCAATTGCAAGATGCGTGACGTTTTTCCTTATTACGTTCGTGTTACGTTTTCTGACCACTCTGGGGAGATGCTGCAAGATGTGGAGGCTGGTGGGTGCTGGTGGGTGGTGGCAGTTCATGGAGAATGTAGCACAGAAACACCTGCTTGTAGAATTGTGCCCAAGGGCTGTTTCTTGAAGAATATGCACTCGAGAAAAAAATGTCTCTGCACTCGAGGCAGCCATATTTCCCTGCTTTGTGTGATTTATATGTCTAATCACGTGCCCCGATGTCTAAATAACACAAAAGCATAGTTCACATTTCTTATCCGTTATTGTGACTTTTATCAACTTGGTCCTATTTAAAAATACGTGGAGAAGAGCATGACATGATTCATAGTTAAAATCAGGAGCAACTTGATATAACATGCACTAAGTGACAGGATCGGATTGGCCTACTGGGCAATCTGTCAGTGCCGGTCTGACAGGTCAGTGTGTGGGCTGGATGCTTGGCTGTTTGTGGGCCTGCTTTATGGTCTGGTGGGCCGGCTTTTCTCTGGGATTGCAACAAACGTGCCTGTAGCAAGCACGAGTGCATGCAGGTGCCTATATCTTGCAAAACACCTGTGCAGCGTGTCTTCACAAGTTCAAAACTGCCCTGGTTTGCTCATGTAGGCCACTTTTATAGCTACCTGTTTCGCTAACGTCGGGCACTTTTACTTTAGTGTTTCCGAGTCTTCATTCGGTCCCAGTTCGTCCCTGCCAACTGATGAAAAATGTCATATGGGCATCCCCACTAATGACCACTGAGGGCGTCTGTGCAAACTGATGATCTCTGCACCGGTGCAAACAGAGGTGCAGTTAAACGTTTTCACGTTACGGTAACACAGCCACTGTACATAAATGTTACAGCTTGTCGAGGACGGTGAGATTTGGCAAGTTTTTTAAAGTCTAACATAGGCTATGTCCTTTTTCCTTCTCCCCCTTTCCCCTTCTTTCCTCCACCTACCTCTTCTATCCTTCTCTAAAATTGCATAAAATGCTATTGCTCTTTTCACACGTAAGATGACTTAGAGTACAAAGTATTGTGAATATGTTGTAATGCCTTATGTTATATTGATTCACATATTTTTCAACTTCACTATGCTTTTTTTGGGGGGAGTTTATTCTACTTCTTCTAGAACCTATTATTACATGCGTTAATGCACTGTATTCTATTTATTATGCAATAAAGCAATCCTAAACAAAAAAGTCAAACATCACAGAACCTTTAGAACTTATGATATTGCATAAAAATGCGGATTACTTGTTAATTTAAATTGGTAGTCCTATGGCGGAAACAGCATGTAGTCGCAATTGGCAATTATTTCCTTGCTGTTTTCACTGGCGTCCACCAGGTGGTGAAAAAGAGCTAGATTTGTACTAACAGAAAACAATTGGAAAAAAACATACAGGGTGTAGAAATGGCTTAGCATAATTAAATGGAACGATTTAGAAGGCCAGCACAGTCCCACAATTCATAATTGCAGCATTACTTGACAGGTGCAACTGGAGCTTAATTGCAGAGTAACATCATTCCAAGAGGCATTCAAATAGATGTTGGAAAATATTTTTCACCCAGGTAGGCAGGCATATATCACGTTGACATGCAGGACACAGTATGTCAGATAAAAACACGGAGTCTGACCTTTCCAATTTAGATACAGATACAACTATCTCACACTTTCCCTTCTGCTCTATGATATCGTCCGTTTTCCAATGTTAAGTGACGAAAAAAGGAGAGGATGGCGATTGTCATTGTCCTTAGTTCATGATGAAGAATAGATAGTAAACATGTACAGAGTGCTTTACGTTAACTGGTGGTTTAAGATCATGTTCTTGTATGTCAGAATAGTTAGAATGCAATATTTTGCAAGTAACTGTCTTCCAACCTACCATGTTGATTGATCGATTAAGTTTATTGATCAGTTAATTAAAACTTTTACAGTTAAAAAACTTTAGAGCAACGCCAACGGCACAGAACTTCATAGATGCTTATCAATTCTTAAAATACATTAGCGCAATGCATCAAGTGCAAATAGTAGCAAATCTAGACTTTATCGCAGGGCATATAGACAACAAATGAGCCAGTCTGCACTTAGCAGCTGTGCAAATAAGTCAACATAGTTTTGTCTATTATCAAAAGTCCACAAAGTGCTTTTAGGGGCATATTCACAAGGAGCTATCGCCGAATTAACGGCACTTTATCGCAGCCAAAGTCGTGATAAATTTACCCCCCCATTCACAAGCCAGTGTTAACAGCCCACAGCACCAGTTTACCCGCGATAGCAGCCGCAAAAAACATTGCCACAGATGACCCGCGCAACTATCGCTAATGAGATGCAGAGTGGGCGTTCCCGTGCCAAAAGGCGCGACAACATCACACCTCAACATTCACAACGACCAGCCACATCGGCGATAAAAACACAAAACAGGGTGGCCTGAGGCGTCAAGATGGCGGTCGCACTCTAAGAGTGCTACGGACCCCCTCCGTCATCCGCCTTGTATCCGCCCGTCTGCAGCTGCCATCCGATCCTCCTACCTGCCCACGGAGGTTCCCTGTCCCCCCAGCGCTGCTCTGATCTCCTTCGTCGCTGGGTCCTGAGCTCCCGCCGCCCTGTTTGGCCTCCTTCCTCCTGAGACCTGGGGACTGTAAAATGGCGGCCTCCGCTGCGTCCCGTCTCCGATCCTGAAGTGTCTGCCCTGACGGTCCGCTGCCCTGCTCCCCTTCCTGCTGCAGGATAGCGGTCGTAGCTGACCTGGGTCCGCTTGCTGCCTCTCCCGCCTGAGATCCATCCTGGGGTTGCACCCCCTCGACATCACCTTCCCGCGGCATGCTGGCGCCCGGGACCGCGACTGAGGAGCGTGAGAGCCCACTCCCCTTCCTGACCGGTGCGAGGGGAGCGGATGTGGCCCGACTGCCTTGGTGACTCCCTCCTGGCCCCAACGGGGACTTCAGCGAATGTCTGGTGACTCCCGGTGGGGCCCGGTCCCGGGTCTGTGCGGGAGCATCTACCCGGTGAGTGGGGCTGCGCCAGGTTCAGCTACCATTGTCGGGTAGCGGCGCAGGGGATCAGGCGCCAGCCCTCCCGCCCCCCCATCCCCCTCGCTGAATTGTGCCCTCCACCCTTGTGCTGGTGATCCTTCTCCGGGACGACCCATCCCCTGCGGCTGGAGGCGAGGACATGGGGGCCCGTGGAGTCGCCTTGTCCCCCCCGGACGCTGTGTCCCTCCATCCACTGTGCTGGGGTGATGGACTCGGCCCTCATCATGGCCTCTCACTCCACATGAGGTCCTCCTCCTTTTAAGACCTGCCGGCACCAGCATCTTCACGCTAGGACAGCGGGCCCAACCCTGCCTGGGCCCCTACTCGTCGTAGGGTGCTGCGGCCTCACCCCGGCTTTTAAGCTTCACTGGCTTCCCAGGACAACAGGGGCCGCCCGAGGCCTCCATCTGCAAGCTCCCGGTGAGTGGGGTTGGAGTTGGGGATCGGCTGCCGTGTCGGGTGGCGGTGCGGAGGGCCGATGCTGGTGTTCCCGTCCCCCTCTCTCCCTCACTGACCTGCCCTGCCTCCCCCCATGCCACGGCTCCTGCCTGGGGGCGCTTCTCTGCTTGTGTCTGCCTGTGGGCGCGAGGTGGGCCTACCTGGCTGCCCCTGCCTCGTGGTGGCCCCCTGCCAGTGCTGGGCTCTATGTGGGGGCTAGGGTCTTGACCTGCGGGCTCACCCCCCCAATATCTGGAGGTACCTTCCTTCCCCCCCCTTGGACTCCTGCTTTGGTCGATGGACCTCTCCGGCTGGGGGGTGATCTCGGCCATCTCTGTCGGGCGGCACGGGGCCTTGATACCGGCCTCCCCTCCCACTTCCCACCTGCCTGAGTCCTGTCCCTGATCCGCCCTTGGGATCAGAGTTCGTTGTCCGCCTTCGGCCACAGCCATCGAGCGGCGTAGGACCCCTGCACTCTGTGGGTTCGGGGTGGTGGGAATAGGTCTTGGCTGATTGCGACGGGGAGCCGCGGACTGGTTCCCCCTGCTTTCCCCCCCTTATCGATCCACTGACACCCATTTCGGGCCGGGGGGTGGTGCTTCCCTACCATCGACTGTCATATCGGACGGAGGAGAGAAAGGGGTCCCCAGAATCTTGCTGTTTGGTCCCTCGGGATCAGGGGACTCGGGAGGAACGGCCTCGACGCCCGGGCCCAAGTATTGACGGCTTGGGTGCTGGCCCCTCCCTTCCTGAGACTGCTGGCCACCAGGCCGCCCCCCTGTCCGACTAGATGCCAGGGGCCTGTATCCACGGTCGTGATGGGTAGGGACTGTGCGCCAAAGACACCTGCTCCACAGACCCAAACCAAAATGGACCAATACACCACCAATGACCGAGATCCTGGAGGGGGGCGTCGGGTGCTCCCACTCCCGCTGGAGGGGACCTCTCCACTATTCTCCAGGCAATTGGCGCCTCTCAGGCCTCGGTGGAGGGCAAGATCGGCGAGGTGCGGGTGGACGTGGCCCTTATCCACCAAGACCTGCGTAATGCCACAGCCCGGATCTCGGAGGCAGAATCGCGCATCTCCACAGCCGAGGACGAGATAGGCCAACTGAAGACCCAGGTGGCACGGTTGCAGACTCAGACCTCAGAACTGCACCGTCGGGCCGAAGATGCAGAAAACAGATCAAGAAGGAATAACCTGCGCCTCATAGGCTTGCCTGAGGGGGTCGAACAGGGCCGAACAGACACATTCGTGGAGACCTGGGTGAGATCCTGGATACCTAAAGATGCCCTCTCTCCACGGTTTGCGGTCAAGCGCGCCCACCGCTCCCTGGCCCCCCGGTCTCCGCCTGGGGCTCCACCCTGGCCCATCATCATGAGGATCCTCAATTTCCGAGACAGGGACGCCATCCTTAGGGCGGCGCGGATGCAGGGCCCCGTGAAATACCAAAACAGCACGATTATGCTTTTCCCGGACTATACAAGAGAAGTGCAGGCCCAACGATGAACATACGATGATGTCAAACAGAAGCTCCGTAATCTGGGTCTGCGCTATGGTCTCCTCTTTCCGGCCCGGCTCAGAGTGGTTTTCCAGGATAAGACACACTTTTTTGACACCCCTCAGGTGGCCTGGACTTGGCTCACGGAGGAGCGCCCCCTTCGGACTTGTCCCACCTCCCCCCCTGGCCAGAGGAAGTCTACACAACCCCAGCCACCCCTTCCCAAGCCACAGCTGCGCCGCACTCGGTCCCGCAAGAAGGGTGACCGGCAAAATGGGGCGTCACGATCACCTGATGCAATGTCCCAGTTGCCCATTTCCTCTGAACTGCCTCGGGTCTCTGGGAACCACAGCCTGACCGGTTCCCTGATCGATCTGAGCCTTGTCCCTGACCCCTCCGAGACACTGCACCCTGCCATCTCTGACTTGTCTAGGAGTCCCGCACTTCGGGGAACTGGGGAGGATGATGGAGTCTGACCCTGAAGCTCCGCAGGCCTGGAACCACAAATCGTTTCTTAAGTTCTACTGCAGCTGTTGACAATAGATTATCCGACTGTATGGAGGGGTCCATCATCGCCACGAATCTGCCCTGCTAATCGTTTTAGCTTAGCACTTAGACTAGTTTCTCGTTATTGTTATTATTATTGGTTTTTGTTAACCCCTTTTTCAGGGCGACAGATGCTTCATTTCCGGAAGTATAGGGTGGGGGGTGTTGGGGGAAAGGGGGGGGGTGGGAGGGCCGTTGCCTTCTGGTTTCTTTTTCTTCTTGGCCTCATTCGGGCCATTGTTTTTTGTTTTCCAAGACAGCTCATTGCACACATACGCCATTGCCGATGACAAGAGACCTACCGCAACACACGAGCCATACCCTTACACTCTGACTCTGACATGTCACCTTCCCTGGGACCCGGGACCCTTCGCACTTGTCCATCCATGCACCACCCACTCCTTTGATGCCGCCTATTGGTAGACCCCTCCATATTCTGTCGTGGAATGTCAATGGCTTATTAGACCGTATAAAACGAACCGCAGTCCTTCGGAGTGCCCAACGCCAAGCGCCTGATATCCTTTTCCTACAAGAAACGCACCTCCTAGGAACTCACTGCACCTTTCTCGCCCGATACGGGTTTGATAGGGTCTGGCACTCTGGTTTCGCATGGGGCTCCCGGGGAACGGCCATCTTGATTCGTAGAGGTCTCCCCTTCACTCTGGTGCATGTGGTGACTGATACACAGGGACGATACGTGGCCTTAACTGGTAGGCTCGAGGGTCAACTTCTCAACCTCCTCTGTGCATACATCCCTCCCGCCACACTGTCCTCTGTCCTTCGGCACCTCACAACGATAATTTCTACTTTCCCTCAGGGTCTGACGGTCATTGGGGGCGACTTCAATGTGGTTATGCAGCCTTCTCTTGACACAACAGGTGTTCCCTCCGAGTCACGACTTGCCTCTGCTAAGCGCCTTTCTGATTGGTCCTCTGCCCTGGGTCTCTGCGACGCTTGGAGGGTCTGGAACCCCCGCCGAGAACAATACATGCACACCTCCGCGGCCCACCATACCCACTCCCGTATTGACTTGGTCCTGTTGCCGGCCACCGATTGCCAGTTGGTATCTGGTGTTGCTATCCTCCCCCGCGGTATCTATGATCACTCCCCTATCTCCCTCCATCTGGGGCGTGCCCCCGGTGGAGTGCGCACGGTTTGGCGAATGAACGCATGGTTCTTACAAGATGCGGGCAGGAACTGAAGCAATACTTACTAATCAACAAGGGATCGGTTCCCTCCCCAGGCACACTGTGGGAAGCTGGCAAGGCTACCATGCGGGGCGTGGCCAGAGGTTTGGTCCACGCGAAGCGAGCAGCCCAGACCGCCCGCCTGAAACAGCTCGAGGCTCAGGCCGCACAGTTGGAATCGACTCCTGCCACTGCAGAGGGCGCTCGCTCCGCGAGACAGCTTGCGTTGCTCTGAGAGGAGATCTGTCAGATCTCCCTAAACTCGGCTAAAATGTTATGGCATTCCTCGGTGGCACGTGTATACAGATGGGGGGATAAGAACGGGAAACTGCTCCACAATTTGGTCTCCTATCCCAAAGCCAACTTAATAATCCCCAAGGTCTGCGACGTGGCCGGCACCCACCATTTTACCTCGCAGGCTATCGCCCAAGCCTTCGCGGGCTAATACGCCCAGCTTTACGCGGACCGGCCTCCCGAGGCATCCCTGACTGGCCTGTTGGAAGGGACCGGGGTTCATCTACCCCGCCTTGCCCAGACTGTCTCAGAGGATCTGGACCTCCCCCTTACCCCAGAGGAGATACATGGGGCCATTTCCCTCTTGCATTCCGGCAAGACGCCAGGGCCTGACGGCTACCCTCAGGAATACTACGCGGCCTACCGCGACTTGCTGGTTCCTCATCTAAACGATCTCTTCCGACACGTGGTGGAGATGGGGTCCTTCCCCCCGGAGACTGACGTGGCCACTATTGTGGTTATCCCTAAGACACAGCCACCCTCCCTCTTCTGTGCGGATTACTGCCCAATTTCCCTCATCAATACCGAGGTGAAAATCTTTGCCACTGCCTTGGCCCAACGCCTCCGCTCCCTCCTACACGAATTGGTCCACCCGGACCAATGTGGCTTTATGCCTGCCCGAGGTACCCGGCACTGCATACACCGCCTCCACCTCGCCCTCGCACACCGCCACCAGCTCACCCCGTACCTGGCCCTGCTTTTCATTGACTTTGAAAAGGCCTTTGATACGGTTGACTGGAGTTATTTGGAGGCTGTGCTGGATGTGATGGGATTTGGCCTCCCATTCAGGCGTTTTATTCGTGTTCTGTATTCCAGCCCTAAAGCACGGGTCCTGACCAATGGCGCACTCTCGGAGGCGTTTTCCATCCAGAGGGGCACCCGTCAGGGTTGTCCCCTCTCACCGCTCCTATTTGCGCTGGCGATGGAGCCCCTGGCTTGCCTCATACGCAATGATCCCCGCATCCGTGGTTGGACTTGGGACCCTTATCACGTAGACAAAGTCGCCCTGTATGCGGACGATGTCCTCCTTTTCCTAGCGGACCCCGAGGACTCTGGTCCACGTTGCTTGGAAGTCCTCCATGCCTTTGAGCGGGTCTCCGGCCTGCGGCTCAACCCGGCAAAGTCTACCCTGGTTCCCCTCAACCCATCGCGAGCCTGTTTCGACTGGCAGACAACTATTCCCTTGCGCAGACAGTCATTTAAATACTTAGGAGTTTGGGTGACCTTGCTCCCGGAGCTTGAGTGGGCCCTCAACCTTACACCCCTGGTTACCAAGGCCAAGGCAGACCTCAAAGGCTGGCAGTCCCTTCCTCTCAATCCCCTTGGCAGAAGTGCGCTCTTTAAATGGATGATTCTCCCCCGCTTTCTATACATTCTCCAAAACATAACCTTTCATCTCCCGGGGAGCTGGTTCCACGAGATTGATGGTCTGCTCACCCGGTTCTTGTGGAAGGGCGGACGGCCACGTATGGCCCTGGCTCACTGTCGGATACCCCCTTATGACGGTGGCATGGGTGTGACTAATCTCCAACTTTATTATTTGGCCACCAGACTTATTGTTGTTCATGACTAGTTTGCTGGCGGCTGGTCCGATCTGGCGTACCGGGTGGAGCTCCGGACTATGGACTTTCCAAAGCTCCAGGCCTATTTGTACGGGGCCCCCATACCACAAGTCCTCTCCACTGTCACTAGGGCAGTAGGGCAGTCTTATTGGCTTGGCGCACTGCCTTGCGCCATACGAGATGGGATGGGAGGCTCACCCAACACACACCCTTGTGGCATGGTATCTGGCTGCACGAGACTTCGACTCTCCAAGACTTTCGTCAATGGGACCAAATTGGGATTTCGCTCTTTGGTGACGTCTGGGTTGGGGATCATATCAGGGCCTTTTCAGATTTGTAGCAGCGCTACTCCCTTCACGTCTCCCAGTTTTACAAGTACCTGCAGCTTCATCACGCCCTCACTGTGCACATTCCATCAGCCACCTCCCTTCCTGAATTCAGTCCCCTCGAGGCCCAGGTTATGATGGGGAACTTAGGTAGAGGTGGGGTGTCACAGATCTATCGCTCCCTGATGAACAATGGCCCCGCGACCCTGGATTCGCTGCGTGCCCGCTGGGAGGGTTGGCTTGGCCCCCTGGAGGATGCAGACTGGCGGGACACTCTCATGGCTCCCAAAACGTTGACAACCTCCTCCAAACTACGCCTAATTCAACTCTTCTATCTACATACGGCGTATCTTACTCCTGCGCATCTGTACAGAGCTCGACTGCGCCCCTCCCCGACCTGTGCACGGTGCGAACACACCCCAGCTGATTTTTATCATGTGGTCTGGCAGTGCCCTACCCTTGCAGCATTCTGGGCGGGTGTGGAACTGGAGCTTACACAGACCTTGGGTTGGGCAGTGCCTCATGACCCACTACATCTCCTCCTGGGTGTGTTTGATGGACTGGATGGCTCTCGAGCCGATAAACGTTTCCTTGGGAGCGCAGTTGCGGTGGCAAAACGAGACATTGCGGCGGCCTGGTCTCAGGCCACACCTCCTACTGTACGGAAATGGCGTAGGGGGGTGGATTGGTGCGCGACCCCCGAGGAACCCCTCTTTGAGGCCCGGGGTTGTCCTGAAATGTTTGAAAAGATCTGGGGTAAATGGCTCAACCTATTGTCTTAATTGTTGTGTGTATTCATACCTATCCTGTTAGACTTATACAGGGGCCTACTTTAGGGCCCGATGCTCAGGTCTATGTCATCGCCTTTACTGTTAATGGTCCTCGAGGTACTGTGCTTGATTTTGCTGTCACTGCGAATATTTGTCTAAATATCAATAAACTTTATTATCAAAAAAAAAAACATAAAACAGGCGATAAGGCGCATTAGCACCAGGAAATCTACACCTGCTCTGACCTGGTGTAAAGTCGGACGGTAGCCAGCACCACAAAAGGGAGCACAGCCCAGGGCCACAACCCAAGGGCAACAGATGCCATGGAGCCACCCATCATGCGGCCCGGACACCCAAGAGGGCCACAACACCCACCGCCACCACCCCCAGGACCACCCCTCCCTGGCACCCCTCGACCAAAGACATGCCACATCAGCCACACCTAAACATGTACAAAATATTCCGCTTGATGCCGCACAATCACAACTGGTGACATGCATGTGTCGTCACAGAAATGAGCAGCACACATTCACTTTCGAAGCAACAAATGAAACTTTATTAAAATGAACAACTAAATGAAATGAAGACACATGGCCGCTCCCCTTGGGACAATACGTAGGTCACAGCCTGTAAGACAAAAAACATGATGAGAAGGTGTGTCCTGCGCACATCAGAGGACAGAGCGAGAGCGAAGGAGAGAGAGAGGAAGAGAGGGAGGGAGAGAGAAAGAGAGAGAGAAGAGAGGGAGAGAGAGAAGAGGAGAGAGAGAGGAAGAGAGGGAGAGAGAGAGAGAGGAAGAGAGGGAGCGAGAGATAAGAGGAGAGAGAGAGGAAGAGAGGGAGAGAGGAAGAGAGGGAGAAGAGGAGAGAGAGAGGAAGAGAGGGAGAGAGAGATAGAACGTGCCGCCCCAGCGCACCCAGGCCAAACTGCTCACCTGCTGCCACCAGTGTGTCCCCAACCATGTGCCGGTATGCATAGCAGGACCCCAGGTCACACATCAGAGTCAGAGCCGTCAGCTGAAACAGAGCCCAGATACATGACTGGCACAGTACACACACTTGCACAAGACAACATCACCTGCCCGCCCATGCACACCCAGGCAGAGGCACCCCAACCCCTCCCGCCTCCCATCGGAGCATGCCCAACCATGCACACCCAGGCCTCAATGCTCACCTTCCGCCACCGGCGCGTAGACAGGAGTTCCCACCACGTGCCGCTGCAAGCCACAAGCCTGGGGCCCGCGGATATGGCACCCTCCACATCATGCAGCCCCGCTCCGCAGGCCACCAGGTCTCACGTTTGGTGCTGCGTCTTGATTACTCCATGGCAGAGGACATACCAGTGCACCCGGCACCATTGCAGGCTGCACACCCGCTCATCCCAATGGGTGCCACCAACTCTGGGATCCCGGAAGCGACGCCACGGGGCAGTAGGCCCCGCTGCCCGTTGGCTCTGGCCTACACTGCGGTCCAGCAGGGCACACAAAACCTGAGCTGTCCGGACGCCGGGACGGGGCATCATCGCAGGCTGCACACCCGCTCAGCAGCTCAAGGTGCCACTGACTCAGTGCACCCAAAGTCACCGTCCCGTGGTGGGGTGCCTGTGCCGTCCGCAAGGCCTCGGATGCCACTAACTCTGTGCAACCCCAGTCTGCGCCACGTGGTGGTAGGCCCGTGCCGTACTCAAGGCCTCGGATGCCACTAACCCTGTGCAACCCCAGTCTGCGCCACGTGGTGGTAGGCCCGTGCCGTACTCAAGGCCTCGGATGCCACTAAGCCTGTGCGCAACAACTCATGGGCCCTATATGAGTGCGAACCGTGGAGCGTCCGTCATCCAGTCACCACCGGAAGAGGGGAATGTGATGTCGTCGGCCCCTTATATTGGCGGAGTCACATGGCCTGTGACGCCTGTGCCGGATGGGTGTGGTGTGTGTGAAAACCTGCCCTCAGGGAGTGGCTGTGACATGCTGACAACTAGACCAGTGACCTGCAAACCACCAGCGAGTACGGCAGCGACGGCTAGCAATGAGGGCCCCCCCTCGGGGCGTAAGCGGAGTGGTCTGGCCTGCCGTACGCAGACCAGCGCAGGGCTTGCAACAATGACTCGTGGGATCTGGGCGTGGTCCAGTCCATGCCCGGACAAGGAAGTGACTGATAAGTGTGTCCCTGTTGTAGTGTTCACGGGACCCGGTACCCAAAATGCAATGTCTCATCCTCTGACTGGCATCCTACAGGATGAACATCATTGACGCAAGGGAAGGCACTGTCCCCACATTCATCCACACATCCATACATGAATGACGTAAGACATTACACAGCAGTGCGTCACTGGATGTTTATTTGCATATCCAGTGCAGTCCTGCAGCTGGAGCGGTACAGGGCAATGCCGAGCACACTACACAATATGGGCCCGTGGAGGGCCAGCCAGTGTACATCCGGTGATGACCTGTACTGCGGAAGGGGAAGGGTAAAGTCCGCAGTCTGTCCGCCGTGTCAATGGTCGTCAAACAGGATGTGGCAGTCCATGTCACTGTCCAAGGTGAGTATATCAGAGTGTATCGGGGGTCAGTGGTAGGTCTTGAGGCCATGTGCGGCACCAAGCAGAAACAGGCAAGGTGGCGGACATGAATGCTAGTACCTCCTTCTGATCTCAATCCCATCCACGTCCTCGTCCCTGGATGTGTGCTCTGCCCCACCTGTGGGTGTTGCAGTACCTGCTGCGGCACTGTGTGCCACTGACACATCAGGGGCCGGATGAGGATTGTCGGCCGCACTGTGTGGATACGCCTGCCGCACTGGGAGGCACTGACACACCAGAGGGCGGAGATATGGATGGTGTGGGGGCAGCAGCATTCCTCATCGCCACGCCTTGTGGCAGCAATGCCATGATGAAGACATGCAGGGCCTGGTAGATCCCAGCTACATTTCGCTGATGTGCAGCGGTGGCTGCCATCCTTTCCGCCTCCATCCGCACCAAGTCCTCCATGAGCCTCCGCATGTGTGCCAGCACACGGCTGGCATCGCTGGGGCCACTTTGAGCAGACAGGTATTCCTCCCTCCACGTCATGACTCCAGCGATGTCAGTCAGGGCTCGTTGGAGACCATGGGGCGGACATAGACACCCAAGGATGGCGTCCAGTTTGGTAGCCATGAGGTCGAACCCCACCCGCACCTGCTCGGCCGTCTCCCTCTGGCCCTCCAGAACACTGTGTTGGAAGGCCTTGTGTTGTACCTGGGGGTCTTGGGAGAGTGCTGGGGCTGTGGGTGCCTCCTGCTGGCTGGTTTGGGTGGTGGGTGGGGTCTCATCGATGTAGCTGGGCTGCCCTGATCCTAGAGGTTGCTGGCGGATGAGGTCAATGATGTCTTGGATGGTTTGGGTGTCGATGCTGGTGTTGTCCTCCTCCTCATCATCGGTGAAGAGTGGCTGTGACTGCTCTGCAGGAGGTGTTGACGGTGCCCCTGCGATGTGAAGGGGAGATGGTGTATTACAATGTGTCCACATGTATGTAGCCGCATGGTACAGGTTGACATTCAGACAGCATGGCATTGTACATTGTGACAGTCTGTGGGTCTGGGCGAGGACCCAGGGTCATTGTGGGTGTGCACTGTGCCCTGCTTGCTTGTGCATGTGTGCCATTGTGGCCATCTACTCCCGTCCCCCCAGTACCTGGTGGTCACTCACCCTGTTGCGGTTGTGTTGTGTCCTGTCGAGCAGTGTCCGGTCCCCCGAATCCGGCCACAGTATCCATACTGATGACTGTCGACACCAGCTCCTCCATGTCATCCAGCTCCAGCTGTGGCGCTGGGCCCCCACCTCCGGTCTGCGTTGCTGCCTTCTGGTTGGCGCTGAGTTTTTCCTTGGTCTTCCGCTTGATGTCATTCTATCGCCTCTTGACCTCGTCCATTGTCCGCTTGTGCTCTCTGACGGCATTCACCTTGTCGACGATGTCCCGCCATATTCCATTTTTGGTGCCCAATGACACGTTGGAGGTGACGAAGAGTTGCTGATGGTGTTCCATCACCTCCGTGACTATGATCCTGTTCGCCTGCGGACTGAACTTGGTCTTCCTGGTCTTCTTGTCCTTGCCCTTCCCTGTCCCCGAGGTCCCAGGCTGGTAGTCCGGGGTGCTTGTGGGGTTGCGCTCGTCCTCTGCGCCTGCTCCGGATGCCTCCATGGTGCTTGGGTGTTGGTCAGTTTGTGTGTGGGTGTATTTTCTACTTTTATGGTGATTTTTCACGCCTGCCAGGTGTGTGTTGCAGGCCTGGCGCTGCTTGTCGCTGATTTCCTCATCGCGCTTTGGCCCATCGTGTGTTTTTTGGTGTTGTGGTTTGTGTTTTTATCTCCATCGTGGTGGTTGCATCGCGGACATTGTCAGCGGTTTCGTCAGACTATCCCATGCTACCGCCTTGTTGTGAATTCCACGTTGACACGGGGTTATTTTCCCGCACTAGGCTGCGATATTGAAAGTTGCGTTACGCTACTCTTGCGGTAGTTATCACACGTTCTTGTGAATATACCCCTTAGTTTTTAAAGTGCTAAAGGTGCAAATAAAGTGCAATTTCACAGGTATGTAATAAATTACAAACATTAAAACATTTAGGCTGCATCTATTTTCAAACATTAAAAAGGTTCAAAGAAAGTGCAATCTCACAGGTATAGAATAAATTATGAACATATACAAAAATGTAGGTTGCAGCTATTTTCAAAGATTAAAACATGGCCACATTTTTAAACACTAGTATACAGAAGGAAGCACAGTCTCTTGAGTGTAAGGGCAGGATCTGTTTGTGTGAAGAGATTAGTCATACCATCTCCTTCTTTAGTTCAGCTCTCTAGTTCAGTCAAGCCTTGGTCTTTGCATTAAAAAGCACTGCAGTCCCTTTGCTTCCTTTCTTACATCCAGTGTTAGGTGTTGCATCTGGATCCCCCTCTGGCTAGGATGTTGATATGTGACCTGGAGTTGCCTGAATCCCAGGAGTACTTGGGATCACCTGGTTAAGTTTCTCCAGGTATTTCACAAGTCTGCAGCTTAGTGGCATTTACGTCCCATTAAAGCAGGCTAAAATTGCTGGCCTGCAGCTACGAAGGCCTTTTTGATTCCGATGGGTCTAAGAATTATTTTCCAATCTTCCATGTTGCCTATGCAAATGCATATCTGGTGAATTAGGGCCTGATTCACAGAACTAACTTACGTCAAAAACGTAAAGTTAGTACTTTTTGGTATTCACAGAATACACTTACTCATTTTGGTATTCACAGAATGAACTTACTCATTTCGGTATTCACAGAAGTTAGTAGTCCTAACTTTAGGACTCCTAAATGCCTTCTGTGAATACCAAAAGTCTTAAAGTTAGGATTTTTCTCAGTTTGGGAGTAGTAAAGTTAGGACTCCTAACTTTAGGACTCCTAAATGCCTTCTGTGAATACCGAAAGTCTTAAAGTTAAGATTTTTCTCAGTTTAGGAGTAGTAAGTTGGGACTCCTAACTTTAGGACTCCTAAATGCCTTCTGTGAATACCGAAAGTCTTAAAGTTAGGATTTTCTCAGTTTAGGAGTAGTAAAGTTAGGAGTCCTAACTTTACTACTCCTAACTTTACTACTACCAAAATGAGTAAGTGTATTCTGTGAATGCCAAAAAGTACTAACTTTACGTTTCTGACGTAAGTTAGTTCTGTGAATCAGGCCCACTGTGTCTCAGGTATTAGACCGCAAAGCCTGCATAACCCTGTCATGTTTGCTCGCTTCCATGGGGGGAGTTGTGAGTATGACAGCAGACATCCCATTCAGAATTTCATGAAAGCCCCTTTAAGTTTTGGTTTAATGGCTATGCCCAGAGATGATTCGGGTCTTAACTCTGTGTAAGATGACAAAATAAGCCAGGTGTGCTGTCTCTTGGCAAAGTGCTTCTTATCTGCTAATAGCGAGCGGATGTTGATGTTTTTATTAAAATTTGCTTTAATTTGTTGATAGGAGCTGGAGGATTTCCATCTGTCTAAAATGCCAAGTGATGTCAGGGAGCTGTCATGGTACCCTCTGGCTGGAGAGTGGGTTCTTCCGTTCATTTCTATCCAAGGAGGGGGTTGGGTGTTGCTGGGCTTGCCTCCTTTCGTTTGTAGCAGAGTTTGATGAATGCGCCCTCCCTTGCTATTGATTGCCTGAACAGACCAAACTTGAGTTGTACCTGGGCTGGTGACATATATGATGGTGGAGCCAAAAGCGATTTAAACAGCCTGGTGGTTACTTTCTCCATATGGAGCCTGTCTCGACCCCTTAAAGTTTAACTGCCGTTGGCGCAAGTAGGAATTAGTTTTGTCTGAATTATTTTCAGAAGGAGTAGGTAGGTTGATGAACCTGTGGCCAGTTTAATTCACTTAAATGCAGCTGTTAGGGAAAGGAATTTCCATTGCATCTGCTCCAGGTGTGGTTGGTAATTTCCTTTGCTGTCTAGGAGGACCCACAAATAGTTGTATTCCTGCACTTCCTCCATTTTAGCAGCCCCCAAGTACCACTGTTTCGAGTGCCGCTGAGGCCTTCTGAGTGACCTAGTTTTTGGACTTTTTTAGATTGATAATCAAGGCGTTGCCAATGGAGTATTCAGCTGTGGTGTTCAAGAGCCTTTGAAGTCCGATTTTTGTTCAGCTGAGGAGGATCAGGTCTTCTGCATACATCAGTACATTGGAACAATGGTCCCAGTAAACATTAAGTCAGAAAACAAAATGCATCAATCAAAGACAATTATTCAACAGACACACAGTATGGTTAGCATCCAGTGTTATTTAATCACACTGAGCATACATTAATTTATAATGTCATTAAATCTATACAGAGTGCCCCTAGAGAAAGGGAGGGGAAAAAAAAGGGGGGGGGGATGTGGAAGTGTTGGAGATTCAAGTGAGGATGAGGAAGTGATTAGGAAGTGCAAATCACAAAAGTACGTTCTTTTTAGAAAACACAAGGCTCATTTTTAAGCACAAAGATTTACAATTTGTCAAAACAAAAGGTAGGTAGGTTATTACATCCCTTAAGCCGGGGTCTTCATCAGGACAGAAGTGAAGGGAATGGGGGTGTCCCAAAAAGGAGCCCTTGACTGAGGGCTGGTGGAGAAATGTGGGCACGTAGGCTTCAAAGTAACGAGAGCGAGGGCATCTGAATAATCTTGAAAGTCGGGCCGAAATTGCTCCGTGTAAATTAAATGATCTGATTGATTCTGAATGTCGGGCCAATAGCTCCGTGTTAAGTCAAAATCGCTGCTCGTAAATCGCCTCGGTCCTAGAAGGAGCCTACGCCTTCCTAATCACTTCCTCATCCTCACTTGAATCTCCAACACTTCCACATCCCCTCCCTTTCTCTAGGGGCACTTTGTATAGATTTAATGATATAAATTAATGTATGCTCAGTGTGATTAAATAACAATGGATGCTAACCATACTGTGTGTCTGTTGAATAATTGTCTTTGATTGATGCATTTTGTTTTCTGACTTAATGTTTACTGGGACCATTGTTCCAATGTACTTCCATATGCCCAGGTCCCAGTGACGTATTTTGGGTTTACCCTTCTAGGTAACTGTCTGCATACATCAAGCATGGTGTGGGGGGGGGTCTCCAGTTTCAGCGCATGGGAATTTACTTGTGCCAGGCATGTCAGTAAATCAGGTAGAAAGATATTAAAAAGAGTTTGGGCTAACACGCACCCGTGTTGTAGGCCCTGGTAAGTTGGACTCTCTCTTGAGAGATAAGAGCCATCCCCAAGCTTGATCCTCACTCTTGTGCCAGTATGGAGAAGGTTTATTGCTCTCAGCAGGTGGTGGGAGATACTCCAGTTGGCTAGTTTAGACCACAATTTGCCTCTGTCTACTCGGTCGAAAGCGGCCTTAAGATTCATAAATGACAAGTGTAGGGGTTCCTTGGTGATCTTACTGCGGTTAAACAGTAGAGTAATGGCCAATAGGTTGGCGGATGTACCTGCACATTTGAAACACCCCATTTGATTGAACGGAATTAGGTTGTTGTCTGATATCCAAGCTTCCAATTCCTCTAGAAGGCAGTCTGCGAACAACTTAGACTCGAAGTCCAGGAGGGCTATTAGCCTCTAATTGGCTGGGTTGGTCGCTGTGCCCCTTTGAAGATTGGAGTGAGAACTGAGCCTTTCCATGAGTAGGGGATGGAATTAGATGATGTTACACTCTCATAGACTGTTTCCAAGTGGGCTGACCAGAGCGATACGTCCTCTTTAAAAAGGGCTATCAAAATGCCATTGGGTCCTGGGGCTCCATCTCTCCAGCTTTTGGTTATTTGCCATGCATGAACGGGTGATGTGTGTGAGGTTGTTCCCACAATTTCCCTGGCCGTGGCCATCTGGCCGATAGAGCTATTGTTTTGGGCTGGTGTGGGATTTGGGTGGCCAAAATGCTGTGTTGGGAATTCAGAGCTATTTGCTGTGGCCCTAGATTTAGATGAGTTGTTTAAACTGTTCACCTGCTTCCAAAACTTTTTGTGTCTGTGTCTGAGGTCACATAGGAGCTTGGCCAATAGATTGGCCACAGCTTCAGTTTGCACGTCCCATGGATGTTTTCTACAAGCTGTCCTAGACTTGGTCAGATGAGTTCTGAGTGAGGTATCACTGGGGTTTTGTTGGCATAGACATAGGGCTGTGTTCAGGCTCTGCTTTACTGCCTTGGTTTTCAGGCTTATCGACAGCCCCGGTTGATTGTTGTCGTGTCTCGGTTTAATGTCTGGCATGGGTGGTTTGTCATGATTTCTTTCACGAAAAGCTCCCAGGATGCTTGAATGGAAATTGCTCTGTCCTGGGTTGTTACCCCCTACATTTTACCTCCTCTGATAGATCAGCGATTGTACTGGATGACCAATTGAGTTTCTTTCCGTCTATTGTGTGTGTGTGGCACTTTGTAGCACATCAGTTGACTGGTGATGGTTCATGGTCAGGGCAAGGAGTAGTTCTTGTGGTAAGTGGTCGCTTTCAGTACTTGCAGTGATCTGGAAACTGGAGACTAGATGGAAAAAAGGAGAAGAAAGGAGTGTAAAGTTGATTGGTGTGTGCCCCTTCTAAAAAAAAAGAGGGTGGCTTGTCTGTGTAAACACAGCCATTGACAGCATGCAACTTCCACCTCGACAACCCCAACAACCCCAACTACATCACCCTCCTGGACAATCTCGCCAACATCAGCCTGAAACAGCTCGTCACCATGCCGACCCACAAGGCAGGACACACCCTCGACCCCATCTTCGCGGGAGGCAACAACATCCACTTCAGCCACACCACGCAACCCCCTTGGATGGACCACCACTGCGTTCACTTCCACATAGACAACCCCACGCCGCCAAACCCGCACCACGCCCTCCACGAAGGAACTGGAGCAAAGTCACTGAAGAGCAGCTCAACTCCACCCTCAACAACGACGCCCCCACCAACTCGACCGACGCCAACCTCGCAGCCAAAGAACTCCACAGATGGATCTCCAACTGCACAGACAAGCTCGTACCCCTACACAACCCCGACAGACAGCGCCCCAGGAAGTCAACCTGGTTCAAGGCCGACCTCCAAGAGTCCAGACACACCTGCAGACATCTCGAGAAGAACTGGAGAAACAGCAAAACACTCGAAGACCGCACCACCTACAAGAACACCATGACGGAATACCACCAATGCATCAAATCCACCAAAAGGACCTTCATGCAAAACAAGATCCTCGCCAACTCCAGCAACTCCAAGGAACTCTTCAGCGTCATCCAGGAATTCACCAAGCCCGCCAGCGAAACCAAGGAGATCACACCTCTGCAACAAGCTTCCCCGAAGACTGGAAACACGAAAAGTCAGACCGCTGCTCACGAAGCCGTCAGCTGACCCCACAGACCTCAAGAACTACTGACCCATCTCCCTCCTCCCAGTCGCGGCCAAAGTCACCGAGAAGACCACCAATGCACAACTAACAAAATTTATCAAAGAAAACTCCATCCTCGACCCCTCCCGAACAGGATTCTGCAGCAACCACAGCACCGAGACCGCTCTACTCACCGCCACAGACGACATCCGCACCCTCCTCAACCAAGGACACACCGCGGCCCTGATCCTACACGACCTCTCAGCAGCATACAACACAGTCTCCCACCGAACACTCATCGCCAGACTCCACAACACCAGCATACAAGGAACAGCCCGTGACTGGATCTGCTCATTCCTCACCGGAAGAACCCAAAGAATCAGACTACCTCCCTTCCTCTCCAAACCCATGGAAACCAACTGCGGAGTACCCCAAGGATCATCGCTCAGCCCCACGCTCTTCAATATCTACATGGCCCCCCTCGCTGCCATCGTCAGACACCACGGACTCAGCATAGTATCCTACGCTGATGACACCCAGCTCATCCTCTCCCTCACCAAGGACCCCACCACCACCAGACTCACCTTCCAGGAAGGAATGAAGGACGTTGCATCCTGGATGAGCAGCAGCTGCCTGAAGCTCAACTCGAAGAAGACAGAGGTCCTCGTCCTCGGACCCTCCCCTTCTGCACGGGACAACACCTAGTGGCCCACCGCCCTCAGCAGCCCTCCCACCCCCACTGACCAAGCCCGGAACCTCAGCATCATTCTCAACTCCTCCCTCTCCATGACCCGACAGATCAACACCGTCGCCTCCAGCTGCTGCAACACCCTCCGCATCCTCCGAAAGACCTTCAAATGGATCCCCCCCGAATCAAGAAAAAACATCACCCACGCACTCATAACCAGCAGACTCGACTACGGCAACGCCCTCTATGCCGGGATCAATAAGGCTCTGCTCCGCAAGCTCCTGACCATACAGAACACCGCAGACAGACCCGTACTTGGCATCCCTCGACACGAACACATCACCCAACACCTGCAAAACCTCCACTGGCTCCCTGTTGAGAAGAGTCACTTTCAAGATACTCACCCATGCCTACAAATGCCTCCACAACACCGGACCCCAATACCTCAACGAAAGAATCTCCTTCCATCTACCCAAAAGAAACCTCAGATCGGCTGACCTCGCCCTCGCCTAAACCCCACGCATCCGCAGAGCCAGAACAGGGGGAAGAGCCTTCTCCTATGTCGCGGCCAAGACCTGAAACAAACTCCCGATTGACATCAGACGCGCCCCCTCCCTGAACATCTTCAAGAAGGCACACAAGACCTGGCTCTTCGACTGAATCTAAGCTGCTTACCCCTCCCCTGCAGCACCTTGAGACCCTCACAGCTGAGTAGTGCGCTTACAATTCCCCTGATTGATTGATTGATTGAAGTTCAAAAACTCTAGTCGGTTGATCAATGTTCTGCCGAGTTTATCAACTTTGAATACTTGGCTTTGAACTTGGCTAAAAAATCAATATCCTATGACTGGGAAGGACCAAAAACATAGGGATTGAGGGGATAGCACAGCAAGTTCTAAGCACTATTTATTTATATATGTGTTTTTAGGCTAACTCTACATTGGTCACACACACAAATGAGGTATAATTTTTATCGGGAGACCAAGGGGCACGCTGGGTGGTAGGACATTTGTGCTGGCGCGGTGATCCCACATAGAAATGTAATGAAAATGTGTTTTTTTAGCTAAATTTGAGGTTTGCTGGTGATTCTGGGTAGGAAAATGTTGGGGGATACCCACAAGCCATACCTTCCTGGACTCCCCCGGCTGTCTAGTTTTTAGAAATGTCTGGGTTTGGTTGGTTTCCCTAGATGGCCGCCGAGCTCGGGACCAAAAACGCAGGTGACCGCCTTGCAAAACCACGTCGGTTTGTGTTAGGTAATTTTGATGATTCTGCAATATGTTTTCGGACCTTCCCTGCCGCGGGTACTTGGCCCACCCACACAAATGAGGTATCATTCTTATCAGGAGACCTGGGGGAACGCTGAGTGGTAGGAAATTTGTGTCAGCCCAGTGATCCAATAACATTTACACACAGAAATGTGAGAACATTTTTATTTTTTCTCCTAATTTGAGGTTTGCAGGGGATTCTGGGTAGGAAAACGTTGGGGGATCCACGCAAGTCATACCTCCCTGGACTCCCCAGCTGTCTAGTTTTCAGAATTGTCTGGGTTAGGTAGGTTTCTCTAGATGGCCGCCGTGTCCGGGACCAAAAAAACAGATGACCCCCCTTGCAAAACCAGGTTTCTTTGTGATAGATAAATGTGTTGTCTCCACAATATGTTTTGGGCCCTTCCCTGCTACGGGCACTAGGCCTACCCACACAAGTGAGGTACCATTTTTATCGGAAGACTTTGGAGAATGCTGGGTGGGTGGAAGCTGGTGGATCCACGCAGATTGCAGAACAAGAAATGTGAGGAAAATACGTTTTTTTTTTTTTTTACAAAGTTTGAGGTTTGCAAGCGATTCTGGGTAACAGAACCTAATGAGAGCCACACAAGTCACCCCATTCTGGATTCCCCTGGCTGACTAGTTTTCAGAAATGTACAGGTTTGCTAGCTTTCCCTAGGTGCTGTTGAGCTAGGGTCCCAAATCCACAGCTAAACACAATGCAAAAAAAGGTCAGTTTTTTGTTGAAAAATGTGATGTGTCCACGGTGCGTTTTGGGCCATTTTCTGTCACGGGCACTAAGCCTACCCACACATGTGAGGGACCATTTTTATTGGGAGACTTGGGGCTATGCTGGGTGGGTGGGAGTTTGTGGCTCCTCACAGATTCCAGAACTTTCCATCACAGAAATATGAGGAAAATATGTTTTTTTGACAAAGTTTGAGATTTGCAAGGGATTCTGGGTAACAGAACCTAGTGAGAGCCACACACGTTACCCCTTCCTGGATTCCCCTGGGTGTCTAGTTTTAACAAATGCATAGGTGGCTAGGTTTCCCTAGGTGACCGCTGAGCTAGGGTTCAAAATCCGTGGCTAGGCACATTGCAAAAAAAAGCTCAGTTTTCACTGGAAAAATGTGATGTGTCCATGTTGCGTTTTGGGCCATTTTCTGTTACAGGCACCTGGCCGACCCACACAAGTGAGGTACAATTGTTTTCGGGAGACTTCGGGAAATGCTGGGTGGGTGGAAGTTTGTGGAAGTTTGTGGATCCACGCAGATTCCAGAACTTCCCATCACAGAAATATGAGGAAAATGTATTCTTTTTGACAAAGTTTGAGGTTGGCAAGGCATTCTGTGTAACAGAACCTGGTGAAAGCCACACAAGTTACCCCATTCTGTGTTCCCCTGGATGTCTAGTTCTCAAAAATGTATAGGTTTGCTAGATTTCTCTAGGTGCCGGCTGAGCTACAGCTCAAAATCCTCAGCTAGGCACATTGCAAAAAGAGGGTTGGTTTTCACTGGAAAAATGATGTGTCCATGTTGCTTTTTAGGCCGTTTCCTGCTGCAGGCACTAGGCCTTCCCACACAAGTGAGGTACCATTTTTATCACCAATTGACTTTCTTTGCATTTTTGCCTTCCAAATGTAAGACAAGTCATTTTGAAAAATCACCTCTAATTCACGTGCTTGTATGGGTACCCACAATTTGGGAGATGTGCAAATAACCACCACTTCTGAACTCTATCTTTTGTTCCCATTTCGGATATATATAGGTTTCCTTGGTACCTATTTTTCACTCTTTATATTTTACCAAATTAATTGATATATTCCAGGTACACAATAAAAACCATTGCAAGACGCAGCTCAGTTATTGGCTCTGGATTCCTCGGGCTCTTGGTGAACCTATAAGTCCTACATATCCCCGCAACCATAAGGGTCCCGCGGATGTAATGGTATATTGCTTTCAGAAACCTGCCATACTTAGAAGTTACAGGTGAAAACGTTGGTACAAATGCCTGTTTTTTCCAACTCAATTTCAATATTTTTTATTTTCAACTGTTAGTTTCTATGAAAAAAACCTCTACACAAATGACCCCTTGCTGAATTCAGAATTTTGTCTACTTTTCAGAAATGTATAACTTTCTAGGATCCATTATTGCTTTTACACCCATTTCTACCACTAACTGGAAAGAAGTTGAGAGCACAAAAATTTAGCAAAAATAGGCTATGCCCCATTAAAATGCCAAAACTGTGTAGAACATTTTAGTTTTCTGAAAAAAGTCTGCCTGTCCCTGAAAGCTGAAAAGATGGTGATTTCAGCACAACAAACCCTTTGTTGATACCATTTGCAGAGAAAAAACTAGATGCTTTCTTCTGCAGCACCTGTTCCCATTTTAAAAAAAAGAAAAAAAATTAGCTGTATTTTGACTGATTTCTAAGTCCACTCCAGGAGAATCTACAAACCCTAGGTACCTTTAGAATCCTCATGATGTTGGAAAAAAGGACGCAAATTTGACGTGGATACCTTATGTGGCCAAAAAATTTAAAGGAACCTATGCGTGAACTACCCCAAATAGCCAAAAAATGGCTTAGCATGGGGGAGGGGGGAAGGCCTAGCAGCAAAGGGGTTAAAGATCCATTTGAATAAATGCTGTATTCTACTTTGACTCTCCCACACAATCAACTACTACGAAGACTCTAGATTAAAAACCTGAGGTATGAAAATATGTAAAAGCTTGATACTGGATTCCTTCTCTGTTTTTCTAGAGCAGGAGAACTTGTGTCTGTGTTCAATGAGTATCATTAATTTGTTGATCAGCCTCTTGCCTGTGGGTTGGAATGAGAAATACACGTTCTCCTCGGATTCAGCGTGTTCACCCCGAGAGTGTTTTTAGAAAGATTAGGGTCAAATAAGGACATGGCTCCCTTGTTGGGTTGACAAAGGTCACTGAAGAACATTAAAACTGTCAACAGCAGCGCTGCCTCTTTGACTCTCTTATTTTTTTATTCTGAGCCCGTGCGTGATTTTTTTAAATTTTTTTTTACATATGTTGCTGAAAGAGTCCTAGTCCCATAAATTAAGTGTCAGTGGTACCCACCGGCAACCTTCTGCATAAAGGAATTACTGCAATACGTGAAACTTCGCTGTGGCTCAGAAGCCTTATGTGTTGGAAAAATCATTTGAAATCAAAGTAAGTGGTCTTGCGCTGCACTTCCATCTTCATATGAGAAGCTAAAACTTTAAAGTTTTAATTTAAGAGACTTGTTTACAAGCCAGACTTTGGCACTTTAACAACTTGACGATGATCAAGTATTATTTTATTCTAGAAACAATACCTTTTAAACAAGACAGGAGCGTTTTGAATTTTGTCAGGATATTTGTTGCAAATTGTCTTTTGAAAGCACTTCTAGTCAATAAAAGGGAAATATAATCAATACAATTGTACCTAGGGTGCCCTCAAGGCACCTTTGGGGAAACGTAGCATAAGCTGTATGTCTTAGCACCTTATGTTAACAATGTTTAATAATAATTGACTGAGGGGCATATTCTCAAGGAGCTATCGCCGAGTTAACGGCACTTTATTGCAGCCAAAGTCGAGATAAATGTATCGCAACATTCACAAGCTGGTTCTAACAGCCGATAACACCAGTTTACCTGCGAAAGCATGCTCAAAAAACATCGCCACAGATGACCCCTGCAACTATCGCTAATGAGATGCAGAGTAGGCGTTCCCGAGCAAAAATCAGCGACAACACCACACCTGAACATTCTCAACAACCAGCCCGATCAGCGATAAGACCACAAAACAGGCGATAAGGCGCGTTAGCAGCAGGAATCTAACACCTGCTCTGACCTGGTGCAAAGTCGGACCACAGCCTGCACCACAAAATGGAGCCCAGCCCAGAGCCACACCTGAAGGGCAACAGATGCCATGGAGCCACTGATCATGCAGCTCGGAGCCCCAACAGGGCCACAACACCCACCACCACCACCCCCAGGATCCGCCCCCCCCTCCCCCGGCCAAAGACATGCCACATCAACTACACGGAATCATGTACCAAATAATCCGCCTGATGTCGCACAATCACATTTGGTGGCATTCATGTGTCGTCACAAAAATGAGCATCACACATCCACCTTCGATGTAACAAATAAAAATGTATTCAAAGAAACACAGAACAGAAATGAAGACACATGGCGGCTCCCCTCGGGACAATCCGTAGGTCACAGCCTGCAAGACAAAAATCATGATGAGAAGGTGTGTCTTGCGCACATCAAAGGACAGAGAGAGAGAGAAAGAGAGGGAGCGAGAGAAAGACGGACAGAGAGAGGGAGTGAGAGAAAGACGGACAGAGAGGGGGAGCGAGAGAAAGACGGACAGAGAGGGGGAGCGAGAGAAAGACGGACACAGAGGGGGAGCGAGAGAAAGATGGACAGAGAGGGGGAGCAAGAGAAAGACGGACAGAGAGGGGGAGCGAGACACAGATAACAGAAGAGATGGACAGGGAGAGAGAGTGCCCACAATGCGCACCCAGGCCACACTGCCCACCTGCTGCCACAGGTGTGTCTCCAACCACGTGCCTATATGTAGTGCAGTTCACCAGGTCACACATCTGAAACAGATCCGTCATCTGAAACAGAGTCCAGAGACATGAATGGCAAAGTACATACAATTGCACAAGACATCATCGCCTGTCTGTCCCTGCGCACCCAGGCAGATGTACCCCAGCCCCTCCCGCCGCCCAGCGGTGCATGCCCGCCCCTGCGCACCCAGGCCTCACTGCTCACCTTCCACCCCTGGCGTGTAGTAATGATGGTCCACCACGTGCCGCTGCAAGCCACATGCCCGGGGTGCCACGGACATAGCACCCTCCACATCATGCAGCCCCGCTCCGCAGGCCACCAGGTCTCACATATGATTCTGGGTCTTGATTTCACCATGGCAGAGGACATACCAGTGCACCGGGCATCATCGCAGGCTGCACACCCGCTCAGCCCTTGAGGTGCCACTAACTCTGTGATCTGGGATGCGACGCCACGTGGCGGTAGGCCCGCGCTGCCCGCTGGCTCTGGCCTACACTGCGGTCCAGCAGGGCACACAAATCCTGAGCAGTCCGGACGGCCGGGACGGGGCATCATCGCAGGCTGCACACCCGCCCAGCACTTAAGGTGCCCCTACCTCAGTGCACCCAAAGTCACCGTCCCGTGGCGGTGTGCCTGTGCCGGCCGCAATGTATCCGGTGCCACCAAGTCTGTGTCCCAAAGTCATGGACCCTGTATGATTGGGTATCGTTTTGCGGACGCCATCATGTCACCTCCGGTCCTGGGGAATGTGATGTTGCAGGGCCCGAGGCCCTCATGCCTACATTAACACCACACAGATGCACCCAGATAGAGAGTGGAAATGGCGTCGAGCACGTGCGCCCGTCCCTTTTCATTGGCAGGGTCACATGTCCCGTGACGCATGTGCTGGATGGGTGTGGTGTGGGTGTAAACCAGCCGTGAGGGAGTGGCTGTGGCATGCTGACAACTAGACCTGTGAGCAGCAGATCACTACAGGAAAGACAGGGGACATGTAGCGTTGCCGTCCCCCCCTGTGAGCGTAAGCGGAGTGGGCTGGCCTGGCATATGCCAGTCCAGCATAAGAGTTTGTATATGACCCCGGGGCCCTGGGCGTGGTTCCGTACTGGACTGGACAAGGAAGTAACTCATGCGTGTGTCCCTGTTGTTGTGTCAGCGCCACCCGGACCGCATTGGGCAATGTGTCACCCTGTGACCCCTGTTCTACGACATGAGCCACATGGACGTAAGAGGAGTCCAGTGAGCCTACATTCATCCATACTTCCACACTTGAAAGACCATAGACATGACACATCTGTGTGAATATGAATGTTTAATGCACATTCAGTGGAGTGTTGCATCTGGAGCAGTACAGGGCCATGCAAACCCCACATGACGATGTTGTCCTGTGTTGGGCGCCACCCAGGGTCCTTCAGGGAATGACAAGTCCAAAGGAAGAGTTCAGTCCGCAGTCAATGGCGATAAAACAGCATATGGCAGTCCATGTCGAGGTCCAAGGTGAGTGTCGCAGAGTGCATGGGGGGACAGTGGAAGGTGATGATGCAGAGGGCAGTACCAAGCTGAAGCCGGACCTATGGATGAGATGCATGCTGCTGCGTCCTTCTTACCACGAGGGCAGTATCATCCGCATCTTCGGTCTCTGCTGTTTCATGTGCCTCACGTGTGGGCGGTGGTGTTCTCTCTCCAGCACTGTGTGGCAGTGACACATCAGTGGCCGGAGGTGGAAGGTCTGCCGCACTGTGTGGCACTGACACTTCAGGGGGCGGAGATGTGGATGGAGTGGTGGCAGCTGCATGCATCCGCGCCAGGCCTTGTGGCAGCAATGCCATGAGGAAGGTCCTGAGGTCATTGAGGAACCCAGCTACCTCTCGCTGGTGTGCAGCCGTGGCAGCCGCTCATTCCGCATTCGCCCGCTCCATGGTCTCCATTAACCTCCGCATGTTTCCCAACTCCCGTGTGACATCGCTAGGGCCAATCGGACTGGACAGTTGTACTATTCTTTGAGTCAGGGCTCCAGCGATGTCAGCCATGCTCGGTTGGAGAGCATGGAGCGGACTGTGGGTGTCCGTTAGGGACCGTGAGTGGTACCTGATGGGACTTAGACACCCATGTATGGCATCTAGTTTGTCTGCCATGCGGTCGAAGCCCACCCGCACCTGTTCAGCCAGATTCTCCTGGCACCCCAAAACACGGCATTGGAAGGCCATGTGTTCTCCATGGGGGTCCTGGGAGGCAGCAGTGGTGTTGGGTGCTGCCTGCTGTGTTGTCTGTGCAGGGGGTGGGGTCTCCTCGTAGCAGCTGGGCTGCCCAGCTCCTGGAAGTGGGCTGCGTAGGCTGTCCATGAGCAGTTGGAGGGCGTCAGAGTCGAAGCTGTGGTCGTCCTCTTCGTCTCCAGAGAAGAGAGGGGCGGGCTGCTCTGCAGGAGGTGTTGATTCTCCCTCTGCAATGTGAAGGGGAGATGCAGTTTAACAATGTGTCCACATGTATGTTGTCGCATTGTACATGTTTACATACAGACAGTATGACTGGGTACATTGTGGCTGTGTGGGGGGAGCTGCCTATTTGATGGGGGACAGTGGACATTTCGACAACAGACGTGTGTGTGTTTGTACTTGTACATTATCAACGCACATTTCCCTGCAATGCAAATTGTGATTGGCCAGTGTCTGCACCCAAGCGGCACCAGTTGTGTCCTGCGTTCTGTTGTAGGTGTTTTGTGGATTGTGTCACATCGTTGTCAATGTAGATGTGCTCTGCATGTGATGTGTGTGCTGCATTTTGGGGGAGTCGCCCCTGCAGCTCAGATTTTGCTGCCCCTTATCCCTTTCATGAGGTGTGCCTTTGACTTCTGTGCTTGTACAGTGCTGACATGTTGCATACTTGGATACATTGGTCTCTTGGTGGGAGTTGGTGGTCTGGGGCATGGTTTGTCCGCAGATGTGCTCAACTTAATTGTGCATGTGTGCCATTGTGCCCATCTCGCCTCGTCCCCCCCGGCCCTGGTCATTACTCACCCTGTTGCTATTGTGTCGGGTCCTGTTGAGCAGTGTCCAGGCCCCCTACTCCTGCCACCGTCTCCCCACTGATGACTGTGGACATCATTTCCTCCATGTCGTCCACCTCCTCCTGTGGCGCTGGGCTCCCACCTCCAGTCTGCATTGCTGCCTTCAGGTTGTTGGCGAGTTTCAGCTTGGTTTTGCGCTTGACATCATTCCAGCGCCTCTTGACCTCGTCCATTGTCCTCTTCAGCACTCCGACTGCATTCACCTTGTCCACGATGGACTGCCATATTGTATTTTTTGTTGCCAATGACACAGTGGAGGTGACGAACAGTTGTTGATGGTGTTCTGTCACCTCCGTTATCAGGATCCTGTTTTCCTGTGGACTGTACTTCGTCTTCGTCTTCTTCTTGTCCTTGCCCTTCCCTGACCCCGAAGTCCCAGGATGGTCCTCCGGGGGGCTTGCGGGGTTCTGGCTCTCCTCCATACTTGCTCAGGCAACGTCCATTGTGCTTCGCTGTTGTTTGGCATTTGCTTGTCTGTTTTTTTCCTACTTTTGTGGTGATTGTTCCCACCTGACGCGTGTGGATTGCAGACCTGTAGCTGGGTTTCGCTGATTTTCGTATCACGATTGGCCTCATCGCAGCATTTTTTGCGTTAGTGTTTCGCATTTTTGCGGCGTGTCGTTGATTTTAATGCGGTCAGCTGACCCGTTATCTGGGGACTATCGCATGGTACCGCCGTGTTGTGAATACTTGGTTAACAAGGCGTTAATTTCCAGCGACGGACTGCGATATGCAAAGTTGCGTTAAGCTAAATTTGCGGTGGTTATCACACGTTCTTGGGAATATGCCCCTAGGTTTTTACCCCTTTCTTTGCTAGTCTTTCCATCTATTTCTATGCCTTTTATGATTTATTTATAAATCATAAGAGCTGTGACAGGTTAAAGGCAGTTCAAAACACATGGGCACATAGTTATGAGTACACAGGCGTGATGTATATAGACAAGGTGCCACTGTTACTCTGCACTGCACTGATTGTACTAAGCTCCTTGCGGGAAAGACCTTGATGAAACAGTCAGCAGGACAGGTAAACAAAGCAAGCATAAAGTGTTGGGAAACCATGAAACAGCTTAAAGAGTGAGTGTGGTAATGAGACCAGTCCCACTAGCCAAAAGGACGAGAAATAGCCAGGCATCCACCCACCCGTCATTCCTGAGCTTCAGGCCTGCAAACCCATTGGGCTAAAAGGACTTCATCCCACCCCGTTGCAGGTCTTAGCTCTGCTGCTGCACCTTCCAGGACACACACAATTCTTTAGTTGATATGTGATGAGCTATGTTAGAGATGAGGCCTCACTGACAGCTTCTTACAGAGTTTTTTACAGGCCATCCAGAGGTTGAAGTGCATAAACACGTATGGAAACTGAGTGTAATGAGGGTCAGGCCAGAGTGGTAAAAAAACACAACAAATATTCATATTTTGTTGCTCTATCACTTTCAGGTGAATACATATAACACACACACCTTAAATGAAAAATAAATGCAATTTAGAGTAACCTGTGTTAAATACATGTTTTTATGTTCTGAAACCTCAATTAGCTAATGCTATCACTGCAGATATCTGTGTGTGTAACCCAACAGTGGTTTTTCTCCATGATGGTGCCTATGCAGAGGCTAGACACCTGCCTTTCCCTTGTGTAGGCATTACATTGCTGTATCCTGCCTTTTCAAACTAGTGTAGTTTGGCAGCAAAATGCTTGTGAAACCTCATTCTTCTGTCAAACTAAACCTGGATTTGTCAAAGCCTGCATAGCTCTGATATTATGTTTAATAGATTACCAATGCAAAAGCCTTGCACAATGAAAGCACTACTTGGTGCACTATTTGTTCCAGTGCTACAATGAAAAACTAGTAAACATCGGGGCTATTTACAAAGGTAACGTATACATGTGAGCAATTTATACATGTAAGTTTACTCTTACACATTTAAGTAACTTTATTACTTTTGGCTAATTACAAACTCAGGGCCTGATCCACAAAGGTAACTTACACTTTTGAGTAAGTTTACACGTTTAAGTATGTTTACTACTTTCTGGTATTCACAAACTTTGAGTGTCAAGTTCTTACTAAAAAAACAGTTGGCCAACTACTGGTACCACAACCACCCCCCATAGAAAATAATAGTGGTAGGTACTTAACTTAAAACCACATAGGAAATAATGTTAAATAAAATTATAAAAATGAAAATAGTTAAAAATATAAATACATAAAATTTATGTTATAAAAGTGTGAGAAATTGGGTTAATGGTTGAGGGGGGTGAAACCCGACTCAAGCAGGAACCACAATCCGTGTCAGGCTGAGGCACAAACAAACTCTAAATTAACCTGTGCTCAGCTCTCTGATACCTTGGCACAGAGCAGTCAGGATTAAATTAGAGACAATGTTTAAAGTATTTATATAGCACTTCAAACAGTAATGTGAAAACACAGCACAAGAAAAATCCCACACCAAATCCCTCACCAATCTAGAAGAATAGAATAACATGTAATAAATAAAACAAGCCCAAAATGACAAAACTCCAATCAGTAGAACCAGAGATATGCAATTTTAAAGATTTCAGCAAAAAAAGCACCAAAAGGCACAGGGAGCCAACTGTGGATATCTGGTTGTGCCAGGACAAAGTCACAAGTTCAGGCCTACTGCGATGGAGCGTGGGCCGGCTACAGGGACCCAGTTAGGCCTGTTGGACAAATATACCTGAAATCATGGTATTGGAGCATTGCAAGGTCTCGCACCGAGGGTGCGTTGGGCAGCCGAGGTGATGCCTCAGTTCAGAGGGGCTGCGAAACTGCGGTGCGAGGTCCTGCATTGTCGTTGAGGATCCTGCCGACGAGGGCTTGTGATGCGAAGTTCGGTATCGAGGATGCATCTCATAGTCGAGGCGATGCATCGGGTCCGAAAGGCTGCAAGGCTGTGATGCAAGAACCTGCATCATCATGGAGGCTGCCTTCGATGAGAGATTTGCAGTGGTAGGGCCTGTGTCAGTGAAGCTACACAAAGCAGTGGTTCCAATGCAGGCTGCGAGGTTGATGTGGAGTCCTTGCTCTGGGAGAACCCTTCCCAAAAGAGGTTCTGCTCGGGTTTGCACGCACATCAGAGGAGATGCATCAGTTCTGCAAGGTCCACAGATGGGCTGGCAGAGCACCTTCAGGCCCACTTCCCAGGGTCCACAACTGGGGTGGCAGCACCTGACAGGGGTAGGAATCACAGATGGCAGAGTCCAGGTGCTGGGTTCAAAGTTGTTAGAGCCATCTGTCCCTGAGGCTCTAGTCAGAAGGCCAGCCAACCTGCGCTTGGAGTCACTTTGGAGTCCTGGGCTGAACAGATGCAGGTCCAGTCCTTCTCTCCCAGGCAAGAGGGCAGCAGGTCATCACAGCAGGGCATCAGTCCTTTACAGCAGCAGTCCAGCAGTGTGGCAGTCCTTTCAGCAGCACACCAGTTCTTCTTAATGGTAGAGAATCCATAGGTCCAGAAGTGTACTAAAGAGTTGGTGCCTGGGGTCCAATATTTATACATGGGCCTTCCTTTGAAGGTTCTCCTTTAAAGTCCACAGGCATCCTACCTTCCCTGTCCTGGCTCCAGACTAACTGCAGGGGGTATGCAGCCCTTTGAGGGGAGGCAAGACACAGCCTATTCACGTGTATGTAGGGCTGTACCCAGCTCCTCCCTCCCTCATTCCGTTAGTGACGGCCCATCTAGGCACACCTAAGCTCTCTACTGTGTGTGACTATCTAGGAGGTCTGCACAAAGCCCAACTGTCAGCTACACACAGTCATGTTAAGTTATGTTAAGTTCTGTTATAAATTTATACAACGCACGAATACCAAACGGTGTCTTGGCGCTAACAGTCAAGAAGCGAGCTGGAGCACTATGTATTAAATAACCAGGTCTTAATGGCTTTCCTGAAAGATGTCAAGAAGGGAAGATTTCTGATGGTAATGGGGAGGGTGTTCCAGAGCTTCGTAGCACCCGCTGTGAAACTTCTGCCGCACCAGTTAGATTCAAAATATCTCTGAGAAAGAATCAGTTTAGCCTCTTCTGACCGGAGGCATCTGTTTGGCAAGTACCAGTGCAGTGACCGCCTCAGAAACTGAGGACCGGTACCGTATAATGCCTTATATGTAATACACAAGGCCTTGAACTTAATACAACTCTTGACTGGCAGCCAATGCAGACTCCGAAGGTGCTTTCCCACTGATTGAAATTTGGGGATCCCCAGGAGGAGCCTTGTAGCCGCATTCTGCATCATCTGAAGCCTATGTAGCTGCTTCTCAGGTATACCGAGATATAGCTCATTGCAATAATCCAGTTTGGAAAGGATTAAAGATGTAACTACCGTTTTCCTGCTTTCTGTTGGAATCAAAGGTAAGATTTTCTTAATCGCTTTGAGTAAAAAGAAGCTGGATGAAGAAACTGCCTTGACTTGAGCTGTGAAGTTCAGTCTCTCATCTATCACCACACCCAGATTTTTGGCTTTAGGGACCAGGATCAGTAATGTTCCCAGGTCATCCGGCCACCAAATCTGAGACCAGGTGGGGGAGTAGTTGCCGAACAGGATTACCTCAGTTTTTCCTGAGTTCAACTTAAGGCAGTGCAAACTCATCCATGAGTCGACTGCCATCATGCAGTCCCTAAATCTTTTTACTGGCGGCAAGATATTTTTACAGACGGACAAGACAATTTGAGTGTTGTCCACGTAGGATGTTAGTGCCATCCCGAACGATCGAATTAATGCCGCCAGTTCAGATACATATACATTAAAGAGTGTAGGGCTAAGAGAGGAACCCTGAGGTACTCCACATGAGAGAGTGAAGGACGGAGAAGTGTGGTCGCCCAAGACAACTGATTGTATCCTATCAGATAAAAAAGAGGAAACCAGTGCCAATGCCTTTTCTGAAATGCCAAGAGAATTCAGACGGTTAAGCAGCATCTTATGGTCTACCGTGTCGAATGCTGCCGACAGGTCGAGCAGGATAAGAGCTGCAGCACCTCCAGCGTCCAATACTGCTCTGATTTCATCTGTAGCCTTTATTAGGGCTGTTTTGGTGCTATGATCTGCCCTGAACCAAAATTGGGACTCCTCCAGAAAGTTGTGCTCATGTAAATATAATGTGAGCTGGTGATTCATGACTTTTTCCACCAACTTAGCTGGAAGTGGAAGACGCAAGATAGGCCTATAATTAGTTGGATCTAATGCATCGAGGTTAGATTTTTTCAAAAGGGTCAAAATCAAGGCCCTCTTCCAAATGGAGGAAAAAACCCTTCTGTGAACATTGAGTTAAAAATGGAGGTTAAACTTGGGCCAAGGATCTCAGGGGCTTCTTTGAATATCACAGGAGGAAAAGGATCATAGGGAGAGCCCGATTTTGTTTTTAAAATATGAGTGGTTATCTCATTCACGGTTATTGCTCTGAATTCCGAAAAGGTGGGAGCATTCGGGCATTGTGGCCTTATAGTATCATAAGTATCAGATTTTACCCTAGTATCAAAAGTGGCATAGATTTGCTCCACTTTGCTTTGAAAGTGCTGCGCTAATGAGTTACAAAATTCCTGAGAGTAATCATTCCCCTTTCTTTCAGGGAGTGTGGACAGTTTGATCACCACCCAAGAGAGCTCTTTAGAGGAGTTTTCAGCCTCCTTGATTTGATTAGAGAAATAAGAAAATTTTTCTGACTAGATCAGTTTTTTATAATCAGCTAATAGGATCTTGTACTTAGCAAGTTCATGTTCATTATAGTTTGTTCTCCAACATCTCTCCTGTCTTCTACACTCCTGTTTTTTAGATCTAAGGGAGCCTGAAAACCATGGGGCTGACGGGGTTATCCTGTTGCTCGGGATTTTTTTAAGGGGAGCTTTATTATTGGCAGTCGACGTGAGCCATTGATTACAATGAATAGAGGCGTGTTCTGCCTTTTGAGGTAGTTTTGTTTGTGAGCAAGAGAGCATGTGACCCAGAGACAGGCTGCAGGCACTAAATGGCTAAGGTAGTAAAGGTCCACCACTTACAAAATTGTAATTAAATATCCAACTTCACCATGAGAGAGGATTTTTTGTTACAATTTTAAAGAGACCAAACATGATCTGGTTAACCGCTCCCATTTGGAAATTGTAATTATTACTTATTAAATGTAAAAAGGTAACTCAAATGGTGTTCTCCACAGCAGTCCTCTGCTCACCTAAACTGCCACAAACTTTGTTGCCCAAGCCTCATCGGTCCCAGGAGGGGCGGGCCTAAAGACCTTGCGCGCATTCAAAGCACTTTCGCTTCCCGCAGCGCGGGACATGCCCGGGCTTATGCCTGGGTGAAGACTGGGCCAGGAAGGGCCTGTCTTAGCCCGCCATTGCCTGGAAGAGGCTGGGCTGGGCCATCCCCCTTGGCTGTTGCTTCCAAACAGCACCAGTGAGCACTTTGTGTTTTTCGCTTACTTTGTACTACTGCCGTGGGTTGTGTCATTTATCTCTTTGATTGTGAGCCATGAGGTAAAGAGCGTTGGCTGGAGACAAAGGCAGTGCTGCAGCCAAACCACATACTGGCACCACATTAGATTCATTCTGTGCCTGTGCCGTGGGGGTAATCGTAAAGGAAATTGATGTGGCGGAGAGACGGCTGTCGCTGGATCTAGGGGTGAGGCATACTACCCTTCTACCGAGTCTGATAGCTTCACTGCTTGGTACCTCTGGGGCTGTCTTGCCAAATTGCTGCTGACTACCTACTCCTGAGGCCATCAAACAAGCCCTCCCACCAATCCCCAGCAGAAAGTCCATTGATGATGCCCCCGCAACTACTAGTTTCTGTGAACCGGCAGCAAGGAAAAAGAGGGAAACTAAGCAAGGGACTTTATACACTACCAGCAAGAAGTGGGGTCCATAGCCAACTCTTCGGCCAATCCTTGTAATACAAAAGCCCCTAGCCCTCACCAGTCTGAGCAATTGTCATCTTCTACCAGCAGGGAAAGAGGTGAGGCATTAATGGTTGACTGGGAAAGCTCAGTGGACAAAGTAAAAAGCATCATGGACTCATCCATTGCTCCCCTTGTAGACAGGATATGCTCCCTGGAGGGTGCTATCCGGGAACTATCATCCAAGCTTAACACTTTATTGCTACCCACTGAAACAACGCAGTCCAATGGCCTACTTCCCTCCACCACAAAGACCAGTCATACTGACACCAACCATATTCCTGACCAGAAGCCCCTGCCACCACCAGGGCTACCAGTTTCCTCCTTTAACCCATCCCGAACAGTGTTGGGGGCTGGGAACGCAGCTTCTTTGAGTAGTAGAAATGCTGAATAGAGCCAAAATGGCCAAAGAGGGGCTATCAATACCATCAGTTTCCATTCTCAGGTGCCAACGTCCCAACATTGCATCACTCGCACCCAGACTAGCCTGGACTTGCCTCCTGAATGCTGCCCATATGTGCAAGTTCTGGTAGGAATACCGCCACTTCCCTTCAATAGGGACGAATCTCATCTGCAACTCAAAAACAAAGTATGCCACAGGCTGTCCCGGAACACTGACTTTTCCATATATGAGTATGATAACATACTGTTAGTGAGGAGGATTGGATGGATTGGCGGCTCGGACAAACTTATAGGAGAGGATTGTGTGATAATAAATTGTAGACACCCATGCCTGGCCCTACGCCTAATAAAATCAGGAAATAGGCCTGGCAAATTCAGAGTAGCTGCTTGCATTTCACCCCTAGGCTATTTCTATAAACACAATCCACCACCGCAACTAGGTGAGAGAGGGAATATACCTACTCAAACTGATGCCTTTGGAGCCTTTTCTGTTCCTACCCTTAATAGATACCTTCCTCTAACAGACTTGGATAGTAATGATTGACGCCCTCTTTTTCCTGAAGCCGGCAGAAAGTCTGTCACCGATGGGGCTATGGAAGTGGCTTCTAGTTCAGATCCACTCCTAGATTCTATAGGTAATGGCCTCGCTCTTTGGTAATCCGTTAACCATAGTCCACTTGCTGCTGGTGACTCTTCGACCAACGTCAAAATCCACTCAAAGATTGTTTCCTGGAAACTTGATGGCATCAAAAACAAACTTCCATGTCCAGACTGGGGTAAATTTGTGGACCAATTTGACATTTGCATGTTTCAGGAAACTTGGGCTGTCACTCCACAGTTCCGATCAAGCTTTGCTGGTTTTTACTGACCAGCTTCTGTATCTGGGAAAGGACGGCCCTCGGGGGGCCTCGCTAAATGGATTAAAAACACATTGACTTGTACATCAAAACTTACCGTTCTTGATTCTCCTGATTTTATGTGTGTCATCTTGCAGTTTCCCTTGGGGATCACTCTTTGTTTCTATGAGGTTTATTGCAGGTACAAGAGCAATAGGTCTAACCTAGCCATTATTGACTTAATTAACGCATATCTATCATCCCTCCAGGCTGGTTACCTAAGAATTGTGGCAGGCGATTCCAATTGTAGGTTTTAACCTCCAGGCAGTGATACTGGTTCTCTTTGTTGTAATGAGGATGTGGCATGGCCCCTGCCCATGCTGTCTCTTACACCCATTAGGAGATGGAATGTGGCTGCCATGTAGCTAGATGTCTTTTTTTTAAATAATGGCCTCAAAGCCTGCAACGGGAGAACACCATCTGACAAGGAGGGTAAACATACTTTTAATCGCCAGGGTTGTGCATATTGCTAGACTTCAGGTTATGGTCACAAATGCTAGACATGGAGGTGATCCCCAGCAGGACAGTGATCATAATGCCCTTGACCTCACTCTGAGACCATTGACGAACTATTTGACAGAAGGAATCCACTAGTAACTGTTGTAGGCTGAAATGGAGTGTTGTTGCTCCGGCTCGGGTTATTCGGACCCAGATCTACGAGGCTCTAGCAGCTGCTTGTGAGACTGTTTATGGCATTGGAGGGCACTTGCCTGAACCTGCTTCCTGGGCAAACTGTAATGCCATCCACAATATTTTGTTCTGCGCACTGAAGAACATTTTTATGGTCGAGTCAAAAACTCTCCCTAAACAGGCTAAAGCGCCCCCCTGGTACATTTTTTGTTGACCTCAGGTCAGCTTTCAACCTCATTCCAAGGGAGGTACTGTGGAGGATGACGACCGACCTGGGTGTCCCGAAATATATTGTAGATATTATTATCAGGTTCATATTAAATAACTATGCACAGGTTAGATGTGGCTCCCATGCTGGGCTGCCGGCACCCATTCCAGTCACACAGGGAGTAAGACATGGGTGTGTACTAGCCCAGACCCTGTTTCTGCTGTATAACTATGACTTGATGGCCCAATTATATTTGTGTAATCATAATGCCTCAAACCTGGCCAATGGGAAGGTCCCTGCACTCTTGTTTGCGGACACCACCGTACTAGTATTAAAATCTCCAATGTGAATTCAAAACCTGCTTGACCAGTTTGGAGTTTTCTGCAGACACAGAGGCCTAGAGATCAATCTGACCAAGACCAAGTACATGGTCTTTAATCTCTGTACCTTGACCAGAACTCACCCAGCACTCAACGGGGTCCCCCTGGAGAGAGTCTGCATTTGTGAATATCTAAGGTATACGCTCACTGAGAGGTTTGATTGGGTGTCACAGATAGAAAGGAGCAGACTCAGGCTGGAATACAACACAGACGGCATCATGAGGGATTTGTATGGCTCCACTTTTCACCCATTATCCCTTGCCCTACACATTTATAACCTACAAGCACTAGGAGTGGAATTGTACAGTGGAGAACTCTGGGGGCATGAGAATGTAAGCAATTTGGAGTTGGTTGAGAATCGCTTCTTTCGTCTCATTACTAATCTCTCTGTTAGCACCCCTCTCATTACCCTACGGCTAGATCTAGGTCATAGAACCCTCAATTTCAAAGTTGGTCTCAGACCATTGCTCTATTGGCGGAGGGTTTGGGCATTTGATGATCTAGTACCCTATCGGATGGGCCTTGAGGAGATTTTAAACCTACTTGGGGCTGCTAAGATCCCATCGTTTAGATTAATCAAAAACCAATTATTTGGGATTGAGTGTAGAAGTTTGTGGTTGAATCCTGAGAGCGCATGCAGGATTCCAAAGACTGTACTTAAGGGGTAATACTGGAGGTATTTTGATGGCGAAACCTGCATGACAAAGAGGGTAGGCTCCCTTACCACAGCCTTTCTTGAGTTTGAAGTGTCCTATTATCTGGGAAGTTACATGGACGAGATTGAGCTCCCTCTCACCAAAGTACTGTACACCAAATTCCAACTTGGGGCCCTGGCACTTTGCACAGTTACCGCCAAATGGCAACACAGTTGTACTGAGACAGGCATGTCTTGCCCCACTTGTCTTGAGGCTAAGGAATGTATTGAGCATATCATCTTCTTCTGTCCCTTTATCATATACATAGGAGAAAGTGGATACTGCCACTCTGCCATGACATGGGGATTGGGGACTACAGATCAGTGGCCAGAATCTTAAGAACTAACACGAATCAACCCATTATATTTGCCGTCTCTCACTTTCTGCTTAACATGTGGAGATGTATAAAGATAAAGATAGCACCCTGAATGTAGATTTTGTTGGGCTCTTAGTCGCCAACTTGAGTTGCAATGTGGACCATTTGATTTTTTAACTCAAACAAGATTTTATGCATTTTGTGGTTCTATGATTACTACAATTTTTTATACATTCCCACTTGTTTTACCCTCCTTAACCCCATCCATCAAATTATGTTGCAATTAGTAAAACGTCATGGGTACTGCTGATTATGATCCTAAGACCCTTTTTTAAAATTTAATGCACCAAGCTGCTGTTGATAAAACTTTATGTGCACTGCTGATCATGAACCTTAGATGTGTCAGCTTTGTTCACCCCAACTGTTACTGTTATCCCATGCTGCTATTGCCAGAATTTAATGCTGCTAGTTGCTTTATGTCCCATATTAGATGTTATGCCTAAGACACTATGATTTTATGACCCCTATCTGTATTCTGGCTGCTTTGTTGTGCACTATACTTTTTTCGTGCTGTTATTGTTAGAATAGAATACAATATTTTCTTTTGTTAGTGAATGTATTCTAGCTCTGCTTTAACTTCTGTGATGGTTTTTAAAATATTTCGAACTGTATTTAAATTATTTATTTTATGAGTTTTCATGGCAGAATTTGCCAAATAAAGATTAGAATTCATAACATCAATGTTAGCCTATGGGACAGATAGACCTTGCAGTAGTGAAAAACTAATTTAAGAGTGTTTCACTACCAGGGCATGCAAAGCTAAAATATACATGTCCCACTTTTTAAATACGCTTACTACACCCTGCCCTCTGGGCTGTCCCGGACTTACCCTAGGGGTGACTTACATGTATTAAAAAAGAGGTTTTGGACCTGGCAAAAGGTTTATTTTGACAGGTCGAAATGGCAGTTTAAAACTGCACACACAGGAATCAGTGGCAGACATGAGACATGTTTAAAGTGCTACTTAAGTGAGTGGAACAACCCGTGCTCTAGGCCCACTAGTAGCATTTAATTTACAGGCCCTGGTCACAGGTAGTACCACTTTAATGGAGACTCACAAGTAAATTAAATATGCCAAGTAGGTACAAGCCAATAGTTTCATGTTTTAAGGAGAGCACACAAACACTTTAGCACTGGTTAGAAGTGGTAAAGTGAGCAGAGTCCTAAAGCCAGCAAAAAACGAAATCAGAAAAACAGGAGGGTTGAAGGCATAAGGTAAGGGGGGAAAATCACACCAAGGATGCCAGGTCTAGAAAGTATGTACACATTTTACGTATTTATTATTTAATCATAAAGTATTGTAATAACCTATTGTGAATTAAAAAAAGTCTAACAATATATGTTATTAAAATATAATATATTAATTTTAATTAATTCTCTGCACCACTTTCCTTAATGCACAATTAAAGAATTTATTTTCTTTCGGTGAGAAATAATTTTTTATTGAATCTTAAGAACAATAATTTAAATTGAATTTACATTTTATTTCTATTAACAACATTATTAATTCAAAATTAATTTAATAGAACTGTACCATTTTTTATTTTGTTCTGTTGCCAACTGATGCCAACTGATTGACATTTACTTATTAGTCTAGGGAAATGTAAAATGCATTAGGAATAAAATCTGAGAGTTATTGGTAGCACATCCTGAATCATGTGTGTTAACCCATTAAGTTTAATATTCTGAGACCTGTACATTTGTGCGGTGGCAAACTAGCACATGTTGAAACATCCTGAAGAGCAGACTGAAACGTACCTCTGGGTAATATTCAGACATTGGTGTCATTCTAAAGACGGAATAAAAAGTATTGCATGAGATCATTGATGTTTAAAAGAAGGAATTTTAGGCGAATTGACTAAAAGTGTTGTCATCTTGAAATAACTTTGCGAGAACTGGTTCTAAAGGGCTTTCTATTGAAAACTGTAGAAGCTGCTTTCTAGTTATCAAATCACTCATTCCCATTTTCAAAGATCTCTGTCACTATCCTGCCAAATCCACTAAAACATGTTTGTTGTTTCTCATATCAGATTTGACACATATGTATCCCTAGGAACCCCTCCAAAATTGCCATTTACCGTAGGGAATATAAAATGGCCAGGAAAAAAAGGGAGAAGGCGCTAAGAGAAGAATCATGGGCCAAATTAGAACAGGCCGCGGCTTCAGGTAATTCAAAGGAGTTTTGGGGTATAATAAATGGTCCACACTTTAAAACACCAAATGATAGTGCACTCGAAGTTAATGTAGGGGAGGAGGAGTGGGTGGCTCATTTGAAAGGTATCTTTGCCCCAATTGCTTATCTGACACCCCCGGTTTGTACTACCTCTGGGCATTCTCTTTCTTTCCGTACTGAAGAAGTTAGGAATGGGATTGAGGCCTGTAGTGCTGGGAAAGCCCCGGGCCCCGATGGCGTGCCAATGGACTTCTTCTTTGAGTATATGGACATTTGGGTTCCCCTTTTAACTAATGTTTTTAACAAAATCGCTATAGCTGGTCCCCCCAGGTCCTGGAAAACTAGTATAATCATCCCAGTTCATAAAAAGGGAGATAAAAGCAACCCAAAAAATGATCGACCAATCTCGTTAATTGATACGACGGCCAAACTTATGGGTCGCCTTCTTCTGACAAGATTGGAGGCGTGGGTGAGGAGTAAGAACATTTTAATGGAGTCCCAATATGGTTTCCAGGAGGGAAAGGGCACAGTAGACCAATGCCTGAACCTCTCACTTATTATGGATAGATATGTCAGAGCCAAGGGTGGGAAGATCTATCTTGCCTTTATGGACTTGTCTGCAGCCTTTGACTGCGTGTCCCACCCTAGACTCTGGCAGATAATGGATGAGATGGGAAAACGATCAGGCATTGGTCGACTTCATCAGACAGCTGTACTCTGACGCCTCTTCATCGGTCCGCTACGGGAAGAACGGGGAGTGTAGCCGAACATTTAAGATCTTAAGAGGGGTCAGGCAGGGCTGCGACCTGGCACCGTTCTTATTTTCCATCTATACCAACGGTGTGGGAAAACATCTTGAGGGCGCAGCCTTGGATGTCCCCGCGCTCTTTGACCATCAGCGGTTACCGATTTTGACGTACGCTGATGACTCTGTTCTGATGGCCCGAACTGCAATGGGGCTTCAGAGCCTTATAGCCGCCTACGCGGCTTTTATGAATTCATTGGACTTAAAGGTCAATCAATCTAAATCTTTTATAATTATAGCAGGGGTTGGGAAACGAGAAAGACCCCCCTGTTTCACTATGGACTCTGTCAAAATTGAGGTGGTAGACTCGTTTCCCTACTTAGGTGTTCTCTTTGATAATAAGCAATCCTGGTCCAAAAATGCTAGAGGGCAGAGCAATGGGCATGCAGAGAAACCCAGCTGCGTTGGAAACATTCTCTAAAAAGCTGGGAGCCAAACCGCTAATTCCTATGAAAAAAATGTATCATGCTAAAACAAAGGCAGCAGTGGTGTACGGGGCAGCAGTTTGGGGGACGGCGCCCAGCGACTCTTTACAATTAATAGAGAATACATTTTTTAAGACTTTTACTTCGCTACCCCAGTCATATTCGAATTATGTGCTTCATATGGAACTGGCTTTACCTTACATTACGGACTCTATCAAAATGGCACCACTCCTACTGTGGCATTCAATTTGGCGGAGGGACACAGTCCCCCTTACGCAAAATCTAATAACAACTATTTTAAAGTCAGATAGCTACAGTAGGATTAGGTGGATAAAGTATGTGGAGTCAGAACTATCTGCACTCAGTTTAAGTCGCCTTTTTAATGATCCCTCTACCTGTAAATCCCTAACCAAGCGGAAAGTAACTGAGACTTTTATTAAGAGAGGCCAATATATAAGAAGGGAAAAAAACTTCACACTCAGTCGGCACGACTGTATGAACTAACCCCAGTATTGGAGGAGAATAGCTACTATTATCTGGCTGATGTTACATTCCCACAGCACAAATATATTTTGCTTAGATTTCGTCTAAATTTGATTCCTTTGATGGTGGGATATCCAGTGAAGAAATATAAACATTCAGAACTTTCTCTATGTCCGTGTGACAATTTATCTACACAGGATGATCTTCATGTTTTATTTTTTTGTGGTTTCTACCGTCAGGAAAGGCGTAATTTTATTGTACCAATTTGCAAGCGCTATAATTTTAAATATTGTCGTGTAGCACTGTTTTTCTCAAATCCTTGCAAAATTCTTTTGTGTGCTTTTCGTTAGCATCATTCCTATGGGCATGCATTACAAAGAGGAAGCAGGTTGGCACATAAGACGACTTAAAATTGACTTACAAAATTTTTACTGTATTATGTATATAGATTAAATGAATTTTAACTTAAACTGTATGGTAGCACACTTTCAAGTTTCAGGATTTAAGCTATCTTTTATAATGTCTTTTTCTAAAATGTGACTGTAAATATTTTATGAAACTTTTTGATCTTATGTGTAAGATTGAATAAAGGATTTGATTGATTGATTGATTGACCCATATGTTTAAAATGCTAAGTTTAGCATTCTGTTTTCTTGTGTTGACTCTAAGGATAGCTACACCCAATTGTTTGAGGTGTTTATCCTGACTCCTTCAGTTGACCTGTTGCACCCCTGCAGAGCTTTGCATCCTGTGCTTAATTTGTGTTGTTGTTTTCAGGTGGGGTGCATTGACACTAATGTTTGGGGATCTAGACTTATTTCTCATCAGACTTTGACCCTGACCAAAGGAAAGAAAGTCAAAAAAAGGAGAACAAATGAAAAGGAGACAGTGACATTGGAGGAAATCAAGGGTGAACCTGCAAGAGCAAGAAAATGGGACAGGGAGTGCAGGGTGATGGAAGGAAGAGGTATGAGGTGGACTCAAAACTAGGCATTCTTGGTATTCGACAACCTCCAAATGCATCAGGCCTAGTCTGACTGAATCTCCCATTTTCTGCACTGTGACAGCAGAGAGCCAGTGGCCTTCTCCCTTTAATGGAAACCAAAAAGTATATTCTGGGAATCACACTGGCTGAGGAAGAGGTTGAAGCTATTTTGGGCAGGGCTGAGGGGTCATTCTATGTGGAATTAATATTATCTCAAGAGTAAATGAGAGGAAGTATGGATCAACAGCACTTGCCAACATTATACTCTCCTTGTGCTGAGGGCTGTTAAAGAACATTGCTGTGTATTGGTTCCCACTGACTTACTTGATTTTATGCCCATGTTCTGGGCATCTGTGGCCTCTCAGTCCTTCTCCCTGGTGTAGTCTTTGGGTCCATGCATTAGTTTCCCTGTGCCCTCTTTTTCCATTGTAAGTGTCCTTGGGTGTGTTTCATTGTACGTGTCATTAGGGATTTTGATACCAGTAAGGTGTCATCCCTGAATCTTCATGTCCCAGTTTCACGCAGTGTTCATATCCCAAAGTCAGCCACCATGTCCAACTGTCATGGTCCCCTTATCAGTGTCCACCGTGTCCACATGTGTCTGTTTGCCAGTCTTAGTATGTCTCTTCCAGTGTCCCAGTACAAACACACACTTCTCAGTGTTGTTGTTTTTGTCCTAGTGTCTCCACTGCGCTAGTGTTCAGGAGTCCATATTTTTATCCCTTTGTTACTATGCTTATGTGTTGATAGTATGCCTGGGTGTACTTTGCATTATGCCGGTGTAATCTAAGCAGTTTGTGTTACGAAAGTGATGCATAATGCCCGAAATCACTTGACTATGCTACGTTGCATAATTGAGATTTCCATTTGGGCAAAAATCCTATTGCGGGATCATGGGAACAATGCTAAGAGGTATTACAAAATGTAAGCAGTTGCTTTTTTTAAATTTATTATGTGAGGCACTAATAATCAACTGATGGGACGTGCCATAGAGAGTAAGGCTACTATACATACAGTAACAACTTCCTCTTCCTGAAGAACTGTCCCTGTTCTTTGTTTTGTCCTTTATCATTTTGGATTTTTATTCTGGAGGGAAAGCATCGCTCATCTTTTGTCTGCAATCTCTGCTGCATCATAGAGCCTTGGAAAATTAACTTTTTGGGGGAAATCCAGTAAGTTCAGTGCAGTAGATTGCAAAATGTGCATTGTTTGTGGGAGTGCAGGCACCATTATCTTTCTTCCTTTTTATGGATCATTCCTGGATCAACAGCGATACCACTACCACTACCACCAAAACCAAATCAGATGTGTCTTAGTGCTGCAGTGAATACAGTCGTGGAAGAGCGCAGTGAATTGGAAATAGAATTGTCCCAGGATCAAATCAAATCTTCACAGGAAGCTCAACAGCATCTAGAGTCTCCTACTCCTGATCTTTCAGAGGTAGGAGCAGTGCAGTCAGCTGTTTTGCTGAGATCAGGATTTTGTGATCACTCTTCCTTTGGACACATCATCTACACTATCTCCTCTGAGGACAAGAAAGATTACATCCCAATTTTCTCCAAGTCCCTTTTCATATGATGGTGACATGGAGGGGATCCCTGAACATAGTCATGGGAGACAAGGTAAAAGAAAGGTTTCTGTAAGCTTAGTTGGAAATGAGGAAGATGTTCAGTGATTGTAGCACTGTGCAAGTTCACATCATTTCTATTCAACCAGCTCTGAGTCATGTAGCACCAGCAACACCACATGCTTCCATTCTTTGGAAGAACCAAAAACTTCCACCAACCAGCAACTCTACCATAGTCACAGCCCGCCCTAAAGAAAGGCAAACACAACCAACTAGCTCCATCACAACAAGTGTTCTGACCTTGGCTCAATATTGAAACTGTCTTCCCCAGTTTGGGACTCATGAGCACCACATCACATATTGCACAATTTGCCACAAACCCGTGCACCATGGGAAGCTAGATGGACACTATGGGACAGGGGTCCTTCTGGCCCATCTAAAAAACTAACATGCAATCATATGGGAATAGCATATAAAAAGGATAGCTGCTGCAGAAAGAGAAGAAGAAGCCAAACAGATTGTAGGATGTGGTGGTGACAAAGATGATGTCGTTGTCATGTGAAGGAGCCCTGTCTCCCTTAGTGTGAAACCTGTCACCCAGAGCAACCTCAGAATGGCACAAGGAAAATAGTGATGCAGTCACTTCAAAGCATCTAGGCAGCCTACCTACTCCTGTGGACCAGTCACTTGAGGTGAGATCCTCACAATGAAAACAACAAACACAAGAACCCACAATCAATTATATAGGCCCAATTTAGAGTTTGGTGGAGCGGGTACTCCATTGCAACAGCGATGTAGCAGCCTTCCGCCAAAATTATGGTCTGATCACTTCATTTAGATTTGGGTGTACCTTTAGTACGTCAATGGCCGAGACAATTCTAACTCCACCGCAGGCATCAGGGCCAGACTGAGAGCCATAAACATCACTGGCAAATTTTGTCAAACCAGCCCCCTCACTGCATAGTCAGTCTCAGGCAGCTCTGTTCCACTGCGATGAGTCTTTGATTTTCATTGGACTTTACTGCTGTAATTACGGTGACCTGTCCAAGCCTTTAGTGAGAACATCCCAGATAGGTGAAAATTGGCCGATGCCAGGTGTGGCCAGTCCGGCCCTGGCCGGCATACACCTCTGACCACAGCATACATGATAGGGAAGTGGGCCAACCCACTTCAGCCCGTTGGCTCCCCTCTCTGTGAGTGACGGCCTTTTGCCTCTGCACAGTGTACACATATGCTTAGAAAGTAGCCATCTTTAGTGCCAGCTGCAGTTTGTGGGCCAATGTGCGCATTTTGACAAGAAAATGTTTTCCCTTTTAATCTGTTTTATTTATCTAAATTCTTTTTTATTTCTCAAGGCCCAAGCAGCTCACCAGACAATGCTACTGTGCCCTCATTTGTTTCGTGTCAAAGTTCCAAATTGAAAATGGCGACTGTAGTGTTGCACGTTGTCTCGCGAGATTGAAGGATCTGCTGACACTTTCCTTTGGGACCGGTTTTGTTTTGTAAACATTTCAAGATGGGAGAGGGGATGCTTAGAACTAGCTGCTCACATTGGGCTTTAGATGCCCCTCACGTCACCAACGGCTGAAAAGCGTGAACGACTGTAAAATACGGGTGGCCTGCATTAACCTGCTGAACTGAAATATCATGTTCCAATTTTGAGCCTGAGACTAAATCAGTTCATGGTTTACAATATTTGAGCAGTGTAATCATTGTTTTAAAATCCATGGAGCCCGAGTATTGCAGTTTTAAAATACAGCAAATCAAATTATACGCTGTGCTGTGATTTTGCCCCGCCCTTTCCCTTTTCTACTGCTTCATTACAAATTAAAGTTTGGAATTATGAATATATAAAATCGTTTGAGACTTGCACTGCAACATTTCTTTTGACAAACTTTCTAATGCGTGGATTGTTTATGCTTTGGAATGGAGGTGGTTTGGAGACTTTCCCGTGCAATCATTTTCCAGCTCTTCCAGAGTTTATGCGTTTTGATCTTGAAAGTGGTTACAGTTTGAAATGTATTTATGTCAAATGTCTCCGCACTAACTCCAAGGCATCCACAAGGATGCTACCCTGAGAACCCAGGCTGAGAGTGTGAGACAAGTGAGACACGAGTTACGCCCAGACCTAATATATGCCAGTGCACTTGAGTTAGTGCCATAATGTGAGTATCTTTATGTAAGTGTCCCACTTATCAGTAGTCATGTTTTAAGTATTGGTGCCCAAATGCCTGTGTCTCCCCAGGCAGTTTCTCACTGTCAGTTTTGGTGCTCTAGTTCTGGTGATACAGTGTCAGTGTTCTTCTGTGTTGTTGCCCTTGGGTAATGTAACTTCCTAGAACTAGTGTTAGTATGCATGTGTTGTAGCACCCCTGTGACAGCATCTCAATGCTAGCCCCCTTGCATCAGTGTCTCAATATTAGCGTTCATGGACTTGTCAGTGTTCCTGGGTCAGTGTCCCCCTGTCAGTTTCATTGCATATGTGTCAGTACCCTTCTGTGTGTTTCATTGCATGTGTGTCAGTGACCCTCTGTGTGTTACATTGTATGTGTGTCAGTGACCCTCTGTTTGTTTCATTGCATGTGTGTCAGTGACCCTCTGTTTGTTTCATTGCATGTGTGTCAGTGCCCCTCTGTGTTTCATTGCATGTGTGTCACTGCCCCTCTGTGTATTTCATTGCATGTGTGTCAGTGCTCCTCTGTTTGTTTCATTGCATGTGTGTCAGCAGTGGCGTAGCAGGGGGGGTGGTCTACCCCGGGCGGCATGCGTTTTGGGGGTGGCGGCCTCCCACCGCTCTTACCTGCAGTCTCGGAGCACCCCCCACACTTCAATCGGCCAGCACGGGGCGGCAAACGCCCAGGCGGCAAAATCATGGACCGCCACAGGCTGCTGTAGGGCTAGCTACGCCATGGTGTGTCAGTGACCCTCTGTTTGTTTCATTGCATGTGTGTCAGTGCCCTCTGTGTGTTTCATTGCATGTGTCAGTGCCCCTCTGTGTGTTTCATTGCATGTGTGTCAGTGCCCCTCTGTGTGTTTCATTGCATGTGTGTCAGTGCCCCTCTGTGTGTTTCATTGCATGTGTCAGTGCCCCTCTGTGTGTTTCATTGCATGTGTGTCAGTGCCCCTCTGTGTGTTTCATTGCATGTGTATCAGTGCCCCTCTGTTTGTTTCATTGCATATGTGTCAGTGTCCCCCATCAATTTCATTGCATATGTGTCAGTGACCCTCTGTTTGTTTCTCCTTGTCAGTGTTCCAGTATCAATATGAGTGTCCCTATGTCATCTACCTTTGCCCCAGTCTCTATGCCTGAATAGCAGTGTTGCAGTCTCAAAGTACCGATATCAGTACTTCTGCGTCACTGTCCATGTGCCAACGTCAGCATTAATATGAAGACCAAGACATTGACTATGTCTCCATATTAATTTCAGTATATAACTGTCAGTGCCCTCTTGTCTCAGTGTCATAGTAGCCAGCTAGTGTCTCTGGTGCATTAACCCTTGGCAGTGCTGCAGCACTCACATTTCATGTCAATGTCCTACTGTCTGTGTTAATACCTGTGTCCCTACGTCCGAGTTTCTATGTTAGTGTACTTGTGTTAGTATCGGAGTGACAGTGACCCATATCTATAACTGTGCCCCTAAGTCCGTGTTTCTATGTTAGTGTCCTTGTGTTAGTATCGAAGTGAGAGTGACCCATATTAGTAACTTTGTGTTAGCATCCCTGTGTTGTGTCAATGCTATTTTCAACTATCAGTCAGTTTAGTGTCAATCTCCCAGTGTCACTGCACCGTGCCACTATTCCAGCATCAATCCTTGTGCCATCTGTCAGCGTGCATTTGTCACTGACCCCCAAGTCAATATCCCCATATCAGTGTTGGTGCTTCAGTGTGAGCGTCCCTTTGTCTGTGTTTAGGTGGCAGTGTCTTATTGTCAGTGCCCTTGTGTTAGTGTTAATGGGTGATTGCTGGTCCTGCTATCTCAGTGCCCTGTTTTCAGGATTGGTGCTCCAATCTTTGTGACCCATGTCAACATTCCAATGTCACTATCTTCATGTAAAAACAGAGTTAGTGCCCCTGTGTCAGCATTCCATTGTCCCTGTAGCAGTGTCCAAGTGGCAGCGTCTCCACGTGTCAGCGTCCATTGTCCTTGTGTCAGTGTCACTATCATAGAGTGAGTATCTTTGCATCCTTGTGTCCGTGACTCAGTGAACCTGCCCACTGCCATGGTCCTAGCACCAGTGCTGGCGCCCCTTGTCACTGATGCACTCATAGTTACAATGTCAATATGGTGCTCCTGGTTCAGTGTCCTCAGTGACAGTCTCCTAGTGTCAGTGTTGATTGACCTGTGTCAGTGTCCTCGTAACAGTACTCATTTGCCAGTGTCCTTGTCAGTGATCTCTTGTTAGTGTTCTAATGTTTGTGCCACTTTGCCAGTGCACCCACATCAATGTCCTCTTGTTAGGGATGATACGCCTATGATAAAGTGACAGTGGCAGTTTTACCCCTTTGACTTTGCCCCCATATCATTGTTGGTGTCCCTGTGTTAGTTTCCTACTGTTATACCCCACGCTATGCTCCATTTTTTTTAAACAATGCAGGAGCAGGTTCACTGATCATTTGGAAAAGAATTAAATGGATTGAAGTTTGTTTTACAATTTGGCTTGCATTCTGATTGTAATTGGAGGTGATGGAAGTGTTAACATTAGTTAAGCAATTGTTTTGGAGGTAATCTCTAGCCTGCTGCCAGTTGCAGTTAGGGAGTGTGGGCCCTGCTATCCCCACCCCCTCCATGGTTAAAGTCATGCTTTGGGGTTTATCACCCAGTATATTAAATTATAACTATTTATAATTGCATAGCTCAAATATGTGCAATGAAATATGAACTGTGTTGTTTACTAATGTGTCTAATATGTTTTCACTCACTCCCACGTTCACACTATGCGTTCTATAATTTTCACTTTTTCCTGGAAACTGCAAAGACATTATTGTTCTGTGTTCAGCACCATGGTTATGTTCCTGCTGCAAAAAATATTCTGTAAAGTGTTCCATTTCTCCTTCGAGTTAATCCAATGTTTTTGGGAATGAAATTAGAATATTAAATCACACCCCGAACACAATTACACACACTATGCCCAATGTTAGTTTTATTTGAATTGGAATAGAATTTCTGACCCCTTCATATTTATGGATTTTCCCTAGAACTGTATTTAGTGGAGCAAATCTGAACATGCAGCCCCCAATTATGTGTACTGTACCTAATGTTTGTGGGACTGGAGTTAAATCCGACCTCCCAATTATATGCATTTTCCTCAATGTCAGTCGTACTGGAGTTAGAATAGTAATGTGACCACCCCTCGACCCCCAAATATACGTATGTTTCTCGATGTTAGTAGGACTGGAGTTAGAATGTTAAATTTGGCACCCCAATTATATGCACTTCCCCCAATATTAGTTGCACTGGAGTTACAATAGTATTTGTGACCCTCCCCCTCCAATTATATATTCAATATCCCCAATTTTTTGTGGACTGGAGTTAAAATAGTAAATCTGATTTCCCGCCACCTCAAATATATGCACGTTTGCAATTGTGCCAATGTTTGATTGAGAGCAGCTAGATTTGTAAATCTATCTCTTTCCAATTATATGTCCTTTCCTCGAGGTTGTTGGGACTGGATTTAGAATTGTAATTGCCCCCCCCCATATATGCATTCCCTCCAATGTCTGTTGGACTGTGGTTAGAATAGCAAATCTGACTGCCCCAAAATATGTCTTCATTCCCCAATATTTTTAGAACTGGGGTTCAGATAGTAGATCTGACCCTACTCCCCCAATTATATCCCCTTTCTCCAATGTTAGTAGTACTGGAATTAAAATGATAAAACTGCCCCCCTCACTGTCTAGGTCCTCTAGAACACAGCCCAGAATAGGTTTTTTAGACCCACTTGCACGAAGGACTTTGTCTATGTGCCAACAGCAGATAGAAACCAGTTGGACTACAGCCGACTGACAAGTACTTGAGTGAAATGCATTTCAGGTAATTATCAGTTATAAAAAGTATCACAGGGGTAATTAGCAGAACCTAAACCCTCTTTCCCATTAGAAAGACACACTCAAGAACACCAGTGACAATAGATATATTTTAAAGATTTATTTTGAAAATCAAAATCTTGTCCTACTGCACACAATATGTGAAGTCACTACTATAAGACAAACAGAATAGCAGTTGCAATGTTTACGAGCAATGTGAATAGCAGAAAATAGTGCAACATAATGGCTGTTTAACTTTAAATCAATGCCAGCCTCGTATCTTTGGCTTACTACGTTAAACTCAGCACTAAAAGAAAGCCGAATTAGAGTTTCAAATTTGAGTTCCAAAGGTAGTGCACACACCTGCTTTGAACAAAGAGGCTACCCTTTAATATCATAGCATAGTCTGCTATTCTCGTCTCCAATGGAACGAGGGCTGATAATCCCTTAGCAAGTGAAGGCTGAATGCAACTCCCATTAGTTTTCAGCAAAAGTAGGGGAAGCAATTCTGCATGGCCTGTCTCATTTCTGCCTTTTGGCATGAAGTTCTTCTCTAGCTTTTCACACGCTGTTTCTAACTTATACACTTATACATTATGTGATCATCATTGAATCTTTCGAAATAAACAATTAGCAGAAACAGGTATGATGCCCTTTTACTCATTTTCATTCTTTGAAACTGTGCTCTGTAATTTATAACAATAAATGAGAAATAGAATTGTCAGCTTCCATGACATTTTGTTCACAATTCGATAATAATTATTTTAGATCAGAGATCATAACTTAGATTAAATACTGTGAATATATTTGAGCAGAACTGATCATTACTTTGCAAGGAAAAGTAACATTAAACAAACTAGCACTCAATCAATCAATCAGGGTATTGTAAAGCGCGCTACTCACCCGTGAGGGTCTCAAGGCGCTGGGGGTGGAGGGGGGGGGGCGGGTCAGCCGTTCTGTTTAGCCGAAGCACCAGGTCTTGAGTGCCTTCCTGAAGGTGTTCAGGGAGGGGGCGCGTCTGATTCTATATTTATCATTCATACTTAAATGATTAACATATGTAACGTAAAAAAGGTAACACCTAAAGAGAAAAAATAAGATAACTATAACATCCAAATTAAATGCATTTTCCCTAATGTTCCTGGGACTAAAGCTAGAATACTAAATCTGACTCCCCTCCCCCCATATATATTCACTTTTTCCAGAGTTTGGAGGACTGGACTTAGAATAGCCACATTTTAGTTGAGTTTCAGGTACTACCAACATTATGGGTTGCAGTTTCACAGCTCTCAATTTTCATCTCAATGAATGATATAATGCAAAAAGGCAAAGGGAACTCCAGAACATTTCACTCATGAGTGTAGAATAGTTTTGGTGCATGTTTCTGTAAAACGTCTTGTTAAAAAAATTTCAGTAGTAGCTTCAACAGATCTGTGCTGATCTTTATTGCACTACATATGCAGTGGTCCCTTACAACATGAGTCAAGGACAGAAATGAAGTCCCAATGGGAAATTGTAATTTTATTTACATCAGAAATAAAGAAACCATAAAAAGTGTGACAGGATTCAAGGAGAAAGGGGGTTTTCAGGATCAGGCATAATGTTGTGTGGCTGAGAAACAATCAACAATTAGGCCACACAAATATAAATAACACCATTGCACATATTTACAATAAATGTAAGAACAAAACAGTGTCAAGGTACTGAGGTCGCGGCATTTTGATCCCTAACGTAGTGATGGGATCATCATCAGGACACAACAAGTAATGCCTGAGATAAATGCCTGCTGGGGGAAGAAAGAGGGGAGAAAAAAGGGAAAAAGAAAAGAAAGATATTTACATGTAGAAATGACTGAGATGTAGTACGTGATTAACGAACCATGCAGACGGTTCAACATAGTGCAGAAAGTGCCTATGGTGAACTAAAACCAATAATGGAGGCCCGTGAGGTGAAAATTTGAACCAGGCTGCTAACCCAGAGAATTAACCAAGACACAGTGGGCCATTCTGACCAAGACTAATTATGAGGTAAGGATTAAGTCAAGTGGGAGGTATTGATAAGGTCACTGGATGCACAGCAACTGACCTCTAAGTAGGGAGAGAATGTATATCAAACATCAACCGGATCCATGTGAATGGCAGAATTAGAGGGATAAAGAGTGCAGGACCAGAGCAAGATCTGAAACCAATGAAAACGAGATACATCAGATAGCCATTGTGGCATGCCAACTAGGAGTATCATGCATGGCGTGCACATGTATTACCTTGTATGTGAGAGGGCACAACGTGTGTCCGCAAAATGTGTGGAGAGTCAATTGCCATATAACAGGCGAACCGGACCTAAAAATAAAGTGGCAATGTAAGAATTCATAAGACCAGCCACCTCAGGCGTATCATGCAAGGAGGAATGCATGTGAGTTACCTGGCTGTAGAGGCGGCACACCATATGTCCACTGTGTGCAAGTACAGCCTGTCAAGGTTAAAGAAAGGCACGGTCACCTAAAACGCAAAATACAACACGGACCAAGCCTAAAAGAAACCCCCTGTAAACAGCACTTACCTGTCATCACATGCAAATACATGTGATGACAGAATGAATCCCGCGAAGTCAGCCACAAATGATAACGCGGAGACAGGAGGACGGAAAGACACTGAAGTAGTGTATGTGCAGGGCGTGGTGACATGCAAGGGGGCGTGGGCACTTAGGATGACGTGAGAGTGAGCTAGAGTGCTTGGAGCATCTAATAGGCAAGTATTATGTACAAAGGCATGACTCTGCAGACATACTGCATTGGCACGTTTGAAATCAACCGTATCCATGTAAATGGCAGAATTAGAGGGATAAAGAGCGCAGGACCAGATCAAGATCTGAAACCAATGAAAACGAGATACATCAGATAGCCATTGTGGCATGCCAACTAGGAGACTCATGCATGGCGTGCACATGTATTACCTTGTATGTGGGAGGGCACAACGTGTGTCCGCAAAATGTGTGGAGAATCAATTGCCATATAACAGGCACTGTGTGCAAGTACAGCCTGTCAAGGTTAAAGAAAGGCACGGTCACCTAAAACGCAAAATACAACACGGACCAAGCCTAAAAGAAACCCCCTGTAAACAGCACTTACCTATCATCACATGCAAATACATGTGATGACAGAATGAAACCCGCGAAGTCAGCCCCAAATGATAACGCGGAGACAGGAGGACGGAAAGACACTGAAGTAGTGTATGTGCAGGGCGTGGTGACATGCAAGGGGGCGTGGGCACTTAGGATGACGTGAGAGTGAGCTAGAGTGCTTAGAGCATCTAATAGGCAAGTAGTATGTACAAAGGCATGACTCTGCAGACATACTGCATTGGCACGTTTGAAATCAGAAAAACCTTCTATGGTTTCTTTATTTTTGATGTAAATAAAATCACAATTTCCCATTGGGACTTCAATAACATAGATGTGATTGTATCTTTGTGTATATTACTGTCCTTGACTCATGTTGGAAGGGACCACTTTTCCTGTATAATTACTTGTACCCCAGGTCCCTTCTGGATTTCTGGGGTTACCTTGTCTTTTGAAAATATGGGCTATGTAATACAGCACAATCTAATATCCAAAGACGACAAGTATTGTATGGACACATATTAACATGAACAGCAGTCTATCAAGTAGCACAGGATGTGTTCTCTCTTGGTCCTTCCAATTCCCCTACCCGCACTCATGCATGTCATACACAACACAATAAAGGTTAATCTGTGTTGCCCCCTGACACATGAGTCTGGGGTAAGCCAGTACCCAGGGAACACTACTAATCCTGAGGACTTGTGAAAACTAGGAAACCATGAGAATGCAGGGTGGTGTGGCATGTGTGGATCCCAGCATGTTTTCTTACCAACATGCCCTAGTCACAGGGGCGTAGCTAGGCCTTAGGCTGCCCGTGGCGGCCCCTGCGTTTGCCGCCCTCGGCAAAATGATAGAAGAGCGGGGGTGGGGGGGGTGGTAGCGGCCGATTCTTGCGTCCGCAACGGCCGCAGGTAAGAGCGGGGGAAGGGGGGCCGGCTGCCGCCCCAAAACTCGTGCCACCTGGGGTGGTCCGCCCCCATCGACCCCCCTAGCTACGCCACTGCCTAGTCAAGCCTATGCATAAAAGAGGTGTTTTCCCCACTTTTTATCTAATATGGCTACAATATTTGGGCCTGTGTGTCAGCTGGAATGCAGGAAAACCTACCAACCCACAATATTTCAGAGAACTCGGATCCCTCAGTCATCCACGACTGGTGTTGCTTGAATGGATTCCTGTATATTTTCATACAGAGAATGCCATACAAACATCAAAAGTGTACCTGAAGCCCCTTACTTTCCACTCACTTTCCAAGGGAGATAGCTGCAGTATTTGGTCACTGGCTCAGCCAGCAGGATTGGGAGCCCTGCTATCCCTTGGCAGTAATAAAAAAAAGAAAGTTAGAGGGTAAACCAGAGAGGTGTGATCTCAGCATGTTTTTGCTACCTAGAATGGTGTGCAAACTCAAATCTATACCCAAAAGAGCACAATTTCCTCTGTCTTTCACTGGGAATTGCTATTTGTTTTGGAGCTGGGGGTCAGCTGGTACCCACATGACCCTATCAATACTGGGAATTTCTGAAAACTTGAGACCAAGAGGAATCCAGAGTGATGTGGCTTTTGTGGAATCCACCATGATTTTCAGTGTCATCCTCACCGAAAATCACTAACTTGTACTAAAGTTCACTCCTCTAATGGACAATAAAAAACCTCCTTGATAAACAGAGTCCTTGAGACAGATTCCAAAAATCCTTTTCAGTCTCTCATATTGAAGAAAATCCATTTTGCACAAAGCCTGATAAACGAAGAGCATTTATTCTTGCACACATCTACTGCATGTTCACAACTTACATTGAGCTCACTCACAAAAACAGGTATATATGCATTCTGAAGAAGGTTTTAAGGCCAGGGTGTAGTGGCTGTCAGAAGGAGGGATATATCTCTTGATCAGAGGGTTGGGGTGCTTCTGCTATCCTCCTGGCCTTCCTAAACCTGAGCCTAACAGGTCCTAATACAGGGAAAGATACAATCCAGAAGGAGGATATGTTTGGTACAATCACATACTGCAATGCAGTTCTTGAGTATTGACAGTGATGACTGCATTTCTACTTGAAAAAAAAAATCAGGGGAGTGAATGAAATCAATTGCAATTCCTGGGCAGAAAACTGTATTATGTTGTGGGAAATACAATGCCCACTCACATACATTGGTAGAGTTCCTGGGACCACCTGGCATTGGAAGATCCTGTTCCTCCACCCAAGTGACTTATGGGAGCACTTGTCCAATAGTTACTTGCAAATGAATATTTAGATTGCGCTCTACTGTTAGGGTTATTCTGCTTCCACTCCAACACACTGTTCCCTTGTTTTATTATGGGACCTTCATACATTTTTTATGAGCTGATTGCAGATGAGCAACTGGCCATTTGTGAATGTTTCCAATGTGTTCTCTTATCTGTTGTGAATAGGTGAGAATCACTTGAAAAAGGAAGAAATGCCGTTGAGTCTTAATCATGTGCACCCAGCTTTGCAATTGCTAAGCTAACTATTTCAAGGCCTGCTTGTTTTTCACAATAATTATTTAAGATTAAGGTACTTCTGCAAATATTTTAAAATCCGGCTCTCCACATGGCATCACCAGCCAGTATTCCCATATTTTGACATTTAAGATACATTAAAGAGATGTCTGACATTCCAGGATAAAACCTTTTTTCCAATGGTAATCAATAAAGAGATCACTCATGCCTATTCAAAGCATCTGAAAATTTTACATAGATGCTTTCAATTATTTCAGTTATAGCACTGTGGCAAAATATTATGAAAACAACCAAAAGATACATTAACCAATATTCAGGCCAATTCCCCCTTTAATACTATTCCAAGGTATCACATTTTGAATGTTTTTTACTGTGTCTGTTCTAGCTTCTTGAACTCTTTTCTGCATCTTTTTTACTTTTACAACTGTTTGAAAAATGTTTCAATACTAAGGAGCTAAATATGAGTCCGGCTGTCCAGGGACCACTGTGGTGTCGGCTGCAGGAACACTGCCTCTGAGTAGGTGGCCCGACCGCCCGATTACGAACATGTCGGTCAGACCGCCACAAGACTGCTGCCGCCACCAGGAACCTGGATCCTGTGAAGGCGGCAGTGGGGAAGGTGGGGGGATTGGAAGTGGTTCTGATTCCGGCACCCCAGTACCAATTAGGAGTTGGATTTCTGCCGACCTTTTAATGGCAGGGCCCCCGCCAAGAAAAGGTCGGCGGAAAGGTAGGGAATGGGCCCCAAACAGGGCTCCTGGGTGCTTTAGCCAATTGGGCATTGTGGCTGGGTGCATATGTTGTGCCCTCTGATGCCTGCACTGTTGTGCGTGCACTGTGTGCCATGTACGACATGGTGCCTGGCAACAGTGCACGCATAATAGTGCAGGTGCTGCAGTGCGGCGGCATTGCCTTCAGGCTCACTCTGTGAGCCGAAATGTGCTGCTGCATCAAGACTGCCACCGGAACACCGCTGGTGCAGCAGTTAACTCGTAATGTGGTGGTCGGAATGCCGCTGGCTTGGCGGCATTCTCCCAACCGCCACAACAGTGGTCCGGCAGTTAGATCGCTGGGGTCATAATCAGCTCCTTAGTGTTCAAGTATATAGTACAGCTCTAGACAGTGTTTGCCTCTTGCGGTTTCTGAGCTGTGCTGTCTGAAAGAAAGCACTAACTCGGAGAGGTATTGCATTAAATTAATTCACTTTATGCCCTGTAGGCACATAAAACAAATCATCGGTTCTGCAGTGCACCAGTAAAGTCTATGACCAGCAGGACAAATTGTTTATGGCAGTGGTGTAACTAAACGGAAGGGGGCTCCCCTGTAAAGTACATGGCGGGGGGCCCCCATGCTCCGGGTGCAGTCAGGAGCTCTCAGGCCAGGGGCCCGCTGCCTGTGCACAGGGCCGGAGGGGGTACACTGGAGCTCATCCCCCGCACTGCGGGGGCTGCAGGGGCTTATGTTACACCACCGGTTGATGGGAGACAAGACTAGCCAGGATCAGGATGTACAAGTGTGTTTTTAGGTATATCCTGTATTTCCAAAAATCATTTTCAAACCTGTAGTGGATCCTCATTTTCAAACTAGTAATTGGAGTAATTTCAGCAATTAGGCATTGTTCTTGTGATACGAAATGACCAAAAATATGCAATCATTCCAGCTTGAGTAATTCAGAGTAAGTAGAGGCAAAACTCCTACTGCAGTAGCACTGGAACAACAAACTGAGTGCAAGATTTATCATATTTTGACGCAGCGCAACGCAGCAAGAAAACTTGTTGAGCTGCATGAAATGGAGATGGCAGGAATGCACCATATTTGCCATAATATGATACATTACTGCTCTCTCCTTGCATTGGCACACTATGTGCTACCTAGCACTAACACAGGCACCCTTGCATCATGCAGGCAGGATGTTTTTTTTGTGTAGGGAGTTGTCCCTTTCTGCACAAAAACAATCCTTAGAGGCTTTTTTCCCTTTCCAAGTGTGCTGGTTTACCAGACTTAGTAAATCTGGGAATATGCCAAAAGCCATGGGTGTATGCATGCAAATACCCATAGAACACCTTCCCAGGGTAGAGTAACGCAAGGCAACTTCTATCCCCACAAAGAGATGTGGTGCTGTAGCGCCGTGTGGTGTAGGTGTAAGGAAGTCTGATCGGATGATACTGGCTGAAGCCCAGCATGGTGGACGCCCACATCACTAATTCTTCTTTTAATATGTACTATATATTCCCAACAGGGCAATGTTTATTGGAAGGCAAACTTCCCGAGAAGTATTGTCAGTCAGAGTCACCAAAATCAGGCGAAGAAAGCGTGTCTCATGGATGAAACTTTTTACTATATTTTCTAAATTCTGCAAAGCCTTAAAGTTTGGCTGTACCCATACAATAGTGTTGTGCAACATAACGCTTTCAGAGTTTCAGAAGAGCCCGAGGGTTTTACTGCATGAATTGTTCTGTTAATTCACCTAAACACATACATCTGCACCTTCATTGTGTTTGGCCATCCATCCATCAATCCATCTGTACGAACAGGTGTTCTTATATTTGTGCTTATTTTGGGGTTGATAGTGTTGGTTATGGGCCTCTGTGTGTGTTGTTTCTGCGTACATTTGTGACTGTGTTTAACATATTTTTGTCAAGTTTTGCAGATCACTGTGAGTTATCATTGACCGATTTAGGTGACATTTTGGCAGGTGCAAGCCAGGACAAGTCAATTCTTGGTCTCATTATGAAGCACTTATAGTTTGGTCCTGCCCTCCTGCTTGGATTCAGCATTACAAATCCTTGAGAACTCAATGCTTAGTCGGTAATCATTATTTGGGACCAACCCTTATTTTTCCTCAACAGGCTTTGATCCAGAGCAAAAGAGAGAAAAACACAAGTGAGGGAAAGGAAGAAAAAGAGAAATACGGAAAAGCAGTGACAAACTGAGAAAACATGGATGAAAAACAGCCAGAAAATTTAGAAAAATTGTCAGGTAGTGTCAGGTGGTGGATTAAAATGGCATAATATGGCATCAAGACTAGGCAGCTGTTATAATGGGCACATAACCTCCTATAACACTGGCCACTGGCTTCTGAACAAAGCTTTGGGCCTGGCACTAATCATTTGCCAATTAGTCATGGGGAGAACTGCACTACCAACGATTTTCCGTATTGGGCTTGATTTCGATGTCGGGCGGAATTCCTTCTGCCCGACACCTGGTCGGCAGTCCCGTCTGCCTCATTAGGATGCGACCGAAGACTGTTCGGTCGCATTCCTATATTTCACTATGGAAACATACATTACGGCCGTAAACCGGCCGTAATGCATGCTCCCATAGTGAAATGGGAGATGCGGTTCATCCCTACACCCTTTGCAGGCCACTCAAGGTGCCTGCCACAAGGTGCAGGGATGAACAGGGGGCAACATAGGTGCCACCTCGGCCTCCAAACAGAGGCCGTGCACCAAAGGGGGCCCTGCTGTGGGCCCCCAAACATGCTTTCCGGCATGGTTTCTATGTCGGACAGACCGGCATGGAAACCATGTTGGAAACCGTGCATTGTAATCTCAAGGTCGGAAAGGCCCACCCTTGAGATTACTAGCCGCCTGCCATCTGGCGGACGGGCTTTCCGAGCCCATTGGAAGCCAGTCGAAATGACCGGCTGGTTTCCTTTCCGACCGCCTCCATCATAAGAGGCGGTCAGAAAGGAAACGAGTGGCCCATTACTATGCGGCCCTGAAGGATCTGACAGCAGGGATGAGCCTTTACAGGCTGCATCGTAATCGGCCCCTAAGTGTCTAGTTTGGGTGTCCATGAGCACCACTATACATGTTACCTGGGCGATTGCACATTCATGTATATTTGTAAAGTTCATTGAGTTGTGCGTGAAAATTCCTCTTTGTCTTTAGGTCTGTATGCTTGGGAGGGTGCAAAATGTGTTGGTCTGCTTATACATCAATGACAGAAGTTAATTGATCTTTGTCTGTATGAGAGTGGTACCAGAATATTATTGTCAGAATATCGTCAAACTTAAATATTGTGTCATAAATACTGTTTACAAAATTATCACCACACAGGAAGTAGTCATCAAAAATGTACACCCAATGGGCCAATATTTTTGTTAATTATATTTTGGACAACATTTGCTTACTTACAGACTCTGTTTAAGATGCCTTGAATTACAAAACATGGTCTGGTGTGTAAATCAGTGTCGAAACCAGTGCATTCACTAACTGGACTTCTTTTGATTTTTGAATACAGAGACATAATTTGGCTAAGATGTTTTATTCAAAACTTTCAAGAGATGGTAACGTTGCCGCCCTCTCAGCTAGAGGAACATTCAATAATTGATCGTCCACCCTTCACCAAGGGGAATCCATACAGTCATGCAAATGGCCAGATGTAGGCATCTGCACAGGTACTAAACTTAAGATGGCTATTTCCACAAAGGGCTGGAGGTTGCAGGAGATCACTCAGGCTGGCTTGTAGCTGGCAATTGCGTATAACATTCCAGCTATCAATATTGAGAGGGGGCTAAATATACCCTCAAGACACTAAATCCTGAGATGCTTCAAGATGCTAAATGTGAAGTGTAAGTGAAATTCTTCATTGTCCTTTGGGCCGTCTTGAGAGCCAAGGAGTGGAGTTGAAGGGCGGGCATCTGCACTGAAAAGGAATCTTTCTACCACCTTGGAAATTTGCAGAATGTCCTTTTGAAACTTTGATTACCTGAAAAAAATGTTCCTAGATTTGGGGACACCACATTGCTCAGAAGTAGAAAGTTAGATGTGTAAAGTAATTAGCCAGTTACTGTACTTCATAACCTACTGACAGAATGAAGAAGAAGGAAGAAATCCTTTGTAAAAAGATTTGCAAAACTGCATGCTGACAAAAACTAAGAGACTGGCAAAACATACAGCATGAAGCCTTCTTATAAGACCTTTTTCTGAGACTGCTGATGCCAATTTCCTTCTGACTGAAGACTGTCAAACTACTGCCCAAAAAGAATGTATATCTCCGTGGAGCTTTCATTCGAGGCTACAACAGAGGGAACAATTGCCTCAATGGAAGATTATCAGCTGCCAAGTTGGTACTGAACATTGGGTTTCACAGTGATAACATTGGTTCCAGTCTTAAAGACTCAATAAGCAAGTCCTGGCGACGGTGCTGAGGAAATTAACCCTAAAATTATAGAATTTGAAATAAGTTTCCATTCAAAGACTGGGAGCATCCTATTGACTTTATCCGAGAAAGAAGCAACCTTGTGGATTTAACTTCATTGCTTTTCCTCTCTATGCTTTTTGGTGCCAAAATTGAAAATCCAGCATTACCATTCAAAAAGTGACTTTGAACCGATGGAGGAAGATCACGGGGTATGGCACTAAAAAAGTTTCTTGGAGTGGGGTCCTAATCAACTAACGAAAAGTACATTTCTTCTGGTCAAGTATAGATTTACATATGACTTGAAATCATTACCTAGAAAAACAATTATTATAGTTTATAGTACATACACCTATTGGGATTCATTTTCTATATTTTGTTAAAGCTGCACAAGTTGAATAAAACCTAAAATATGCGTGTTTTACAATTTTTTTCAATGTTGATGAAGTCCTATTTAACACATCTTGCTCAAATGGATATCCATTTGAGATTTCATTCTCTCAGTTTTTCAGAAGAAAACTCCTTGGACAAATATTGTCGATGCTTTTCGTTTCAACTTCTTAACCGGGTTTATTACTCTGATGAGATCTTCTGGAGGACAGGGTTCCTCATGTGGAAATCTTTCTCAATTGACAAGTGCAATATTCCTACACTAGTGGAGTAAATCTCAGGTTCTACACTCCTTAGATATGAGCTGCTTTCTTTTGCCTATTGTTTCAGCATTCTCAGCTTCACTCTAGTGATCCCTTTCCTGGTGTGCCATTTCACCAATTCCGAGCACCGTTGTTCGCCTGATAAAGAAAGAGAACAGCAGGGGTTAAGCAAGAACCAAACCAAAGTTAAAGATTCTCCATTTCTTGCCACAGAACTCTTTGTACTTAAAAATACTGGGAAAGGAAACCAAACTAAAGAAAAAGTGGGAAAAGGTAAATAAAGAACGTAAAACAAATTTGATAATGGATTTGACTAAAAATGTATTAAAACAAATCAGTATCAGATAAGGTCAAGATCCTAAACAGTATGAGGCAATTCAAAATGGTAATAAAGTAAATTAACTGTCAGATTTCGCTTGTCTAGCTGAGCTTCAGAATGTGTCCAATGACTTCATGGGCCACATTAAATAGCTGACATCTTCTGGATTGAAGCAGAATGGACTTATGTTAAGGACAGGGAGGGCAAAATGGAATAGAAAAAAAAAGTGCTGCAAATATAAAAATAAACCAGACCATAGCCCAAAATATCCCTCCTTTGGCACAGAAGCTCTCCTGCTGAAAGAATGTAGGGAAACAAAAACAATCTAAACATGAGTGGGCAAATCTATATAAAAAAGCTTAAAAAAAGGCATGAAGGCGCACATTTCACTAAAATAACAGATTAAATCAAATAGCAGAAGGTAAGATTAAGATCTCAAACAGAATTAAGTAATTGTAGCAAAGGGTATGAACTAAACGGTTAGGAATTCATGGGTGAGCTTCAGAATCTATGTGACCATATTGTGGGCACCCTTAATTGCCAAGAGATGTGTGATTGAGGCAGCGTGGAGTAAAGAGGTAGAAAATCAAAAGAGGACTGTGTGGGATAACATTCTAAACTGGAGTCCATAAAGTACAAGGCAAATAAAAATGGTACTAAAATAAAAAGGTACCACATTAGGCCTATCTGGTTTAGCTTCATAACCTGTATCTTAGCGGCTATTGGGACTTGCTCCTTGGTAGAATGTTGCCCTTTGAAGTCTAAAAGTCTTCTCTAACCATAACAAAAAACTAGTCAGCTCTGGAACCTTGAGCAGTATAATCCACTGACAATGTGAAAATACTTTGTATGTTTACATTACCTTTTGGTATTCTGCATTTTTTAGGAGAATGGTAAGATGGTGCTGGTGAAATTGTATATGCCAGGTCAAACAACTGCACATAAACAGATGCTATGAAATTCCTATAAAGTATTGCTTAGTTTTATCTGGTTTAAAAATGTCACCTTGACACAGAATAAAGATGCTAGAAGGTAATGGGATCCTTTGACTAAGCCAAACATCTTATTTCCATGAGTTTGTGAAGGTGAGGAAAGCAAGGATAGGAGGTATTCTAAAACATTCACACACATACACAGACAAACCTAGACATAAATGCAAAGCATATTCTAAATCTTGAGGAACAGCATTTATCAGGATCGTAGCTACCCATGGACAAATTAGTAAGTTGGACATACACCTGCAAATAGGTTTATGTGTGAGTGAAACAACTTTTCTAGTCCAGAAGTTGGTTCAGTACCCATGAATTGATTTACTCACACAACCACTCTTATGTGAGTATACCTATAATCAAGGGTGGCAGCGGGCACTGAGAGCATTTTAAAAAGATGGTATTCACTACAAGTTTGTAAACACATACAAACTTACACATTTGTAGGTATTTACAAACTCATCTCCAACTCCTTCCCTCCTGATTAAAGTCAATGATTTAATCCTGACTAGGGAGAATTATGTTCCCATGGCGAAAAAAGTAAGCAAGTGCAATTGAGCATGTGTGTTGGACTTGGCCCTTTTTGGCTTAAGTTCCATAAACTTTTTGCCTTCCCCCTAGACCTTTTTTCTGACATGGTGTTGCCAACTTAGATGCTTTGGGCACTTTGCCACTGCTGATCAGTGTCAAAGTGCAAGTGCTCCCTGTGTAAAGTGTAATGGTAATTGGTTGTCCATAATGGTAATTGGTTGTCAATAATTGGTATGTTTGCCTTACTAGTAAAGTCCCTAGTAAAGTGCACTATGTGTGCCAGGGCTGGTAATGCAAATGCTACTGGTGGGCCTGCAGCACTAATTGTGCCACCCACACTAGTAGCCCTAAAGAAAGAACTCAGGCCTGCCACTGCAGGGCCTGCGCGCAGTTTGCTAACTGCCATGTTGTCCTGACAAGTGCACCCACTTGCTAGGCCTTACCCTTCCCTTTCCATGCACATCAGACACCCCTATAGTAGGCCCAAGGTACCCCCCTGGGCAGGGTGCAGTGTCTGTGAAAGGTAGGACATGTACTGAGGTGTGTACCATGTCCTAACAGTGAAATACTCTCCATTTCGTTTTTCACTGTTGCAAGGCCATCTTTCCCATAGGACAGAATGGGGAAGGCTGTGTAATATGTTTCCAGCCTATCTTCCCATAGGTTTAAGATGGAGAGGTGAAGTTTAGTGTGCCTAAGCTCACAATTTAATAACACATCTTTTTGTGAAGGTGGTTTTTGAATTGTGTGTTTAGAAACCACGCTTTTAGAAGTGGCTGTTTTTTTTTGTTCTAACAATTCTGTGTGTCTCTGCCTGGTTGTGGATTGACTGTCTGGATTTGAATGTGATAGGATCTGGGAAATGTCTTGACCCAGGGGAGGAGTAGGTGAGACAGCCATGGTTGACCTGCTTCTGGAGTGTAGGGGGGAGGAGTAGCCCCTGGAGGTGAAGAGGCCTGGGCTGCTGCCATAAAACAAAGGATCCATCTCCTGCTGAGTGATTGAAGATCCAGACCCCCACTATCAAAGGAAGAAGATGTCACTGGCAGGGAGACACCCAGAACTGCTTTGGACAGGGGTTAGTGCGCCTGAACACATAGACTTCAAAGACATTTAGGGGTATAACTATGAGAGCTGAAACCCCTGGACTTTAGACTGAAATCCCTATTGAAAAAGTATTGAACCAACTTGGTGCTCAAGAGGAACCTCTGCCAAAGAAGAACAGCTGAAGAGACTGAAGAGAAGGACTGCCCTTGCTGTGTGTTCTGGGGCTGGCCTGCAGTTTGCTGGTTTGACTAAGGAGAGGACAAGGGACTTTGCTGTGTGCTGTGTCCCCCTGCTTGTGAGGACTTTGCTGCGCGCTGTGTCCTGAAGTAGCATGTCTCCAAGGGCCCGAGGAGAGCTGGCTCCCTGTTGTGGAAACTCAGGAACATAAAAGTTTCCAAGTGTGTCTCAGCGACACTGTGTGCGTGTGCTTTTTGCAGCCTGAGACCTTCGTAAGAACTGCCCTGTGATCGTGTGCACCCGGAGTCCAAGTGAGTCTCTGCGACGCTGTGTGCGTGTGCTTCGTGCAGCCTGAGACCTTCGTGAGGATTGCCCTGTGATCGTGTGCACCCGGAGTCCAAGTGAGTCTCAGCGACGCTGTGTGCGTGTGCTTCGTGCAGCCTGAGACCTTCATGAGGATTGCCCTGTGATCGTGTGCACCCGGAGCTCAAGTGAGTCTCAGCGACGCTGTGTGCGTGTGCCCTGTTGTAGCCTGAGACCTTCGTGAGAAATTGACCCGTGACTGTGTGTCCCGGAGCAGTCTTGTTCTCTGCTTCGATCGACAGCATGGCCAGAACTGCTGCGATCGTCATTGCCATCGGCCTGGACCGGCATTCCCAGAGGAGCTGTGAGAATTCACCTCTGCCGGCCCGAGCCTGCCTTTGCCAAGGAGAGACCTCGAACCATCACCGTCGGGGGGTCCGAGTTCCACTGCCCAAGATCAACGAAGTTGCACCAGAGGCCCAAGCCACAAGGAGAAGAGAGGAGAGTGAGATCACACCCCCAGGTAACGCTCAGCGAGCGTGTGTGTGTTGCCGCCTGGGGCGGGGTGCGAGCTACGAGAGAAACACTCTCGGCCTTTCCCATCTTTGCAGCGCGAGCCCCCGCTCAAGTCCGTATCGCGGCCCATACTTGCCGAGGAGTGGCAGTACTGGGGCCGCAGTGTGGAGCTGCACTTTGTTTTCATCATAACAGTGTTAGGGGCATATTTTGGCAGTAGCTGACCGCGAGTCAGTAAGAGTGGTATAGAGACCGTCCAGAGCACCGCGATCGGTGCCGAAGTACATTATTTTTACATTACGAACTGCCTGATTGTTGCATTACGAATTGCATTATTTTTGCATTACGAACTGCCTGATTGTTGCATTACGAATTGCATTATTTTTGCATTACGAACTGCCTGATTGTTGCATTACGGATTGCATTATTTTTGCATTGCGAACTGCCTGATTGTTGCATTACGAATTGCATTATTTTTGCATTACGAACCGCCTGATTGTTGCATTACGAACTGCATAGCATTGCATTAGGACTGCATTGGATCATCGAGAATTGCTCATTAATACTGCAAGAACCTACCAGTGCATGCTGGCCTAATAACCAGCAAGGTGAAATATTACAAATACGCATATGTTGGATTTTTATCGTGTGGTCTCATCGTATATCTTTTTTCTATAAACATATAATTGTTTTTTTATGAAACTCGTGTGGAGTCCATTTGTGTGTTATCACTGTGTCACTGAGAGCGTGGTTGCAAATACTTTACACATTTGCCTTGGAGATAAGCCTGGCTGCTCGTGCCAAGCTACCAGGGGGTGAGCAGGGGTTATCTAAAGGTGTGTCCCTCCTTACCCTGACTTAGAAGCAAGGGTCCCTATTTGGACTAAGGTACATACCTCAGCCAACTAGAGACCCCCAGTTCTAACATTGGTGGTCAGCGGTGTGGGATTGGAACGTGTATTTGCAAATTCACTCACAGTGATTGGTGTACATCACTAGTTTAGCGCAGACCACGACGCAACCGCATATTGTGTTTTGATTTTTGGTTCTATTTTTGAGCGACCTTTAAGCCACCCATCATTTCTCAGAGGAGTCAAGTAGCCAGTGAGGTTGCAGAATTGGAGTTCGACATTGAGGCATTGCTTACCTACAAAGTTGATCAATTGAGGCAATTCTGCAGAGCTTTGGGATGTCCCATGAGAAGTAGCGCCAAGAAGGATGAGCTGCAAACGGCCTTGAGGGCCTGGTGGAAAGCCAAAGGGGCTCAGGAGACAGATGACTACCAGCAATTTAAGACGCATTTAAGCTCTACCCTCCCAGTTGTTTCCACAGATCCCAACCTTGCTTCGGTAAATTATACCAATTGGCTTCTCAATGCAATCAACTTGCTGGTGCCAAATAAAACTTTTTCAAAAAATCGGCTTTCGCCATCAGCCCCCTGGTTTTCTGAACTCCTCAGAGAAAAGAAAAAATTGTGTAGAAATCGTGAAAGACAATGGCGCAAATCTTATAATTGTCAGGAGAAACTTCTATATAAAGAAGAGCTTAGTAAATATAAATTATTAATTACGCAGGAAAAAAGTAAATATTTCATTGCTCAGATTGAATCTGCACAAGACTCTAATAAAAAGCTTTACCAAGTAGTTGCCAATCTGTCGGGGCAAACATCCTCTTGTTCTTCAGCCCCATCACAGTCTTTATGTGACTCTTTAGCGAATCACTTTTTTGATAAAGTAAATGATGTGTATTCTAATTTCGCTTCTAAGGTCAATACTACTAACCAGTCTTTAGCAACGAACACTACTGAATTTTCCTTGCTACAATTTGATAATACTACATCAGATCAGATTGCTACCCTAATCTCTTCTATAAAATCAGGCTCTGCTATTGACCCTTGTCCTCCGACTGTACTTTCTTTAATTACAGAATATGTGGCACCTGTTCTATCCAGCATTGGTAATACTATGTTTGCCTCAGGCATATACCCTACGGCCTGGAAGAAAACTATTATAAAACCATTGCTAAAAAAGGCAAACTTAGATCATAATGATACTAAAAATTATAGACCAATAGCTAGCTTGCCTTTTCCAGCTAAAATTTTTGAAAAGGTGATGAATACTCAACTTTCCAAGTATCTTGAAGATCATCATCTGTTAGATGACACTCAATTTGGTTTTCGCAAAGGCCATGGAACGGAAACCGCACTCATTAAGGCAGCTGAAGATATTAGAATCATTTTGGATCAAGGAGGCACAGCAGTTCTTGTATTGTTGGATCTCTCAGCAGCTTTTGACACGGTCGATCATACTATTTTGATCGACCGTGTCACTAAAATGGGTATCCAACACAATGCAAGAGCACTGTTGACTTCCTTTCTTACCAACCGGACTCAGTCGGTAAACTACGGCACATTCCAATCTGCCCAATTGGCCCTCCCATGTGGTGTCCCACAAGGGTCATCCCTAAGTCCGACTCTATTTAATATCTATGTGTCGGACTTAGCCAGAGTTATTAAGGCTCATGGGATGGGCCTTACATCGTATGCCGATGACACGCAATTGGTGTTGACTATCCACAATGATGGTGAAAAGGTAGCAGCCAATTTTCAAAAAGGCATGCTCGCAATCAGTAGCTGGATGTCCAGCAATTGCCTCAAATTAAACTCTGATAAAACAGAGGTTATGACATTTGGCAAGTTATCTCCTGTTTGGTCCCCCTCTTGGTGGCCTGTCTCACTGGGTTCCCCCACTCCCAGTTACCAGGGTTAGGAATCTGGGTGTCATATATGATGACAAATTGACTTTCTTGCCCCATGCTAACTCAGTGGTCTCGGCTTCATTCCACAAGTTACGGATGATAAAAAGATTTTACCATTTCTGCCGCTGAATGCAGGGAAAACTTTAGTTACTACATTGGTTATGTCTACGATTGATTACTGTAATGGGCTTCTTGTAAATGCCCCAATGAAAGTCATTCATAAGCTACAGTTAGTCCAAAACGCAGCCGCCAGGATGCTATCAGGAACCCCTAAATACAAGCCAATTTCTCATGTGATTCGGAAATATCACTGGCTGTCTGTGAGGAACCGTATAAAGTTTAAGGCCTTATGTATTGCTTATAAGGCCTTTTGTAAAATAGGACCTCAGTTTCTAATCAGGGAGTTAGCAGCTTACATTCCGGGCCGAGCCCTTCGCTCATCCACCGCTTCTCTGCTAAAGGTTCCTCGTACGAAAACTGCATCATGGGGCGATAAACGTTTTATAGTTGCCACTGCAAAACTTTGGAATTCTCTTCCACTAAAGATCAGATCCTCCCAATCTTTGTTAACTTTTAGAAAAATGACAAAAACCTGGCTGTTCAACCAGTAAGTCTCTCCGATATTTGGTCTCTGCCTGCTGTCCTTAGCGCCGAGACACCTATGGGTAGTTGTGGGCTTTATAAATCTCAAAAATAAAATAAATAAATGATGCTGAGGTGGATAAGGATGACCCAGGGAATGGCTTTGGTCCACAGGATTTGCCGGTGGAAGGACCAGCCTCAGGGGCTGGTAGTAACCATTCAGGGAGGAGTTTTTCCCCAGAGGAGCTGGAGGAAAACCAAAGGGTCAGAGAGCATGAGTTGGAGGTTTTAAAACTTAAGGCTCAAGCAGAAGAGGAAAAGCTGCTCATTGAAAGTGAAAAGCGAGCAGAAGAGAGCAGGAACGCTCTCGCCTTGGAAGAGAAGAAGATTTTCTTAGCTCATGAGTTAAGCATGAGGGAACTGGACCTTAAGGCTAAACAGGCGGAGTCCAGTTCGAATGGTGGCAGCACACAACCAGTGCCAGCGGGTAAGGCATACATTCCCAAAGGCTTAGTGCAAGATTACCCACAGGGCGAAGGGGGGATGCCTACACGCGTGCACTGGATGATTGGGTGATGGTTAGCATGGCGAATGATTTGAAGGGGTTGCTCAACTTGGCCCCCAGGGAGCCTAGGCTCAGTAATTATTTTCCAGGGTTGCGCCAACACTTGTTAGGGTGCGAGCTCTTTGATTCCCGGGAGCTTGCACAAGAGCCCGACCCCTGATCAAGGGACCAAGGGTCTGAAGAGGCATTAGGGAGGGAAGAGAAGCGAAGTAGAGCAGTCAGGTCCCAGAGAAGTGGGGGGGGGGGCGTGCAGGATAGCACCCTGTCTCAAAGGAGAGGGAGAGAGTGTAAGCGGCGTCCCCAGGGGTCTACAGCCCCACCCCAGAGACTGGAGGGCTCCTTAGCAGAACACCCGGTAGGAGGTCTAGAACCTACTTGCCAGCTGTGCGAGGAAGAACACCTAGTGTCAGGAGATCGGGGGCGTCTGTAACCAGAGCTACCGGGTCCTGAAGGCCCAGAAGTCTAGACAAAAGGGTGAGAGGAGGTGTTCCCCAGTAGGAGAACCCGTGGGTCACGGCCCAGCGAGAAGGGTTAGGTCCCCTAGAAGTCACCAGGGTAACCCTGCCTGGAGTTGGCAGGGGACAAGCACCCCTATGAGGCCCCCGACTGCCAGGAAGTATCAGTGGAGTAGCTTAGTTGGCCAAGGGAGTTGTAACCAAGGGAACCCCCTGGGGTGAGGGAGGCATAGAACAGGAGGGTGTCCCTGCGGTAGCGGGCCCGCGTCCGGGTTCTATTGCCCCAAGCAGGGAAGTCCATCAAGGTATTGATTGGCCTACCATGGCTTTAGGCAGGGAGGGGGTTGTGTTGGACTTGGCCCTTTTTGGCTAAAGTTCCCTAAACTTTTTGCCTTCTCCCTAGACCTTTTTTCTGACATGGTGTTGCCAACTTAGATGCTTTGGGCACTTTGCCACTGCTGATCAGTGTCAAAGTGCAAGTGCTCCCTGTATAAAGTGTAATGGTAATTGGTTGTCCATAATGGTAATTGGTTGTCAATAATTGGTATGTTTGACTTACTAGTAAAGTGCATTATGTGTGCCAGGGCTGGTAATGCAAATGCTACTGGTGGGCCTGCAGCACTAATTGTGCCACCCACACAAGTAACCCTAAAGAAAGAACTCAGGCCTACCACTGCAGGGCCTGCGTGCAGTTTTCTAACTGCCATGTTGTCCTGAAAAGTGCACCTACTTGCTAGGCCTTACCCTTCCCTTTCCATGCACATCAGACACCCCTATAGTAGGCCCAAGGTACCCCCCTGGGCAGGGTGCAGTGTCTGTGAAAGGTAGGACATGTACAGAGGTGTGTACCATGTCCTAACAGTGAAATACTCTCCATTTCGTTTTTCACTGTTGCAAGGCCATCTTGCCCATAAGACAGAATGGGGAAGGCTGTGTAATATGTTTCCATCCTATCTTCCCATAGGTTTAAGATGGAGAGGTGACGTTTAGTGTGCCTGAGCTCACAATTTAATAACACATCCTTTTGTGAAGGTGGTTTTTTAATTCAGTGTTTAGAAACCACGCTTTTAGAAATGGCAGTTTTTTTTGTTCTAACAATTCTGTGTGTCTCTGCCTGGTTGTGGATTGACTGTCTGGATTTGAATGTGATAGGATCTGGGAAATGTCTTGACACAGGGGAGGAGTAGGTGAGACAGCCACGGTTGACCTGCTTCTGGAGTGTAGGGGGGAGGAGTAGCCCCTGGAGCTGAAGAGGCCTGGGCTGCTGCCTTAAAACAAAGGCTCCATCTCCTGCTGAGTGATTGAAGATCCAGACCCTCACTATCAAAGGAAGAAGGTGTCACTGGCAGGGAGACACCCAGAACTGGTTTGGACAGGGGTCAGTGCCCCCTGAACACAAAGACTTCAAAGACATTTAGGGGTAGGACTATGAGAGCTGAAACCCCTGGACTTTAGACTGAAATCCCTATTGAAAAAGGATTGAACCTACTTGGTGCTCAAGAGGAACCTCTGCCAAAGAAGAACAGCTGAAGAGACTGAAGAGAAGGACTGCCCTTGCTGTGTGTTCTGGGGCTGGCCTGCAATTTGCTGGTTTGACTAAGGAGAGGACAAGGGACTTTGCTGTGTACTGTGTCCCCCTGCTTGTGAGGACTTTGCTGTGTGCTGTGTCCTGAAGTAGCGTGTCTCCAAGGGCCCGAGGAGAGCTGGCTCCCTGTTGTGGAAACTCAGGAACATAAAAGTTTCCAAGTGTGTCTCAGCGACGCTGTGTGCGTGTGCTTTTTGAAGCCTGAGACCTTCGTAAGAACTGCCCCGTGATCGTGTGCACCCGGAGTCCAAGTGAGTCCCAGCGACGCTGTGTGCGTGTGCTTCGTGCAGCCTGAGACCTTCGTGAGGATTGCCCTGTGATCGTGTGCACCCGGAGTCCAAGTGAGTCTCAGCGCCGCTGTGTGCGTGTGCTTCGTGCAGCCTGAGAACTTCGTGAGTATTGCCCTCTGATCGTGTGCACCCGGAGTCCAAGTGAGTCTCTGCGACGCTGTGTGCGTGTGCTTCGTGCAGCCTGAGACCTTCGTGAGGATTGCCCTGTGATCGTGTGCACCCGGAGTCCAAGTGAGTCTCAGCGACGCTGTGTGCGTGTGCTTCGTGCAGCCTGAGACCTTCGTGAGGATTGCCCTGTGATCGTGTGCACCCGGAGCTCAAGTGAGTCTCAGCGACGCTGTGTGCGTGTGCCCTGTTGCAGCCTGAGACCTTCGTGAGAAATTGCCCTGTGACTGTGTGTCCCGGAGCTGTCTTGTTCTCTGCTTCAATCGACAGGGTGGCCAGAACTGCTGCGATCGTCATTGCCTTCGGCCCAGACTGGCATCCCCAGAGGAGCTGTGCGAATTCACCGCCGGCCCGAGCCTGCCTTTGCCACCCCTTTTCTTGAGCACGCAGGGAATGACCATACCACAAATATCTTAAGATTTGACCGAAATATTAATACACTCCATTCAATCTTTTTTTCTTTTTCTGCTACTATAATTGCGACTTTGTATCAAAGCACTGTGCAATCAGGCTCAATGTAAGTCTAGCAATTGCCTATTAAGCAACCTCTTGAAACAATTTAAAGATACTCTTTGGTTCTGTAATGTATTCCAGCATCACAGGTTAATTCTGATATGAGATCCACGAGCGTAAATTGTGGCAGACTGGTGCAGTGGGACACATAACTCACTATGCTCACCAGGGCAAGCCCCTTTCTGCTTGTCAGACAATGAGTGCAAGAAACCAGGAACCCTCAACTGGAGCAGTGGTAAAAAGAAGCAGGCTGCTCTACACTTCTTATGAGCAGAGACTGCTTCAACTTCCCCCCTGTCCTTTGGCTATAACAGAGACACGGGCTGAGCATCTTCCCTCAGAACCCAAGCTGCTGCAGCAACCTCCTTTTGGAATTTGGGAAGAGGAAGCAGGCTGCTGCAAGCTCTTCATGTTCTGTTATGTGTTTGAAATTAGGTTTCTAGTTCACTGGGGTGGAAGCCCTGTTGTATTCCATATAGGTACCATAATATAGGCCCAGGTAACTTCGTTATCCTTCACCTATATTCTTCCCTACATTTCACTTATAACGGTTTACAGGGACTGACCTTTTACCTAGATACGACACTGCATTCAGAACGCAGGTTTTCCCTAGTTCGAGAGGATTCTTGGAAGCACAGCGGGAATACCATCTCCTGTATAATATCTATGTATAAAGTTCATGCCCAACGTCATCCTCAGGCCGACACAGTAATACAGCGAGGTAGGACCCCTGGGGAGACCTATGGGTATATTACATCACATCTTGCTAAGATAGAGGAGACCAGGACTTCCCGGCCGACACACTGACCAGAGACACTTAGGTTCCTGCATGCAGACAATCCAGCTTGCAGTGGTCTAAAACATCCCTTGTGGGGTGTCCAACTAGAGACCAGGACGGGGTCCCACAGTCTCTTGCTTCAGGAAATGGGGTTGACTTTATCCTAGAGGGATTCTTGGCTTAACACCTACACACATGCTAGGTACACTTAGGTACATCTAGTTAGGGAGGCATCGTAGGAGTACGCATCATTTTTAGTGTCATGTCTTTTATATACTCGTATGTATTCATGATTACTGCAAGATGGTAGAGCTATACCATCTGTTTACTTTCATAGTACTGCTGATCATTTATATCTTTTACTGTCTAACGGTTGTTGCAACTCATCTATTTTACACCAGAATAACAACTGTTCAATAAATACTTATTAAAAATGACCAGCCTGTTTATTCTGTGTATCTCTGTAAGACAGACTAAGTAAGCACGAGTGACTGAGCGAAAAGTGGTATATTCTTTCCACGGTCCTGAAGGATCAGGGTTGTCATGTTCGATGGTTGCCAAGAACAATTCTCTCCTTGGTAAGAGGAGATTCTAGTGGCACTGTGAGCTAGCTGATACAGAAGGCCAACATACTTGGTGGGGCTGTTCAGAATCAGTCCGACACCAATCCTACAGTGTATGCTGTCTGAACGTGCAGATCCTGTATAGGTTTTATAGGAACTACACGACATGGCGCCCAACGTTGGTTGGGTACTTATTTAACAATAGAATCTGAGTAGTTCAGTCGTGCTAAGTCTCAGAGACCCATTCTCACAATTCCCCAGAGACGTCTGGAGTGGGTGGGTGCAAACCCCGCCACAGCTGAGTAGGCAAAAATCCTATTTATTGGCTGTCAGTTAATCAAGCTTGAAGGACACATTGTTCCTAAACTGTGCAAAACACCTTATCTTAGTTCCCTTGAAAAGCTCTTCTTGTCTATAACAATGACTGAAGAAATAGGAAACGTGGATAGAGTTGCGCAAGAACCAAATCTCTCAACAGACGAAGAAGATGCAGATGCAATTTCTATCGCGGAAAATGTTAGAAATGCCGTTACCATAAAACTAGGTGCACACGGTCTAACATCCAGGGGTGGACCAGTAGCTTTCGTGATTGAGGCACACAAATCATTTAGGACAGAGGTATTCTATTCATGGGTTACATTCCCAGTTGCAAATGCAAGAACAAAAACATTTCATTTCTACAGAGAGAGTGAAATACCGAACGAATATTGTCCTTATGAAGACATTGAAGTTCCGCTCACTTACCAGGAGCATTTATACTGGTTTAAAGGCACCCTCCCCAATACAAGAAATAAAGTAAGACTCAGTCCGCTTGGAAGAGAAGGAGCGACATGGCCAATGTTGGCGGCCTACACACCACATCCTGACATTGAAACAATGCCAGGAGGAGACTTACTTATACTTCATAAATAATTAATAAAAATGTACAGAAACATGACACAGTTTGTCATGAGGACACTTACGGTCCAGCCGGCAATGGTTACAACAAACACAAATACAGTTCAAAATACAGCAACTAAAATTACACCACAAACTTTACACGCAGTAATGGGTAAAATGCCCGCAAAACGTGAACAAATGCCATTCTGGGTGGCTCAAAAAATAACACAGCTAGAGGCAGCATTTCCGAATACTAGCCCTTATGAAAAACATAGAATGCTGACAATCTGCTTGCCCATGGGGATAACACCACAGATAGAGGATTGTACCTCTTGGGGTACAGTTTTTGCTGCCATATATACCAAAACACATGGTATCCTGTCATTAGCAGTAGTACCAGATGTATTAAGACAAATACAAAGCGAGTACGGAGCAGAACCTGCCCAGGTATCAGCTATAATATTAACAAATACTAAGGGGGAAGCAGCATCGGTGGCAATCCGTCAACGCCTAAGGGAGTTCAGTCCTTATACAACAGGAACATGAATTACCTAAAATAATTGAGACTGCGTATGCAGAGTTAGGCAGAGACAGCTTGGGTGGAAAAGCATTAAAACCCCAATTAATGGGTAGTCCCGAAAAGGACACTTTCAAACAGACACCTGCTTCATCAAAGAAGAAGTGGGACAATAACAATAAGAAAAAAGTTAAAGAAAACAGATCTCAATCCAGAGGGGATCTCCACCACAGGAGCCCCCAGAAAGAAGGTACAAACTCAGGAATAGGGACAATATTAGTAAACCTGACAGGTATCAGGATACTGATACACGTTCATCTCGTTCCTTTCAGGGTTCAATGGAAAACTCAGAGAGAGAAGGACGGTCAGACAGACAAGAAGAGCGTACAAAGTCCAGAGACAAGCAGCATGCTCAAGAGTATACTTCAAAAAAATAAGATAAATCTAAACCAAAACCTCAGTTCAAAAAGAAGAAGGTTGCAGGTCTAAAGATCAGACATGCCCAGAATTCTGAGGACTCAACTAATGAACGGGGAATGGGCTCTGACGATGCTAGCCAGTGGACAGAAGTAAAAATAGCTCGCCAGAACCTGATGAAATTTCTGGTGACAGCGGACTTGAATGATTATATCACGGTGGAAACACCTGATACTAGGGTAAGTGTCCCACATAAATTGTATGAAATAACACTCCAAATGGAGGGGGACAAGTCCAGGAAAGTTAGAGGTCTCTTTTGGGAGAACCTGACGTTTGGTTACAACATTCTGTTAGCTGAACAAGATTGGCCGCCAGTATTCGTCATGGACTGCCCTAGGGGAGAAACAGTAATTTTACCAGCCTTTTCCGACCCTGTTCCAATATATCTAATACACACATATGCACGGGAGTGGGCGGTAGCCCCATCCCCGGCATTATATGAAAACCATGTTGGATGGGATGAGGATTCAACCCACCACATAATTCCATTAAAAAAATACTCTGACTCCACAGAGACAGTATCCAATAAAGCAAGAAGCTAAAAAACAGGTCAGGGAGATCCTAGATCAACTTGAATACTAAGGGGTGATTGAAACTTGCACCTCTCAAATGAATAATCCTTTGTTTCCCGTAATGAAACCTGACAACTCATATCGTCTCGTTTTAGATTACAGACATTTAAACACTTGCACAAAAACATTTGCAGTCCAAAATACACACAGTGCCGCACTAATGAATAACATTGTGCAGAAAAAATACAAAACAACACTAGATATCTCAAATGGATTTTTTTGCCAGAATATAGCACCTGAAAGCAGGCATTTAACCGCATTCTCCGCGTTAGGCACGCAGTGTCAATTTTGTAGACTCCCCCAGGGGTATAAGAACAGCCCGGGGTTATTTTCGGCAAGAGTAACTGAATTACTTCAAAATTTGGATGAAGAGGCATTGTCCTATGTGGATGACATTTATCTAACGGATGATGACCTGGAGGAACACTTGACCAGAGTGAATACCATAATATTGGGATTCACCTCTGAAGGCTATAAATTTAATTTTAAGAAATCAAAGATAGCACACCTCAATGTCCTATTTCTAGGATATGAGCTCTCAAGTGAAGGAAAAAGCTTAGCAGCCAACCAATCTCCGAACTCATTAAAGAACTTACAATCAATACTGGGATTCCTGAACTTTGGCAGAACATACATTTTGGACTACGCAGAAAGGGTTAAACCTTTCTACGATTTGAAAAGACCTGACTTTTCAGTTAGACAATGGACACAGGAACACACAGATATCATTTGTTCCCTACAAGCTGATATGATAGCTTCAAAACACTTACAGACACGCGTAAATGTACGCAACCTGGTGATCCGTATAATTGCGGGTCAGTCAGGATACACATACCTAACATATAATGAAGGTGAAACAGTACCAATAGCATACAAATCACATTTATACACAAATACTGAGATGCGTTTTGCGTCAACAGAAAAAATCCTGACTGCAATACAGACTGCTGTAGTGAGAAATAGAGCATTGGCTCAGGGAAAACGAATAATTGTCGTAACCCCGGTACCGGCCTTATCGGCTGCTACAAATGCTAGCGTTCCTATCGCTAAAGCATTACATCCAAGATGGATACAATGGGCTAATTCTCTTACTGCAACAGATGTAGAATACAGGTACGACCCAAGTCTAAAAACACAAGCATTCCTGCAATACGAACAAGAATATCCTCTCCCTAATGAAATAATGCCTCTAGATCAGTATGAATATATAATTTACACTGTTGGGTCTGCTCAGCCGGCCATTGGGAGTAAGCAACAATACAGCGCCGCATTCGCAATCGTTAAAGGGCGCATGCGGGATGGAAAATTTCTTCCGAATTGTACTAAAACTCAGTCTCTAGGAGACTGCACGGCGCAGCTAGCAGAATTAAAAGCTTTATTACTGGCACTGGTAAATACGGATCGAGAATTCCCCACACTAATTGTGTGTGATTCCTTTTACTGTGTGCAGACATACAATGAATACTTACATCACTGGGGACAAAATGGGTTCAAAGATGCGAAAGGTGGCACAATTAAGCACAAAACGTTATGGGAACAGGTAGTGGAGTTGAAAAACAAACTACCAAGGACTCATGTGATACACACACTGAGTCATCAACGTGATGGCGTTCACGTTGAAGGGAATTCATTGGCTGACGAAGCCGCCAAGGGGGCAGTACGAACGGCTTCTGTAGCTGCAATAACCTGTTCAAAAACGAGAATAGACGGTGAGATTATGGTTGCGATTATTGCAACATGCAATAAACCAGTACCGAAAAGATTTCCACTCAAGTACTCCTACAAGTTAGATGCAAATAACGTTCGATTTGCTCAGATTCCTGGAGTGAGGGATAGAGTAATACCAAATATGGATCGCAGGTTAGGTTTAATTCTAGCAGCACACGAGGGAATAGGTTCAGCACACGCTGGAGTTACGACAACTGTTTCTCTACTGAACCAACGCTACTGGTGGCCAGGATTAACAAAGCAGACTAAGGACTATAACTTGAAATGTGACATGTCAGCAGATGTAAGGCTCCACCATAACACGTCCAGCGCAGACCCCATTGCTAATATCAGACAAACCACTTGCGTGTGTTTATTTGGACCACTGTGGCCCCTTACAAACAGTTGGGGCTTACAGGTATATCATGGTTGCAGTGGATTCCTGCTCTAGATTCCTATGGGTGTGGCCCCAGTGCTCGGCTGACGCTCGAACTGTTATAAAAGATTTGCGAGTCTTTATAGGGACATACGCAATTGGCACATTACATTCTGACCGCGGCCCCGCGTTTAGCTCTGAGCTTACAAGGAAGCCATGGGAAGTTTGGGTGTAGCATTGCGGTACTCCTCTACGTACCATCCCGAGGGAAATTCGGTAGTGGAAAGGAAAAACCAGGACTCAAAGCAGTCTTTAACGGCTAGAGTATTAGGCTTGGGTGAGAGTTGGGTAAAACATTTGTATGGGGTTCAAAGAGCATTGAATAACATGCCAAGAAGCTCTCTAGGGGGTGTCACTCCTTACGAGGTCCTATTTGGGACAAGAATGTGGGTACCTGATCTTGATTGTGAAGGCACAGTGGCGGATGAGAAACCTTTTGACATCCATAAACGTTTGGCTGTTTTACAGGAGCTAAATGAATCCAGGGCACTACAAAGCAATGTCCAGGTAAGGAGGACCGCCACTGGGGAAGTCAAGTCTGTCATGGCAAGACCTGTCTGGGTCCCTAAAGTCGGGGACCTGGTCAGAGAAAAAATAGCGGACAAAAAAGAATTTGGGCCATCATACAGAAAGCCTGTACCTGTTCTGGCAGTTGAAGGAACAAGAACTGTACTTCTGCCGCCTCTTGCCGGTAAAAAGGATAAAAGATTTGTCTCAATTGATCTAATCAAATCACACTATGTGGCCGATACTGAGTAGTTGGCAGCGTGGACTCCGGAGTAACAGACACCCTCCTCTCGCTACTATACAAGAAGTTCAAACAGAAAGACTCATCACGTTTGAAGAGTCACCTACACGGAATGATGGACTATGCAACAATGCCATGGAACTCATTCCTCTCGAACCTGAAGTTCATAATCAGAATCAAAACCAAAATGAAAGACAAATTGCAATTCGACCAAACACAGATATCTACGTTAACATGCCTCATCAAGAGCAAGCTACAGTTTCCACAAAACCTGCGGAAATACCGAAAATTGATCGCACTACATCTGGCTATTTCATTGACTTTGAGACCTTTTCATTGGATCCAAGTGAACCTAAAACGATGCCAGCCCAAAAACACAAAACCAGCAAATTAAGGACTTTCTGAACTTTCTTAAAAAGACTTACCTGGTATCACCTTGGGTGGAACTTTGGGTACCTACCGGGATACTTTTCTTTCTTTTCTGGATAGGCTTAGTAACTGTCTTTAGTATGCTTATAAATGGAACTTATCTTCGAGAAAGCTCTGCAGCACAAAAAGTGAATCTGATTCTGAAACCGCATCTATCATCACATTGTGAAAAAAGAGACGTCATCAGTGAACATTACAGCCTTTCCTATACCTGAACCTGATGGTATAGTGTGGGACAAGGTTGATTACGATATATTTGGTCCAACCAAACTTTTAAAAATTCCACATTTGTTTGAAATATCATTGAATGATATCATTACCTCCAGTACATTTTCCGAAGATTGGGAATATGAAACTGTAAATAATATGTTGTTTGATTTAGAAAAATCTGCTGCCTTTTCTAATAGTGAAATGTTGGAAGACACATCAGACTTTGAAACAATGTATTGCTATCAACATTATGGTCATCATTTCTTGCATAAATCTGCTAATCCCAGAAATGTTTTTACCTACCACCAATGGGAACATTGCCCTACACCGCTGAAAAGCAGTTCAAAGACATTTGCCTAGAAATTTCCATATTTTTCAGGGTTTAACATTTCAGACCCAGCCTCATATTATTATAAGGTTGCACCAACATCAGCACAGAAAAATATGTTGACAAACACCAAACAGATTTATTCTGCTTCCTTTATTGCCCAGTTGTCTGAACAAGGTTTTGACTTATGGAAAGACACTATAGACTTAAAATCTGTCTGGGGTACTAGAGACTGGCAGGTCCAGGGAACTGAAGCACTGTTTCGAGCATGCCTCATTCCTCAGCAAATCATGTTTTTGAATGAAACTGTGCAACAAACTTCCTGTCTTGAAATAGCCAAGAACAAGGACTTGAATACACCTCGGATGCCCACACCATCACACACCGAGGGTAACATAACATCACAAGAAGGGATTAAGCTAGATGAGATCATGCAATACAATAGATTGGACCCCAATTGGAAGGGATGGTTGATTTGGCCCACAGACACCAATAGATGTCAGGGAAGATTCATGGGTAAAACCAAAGGGTTTAATATCCACAGGCCAGATCCATGCTATGTACAGAGAGAACATCCAGGGGTAGTGACATCATACAGTGTTGGGAAGTTATGCCTTGATTGGCTAAAAACCTCAACACTTACACAGGTAAAACAACACTTATCCTTACTTGCAGAGGATGTGAACCTGTGGGATTTTTTATTAGGTCCTTGGAAACCACGTCATAAACGTTTCTATTATGCTGTCTATAATGAGATTTGGAAAAATCACAACAAGAAGCCGCAGAGAGATTACGAGAAATAGATCGTATAAACCTAGAGAAAGGGCTAGCAGTGGTTGACAATGGTTTGACTACACTAACATCCAGGATATATTCACTGGGCAACATTGTATCTTCTGCAATAGATATATCAGAACAGGATTTGTCCATATTACAACACGGGCAATCACAATTGTGTTCTATTATATTGTTAAGCTGGACGCTGCAATCTTTGCGCGCAGGCTATATGCCGTGGCGTTTCTCTGTTTTCTGCATACAATCTAACAGAAAAACAGATAGAAATGGCATAAATGGGAGCAAAGCATACAATGCTGCGGATTGAAAAACTGGACAGATTAGCTTTTACAGTGGCAGAATCACTGTCCTCAGAATGGTTAATCCATGGCCACATAACTCTACCGGTCACTACTTTTCAATTTCAATACTGCCTTGAACAAAAACAGGCAGGCAGATATGAAGAAATGGGTAGGGAATTCATCAAGGAATCTTCAGAATTACCGTACAGATTTCGATGCCGGAGTGGGGATAGAGAAGTGTTTTTAAGCGGTACAAACTGTGAGAACACTTTAAGTGGATCACTCATATGTCAGGATATAATGCTGCATGGGGCCTGTAACGGTTCAGTAGCGAACTTATCCTGCCACTTGAGGGGTGCCCCAGCTGCTGTGATCACTCCAGTGTTCAGGCTACTTTCGAATTGGAGTTACTTGATGCTGAACGATCAAGGTTGCTGTGGGATGCTTCCGGGCATCGCATATCTGGTGAACATCAGTTCCAGGGTTACTTGCTGTATTCAAGTATTGTTTCCACTGACACATACAGTCAGGGAGGCGCCGTTATGGCCTTCACTAAATGTTTCATTAATACAGTTTAATGCTTTGAGCAGAAAGAAAGCCATGCTTTTCCAAAAGTCTGTGACCTTAACCTCCGCTCGAGAGACTTTTGATCTCCAGATCGCAAGGCCTTCAGCAGAGATACAGGCACTAATACGTACAAACTGCCCCTTCCATTTCGCAGAAATGGTAAATCGTATCTTTAACATGTCTGATACGACAGGCATCGTCCACCTATTTAAGAGCATAGGTTCTGGACTATTAAGCACCTTTCAGACGGTCCTCGGAGTCATACCAAACTTTATACACTCCGTTTTTGGAAGCATTTTTGGAGGACTGTCGCTGATCCTGTTTCTAATATCAGGTATCCTGATTATTATTTTTCTGCTACACAATGGATGTCCCAGTCACCAAGGAGTTGACAACAGTACTCCTGGAGCGAAAATACTGTGATCGCATGGTACAACAGCTAGGCACACCTCGCCTAAGAGAACCCAGTGCGTCTTGGTTCTTATAATTTAGACCAGTCTGGATGGACTGCATCTTACCTGTGCTCGGATGCCTGTTTTGCGGAGAAAAATGCGTGTTGGATCTCTCTCTGACACTCCCATCATGTGCGCAACCGGACGTTGAGGCTTTACTGGACCCGATAACGGCCCATGTTCTGCAGTGTCCCCAGCGTATTCCAATGTTGATGGCGGCGTTCCTAGAGCCACCACAGGTAGTATCGGCTCCTGTTGGTATGGACATCGGCTCCTCCTCTGACACCCAGGCCTTGGATGGAGCACAGGCTGCCCCAGCATCGGTTGTGGACAGTACAAAAGATCATCTGTGCTCAATTGACATAATCTGCAAGGTGTTACAGGGACCGTCGTCTGCGGAGGCAGGCAATGAGAATGTTGCGTCTACCAGCCAGGACACATAAACATTTGACTCATTTTGGCTCGTCGCGTGCTGGGAGAAATTCGACTTTTTAAAAAAACAAACAGAAAATTGGAACTCCATAACAAAATTGACATACTTTTGAGCATGCATGGCTTTCAAATGCTTATAGTATTTCGAACAATACCTACGGACACATTAGAGCTATGGCTTGAGTGACAATTTTCCTTTTTTAACCTTTTTTAAAATGTTTTAGAACTTTTTAGGTATTTTTAAGCAAAACTGATGTTTTCTTTTAGAGTATTTGCGTACCAGTATCTAGTCAACCTAGTAGTACGTTGAGAATTAAAACTATGTCGTCCATTCGGAAGAGGAGTGGGTGTTATATTCCATATAGGTACCATAATATAGGCCCAGGTAACTTCGTTACCCTTCACCTATATTCTTCCCTGCATTACACTTATAACGGTTTACAGGGACTGACTTTTACCTAGATACGACACTGCATTCAGAACGCGGGTTTTCCCTAGTTCGAAATCTCATACATTATGCATGAGGATTCTTGGAAGCACAGCGAGACTACCATCTCCTGTATAATATCTATGTATAAAGTTCATGCCCGACGTCATCCTCAGGCCGACACAGTAATACAGCGAGGTAGGACCCCTGGGAAAACCTATGGGTATATATACATCACATCTAGCTAAGATAGACAGAGGAGACCAGGACTTCCCGGCCGACACACTGACCAGAGATGCTGAGGTTCCTGCATGCAGACAATCCAGCTTGCAGTGGTCTAAAACATCCCTTGTGGGGTGTCCAACTAGAGACCAGGACGGAGTCCCACAGTCTCTCGCTTCAGGTAATGGGGTTGACTTTATCCTAGAGGGATTCTTGGCTTAACACCTACACACATGCTAGGTACACTTGCTAGGTACACTTAGGTACATCTAGTTAGGGAGGCATCGTAGGAGTACGCATCTTTTTTAGTGTCATGTCTTTTATATACTCGTATGTATTCATGATTACTGCAAGATGATAGAGCTATACCATCCGTTTACTTTCATAGTACTGCTAATCATTTATATCTTTTACTGTCTAACGGTTGTTGCAACTCATCTATTTTACACCAGAATAACAACTGTTCAATAAATACTTATTGAAAACGCCCAGCCTGTTTATTCTGTGTATCTCTCTAAGACAGACTAAGTAAGCACGAGTGACTGAGCGAAAGTGGTATATTGTTTCCACGGTCCTGAGGGATCAGGGTTGTCATGTTCGATGGTTGCCAAGAACTATTCTCTCCTTGGTAAGAGGAGATTCTAGTGGCACTGTGAGCTAGCTGATACAGAAGGCCAACATTCTCGGTGGGGGTGTTCAGAATCAGTCCGACGCCAATACTACAGTATATGCTGTCCGAACGCGCAGATCCTGTATAGGTTTTATAGGAACTACACGACAACTCTGGTCAAACAGTAAGCACAATCCTAGTCAGGGTAAGTCACAAACACACTCTAAATTTAACCTGTGCTCAATCTCTGGTAGTTTGGCAGAGAGCAGTCAGGGTTAAGAGGCAATAGGTAAAGTATTTGTGTAACACTTCAAACAGTAAACCAGTGAAAACACCGCACAAAAAGATTCCACACCAGGTTAGGCAGGGTCTAGTTGAATCCCTAATGTTATCCTATGAGAAGGGTAGGCCTCACAGTAGTGAAAAAAATGTTTGGTAGTTTTTCACTACCAGGACATGTAAAACTTAAGGCACATGACCTACCTTTTAATTACATAGCACCCTGCCATGTGAGTTGCCTAGGGCCTACATTTGGAGTGACGTTTATGTTATAAAAGGGGAGTTTAAGGCTTGCAAAGGGGTTTTAAAAGCCAAGTCAACATGGCAGTGTAAACTGCACTCGCATGCTCTGTAAAGGCAGGCCTAAAACATTTTTAAAGGGCTAGTTAAGTGGCTAGCACAATCAGTGCCTCAGACTCACTAGTATCATTTAATTTACAGGCACTAAGCACATGTAGTGCCCTTTAATAGGGACCTATAAGCAACTTAAATATGCCAATTGTGGATAGATCAATCAAACCATGTTTAGGGGAGTGAGCACAAGCACTTTTGCACTGGTTAGCAGTAGTAAAGTGCACAGAGTCCAACGATAACGAATTCAGCAAAATTGGAGGTAAGAAGGGAAAATGTCTGGGGGAAGACCACCCTAAGGCTGTCGGGTCTAACACGAGTCCCACTCAGCTGAAAGTTGGGAGAGCTACCCAACCTCCTGGGAGTTCTCTTCACTAAGGTGAAAGAGCCTGTAGAGGCCTTCAGCATTGGTGTGCTCTACCTCAGGTTGGTTTTCCACCATAAAGTCCATTCCTTGTAGGGAGATGGACCACGTCAACTGTTTTGGATTCCCACTCCTCATTTGTATAAGCCACCTGAGGGGCATGTGTTCGGTCTGAATCCGGAAGTGAGTCCCCAACAGTTATGGTTTCAACTTCTTCAGTGCCCAGACCACAGCAAAGGCTTCCTTTTCAATAGCACTCCACCTCTGTTCCCTGGAAAGTAACTTCCTAGAGATTAATTTTACAGGTTGGTCTAGGCCCTCCTCAATTAACTGTGAAAGAACTGCCCCTATGCCATGCTCTGAGGCATCAGTTTGTACAATGAACTCACTGGAAACGTCAGGGGCCTTGAGCACAAGGGTTGTGCTCATGGCCTGCTTTAGGGAGTCCAATGCTTTCTGGCATGCCTATGTTTCTTAGCTGCTTTTTCAAAGTCAGCTCGATCAAGGGGGCAACAATGTTGCTATATCCCTTGACACACCTGTAATAGCACCTGTGGGGCCCAGAAAGGCTCTCACCTCAGTGTGAGTCTTTGGAGACTCCCAGGCCATGATGGTTTCTATCTTGGTCTGGAGGGGCTGCACCTTACCCCTGCCCACCAGGCATCCCAAGTACACCACAGACCCCTGCCCTATCTGACACTTCCTGTCCTTCATAGTCAGGCCTGCCTTCTGCAGGGCCTGAAGCTCTAACTGCAGGTGAAAAAGGTGGTCCTTCGAGCTGTTCCTTAAGACAGCTATGTCATCCAAATAAGTAACACTGCATGCCTCCATACCAGCAAAAACCTGTTACACCAGCCTCTGGAAGGTGGCAGGGGCATTCTTTAATCCAGAAGGCATCACTCTAAATTGGAAGTGGTTATCTGAAGTGGAGCAGGCAGACCTCTCCATGGCTCCTTCAGTTAGAACAATCTGCCAGTACCCTGAAGCAAGATCAAAGGTACCCAGGAACTGAGAAGCCTCTAATCTGTCAATCAGCTCATTAGCCCGGGTGATGGGATGAGCATCAGTCTTTGTGACTGAGTTGAGCCCCCTGTAATCCACACAGAACTGGGGTTGCCCTGTGGGGCAGATTTTGGTACCAGCACCACCAGGCTTCACCAGGGGCTACTGGAGCTTGTGATACAGCCGCAGCACAAGATCCCATAGAGAAATGGGAGTTTGCGACCTCACCAAGTGCGGTCGCATTGTAATCCTGGTTACGGGACTGCCGACTGGAGGTCGGTCGGTCCCGAGAACGCAATGGTCGCCCGACATCGTAATAAGGCCCTAAATCTTTAAAAACAAACCATTCTAATTAAATTAAAAAGGAAACCGCTTATAAATCTTAAAATTTAGAAATAATGATTTACACATTATTAATTAAAAATATTATAATTTTAAATTAAGAAAAACATAACTATATACATGTTTGCAATTTTAAATAAATTATTAAATATAATATTTAATGCATATACTATTATAACTACAATGTATACAAAACTATGCAACTTATTATAGTAAATATATATAAAATGTACTACTCCCACTTTACACAAATCAAAAATAATAAAACTAACTGAAACTTAGAAATCTCCCTACAGTAAATACAACAATAATGAAAGTGTTGGATTGTGGATAGGCAGTATTTACTATACCCATTCCTGCCAGTACAACAGTAAACAAACTATTGGTGTGCAAAGAGAAAATTTTATATTCCCACTCCAGTCAGTACAACAGTAGTGAAAGTGTTCGATGGTGGAGGGGTAACATTTACTATTCCCACTCCAATCAGTGCAACAGTAAGGAATGTGTTGGATTGAGGAGGGGTAAAATGTACTATTCCCACTCCAGTCAATACAACAGTAGGGAAAGTTTTGGATAGTGGAGGGGTACAATTTACTATTCCCACTCCAATCAGTGCAACAGTAGGGAAAGTGTTGGATTACAGAGGGGTAAAATATACTATTCCCACTCCAGTCAATACAATAGTAGGGAAAGTGTTGGATAGCGGAGGTGTAAAATTTACTATTTCCACTCCAGCCAGTACAACAGTAGGGAAAGTGTTGAACTGAGGAGAAGTAAAATGTACTATTCCCACGCCAGTCAGTGCAACGTTGAAAAGAAACAAAATTTCTTGAACTAAACAAAATTATTTATAAAAACAAAGGAATTACTGAAAAATATAAATATGTTGTGAATAAATGCAAATATATTGAACATTAAAACTGTTATATAAGAAAAACATATTACAATGTTAAATACATATCTCAAATACCTACAAATGTTTTATACATAAAATACAGAAATAATTTTCACATAAATAATTATTTTTTGTTATTTATTAACCCAAAATGTTTTATTACATAATTATAAATTAGAAACTTCCCACCCAATAACCTAACAAGACCCACAACCTGCACATAAAATTTAATTTTTAAAAACAAATTATTTACACTATTGATATAAATATTTATCAATAAACCAATTATAATTAATTAATTTATTACAGTTAATGTACTTCCCACAATATACCCCCAAAACACACAACACACACATAAAATTAAACAGACAAATATTTGCACAATTAACATAATTATCAAATTAATAATTAATATTAATTAAACAATATGTATTAATTAGTTAAAATTAATTTACTCCTCATCTTTTAGCCCTATAAACCCCACAACCCCCACCTAAAAAAATGAAATTGAACAATTAACATACATTTTTTAATTAATATTAACTAACAACTAATTATCAATTAATTAAAAGTAAATGGCTTCCCACCCTTTACCCATATAATCCCCACAACCCACACCTAAAAACATTAAATTAGGCAATTTGCATAATTATCGATTAATTAATTACTATTAATTGAAAACTAATTATATATTAATTAAAACTAAATCACTTCGCAACCTTTACCCAAAAAACCCAACAACCCATACCTAAAAAAAATACACAATTAACATAAATAAATATTAATTAATTAATGTAAATTAACTACTTATTAATTAATTAAATAGACTTCCCACCCTTCACCCCTATAATCCCACAACCCGCACCTAAACAAAATTACACAATCAACATAATTAATTAATAATTAATGTTAAATAACTAATTATGAATTAATTAATGATAAATTACTTCCCACCCTTTACCACTATAACCCCACAGCCCACACCTAAAAAAAAAGCACAATTAACATAATTAATTATTAATTAATTAATGTTAATTAACGAATAATTAATTAATAAAAAAAAATACTTCACACCCTTTACCTCTATAAACCCCACAACCCGCACTTAAATTTTACAATACATTTTTTATAGCACAATTACCATGAATATATATCAATTAAATAAATAATATAAATTAAAAAATATTCATTAATTTATTATAATTAAATTAATTCCCACACTATACCCCTATAAACCCACAACCAGCTACGGAACTAAAAATCACAAAATTTAATTAAATTAAATTTATTAACAACTAAAAAATTACAAATATATAAGATATCATAAACAGTAATTCTACAATAAATTAACATCATCTACATTTAAAGAATATACTAAAAAACATAACAATAATTAAAAAACAATATTTTAAAAACTATGGGGCCCATTAGGATGGCGGGCGGAAGCACCACCGCCGTGCTGGGATGCAAAAAGCACCAGTCACCGTCCGCCCGCCACAGCACACACGCCCGCCCAATTAGGATGCGAAAAGACAGCCAAACACCGCCCGTACGCCAGCGACGCCATCCGCCATCAAAGTGCGCCCGTTCACGGAGCGGCGCGGCCAATGGAGACACACCGCCCGACGAAATCACGTACTGCCCGGCGTACAAATTACGATGCCAGAACCAAACAGTTCCTCCGGCTAAGAGACACCGCACGTGAAAGCAAGGCGGAAAACCGAACTCACAGTACGGTTAGCAAAGAGGCGGACCCCCCGAGCATGAATCCAGCACTGCAGGCCCTCCCCATGCTCTACCTGATGCAGCACCCAGGAGTCAACGCACCGCGGCGACGCAGGTAGGCAGACACACAACAGGGGCACGCAAACAGCGCACACAGTGCAAGGGCGGGACAACTGCATATGGCCCCCACCCCGACACCCCTGCGTGGACACGACACATCCACCACTGCACCCACACATGCGCACAACGCAGAGGCCAACGGCAGCGCAATGCATGCGCCGCACACAAACAACACAGGGTCACAACCAAACACCCCACACACCAGCACCACCCAGAACGCACATGTCACGTGACAGCCCTGCCACAGTCATGTCCCCAAACGGAAATTCACTGTTGCCAACCTGACGTCACACAACTGACCCGAATATGTCAGTGACGTCACGCCACATTAGGACACACCCCTGTGTGCAAAACACGGCGAAGCACACAGCGGAGGCAACATCACCCAGCAGAATATGGACCCCGTCGGGAAAAGGTACGCCAGTACCACACAGATACACCGGTGCCACCCTGCACCCAATAACAAGACATGCAATACGTAACATCAAAGATACCGGGGACAGACAACAGGTGGGACCAATTATAACACAAGGCCCAAAGTACAGCGGAAACGCAGCCTGCTGCCCACACACGGGAGAGGAGACAGCACCGAATGACCTTCCATTCCCACTGTGAAACCACATCCCGACTAAACAAGCCGGAGAAAACAGCCATTGCACCAAACAAAGCCCAACACAGGCATGCAGAGGGAAGCGGCCACAGGGCAGATAGCGCAGAACACCAAAGAACATCCACAACGGAAAGAAGAAATGATAACACTCCCCCATGTGGTTCACATGCAAGTTATCTGGAAGGAGTCAGACACCACTGACCTTGACCATTCAGAGAAGCATGTGGGATGAGGGCCCGTGTCCTCCGCACAAGCCAACATAACACAAGTCCTGCCTCCCTACGACCATTACAGAATTCCCAGCAACATCGGAGGTTGCACTCTGCAGACTGCACAGACAGCCGGAGCACGCCACCACAGCGCCCTGCAGCAAAATGGCACTTGCACCACACCTACCCAACTACGCCGGACAGATCAAGCTGTACAAACATAACCTGATACAGTTATTGGGATGTGACAATCTGGCCCTGCTGAACGTAAGTTACCGACTAACTTACCGCATCGCATTGTTCAGCTGCGTCATCCCCGTCTTCTACTGTCGGAGGTGTCCCTCCTACTATCCTGTGGAGTTATGTCTCTCCAACCCGGCATGTCCAAGGGCGGACCTGCTACAACTATTCCACCCCCTGAACGCCCACGACAGGGCCTGTTCAGCCTATGGGGGCATGGCGTATGTGGCGACTATCGGACCCACACTGCAATGGGACCACTGTGCCTCCACACGACGGATAATGGATTACAGTTACATCGAATGCCATCCAACATGTCCCATCATGCTCCTACAAGGGACAACTCACGACCAACACCTTGACAGCCACCATCCGCTACATTGGCTGGCAACCATGTCCACCACCAATGCCATGGAAGCCCAGCTGGAAGGTATTGCATTCCTGACAACCTGTCAATTCGTCGGGCCCCGTCGCCAGACCCCCAATTGAGCAATGATGACCCACACCGTACCCATGCTTGGCTTACGCACGGACTAGGCAGTCACCAGTACAACTACTACACCATGCAACCTGCAACTGACACCACAACAACAACTACACTGCCATGACATCTGATACTATTTGGGAAATGCACCCTGTACCTCATCACATCCAGGAACCCTGCATGAACAGGGGGAGGCAGAGGCATGGGATTTGTGTATGGCAACCACATGGACAGAACTGCACGTACAACCATGCCATGATATGGATCCTGCGCCCATGAACATATGCACCGGTCAGTGGACAGCAATCGTCCTGCTGTAGTATGTGAGAGCTGTCACCACACCTCCCACTGAACGTCCGAGCCAGGACCTTTGCATGGACACCAAGTGCATCCACCAACAACATGAGCCCAGTGACTGTGACATGGCCAGTACCCACCACATCGCAACTACAAGTGGGACGCCTTTGCATGCACGTAAGCCCATGCCCTGATGTCACCTCCATGCACGTGTGTATGAGTAACCATAGCAGCAAACCTGTAACATGGAACTGAGATGCACTGTGCCCATGATGACAAGCGGACTGGTAGGCTAAATGTATACTGTCTGTGTCAGTCAGCAGCACCACAGCAATCAGCAAATGTACATTAGCACACCAACGGCTAAGCAGTTGTAACTCTGAAGCCCACATCCCACAGTCAACAACTAAACACTGTACCCCTACACCCTATGCTATGTGTAATCATGCTGAGTATATCCTCCACATGCACTTCGCTGCCAGTAGTGTTCACTATACTGCATCACAGAGGACATTAGTCCCAATACATGGCTTGAAGCAACAATGTGTCTCTGCTGATTCATTTCACAAGTACGAATGAGAGAGGATGAGTGTGTGTGAAGTACACGGCAGTCGTGAGATGACCATGTAGTCCACTGTCATTGGATGTCAACGCAAATGAGTAGCAAAACTGTGGAAGACACACATGTGTCATGTGAAGCGGGAGTTACGCATGGCTCAGGTGGGTTGGTGTGACGGGTAGGTGCGCACATGCAATCTTGAAACACGCTGTGTTGGTAGGACTCAGGACCTGTACATTGGCGCACTGCTGGAAATCTGTAAAGACCACCTGTCTGGTGACGAATGTGAACTCGTGTGTGCACAACAGGCGGGCACACGAACAATGCCGCATCAAGTGTAGACGTCAGCCCACCCTCCGTGGACATGCCGGATACTGCTGCGCGTCCGCCAGGCCCTTGCCAAGGCACTCACATCCCCTGTCGACCTGGTGTTTCCCCAACATTGTCCACTTGCACAGGCAATCCAGGGCACGGGATGGCAGTTGAGCATGGTGGGTGAGAGGACATGGCGCGCCCATCCTTGTCACACCACGCAGGCAACACATCCACAATGTGTAGTATGGCACAAGTCAAATGGAAGTAGTGGGGGACGCACACATCACAAGCAGCAGTGACGTCACGGAAGGTGGCTCGCACCATCCCACCCATTGACAATACACCCACACACGTTACATGCCATTGCAACAGAGAAGCCAGCGCGTGCACAAGCAGCTCCAAGCTCGCTCCAGAGAGGCCAAAGAGTGAATGTGTGGGGCCATGAGCTCCAGTTGAACGCGGACTGGCCCGCTAGGGCAGCTACAGCCTCCGTGTGTTGCAGGTGGTGTATCCGGACTGCGGAGCCTGTCATGCATTGTCAATGTTGCCCGGGTCCCGAGTCGGGGCACCACGCATGTGGACGGCGTCACGCCACTAATTATACCGTGAGACAGACCACATGTACAAATGGACCCACACATACACTCCTTGGCCTCTCTGGGGCGAGCTTGGAGCTGCTTGTGCATGCGCTAGCTTCTCATGTGCAAATGCATATTGGTGTGAGCGAGGGGAGGCCATGAGGACAGTGTAAAAGATAACTGTTTGACTTCCAGTCAGTTTAAGGAATGCCCCTGATGTGGTCGGAAAAAGACATGTCTCGTGTGTATTGCAACTAGTAGATAAGCCGATGACCTACCCATGTCTTGCATGTAGCCCCGCACCTAGCCCTGCACACCCGACACAGCGTAATGAGTACCAGCACCACATACTTCCCATTCGAAGCACTGACTGGTGGTGACAACCATTGGACAGTCTTGTGTAGTCCACCCACGCGTACATGTGGTCCCCCCATGAACCATGTCACCTGCGGCAAAGTGATGTCATGGGCAATGACGGAAGTGAGCAGAGCTGTCTGCCCCACGCACAGACGGTGCATCAGCACAACAGACCCAGCACTGAGTGCAGCAGGGGTCACATGTGCAGGGGCAGTTGTGCCTGGTGTGAATGCACATGCACATAGACAGCACATCGAGCAATGTGTAGCCTGCCCACATCTACTGTCCATTGTCAGGCTGACCTAGAAAAAGATCACAAGGCAACACATCTGTGTGGGTGTACCCACTGTGACCAACACTGCGCAACCATCAGCGTACTCGCCCTGTGCATAGCCCACCCCGCAACGAAGGTCACATTCAGTGCCACCATCCCTCACACACATCCCTATCACGAGTCATGGTGTGTCCAATCGACAGTGCAGAGTAAGCGCTCATCCGGGGGGTCCTGAACAGGAGACACATGTAACCCACTAGGCAGTCTGTGTCGGCACCGACTGGCATTGTGCAGTCAATGTGCAGGCCAGGCCTGCTGGGACTGAGAAGGGCATCTTGGCTCAGCCTGACTTCCACACGACCGACAGGTGCACTGAGACCTGCATTGCCAATTGTCTGTGTCACTGGATGTCTGACATGACGTTGCCATGTACAACCACTCGGGTGGGACAGACAGGTCAAAGCGCCCGAGAGCTCACATACCCATGCCACCTGCGGCCAGCATGGTGTGCAGTGCATGTCTGTACACCACAGGCTCTGACTCATAGTGCTGAGGAGCAACGACATGTGTATCCCCCACATGCACACCCACACACACTGCAGTTGTCTCTCACACACAACTTTCGCAAGGAATAGCCATGTGCAGTGTGCGTGGAGCACGGAATCCAGGTTCTCCGGCTCCTCGCTGGTGAGTGGACCTGGACATGTCCTCAGCGTCATCCACGTGTAGGTGTAGTGGTGGCAGCAGCAGCTGTCATCGAGGGGTGCCAGGCTGCAGTGCCAGGTAGCTGTGGTCATGCCTGTCCCACTCACACACACATATTACCCCCTGGGGCCGTCGCAGTGGGTACAAGCTGCTGCGATTCGTGTACCATGTCTGGCAGCTGCAATTGCAGACGTTGGCCTGCTCCCAGCTGGCCCGGGACGCTTACCTCCACAGTGGAACACGCAGGGTGCAACCGCGAGGGTCATTGGAGTTGGCCGTAAGGGCCTGGCCCATGCCAGGTACAGTCCGCTGATGCCATGTGCACCACACAGTATAATGTGCGCAATGCATCTGCAGGTGTGGCCATGATTTGCGTGTTGGTGCAGGACCACAATGGACAGGGCCACAACATGCCGTGTGCATAGGCAGGGACGGCCAGTGCTCAGCCTCCACATGTTTGTAGGAACATCATCATGTACACATTGGCATGGGAGCATGGGATATGCATATACACACATGCCATCTTTCACTATGTACATCTGCCACTTGGCACGTGCAATGTTACGTGTCACTTGTGATGTGTAGTTGCAGGCACACAGCGGTGTCGGCATGGGGCTGTCAATGTGTACACCTGTCAATGTTTCAGGAGGTGTGATCCGTACAGTGCTGTACTTAGGGTGCAGTAGGGACATCAATGACTGTCTCATATCCCCTCGTGCCACCGGTCCCACTTGTTTTGGCCGCTCAGCCTGTGTCCATAGCGTTGTTGGTGTGTGCCCTACACACCCAGCCTCGGAAGCAGTGTGATGCACAGCAGCTAGTTATGTTGCCGTGGTGTTGCAGCTTACCGATTATGCAGTCTGTTGCCTTCAGCATGCTGTACTAGTTGTTAATGCCTGACTCCCCATGTGCATGCTCATGGCAATGGGGTGTGTCACTGCCCATTGCTATTGGTAGGGGACCTGTGTAAGTGTATTGTGGCTGTGCTGTCCCTACTCGTCAGCCGTTCTGTCATTCAATTGCCTGCTCAGTCATTTATGTTCTGTGTATGTGAATATGCCATGTGGCGTGTTGCTTTGACATGTGTTCACTTCCATCTTTCCTAGGCGGAGACCAAACATTCATCGCCCCTACCAATTGCTGTCAGACATGGTGGATGTTGAGGTCATCCGCAAATATCGTCTGGACCGACCCACCCTGCATCGTCTATGTGTCTTGTTGGAACCCCACCTCCGTCCTCGCAGGGTGTATCCAACAGCATTCACCCCCACGGCTAAGGTGATGGCTGCACTGCATTTCTTCGCCACTGGGTCATTCCAGCACACAGTGGGCAGTGGAGGTGGGATGTCCCAACCCATGTTCAGCATGGTGCTCAGGGATGTACTGTCAGCCATGATGCTGTACAGGAACAGATACATCCGCTTCCCCAGGGCTCGTGAATTGGCGGCAGTGAAGGGTGCATTCTATGCTCTTGGACGAATCCCCCACGTCGTTGGTGCAATAGACTGCACCCATGTTGGCCTTGTTGCACCACAGGCCACCGAGCACCTCTACCGCAACCGGAAGCACACGCACTCCCTGAATGTGCAAGTGGTGTGCCTTGCGGACATGGTGATCACACACGTGTGTGCGAAATTCCCAGGATCGGCCCATGACGCGCACATCATGCGCAACAGCATCCTACCACGTCTGATGACCGATCTGCAACCAGACCATGGCTGGATTGTTGGTGAGTATGTGGAGTAGTGTAGCGTGCTGGCTGTGCGATGCTGTCTTGTGTCCAGTTGGAATTGCAACGGTTCTCTGTGTCCCTCACACCCAGGTGACTCTGCTTACCCGAATGGAGCCTGGCTGCTCAGCCCATTACGACGTCCTGGGAGCCCAGCAGATGTCCGCTACAATGAGGCACATGGGAGGACCAGACATGTGGTTGAGCAGACCTTTGGCCTCCTCAAGTCCAGGTTCAGATGCCTGGACCGCACCGGGGGCGCACTGGCGTACTCCCCACAAAAGGTGTGCCAGATAATTGTGGCTTGCTGCATGCTGCACAATCTGGCGATCCGCAAGCAGATCCCCCTAATTGTGGATGACGGAGATCAACCAGGGCCCCAGCCTGCAGACCAGGACAGCTCTAGTGAAGAGGACAGTGGAGAGGATGAAGCTTTGAATGTGCGTCAGCAGCTCATCGCCCGCTACTTCACTTGACGGTGAGTGTCCATGTACGACGGCTGATGTAGCTGTAGTTGTGCAGGTGTATGTGTGCTCTGTTACGGGGGCCTTTTGTTCACTGAGTGCTGTGTGTCAATGGTCCATGTCCAGGTTGGTATGCCACTGACAGTGGCTGTAGCATTGTGCCCTGTTGCTCTGTGAGATGTGTGTGCATTGCTTGTAGTTGGTGACAAGTACTGTGTGATGAGTGTGTGACACACTCATTGAATGTACTCTTGTTCTGTTTTTCACCCCTAGGTCCCTGCAGCCTCTCCTGTCCCATCGACATGCCACACAGCAGATGCATTTCTGCACATGGTGGCGATTGCACATCGTGGAATAAACCCAGGACACATTAAGCCGATTGTGAACAAGGTGTATTTATTAACAGCGGTGACATGTGATTGTGTGCAAGGTGATGACAAATGTGGTGCATGCTGTGACAATGCCTTGACGGTCATGGCTGCGTGATGGTCAAGGTGTACCCATGGAGTTCTATGTCCACAGTCCAACAGACACATGCCATTCACATGGCAGTGTGGGGTAGGATCGTATTCCATATCAATGCAGTAGGTGGTCAAGGTGGCTGGATGACTCACTGGCGTTTGGTGCGGGCGAAGTCCTCTCTGGACACCTGTTTCCACTTCGGACGGCCCCTTCCACGTTTGGGTGGGGGGGGTGTTGATGTTCCGCTGGTGGTGGCTGAGGAGTGCTCACTCGCTGTGGACGCAGGGGAACGCGAGGCTGCACGAGCCTGCGCCACAGCAGGTGGTGGCGGAGGTGGTGTTGCTGGCCTTGCTTGTGCCCTCCCCCGCACCACCAGCTGGCCCATGAGTGCCACGATTTGGGCCATATGGGCGTCCATGGACCTCAACACTGCAAGGACCTCCCGCGTGTCGCTTGCCGACCTGGCCCATTCTCCTTGTGCCTCTTCATAGGCCCCAAGGACTCTGTCGATTGGCGGCAGGGCTTGGCTCCCAGGCACAGTTGGCGTTGGCCTGACCCTGCTCCTCCTACCAGTACTGCTGCCACCGACCTGCCCACTGGCCACATTGCTCACCACAGTCCTCGCTCTGGCTCCCAGGTTAGAGCCCGATGGCCGTGCCGACCCTTGCACAGGTGCTGTAGCGAGGGATGGCGTGGTGGTGGTGGTTGCGGCGGTGGTGGTGGCCGCAACGGCCGTGGCAGCAGGGGTCTGTGACTGGTCAGCAGCCCTGGGTGATGGGTTGGTAGGCAGGAGGGGCCCTGGGGAGCGGTTGTGCCCTGCCACTCCAGATGGGCCTGCTGGGTGGTCCGTGTCCGGAGAGGTGTCCAGCTCCTCTACATCCGTGAGTCCGGGTCGGGGGCTTGCAGACTGGCTGTGCTGGCTGCTGACACCCTCTCCAGCATCCAGCAGTTCGGCACCTGTGGGGAGGATGAAATGGGTCATTGTGTTGCACCTAGCAAAGTATGTATTGGTTGTCTGACATTCACAGTTCGTACACTGTCGTGCACAGGTTTCCCAGTGGCGTGTGTGGATGTATGATGTGTGTATGCGTGGGCTAGTCAATGGGTCTGTGTGATGTGGACATGTGGCATGGGACGGATTAGCAATGCCGATGGGTGTGTGTTGCTATGCTCCTACATTTTGAGGCTCGTGTGTATGCGTGCTCCAGGGCCATCGGCTATGTTGGGTTGAACGATGGTTTAGGGGGAGGGATGGTACGCTTAGGTACGCTGATGCCAGAAGGGGGTACAGCCCCCTATACGCTCTTGGGTTGTGATATGCTTTTGGGGTACATGCTGTGGGTGATGGGTGCAGAACGTGACATGTGTTCTGGCAACGTGACAGTGCATGGACAAAGGTGTGTGTCTGTCTCACATGGCCGGAATATCTGCTGACTGTTATCATTCATGGACATCACATTGGTAGCAATGTTGTGAGTTCGTGCTTGTTGTGTGCCACACGTCGTATTGAAGATGGGCCAATTCCTTTGTGTGCGCGCTGCCCTGGTACATGTGCATCAGTGCTGTGCTCTTGGGGTGTTGACTATGTTATGTGTGTCGTTATTCGCAGTGTGACGTGCGCTTCGGTCACTGCAGGCACTTGTTTTGTCATGGGCAGGTATCTGTGCATGTCTACTGGATGTGGGCCAGCTGTTCGGATGTCATACCTATCATGACATTGTGGCTGTGAGATGAGATGGATGATATGTTGAATGTGCATTGTGTGCCTGTGTGTTTCATGGGTCCGGTTGTCTTTGTGTGCAATATTGTGGTTCCAAGCTGTTACTTCTAGTACGGTCTGTCTTACGTGGGCGTTGTTGTACGATGTGTGGGTGACAGGCAGTGAGGACTACATGGACAGGACTTCGATGGTGTTGCTGATGTGTGTGATGGGTGGCACAGTACCTGCCGTGTGGGTCTGTGCTCCAGTGGGACTTGTACATGCAGACGTGGCTCCTTAGGTGTTGCTGTATCTGTGATAGGTCATGTGGGGTTTGACTCTGTCGAACATGTCCGTGTGCACATTGGTCTCATGATTGTGACTGGGAGCAGTGCTGCGTGTTCCTCTGCTACGTGTCATGTCCCATGTGTCAGTCGTAGTACAGTCCTCATGCCTACAGACGCCCCGCCCTGTACAGTTTCCCACCTACAGGTTGTTTCTGAGTGCGCAATGCAATGGATGCCACATGGTACTGGGAGGGAGGGGTGCTTCACCTTGCTGGTCTGTGGTAGTGGGGGCCTGGTGGGTGTTTGACTTCAGCTGTCCCCCTCCGACTCACTGTCTTTGTGTTCCGGCTACTTACCTGTTCATTGTCGGTCAGTGCAGCTATGGCGGACACATGGATGTGGGGTGTGCTCCACCTTGCTGGTCTGTGGTAGTGGGGGCCTGGTGGGTGTTTGACTTCAGCTGTCCCCCTCCGACTCACTGTCTTTGTGTTCCGGCTACTTACCTGTTCATTGTCGGTCAGTGCAGCTATGGCGGTCACATGGATGTGGGTGTGGGGAGTGCTCATTCTTGCGCATCTGGAGTACAAGGGGACCCGGTGGTAGTTGCGGTGCTGGCTCACTGTACACATGCCCCCATGGTTTTGTTGGTTGGTAGCTTTGGGCTGAGTGTGTATCAGTGTCTGTTGCATGTGTGGGTGATGTCTTGTGTATTGTGTGCTAGACATGGGGGTGTTTGTCCCTGGAAGCTATGGCATGGTGGTGGTGCATGTGAGTACATAGTGGTGTGCTGGTATACGTTTGTTTGTACTTACCAGCCTCCACTCACCCTGGTAATCCGGTGAGGATCTCCGGATGTATGATCACTCGCACCTTCTCCTCCCACGCCTTGAAGGTCTTGAAAAGCGCGGGATTCCCTCCGCCAGTCCTGGCAGCCAGCTCTCGATTTTTGCTCTCCTTCTTCTTGACCACGCTTTTGAGGTCGTTCCACCTTTTGTTAATTTCTCCTCTGTTGCGTGGAACGTTCCCGACTGCATTGACCTGGTCTACGATCCTGGTCCACATCCGGTTTCGGGTGGATAGTGGTGTCTGTTGGACCTGGTTGCCATAGATTTGTGGGTGCACCTTGACGATCTCGTCGACCATGACCGTCAGCTCAGTGGAGGTGAACTTGGGCATTCTGTGTGATGCCATGGTGTGTGTTTTGGTGTTTGTGGTGCTGGTGCGGTGTGTGGTGTGTGATGTGCAGGGGGTTTGTGGGTCAGGTGTTTGGTGGTGGTGGTGATGGGTGTGATAGGTGCGTGTCTGTGGTGTGCTGCTGTCCTTTCTGTCTCGCTGTGTTGTGTGCTTTCGTCCTCAGTTTGTAATGTTGCAGGGGGTTGTGGTCTGTGGAGGGGCTGGTTTTGTACTTACCTATGTGGGTGTGTCATGGTGGTCTGTTGTTTTCAGGTGTGTTGTGGCTGGTGTTCTGGGATTTGTAGTTGATTTGTATGTCCAGGGGGGGTGTTTCAGGGATGTGTACTGTGTTTGGGTTTTTGTGCGTGGGTTGCTGTGTGGACTTGTTAGCCATGTTGTGTGTGTTTGTTTTCGTCAGCGGATGGTTTCTGTGCATGGAGGTGGCCGCCAGGGCTTCCGCCGTGTCCATTTTCGTCACTGTTGTTTGCGCTGGCGGGCGGTGTATTTGTGGATTTTCCGCGCTCATGTCGGTACGATCCTAATTTCACGGGCGGTGTCTCGTTCGTCAGGGCGGGAGGTTTTGGCTTTTCGTGCGTCTTTCCGTCCGTGGCGGGCGAATGGACTTGGACTCGGACATGGGCGGGCGGTTTTTTCTGTTTATTTTCCGCATCCGGCGGTTTTCGGTTCGCGCCATCGTAATTGCTCGGTCGGTATTCAGGGGGTGTAGGCGGGCGGATTTTAGCCACTGTGGTTGATGGCGGATTTTTATCCGCCCGACATCGTAATGGACACCTATGTTTTTTAAAACGATATTAATAACTTTGATATTTGAAAAATTGATATTACTTACCTTCAAATCAATATTCTTGACATCGATATTCTTGCTGAGGATATTTCCATGTCACGAAATTTTAAACTGAATATTTCTGCAGGACGATATTTTAAACTCGATATTTTGTCTGAATACCACCTCATCCTTGATGCTGGCTCTCCTTTTGTCAGACAGCCTATAGATTTTGGGGCATATTTACAAGCACCTTCCGCTTCCGGGGCATCACTTTTTGTGATGCACCGATGACGCAGTGTGGTGCTCCATATTTACAAGGTCACAAAAAGCCACCCTGCATGGTTTTTCGTGTCCTTGTAAATACGGCCCCTTTTCACGCAGCACTTTGCATGAAAGGGGCGTTCCATGGTTGTTTCTGTGGGTGTTCCCACGCAACACCCATGGATTCTGCGCATTCCTAGATTTACGTTTCGTAAACCTGGGAATGTGTCAGAATCCTAGGCCTCCCCAGGCGAGGGGTAAGGAGGCCAAATGAGGAGAAATACTTTTATTTCTCCTCGATTTTTCTTCTTTCTGTGCGTGCTGCATTCTGTAGCATACATAAAAAGAGGAAAATACCATGGTGCAAGGGTGCCCGCATTGGTGCATGGTATCCAATTGTGCACCAGTGCAGGGGCGAGCTCAAGGGATACATCATATTGTTGTACATATGACGGATCCCTTTGCTTCAGAAGTAATGCAGCCTGACACAGCCAAATGGCTTGTGGCACCATGCTACGTTATTTCCTTGTAAATATGGCTGCTTATTCTTGACTGGGAGGCAGTCTCCTGTGTCCACATCATGGGTACACAGATGGGTAGTCCCAGAAGTGAGGGAAAACAGCGATGAGAATTGTCCCAACAACTGGTGACAGTCCCTCTGCTGTTCCAAAGTCTGGGTAGGGGAGAGATTTACACCTTAAACTGGCCCATCCTTCTCTTTGGAGGCTTGGAGGTCAGGGAGAGGTTAACTCTTCTCTTCCTCCCCACCATCTGTCACCAATAACTTAGTGACTTTAGACCTCTCAAAGTGTTGTGTGACACGGTTGATGTGGAGAACCCTCTGGGGTTGTTTGGGGATCTTGAGGTCCACCAGGTAGGTGACCTCCACTTCCTCTCCACAATCTCATAGGGCCAGGTCCAACGGTTTTGGAGGACCCTTGGCTTCACAGGTTCCATTACCCACACTTTCTGTCCAGGTTGAAATTCCACAGGGGTAGCCATTTGGTCATACCACTGTTTCATTACCTCCTGGTTGGCCTCTAAGTTTTCATAAGCTTGCTTCCAAAACTTGGCAGCTGGCTCTGGAATGCCAGCATGTAGCTTACAACATCCTGGGGGCTTTCCTGGGAGCTTGCTCTCACCCCTCCCTAACCAGACTGAGAAGTCCGCTTATAGACTGAACATACAGAAGCTCAAACGGGCTAAATCCAACCCCCTTCTGTGGTACCTCTCTGAAAGCAAAGAGCAGGCATAGTAAGAGGACATCCCACTTACGCCTCTGGACCTCAGGAAACCCCTTGATCCTGCCCTTGATGGTCTTGCTGAATCTCTCAACAAGCCCATTGGTTTGTGGGTGGTAGGTTGTGGAAAACTGATAAGTAACTCCACACTCCCTCCACATTGACTGCATATAAGCAGACATGAAGCTGATGCTCCTGTTAGACATGGGGGAAACCCACTGTGGTTAAAATTCCAATTAGGGCTTTAGCCCTTGCAGGTGCAGTCCTCAGAGCCATGACCTCTGGGTATCTTGTGGCATTATTCACCAGGATAAACCTGTTTCCAGTAGCTTTCTGGGGATCCATTGGCCCTACAATGTCTATGCCCACCCTTTCAAAGGGGGTGCCAATGACAGGCAAGGCATTCATGCGAGCATTCAGCATTTCCCCTGTCTTCCTGCTGGCCTGGCAGGTCAAGCAAGTCCTCCAGAATGTATCTGAGGAAATCTTCATCTGGGGCCAATAAAAGTGGGGGACAAGCCTGGCAAAGGTCTTGTCCTGCCCCAGATGTTCTTCCAAGGGTATCTCATGAGCCAGCTCCGGTAGGAAGACCCTAGCAGTGCCCTTGTTGCCCCAAGCCTTAGGCTCACCATACAGGAGGTTTTGCTTGCAATAGATTTGGTGACTACCAGAGGCATCACCAGCTGCCTGAGCTTTGGCGGTTCACTCATGCCTGCCAGGGCTGGGCACTCTTTCTGTGCCTTACAGGAATACTCCCTGGTGGGTCCTCCTTCTAATTGCCATCGAGCAAGTTCAGGCAAGTCACAAAGGGTGGCAATGCCCTCTCCAGTGGGCTCCGAGTCAACCTCCTCTAGTGCCCCATCCCCCTCAACTGAGAGACATTCAGGGGCTGGTTTCCCACCCTCTTGCCCTTCCCTCTTTTGGCTGCTGTCTGGGCCATTTTTTCAGGCTCCTGAATTACTTGACTCCATTTCTGGGCAGCCACAGACCTTATGGTTACACAAATCCACTCAGGCAATGCCAACATTTCAAGGTGTGACCTGAGCTCTACTTCATTCCAGGCAGTTTGTTCAAGACCATTCCCTAACAAACAATCCATAGACATGGCAGGGTTCACAGCAACTTTCAGAAGACCTGAGTCCTCCCCTCCCCAGTCAAATGGAACTAGGGCCACTGGGTAGTGACCCTCACGGTTGTCTGCTGCTACAACCTGGTGGAATGTATTGGGTACAATCTGCTCTGGGGACACCAGTTGATTCGTTGCCATAGTCATACTGGCTCCTGTGTCCTTCAGAGCCTCAACTCCTTGTCCGTTGATGGTAACCCAATGCCTATACTTTGCAGTACTGGAAGGCATATTGGTTTTAGGCACCATATCCATGTCACAGAGGTCCTTCCTTCCTGTCCAGGCTCCAGACTTACTACAGGGGGGTATGCAGTCTTTTGTGTGTGGACAGAACACAGCCTATTCAGGTGTAAGTGTGAGGCTGTGACTAGCTCCTACCTCACATCCTCCAAGGAAGACCCATCAAGTCACACCTAAGTTCCCTTTATGTGTGGCTGTCTAGTGGGAATACACAAAGTCCAGCTGATTCCCAACCCAGCCAGTGATGAGAGAGAGAGGCAGCAAGTATCAAAAGGCTAAGAGCAGGAAAATGCCTAACTTTCTAAAAGTGCCATTTTCAAAATATTAACAATAAATCTGACTTTGCCATTAAAGAGGATTTATCATTACCATTTTATTGGTACTAGACATAATATATCTGCCATCTCTCTATTAGGAATTACAGCTTATTAAATGTCATAAGGAATCCCCAATAGTATCCTATGAGAGGGGTAGACCTCACAGTAGTGAAAAACGAGTTTGGTAGGTTTTCACTACCAGGACATGTAAAACTTAAAAGCGCATGCCCTACCTTTTAATTCCATAGCACCTTGCCCTATTGGATACTTAGGGCCTGCCTTAGGGGTGACTTATATGTAATAAAAGAGGAGTTTAAGGCTTGGCAAAGGAGCTTAGCGGCTCCCGACTTTAAAGCTTGTTATTTGGAGGCTCAATTGCAGTGGTTTCCCAGGGGAGGCTGGAATGGAGTTACTACCTGATTTATATGCTCTGTCCAGAATCCTTTTGAATCCAGGGAGGCCTCCACTGCTTTGCGAGTAGTGCGACATTGTTGGCACTGTGGTCTCCTGCAAACTCATATCTGAGTTCCCTATGCCCCTGACATTCCGTTGAAAAGATTGGAACAAATTAATCTGGATGGGAGACTAAGAGGCCTAGTAGAATGGTCAAATCATGGGGTGTTTATATTAGGAGATCTTTATAGAGAAGGGGAGCTATTATCATTTGAGGATTTTGCAGCCTCTTTTGAGATCCCGAGAGGGCAATTCCTGTTACATCTGATGTGTGCAATTGCAGAGGATTTTCTGTGAGGAAGGAGGAGAATTAGGAAGGGACATTACAATTCATGAGGTGAAGGCTGCTATAAAACATATGGCGACAGGGTCTGAAGGACCTCCAGTGGAATTTTATTCAGCATATGTTGAGGATTTGGTGCTGAAATTGGTCTTCTTCAACTCTGCAGCCCATGAGGCGGGATGCTTACCCCCCACAACAGCTGAGGGATTAGTAATTCCGTACGGCATATCAACCTCTGTCCATGCTGAATTTGGATTACAAATCCTGAGTAAGATCCTTGCAACGCGCCTATTACCACTAATGCCCAAAGTAATACATACAGATCAGTCTGGGTTTATCCCTGGATCGAATACAGTGCATAACATCAAAAGACTACTGGCGCTTATGGAAGCAGAAGTTGAAGGGAAAGAGAAAGCGGTGATAATGGCACTAGATATAGAAAAGGTACAATGTTGGGCCGCATCAAAGCTGTGACGTGTCTTTATCAGGCACCGCAAAATGATATTGTAACACCTCTAGTATGTCTCAAAGAGAAGTGGGAGGAAGGTTTTTATGCATCCCATATCTGAGGAAGACTCGACAAAAATACTTGCATGTTCGAATTCTGTATCTAGGTTTCTTAGATTTAAATTGATTTGTTTTTATTTTATACATGGGGCATATCTGACTACGGGAAAAATATATCGGATTTTACATGTGGCAAATGTAGTATGCCCTCGATGCGGTGAAGTAGGAGTGGAAATGCTACATATGGAGTGGTCATGTCCACTATTGGTGGGTTTCTGGAGGTCTGTTGTGTCCTGTATAAATGAGGTGATGCAGAGAACGATAGAATGTGCTCCTTTGACTTGTCTTCTGGGGGGATTTATAAGATCTGCCAAGCACAAAAACATTACAGGGTTTATTGATTTGGCACTGGTTCTTGGGAGACAAGAGATAACTATGCATTGGAAGGCAACTAGGGCTCCCAGAGTTGAAAAATTAAAGATGGAGTTGATTCATTGGGCAGGCTATAAAAGCGTTGTACTGCATAGAGAAGTGAGGAAAGGAAGAGGATCAACTGATAGGGCTCAAGGATGGGATCTTTTACTGGATTGTCTAAAAGATACTGACAAGGAGGATGTATCTGGGGAGAAAATTAATTAGCAATACCTTTATGAAAACTCTGTGAAACTGTTGTTCCAATACTAACAGCACAATTATAAACGAAGGATAGAGTGTACGTAGTAACAAACTGTGAGGGGTGTCTAGACTATGATTTTATTGTATAGATGCATGATGTGATAGGGACTGGACCTTAAGAGATGGGGGGAGGGAAGGGGTTTATGGATTTTGGTAAAATTGAGATTTTACTGTGTAATGTCTATTTTATAATAAGTGCCAATACAAATCTGTTTACAAAAAAAAGGGGGTTTTAAATGCCAAGTCAGCATGGAAGTGTAGACTGCACCCACAGACTCTGCAATGGCAGGCCTGAGACATTTTTAAAGGGCTACTTAAGTGGGTGGCACAATCTGTGCTGTTGACTCACTAGTCGTATTTAATTTACAGGTCCTGGGCACATGCAGTGCACTTTACTAGGTACTTTAATTAAATGAAATATGCCAATTGTGGATAGATCAATCAAACCATGTGTAGAGGAGTGAGCACAAGCACTTTAGCACTGGTTAGCAGTGGTAAAGTGCTCAGAGTCCTAAGGCCAACAGAAACGAATTTAGCAACATTGGAGGCAAGCGGGCAAAACCTTTGGAGGAAGATCACCCTAAGCCTACCAGGTCTAACATTATGTGTTTTGTAAAGCGCACTATCACCCAGTCGGGTATCCTGATGCCGAGCAGGTAAGATTGACCAGCCATGCCATAGTGAGAAGGTTATTTAAAGAGTCTTCAACTTCTTGTGGAACTCAAAAAGTGAGGAGAAGGCTCTTATGTCTAGTGGGAGGTCGTTCATGATAGTGGGTGCCAGGGCCGGACTGGCTACCGGGCGTTTTGGTGTGCTGCCGAGCTGGGGGCTGATTTCGTTGATGGGGACCTGCGTGTGCTTAAAAACATTTGTTTTGCTTTGTTTATTTCGAAGCTCACGCAGGTCCCCATCAACGAAATCAGCCCCCACCGCAGTGAAATCAGCCCCCAGCTCGGCAGCACACCAAAACGGCCGGTAGCCAGTCCGGCCCTGGTGGGTGCTCTTTCAGCATCGCCACTTTGGAGAACAGGGCAGAGAAGGAGGGCTGCTGAACCTTCTCCCTGAGAAATGTTCACCTCCCTGCACTTTCTGAATTTGACAGAGTGTTTGAGGTAGAGGTGAGTAGGTCACCTGAACCACCTGTTGGGTTCTGAACATCGCTACGGGCGCCCGCATTCTGAGCATCACTGTAGAAAGGTACTCGACACGGGCACACCAGGAACTTGAAAGATTCATTTAAAAGACTCCAGAAACATGCTGGGCGTGGGAACGGATTCATGGAAGAAATGTCAGAGCTTTCTGAGCAGCATTTGTTAACATCCTATAATACATGATACATCTTCAACCTGAGAAGAAAGTATGTATGTATTTATTGAGCAAATTTAAACTTAAGGTGTCTTTGTATGAATCATAGACAATTGCTTTAATGTATGCTAAGTATCACTTATCACAGTTAGTCACTGACTGACGTCTTGAATATGCCATTTTACAAAACCACCCACCCACCCACCCACTGCGCTTTTAGGTTAAACGTCAGAAGTTAACCTACTTAATAAAAAACAAAATAAAAAACTGTGCTTGATAAACTGTTGCTGGGCAGAGAAATCACATATTTCACGGCTGAAATAAAATGCTGCTAAAGAAAAAGCTCCATAAAAACCTGTTCAAAGAAGGTAACTGTTCTTCAGAAACCTATTGCAAAGGTACTGCTGGTGTTGGGTTGAGTATTCGGAGTTGACTGTCGTGACAAAATACAAGGACAATCCCTATGGGGTCTCTTCAAATTTTATTTTATTATATCGAGCACGTCTTAGACATTCTCTCAGAAATTCCAAATGCAGTAAAAATCCAGATACTGATATGAGTACTGGAGAATAAATAAATAATTACGAAGGAAATTAATGATTTCACCCCAATAAGTAACCTACTTTTCCAGATTCGAAAGATGGATTGCAATGAGTCATAATTATTAACGCATCTCCAGTTTTAAGACTCTCATTAGGAGTTTGACCTCAGTATCAATTTTGACAGAAATGTGCTAACACTGTGATGAGTGCTGCAGTGTTACCGAATGCAATCACACAGCATAGGGTTCATGAGGCAACTTATCCAGAGCAAACCTGGAGGGATTTGTATCAGGGAAAGGTCTGGAATGGCGGATTCACCTGTAGAAAACGGTGCACTATCAGTGATTTAGCAAGGTTATGCCCCATTCCATGGCCTTTAGTGGATTAACCAGTAGCCCACCTTTAATACTGCTACCCAGCATGACTGATACCGCACACCACAAATAATGGGGTGCCTTATAATGGTGCTCTACTAAGTTGTACATTGTGCCTTGACAGAGGTCATAATGTTTAAAGATGCAAATCAAACGGCTTAATTAAACATGCAATTTCGTGAGGTTATTATTTGTAGTTTGTTTCTTTTTACCATATTTATAGCTCGCGTCTTTTTTTTAAAATTAAGCCTGCGTCTATTCAGCCTTGTCATTCCAATATTAACAAATAATACATTAATGGGCCTAATTTTGCTTGACATATGCTTCCCACATCACTAAGCTGCACATCCAGTATTTACATTTTTAAAATGCTATATTTTGAATTGATATGTGGTACTCTTAGTAAAACGACACCAGCTGATACACAGATTTATGCCACAGTCACGAGCAAAAGAGATTACATTTTGTTTCCAATTTTTCTTACTTCCTCCTTAAGGACAAGAAGGGCACGAATTATAGTTGGATAAGAATTATTGCTACTTCTGCCTGCCAAGCGGGAGCTTTATCAAGGCGCCGAATAACAAATAAATCACAGGCCTGCTCCAATAGAATTAAGATGTTACTCTGCAGCCGGGAAGACAGTAATCAAAATGACATCTTGTCATGTATTGGATTAAGGCAATTGATTGTTTTATCAAATTAGTATCGGCTGCCTCACTGGGCCCAGTGCCAAGGGACAGTATCAGTCTGGTGATGGCCAGCACATTTCTCACTTCAATCTAGCTCTTACCTGTTTCAGAGGAAACCAGGAAAATGTATTGCCCACACATCCATCATGCAGTGACGATCAAGGCGCTGCACAGCCATTTTGAATAAATTAAACTGCAGGCGTCTCTTTCTCATTTACAATGCTACGTGCACATCTAGGTTAAAATAATATTGTATATTCCTTGTTAAAGCAAAAAGTAAACACTCTGGGCCAGATCATGTAAACAGTCATTTGTATTAGGACTTATCATGGTAAAAGCTGTCAGTGCAGCAACGGTGTAGGAAGATTTTATTGTGCATGCGTAGTTTATCTGCATTTTGAAATGTCCTGCTTTTCCTACACCAACTCACTTGCATAGTTATTTCTAGCGAGTATTAGTTGGCAGCGCTAACCCAGCGGCGTCACTAGGGTTGGTGTCACCCAGTGCGGACACCTTTCCCTAATGAGACTATTTAGTAAATAGTCTCATTTGGGAAAGGTGTCACCCCATGTGATGGTGTCACCCGGGACACCATCACATGGGGTGACACCTTTCCCAAATGAGACTATTTACTAAATAGTCTCATTTGGGAAAGGTGTCACCCCATGTGATGGTGTCACCCGGTGCGGTCCGCACCCCCCGCACCCCCTTAGTGACGCCACTGCGCTAACCAAGTACTCTGAAACCGTCACTCCGCTAGCTCGCAAGAACCTTGCTTAGTAACTTTTATCACACAGTTATACTAAAAAAAAACTTTGGTAATTAAAGAACATTTTGTAATCAAGCGCATGACTTCCTTAGCTGTGCTCCGCAAATGGCTCAACACAAATCACTTCCACATGTGAAATGCTTGTGAAAGTTCAGGTTCCAACTGAAAACCTCCTCATCGGGCAATGATTACATCACAGACCGAATAGGGGTAAAAGGTTTCTTTATTTGCAACAGTCAAAGCATGTACAATAATTTATGCGAGGAATACAACTCAAATCTAACACCACCCGCCGCCCCTACTTGATTCCCCATGAACTTTTCCCCATATTGAACCTCGTCCCCAACCCCTTAGTTTCGCCACCTTCCTACCTCCTGCCTCATTCCTCTGTCATCTGTTTTCCCCCTGTCCTAAGCTATTCTGCTTGCCCCAACCCTTCCTGCCTGCCTCAATCCCGTCCAAATCTGCCTGCTTATAAAAAACTACCCTCAGCAGTATAATCTTTTAATACCTAACCTGAGCTACTACTAAAGCTATAATTTACTAATTTAAAGGGAGGGTGGGAGGGGGACCTAATAAAAAACGCTCTGCCTACCTTCACCAAAAAGCCCCAACTGACAGAGATAGAACGCGTCGTTTGAAATCGCCGCGTTCTACGGCAGGCGCCTCACCTGCTCGAGCGCTCTCGCTCTGGGCCGTACCATTGGCCCGAAGCTACCCGGGATGCCACGCCCAGGAGCCCCCATCGGGCAATGATTACATCACAGACCGAATGGGGGTAAAAGGTTGCTTTATTTGAAACAGTCAAAAGCATTTACAATAATTTATGCAAGGAATACAATTCAAATCTTACACCCCCCGCCGCCCCTACTTGATTCCCCATGAACTTTTCCCCATATTGAACCTTGTCCCCAACCCCTTAGTTTCGCCACCTTCCTACCTCCTGCCTCATTCCTCTGTCATCTGTTTCCCTCTGTCCTAAGCTATTCTGCCTGCCCCAACCCTTCCTGCCTGCCTCAATCCCGTCCAAATCTGCCACCAGGAAAAAACCCTGGACAGGCGTTTTTCCTGTCCCCCCCAAAAGCTTTGAATTTTGATAAAAATGACCCTTTTTTGAGTAGCATTCAGAATCTCAAACCGACTCAGTAATAAAACTGATTTAATTTGAATCCCACAACATAATAATCTGTTCACACTGTCGCTTTAACAGTTAAATCAAATATAACATCAGGGTAATTGATTTAGGTTTTGAAAAAGAAAACTGGGTAAGAAAAACTGTCGCTGAAACAGCCCTTTAGCACCAAGTATTCAACCCCAGCATATCGGATAACCTCTCCTTAATATTCAATAAATACAATTAATTCGCTATAAATGAAAGGTGAACCCCATCAGGGCGGAAAAATTGGAAATTGTCTTTGGTAATATCCATGTGAGCCAGCCAACTTACACCATTGATACTGGAGAAACGATGGAGTTCCCTGTTAACTTTTCTTCTGGCTCTGTCAACTGCAGAGAATTTTTCAGCGCCCCCTCCAAACCCTTCTCGGTACAAGAGCGGTTAAGATAAGTCTTGTGTTCGGCCAGGATGTAATTATCCGCTCTAAATCAGTTTTCATCGCAATTAGCAACCCAAGACCTGAAAGCTGTACCAAATCATTTTCTCCTAAATGAATAAGTAAGATATGTGGACATTTCTTAGATAAACGTGATTCATGCAAAAAAAGCATCAATTGACCCCATCTCATACCGCCTTTGCGGCACCAATCGATCCTAATATCTTCAAAACTAAATCCCAGGTTCTGTCCATAGTGATTTCGTTCAGCCTGTTTGGCTGCCCACTTAATAAATGAGTGTCCAACGATCCAGACGCTTGCCATGGACGCCAGTGGGGTCAAAGAGTTACCCAAAAAGAGAAAAATGTTAGAAAAGCCATAAAAGTTCTATAAATCGTCTAATTCTCTAACATATTTCAAACAACAATTTGACATCCAGCGGCCTAAACTTTTTAGTTGCTTCAATGAGAAACCCCCTCTTACTGCTTCGGAGGCAGCGCCTATTCTGAATGAATGGGTACCAAATTCATTAGGATTGTAACCTAAGAGGCTTAATGCTTTTCTCAAGACTGATAAGATCTGTGAAGCTCTTAAAGCAGATCCATTCTGATGTTTAAACACAAAATGTTGTAAGGAAGCGTTTGCTGATCTAAATTCGAACCAAGCTTTCATCGGGCAAAGCGGGCCGCTTAGCCTCCGCAATACCACTGTGGCCCCTTTACCTTTTTGATCCGTTTTAGAGTATTCCAATAAAATACACAAAGACAGTTTGGTTGTCGAAATATTTGACACTTTTAGCCCTTCTGATTCTGTTTTACCTAATAGTTCCAATATTCTGAAGGCTCCAAAAAATAACCAAACCATACAAAGTTTGAATAATAAAAATTCGAAATATGAGTAGCAAATTTGAGGTAAAATGTTTATGATGTTGCCCAGTAATTTAAGAGATATAGGCTTTCTTAAAAAGGTACGGCATTTCTTTATTTTAGCCCAGCCTTGCAAAATCCTCTTTCCTAGCTCTCCTGACGATGGTTCGTAGCCCCAAAACATTTTCCATAAAAGGCTAGACCAGCAAGTTTTCCAGCAATTGTTGTTGCTGAGATATTTCTATCAATATTGTCCATTATAAACCGTAAAACATCATTATTACGATTTATCCAACCTACGTCATTATTGTGTCTAAAAGAAGCTCCTAGTTGTATAAATTCAGCCCATGCTCTTCTGTAAGCTAATCGTGTACTAGAAGCAAGAGAGTTTTCAACCAGATGACATATTTTTAGTCTGCTAGCTCCCATACCTCCTGTGGAATCTGAGTTTTCTCTGGGTCTGCTTCGGGCGCCAAACCACGGAATCTCTGCCACTGGGAACGAAATAACACATCTGATATATTATTATCTATTCCTGGCACATGCTTTACCTTAAAAGTTATATTGAATATCAGGCAACCTAGCATGAATCTTTGCAATAGTTTAAGCAGACGTCTGTCTCTGGCCTTTTGCCCGTTTACCAGGTCAACTACAGTTTTGTTGTTAACATGAAACAGAACAGTTTTGTTCGTGAATTTTTTGCCCCAAACCGCCAATGCTACAATCAGAGGGAAGAATTTAAAAAAGGCTATACTTCTTTTTTACGCAATCCACTTGGAAGGCCGGATTTCAGCACACCATTTACCCTCCCAAAAGAGTCCAAAGCCATTGGCTCCTGACGCGTCAGAAAAAATTTGAATTGACCATAAAAAGTTTTCAGCTAGGGACCAAATTGTAACTCCATTGAAAGCCCTTAAAAACATAATCCAGACTTCAATATCAGCTCTCATGGCGACTGACACTCTAACTCTGTGGTGAGGTAAGGTAATCCCTGACATTGCAAAACCCAACCTCCTACAGAAAGATCTACCAGCTTTCACTACCCTGCACGCAAAGTTTAAATGACCCAATAAACATTGCATTTTATGAAGGGTAAATTTCTGTGATTACCTGGCATTTTCAAGCATCTCTAAAATCTCTCTCACTTTTGAGAATGGTAGTCTGGCCTCCATTTTGATTGAGTCAATTTCAATACCTAGAAAGATGAGACATTTTGCAGGGCCTTCTGTATTTTCATCCACAAGTGGCAGACCTAGTTCTTTTGTTAATGACTTAAAAAACTGAAGAGCTCTGTTACACTGTTGAGTTTGTGCTACACCAACAAACAGAAAGTCATCCATGTAATGTGTTACTTGCATGTGACCTGATCTAAAAGTGAATACCCATTGAAGAAACGAGCTAAAATCCTCGAAAAGCTGGCAAGAGACTGCACACCCCATGGGTAAAACTTTATCCACAAAAATCTTTTGTTCAAGATGGATGCCTAACAAAGCAAAATCCATTGGGTGAACAGGTAATAACCTAAAAGCAGATTTAATGTCACATTTTGCTAATTCTGCGTGTGATCCTGCTTTCCTCACCAGTTCAAGAGTCACATCAATGGATGTGAATTATACAATAGTATCCTCCTTAGCTATGAAATCATTGACTGATAAACCTTGAGGCCATGACAAATGTTGAATCATACAAAATTCACCTGGCGTCTTTTTAGGAACAACTCCCAAAGGTGATATGATAAGATCGGGAAGTGGCCAAGTAGAAAATGGACCTGCCATTCTGCCTTCTGCAATTTCAGATCGCAGCTTATTACCAATGACTTGTGGGTATTGATTAGCTGATTTCAAATTTTTGGCAAATCTACGGCAATGGCGACCCTGGTAACCCAGACGGAAACCTTCCTTACAACCCCACTCCAATTTCGACGCCTTGTCTCTTAAAGGATAGAATTGAAGCCAATAACATAGCTTATGAATGTCAATTGGGGTAACCACCCTTGTAGTTAGGCTGGAATAAATTTCCCCGCCCTCTGCCTTGTTCAAAAATATTCCAGTTTGAGTGTTCACCAAAACATTGCAGAATGGTGTGCTTGCCACCACATTTGGAACATTTATGCTTGTATCTACAGGGATTCTTCTGGCAATATCCCCTGTTAAAATTCCAGCATGCTCCTGTTACAACTGATTGTGGTTTAGCCCAATTACCCACCCCTCCCGAGGTGGGTCTGGTAAGAAAAGGTCGGTGTGCAACTGCAAGACCACTCGCCGGATGCATGGTAGGAGGAGGCCTCTGGGGGTACATCCACTGGACCCATAACTCATTGTCCACTTCTTCCCAGGGTTTATCGGAAATAAGGACTAACCTTGTTCTGAATTCCTAATCGTAATGAAGCCAGGCAAAACCCCCATATTCTGTCTGAGCCTTTCTGATTGTTTCCAAGTATTTAAAAATAGATACTGATCTATCTGGAAATTTTTCGCAATAAACACTTGCGAAAATCAGAAAGGCTGAGGTCCAAGAATCTATATTTGTGGGAACCCTTGTCCTCTTATCTAGTTCCCAAGCTTATTCCCTGGAACCCTCTTTGGATTGGATTTCCCTGTGAAGCAGCTTAAAGACATCAACGAACTCCCCTTTCCAAATTTTTTCTTTTGTTTTCTTATTTAAATGGGAACCAAGAGGCATAGATAAGCCCATATAAGGAAGCCTTTTTAAACCTTCAACTTTTGATTTCTCTTCTTTTTGATTAGACCCAGTTACTTCATTGTTATTAACTCAGAGAGCACACATTTATTTGTACTGTTACCTGATGATAGTATTCTTCCCTGTGAATTTATAGTTTTTTCACAATGAGAACAAATATCAGCACCTAAACCCTTATACTCGACAGCTATTTCCTCTGCTTTTTGCTTCTTTAAATTTGCATTATTGCACATATCATTAACAGGCTTCTTACCTGTCCATAAGGGTTTGTCCAACATTGAAGATTTCTTTCTTCTGTCACCTTCTTTGTATCCTTTGCGTTTCCCGCAGTCCCTCCAGCTATTTTCTGCGTCTTTCATCTAAAAATATGAGCTTTGGACATTCTTTTAGAGACCCCCCTCTACCCGACTGGAAAACGCCAGTGATGATTTCATCATCATCATCCCCAATTTCTCCTTCTTCTAACTCCGTTGAGTCATCATCCCCACAATCATATTCCAATTGCACGTCCTTGTTTTTCCCACTACAGCTTGGCTGTATCCCATCCCCTACCCCACCATCATAGTGCCTCCAATTTACAGCCTTTTTGAAATGCGAGATTTTTGGGTCGTCCAAATGTTTTGGGAAAATCGCCTCAAAATTTTCCTTTTCTTGTTCTGAAATTGAACAGGACACTTTAGACCTGTTCGAAAATCTTTCACTGCACTTCATGCCTTTTTGCAGCATCATCCCTGCGTTGGCCTGCAAGTCGCTAAAACTTGCTGCCACGGGATCCTCCTAACCTAATGTAGTTGACCTGTTAATTCCTTTGTTCCCATCACTAACCCACACCCATTTTCCATGTCCTTTCTGACCTTTCTTGGCTCTAACAGCCATATCTGTATCATTACCAGCATCATGCATAGAAACAAAAACCTCATCCTGCTGTTTCATAGGAAAAGCTTGACTACCCTTTACTGCTTGGAAACCGGAATTCACCTTATTTGAATCCATGGATCCTTCCCATTTGATAAGATATCATTACACAATATCATATCACCTCTCTCACCAGAAACCATAGGCGACAGTGACCTCTCACCTTGCAAATATTTAACACTCTCTGATTAATGTAACCTCTTCCCAAAAATAGGAATGTTCTTCTTTTTATTAGAACCTAAAAAAGCAGCCTCCTGTTTTGTACCTAAACTTTCCCTATGAAAATCGCCACCAGATGGTGCTAACATCTCATTTTCAACAAAAATCACTTCCTCCTTACTGCCACAGTCCCCTTTAAGGGAATTCACTTTCCCTGGGAGTCTGCCCCTAACTGAGCGTGTGCGAGATCTGCGCCTCCCTCTCTTCAATAATGAGGAAGCAGGCTGCTGAACAGAGGTAAGGGAGGATTCCTCTTCTAAACCTTTACTGGTTATGCTGCGCTTTTTAAAAGAAGCTTTCTCTGGGGAGCTGTCAGAAGAGGAACATGCCAAAACAGCAGCAGAAACCCCATCAGAGGACGCCCTTCTCCGTTTCTCAAAGCCTGTCCATGCTTGCCCCAGCACCCTTGGGACCAATAAATCCTCCCTCCCTGCCTTACATAAAAGCCTCAAGGCTTCCCTAACCTCTGCAGAGGACTCGGCCATGATTTAATTATAAAAAGGCCAAGTCTAAGTGAAAGAAAATACCACTGACTGGGACCTAATAAAAAACGCTCTGCCTACCTTCACCAAAAAGCCCCAACTGACAGAGATAGAACGCGGCGTTCGAAATCGCCGCGTTCTACGGCAGGCGCCTCACCTGCTTGAGCGCTCTCGCTCTGGGCCGTACCATTGGCCCGAAGCTACCCGGGGGTGGACATTCTTTGAATGCCACCCCCAGGAGCCCCCACTCCAATGCAGAACCTTGGGTATGCAAATAGTTTTTGTGCATTTTTGTGAGAACTATGTGTACTTTGCAAGGGAAAAAACTGTACATTTTCGGACATCCCTTTTGAATATGTCCTCAAAACATCATGAGAAAGAAAAGTGACTGAGCCAACGTACCTGGCAGCTGGAGGGGAAGCAGAGCCTGCTGACGAGAGGCTCCGCCGGGGACTCTGACTCCCGCCAACCCTTGCGCCCATTCCTCACGCATAATAGCACGTCATCAGCCCGAGGTGTGGGACGCATGCAGGGACGTGCCTGGGTGAAGCCCGGGCCAAGGGCAGGCCCATTCATGCCCATCGGACCCTGGAGGAGGCTGGGCTGGGCCCCCCTCTAACACGTCCAACTCCAGCCTCATAGTTCGTTTGGATCTCGACTCACAGATGGGGAAATGGAAGCCCACAACACATGGAGTGGAGCCCGCTAATACTCTGGATTCTTTCCTCGTGAGGGCTTCCAATGCCCTGGAGAAGGAGATTCAGAATACAGAGCGCAGACTCACCATGGGGGACCCGGGAGTGCTTGACCTCTTAAGTGAGCGCACTCTTAATGAGCTTCCATCTGCACTTACAGTAGATCCCTCTAATTTATCCCCTAAGCTAGCTATTACTCGCTCAAAGACCACAACCTCTTGTATGGAAGGTAAAGCTTTCTCACCCCCGGGCCCCACAGAACCACCCTCAAAGAATAAAAAAGGATGAGGGAGAATAACTAAGCCTGTTTCTGCTTCCCCTCAAAGTTACCCCCCTATCTTTAACGGACAATTTACTTTTATAAATGGAACAGTCAATAACTCTTTTATTGAAACCACTTCTGGATAGACTAACCAGAATTGAGGCTAGCATAGAGTCCTTATGCTCTGCACGGGAGGGTATGACCTATCCTCACCAGATGGCCCGGACTGTCAATTTCTCATAATGATTCGTCTACTATACCCTTGTGTACCTCTAATAATTGCATGGCCAATTTGGGCCTAACAAGAGGGGGTGATGGTGGCAATAGTAAAGACTCTCTCCTAGGGGGCATGTCTTCTAATGCTCACACCTTTCGCAACCTTTCTTTACCTCCAACGTAGCAAAATAATCTTCTGCCCGCAAAACCTACCCTCTATAAATGGAACACCCTTTTACCTCAGGGGACATCTAGTGCCACTTTACAGACGAACTCGGGATCTGGGTGCGAACACATGCAGGACATTGAAGGCCTAGCAGACTGTCATACGAGACTGGCACTTCCCCCAGCCGCCTGCCCCTATGTGGTAATTTTGGCAAACGTTCCAAAGCTAGGCACTGCACAGAAGGAAACAACGGTCCGGCTCATATAAAAGGCATGCCATTGGATCTGTAAACACGGGGGAGGGTGGGGGAAGTTAATTGCAAGAAGGGTGGCTTGGGTAGGGGACTCAATGAAATCTATTCAGGGGGATTGTGTGGTGGTTAATTTTTATTCACATTACCTGGTCCAGCAATTGCTTACTTGGTGACCATCAGGGCCAACTCCAAACACCCAAATTTTTGTGCTACCGTTGGGCTTTTTCTGTACACCGGAAAGGTCCATCCACCGGGGACAAAACTCTGTGATACCCATTAGAAATTCTCATTGTGAGCCCCTACACTCACTTTCAGGACAACTTTACACCCCCTTCCCCACTCACAATAGATTTAGAGCCCTACCAGATCTAGAAGATTGTGATTGACAGAGGGAGAACTGGATCACTGTAACATGTGTCCGAAGTTGCTCAACATCAGGGTCAGAACTCCCTATGCATTTTACAGCAACATGTAATTATGCCGATCGTGTCACATTAATTATCTGGAATATTGCCGGACTGAGATCCAAACTGTCTGACCCAGACTGGCTAGTAATTGTCACGATTTACGATCTGATCTGTTTACAGGAAACGTGGGAAACAGGACCTATTAACTTAGACAGTTACCGTTCATTTTATACACCTGTTCTCCCGTCCAACTCGGGTCGTGCCAGTGGTGGGATTGTGACCTTGTTGAAAAATACTTTAAAAACTAGAAGCCTGTCTTTTCACAACAACTCCTCTTATTATCACCTTATCCACTTAAAGGGCCCGGGTGGTGATAAACTTCTTCTAATTAATTTTTATAATAATAACTTCACTGGTGATATGAAGCAGGTTGTTGATATGTTGGAAGGTGAAATCAATGTATTTTTTTCAACTCCCTCAAAGAGCTTCCGGAAATCCAATGGGTGGGGGACTTTAACACGCACAGCTGTGCCTTCCTTAATAATGCAGTGTGCAGTATAACTGATGAGTCAGGGGACCCCATTCCACACTTTATGCATAACCCTTATGGAGACGCTCTGACCAGATTGTTCATTATAAATGACCTGGAAATCGGGAATCCTATAGATCCTAGCTTAGGCACGTTACAAAACACTTTTGGCCTGGCCACCCAGGGCTCGACATTAGATTACCTATTGGTCTCGGTGCCCCTTAAAAAGTCTGTTTGTGATGTGTCAATCAAGCCTTTTAGTTTTAGTGATCATGCAGCCATCACTGGCAACCTGGAATGGGAAGGAATCCATCTGAAGCAGACGAGGCATGTCAAGCCAACGATAGCTAGAAATAATGGAACAATCCTTAAATGGATATTGGTAGACAAAGCAAAAATTGTTGCGGTCGTGGTTGGAAATCGATTCATTGATATCACGACTTGCCTAGGATCAGATCCTGATCCTATTCAGTTAACCATGGCCTTTGATCAGATATTATTAGAGGTTAAAAAAGCCCTAACTAGGAAAAGAACTATTGCCAACACGTCAGGCCCAAGATGGTTTGATCAAGCACGCACTAAGACCCTAGCTAACTGACATAAGGCCCTTAGATCTAACCCCAAAGATGTGGAATTGGTCAAGCTTCTGCGCCTTCGATATAAAGAGGCAAGGAAGACGAGAATGAAAACTCTTAAGGAAGAAGCTTGGGAACAACTGTATCAAGCTGCTATTTTAAATAACTCTAGGTATTTCTGGAGAGTTATTAATGCACCATTTCTCAACCCATCCGCTGACTCGGGTCTAGATTGTCATGTGGATGATAAATCTTGGGTTGCACACTTCTCCTCAATATTTGACCCAAATGCTGAGGGAGCAGCTATACAGCGGGCACCTTTTACCCCCCCCAAGCCTCTTCTTATTTTTAAATTACACAAGTTTAGAGAGTCCTTCATGCAGTGATCCAGTAACAGAGCTCCTGGCCCGGATGGTACCCCGATAGACCTTTTTATAGAGCAGCCTGACCCATGGAGGTCAGTGCTGACAAATGTATTTAATGCAGTTGCCATCATGGGCCCACCGGATTCATGACTGCAATCAATTTTAGTACCTATCTACAAGAAAGGAGATGAATCTGAAGCCAAAAATTATAGGCCAATTTCACTCCTGGATAGCACTGCCAAACTTATGGGTCGAGTTTTATTAAATATATTAGAGGAGTGGGCCACCCATAATAATGTTTTAATCCCGGTGCAATATGGTGTTAAAAAGGGGAAAGGAACGCAGGATCAATGCCTCAACCTAAGTCCACTAATTGCCAAGCATACTCAAGTAAAGCTAGGTAAGCTATACTTGGCATTTATAGACTTATCTGTAGCATTTGACTGCGTTGCCCATCACTGTTTGTGGAGGATAATGAAAGAAATGGGCATAGATGAGGCTATTATTCTTTTTATCAGGCAGCTTTACTACTCGGCCTCAGCCTGTGTCCACTATGGGAAGCAGGGGGAGTGTACTAGGTCATTCCCAATTAATAGTGGAGTTCGCCAGGGTTGTGTACTCGCCCCATTTCTTTTTTCCATCTATACTAATTGGGTGGAAACACCCCTGTTGAACTCAACATATGACGTCCCAAAGATCAATAATGTGCGCACTCCAATTCTCCTTTATGCAGACAACGCTGTGTTAATCGCCCGCACAGGCCTAACCTTACAGAAATTATTAGAAGTTTATGCGAGTTACATGAGCAGTTTGGATCTAAAAATTAATAAGGCAATGTCATTTATTTTAATTGCTGGCCTCAAACCCAGGAAGGTTCCAAACTTTTGCATAGCAGGTCAGAAAATAGCCCATACTGATACTTTTTCTTACCTGGGAATAACCTTTGACAGTCAATTAACCTGGTCCAATATGATCACTAATAGGGGTTTATCGCTGGAAAAAGTATTCACACCCTACATTCTTTTATAAATAAACTGGACGCTAAACCCCTTGAAATGGTCAAAAAGTTTACACTACCAAATCGGTCTCTGTAGCAACCTATGGGGCAGGTATTTGGGGATTTTCTAATTCTTCAACTCTCCAGACTATAGAGGACACTTTTTGGAAAAAATTGGTCGGCCTTCCCGTAAGTTGCTATAACTTCATTTGTAACACAGAGTTGGACATTCCTTACATAAATGATATAATTAGTCTGGCCCCAATCACACTATGGCATTCTATTTGGAAAAGAGAATCTGTTCATTTTACACAGAAGCTAATAGAAGGTTGTCTCTGTCTTGAATATGGCCATAGGATTCCGTGGTTAACATTAATTGAAAATAGCCTTTCTTCTCTTGGTTTAGAGCATTTATTTAGCTCTCTATCTAAGTGCTCTACTATCTCAAAAAGAAAATTAAGACTCAATTCCTTAAACAAAGGGCAAATGAGAGCGTTAAATCTAACTGCCTAAAAGTGTCTGTAAAATCATACCTAGAAGGTCCGATTGACCAGGAAGGCATTGCGCCATATTTGCTCACCGTGACAAATTTACATCACAGATTTATTTTATTAAGATTTTGATTGAATTTTATTCCTTGTATGTTGGCCTATCCATCAGGAATCTACTCTATACATGATCTTCCTCCATACCTGTGTGATGGTGTTTCTACTCAATCAAATTTACACATCTTTTTCTTTTGTAACTTTTATGTGGAACACCGTAAGAGATTTATTCGGCCACTTATGCGCAAATATAACTTTACACAATGTCACCTAGGAATGTATTTCTTACAATCACTGCCGGGCAATCTAGTTTGTTATTCCATGGCGTCCTTTTTACGTCTTTCATGGGAGACTAGGCGACAACATAACACCCATGTATGAATTGTTTGTTCTATTCTGTTTTTAATTGATGTCATTTTCAACACTTTGTATTGTTTTATTCACTATTTTTTATTATGATGGATGTTTCCCTTTTTATCTTGTACTTTGTACTTTTATGATCTTATCACATAAGAATCGAATAAAGTAAATGACTGACTGACTGACTGGGCGCGGCACCGCAAGTCATTTGGCTGCGCCGCACTGAGTCACTTTCAAAACACAGGGATGTTTCATATTTACAATAATATGTTGCATCCCTTTGCTTTCCCCTGCGTTGGTGCACAATTGGCTGCCATGTGCCAACTCAGGCACCCTTGCACCATGGTGCAAGGGTGCATTGTGCAAGGGTGTCTGTGTTTAGGGGAGATTGTTTTTGTGCTAGAAGGGACACCTTTCTGCACAAAAACAATCATGAGAGGTGATTTCCTCATTCTATGTGTGCTGCAAAATGCAGCAAGCATAGAAAGAGGAAAAAACGAGGAGAAATGAAAGCATTTCTCCTCGCTGCGCCTCCCCACGCCTCCCCTGGAGAGGCATAGCATTCTGATGAATTCCCTGGTTTACAAAAGGTTGTAAATCTGGGAATGTGGCAGAAGCCATGCGTGTTGCATGGTAACACCCACAGCAACACCCATGGTAGGCCCCTTTCACGCAAAGTGCTGCATAAAAATTGTCCGTATTTATAAGGACATGAAAATCCATGCAGGGTGGCTTTACGTGTCCTTGTAAATATGGGACAGCAAAATGTGCCGTCGGTGCATCACAAAAAGTGACGTACCTGCGGCGCAAGGGGCTTGTGAATAATCCCCCATATATTTAAATAAAAACCCTTACAACAATGAACAATACAACAAATGGTGCAATATGGTACTGACCAGAACTCCGCAATTTACCACTTAAAAATTCTAATATTGGCAAGGGTTTTTTGCCACCGGCACATGCCAAGCCTACAGACACAACTCTATTCACATGATCCCAGCAGTATCAACAACACAGCACAACCCTGGCACAAAATCCAGCTCCATAGCTTCCAGATCCACAGGAAGCCACACACCCAAGGGGCTTGAATAATATTAAAATGCACATTTTCTTCCTTCTATGATAAACTCTTTTAATTAAGTGCTGGAATGTATGGCAAGAGCTGAACGGGTGCATATACATGAACTGAATGTTTCATACAGACATCTTAGTGAACATGTTATTCCGCTTGGAGAAGACAACAGGGTGGATTTTTATTTTAACAAAACTAATACATATTACAGAAAACAATGTCCTAAACAAACATTAACATTGCCAAGTGTGGATTTATGAACACCCTCAGACAATAGATGGTGTATCTTCAGAATCCCTGCACATTTGCAGTCCAGCCAAGACAGTAGCGAGCGGTCAATGGTAATGGATCCATTGTGCCACAACGGCACACTTGGATGTAGAAAGCTGTCTTTCTGCAGGAGGGCATGTGTCATTTCCTTGACCACATTTATCTCTAGTATCATGGGATTACGTGGATCTTGTGATGCCAACGTATATGCATACAGAACCGTGAGGTCTGGTGTGACATTATAATGGTGTTGTTTGATCTTGACCCTTTGAGAATCTTGCTGCAGAATTCCACCTTCCATGCTCCAACTTCTGAAGATATCTCCAGCTCTGACATAGGGCCGATTACAATGTCGTCTGGAAACTCTTCCAACCGAATCAGTTTCGGAATCGTTTCCGACCGAATCAGATTCTGCGAGTCCTACCAAACTATTGCGATTCTTCCGGACATCGTTCGGTCATACTCACATTGACTTCAATGGGAGCCTGTGTTCCGAACGAGAACACAGGCTCCCATTGACAAAAGGGGTGGTTGGGGAAAACCTTGCAACCTGTGGCAGGCACCCAATGTTGCCTGCCACACTGAGTGTGCATGGGAAGGGGGGACCCATGGGTACCCCCACGTGCCCAATTTGGAGGACCCTGAGTGAAGGGGGTCCTGCTACGGGCCTCAAAAGTCAGACTCCAACCGCCGATCCGTGTTGGCACAACCGAATCGGAAAGGCTGTCCAAATCTGACATCCTAATCGCTCGGCTGGAAACACGGTCTGTAGACTGATACAATTTGGCTCTGAATGATTCAGTTACTCCCAATGCCTTTAGGAACTGAGTCGGACAGTTCAAACACTTTCCAGCTATTGTAATCGGTCGTTGGGACACATGTCCGAGTCTGTCGGAAAGGCAGGTTCCGAATCGGATTCGGACGAATCGAATGCCATTCGGAGCCTTTCCGGACAACATCGTAATCGACCCCATGGTCTCTTCTCAAGGTGACACACAGAGGATTTGTCTTCTCCTCCATCTTCATTGCACGCATATTCGTTGCAATGGTGCACTTCTAAAAAAGCTGATTTCTGGCCTTTATAGTCTTCTGATCTCAACATGTTTTTCGGAGCCACTAGAACGCCTTTTCTGGACTCGATGGCAGACTCGATTACAAATTGATTACTAATGACACAATGGTCGCTGTTCCTTGCCTATCATAGCAGGGGTATGAGAAAAGCTTGAATGAAGTTTTGCTACTGTAAGGTTATACAAGACTAGCACTGGTACCCAGCTAAATTACACAGGGCACGATTGACTCCCACATCAGATTGTTAGCAATATCACAGCCCAGACTGTGACATACTACACATTCTTTGGTCCTGCCCTGTGCTCAAGAATTTCTGGGATGGAGTTGATCACCTCACACAAGACACTCTTGGCTCCACTGCTTTCCTGCAAGCTCCGCTGGCTATCCTGCATGACACCCCGGGAATGCCGACTTTTAACTCGCACAAATTCCGCTGGCTTGCCTCAATTTTGTCAGTGGCTGAATTATGCATACTCCGTTGGTGGTCTACGCCCAATATCCTCACTCAGGAAGACCGGCTGGAGAGTGTGGCCCTCACAGGTGCACATAAACAACTAATCTATTGGTTGAATGATCACGAACACATATTTTCCGACATACGGGCCCGCTTATTCATGAAAGAGCATAGTAGCCTTATCTCCAGATTTCCAACTTTTTCATGGTTTCAGGCTGACACGTCATACACTCTCTTAGACTTGTTAATGAGATGTCTACATGCTTAGTTTTGTATTGCAGAAGGGAACTCCATTCACTTGTCACGTACCCATTTGAAGGGCGACATCCTTCAATATATTTTTGCATGTCGGCCTTAGACCTACAGTTTAAGATTATGTCATATATGCTCTAATGACTTTATTCCGCTTGGTTCTTCTGTACCAATTCCCTTTGATATAATTAGCTATAGATTTGTCATTTTCATTCTCATTAGATCATTTCTACTATTAAATGGATGTCATCTATTGGCAAACTCTTTAAACTTTTTACTTGTTCTGTTACAGCTTCGAGTAAGGGGTGGAAATTGTGTATGCTTTGGTTGCCATATAATAATGTACTGTACATTTATGATGTATAACGTTTGCATAATTTATTTGAAACTTCAATAAAAAGATGTTATACAACACTGCAAAGTATGTTCTGTTCCAGAAAAAAGGGTCAGTTTAAGACAGGGTAGAGAAAAAGTCTGCAGTACTTAGTCAGCACGCTGCCTACGGGCTTCTCTCCTGGCCAGTGGTGTAATGAACGGTAATGCCACCTCCCAATGCAGAAGTGCAGTGTGGTCACTGTGAGTGCAGGGTAAATGGTATGAGTACATGGTGATCAGTGCGAGTGCATTGTGATCGCTGTGAGTGCAGGGTGAATGGTGTGAGTGCATGGTGATCAGTGTAAGTTCATTGTGATCACTGCGAGTGCAGGGTGAGTGTGAAAGTGAAGGTCGAGAATAAGGAGTGAGTTGTCTGAATGCAGGGTGCATTCCCAGACACTTAAAGTAATTCAGCATGTTATTGAGGGCTGGCGTAGGGTTTCAGATATAAGTTAAACTATTGCTATTATGGCATTATTCAGGGTCAGGGCCAGACTGGCCATAGCGGGCACTGGGCCTTTTCTCGGTGAGCTGGAAAGGCGGGCTGGTTTTGGACCAGTGGGACCCGTTTTTGGTACAGGGGGCCGGTTTTGCAGCAGTGCTGCAACATTGGCCCCCTGTACGAAAATCTGCTGCCGTGTTTTCCACGCGCACCCTGCCCACAGCAGCCGGTCCGACTCAATTGCTTTGGCCAGTTTGCATTCCCAGTGTGGCCTTGTTCAGGGATCGAGGGTGGAGGAAATAATATTGTGCTCATCCAACAAAAAACTTCCAGTCTTGTGATTTGTGTTGCCAGGTCATTATATTGATGTCCCAGGCTGTACAAAAATAAGCAGTCACGTAAAGCCTATTTTTAGCACTTGTGCATACTTGGAACAGCAAATATAAATAGTAAGCATTTTTTATTGTGTTCTAGGGCTGCCTGAAAGATCCATGACTGATAATTCAAGGGAACAAAGACAGAAAATCCACATTACAAATGAATACATACTATTTTATTTATACCCCTATCATTGATAAGGCCTTTGAAGGCTCTTTAAACAACAAATGGCAACCCTACTTTACATTCCTTTTTTATAAAGTGCATTCTCACACTACAGCAGTAAAAGTTCAATATAAATGTAAGGAATAGGCAGAGTGGGGGCCCAGGGGGTACTGGAACCAGAAACAACTAAGCCTTGTTCACCAGTTTACAAAGGTAAGTAAATATGCAAATGGTCTTTTAAGACCGGTGAAAGACTCTAGACACTGCTCAACCGAGCCCACAGCAGCTCGAGCTGAAGCAGCCCGGGCTGAGACGCATGACAGGGGGGCTGAAGCCCTTTCAGCCCTATGGGAGTTACGCGCCTGGCCGGTGGCCAACTGCATCAAGACAGGCGCGCGCCGCATTGAGTTCTTCAAGACCTACGTCTGTCTACCACCAGCGCAACTGTACCACTGAATGGAAATGCGAGCTAAAATGATGGTTATGGGATTTCGGGGACCCACTATTAAACCTCTCAATGAGGAAGGTGCTGCGGAGCTGGGTGCAGGATTCCTAGGTGAAGTTGACATCTTCACTGTTGGTGGGGGATGCATGATTGCGGAGTACACATGTCAACCAATAAATGGCGAGAAGAAGGAGGAGGAGATCAGCTTGACTTTGGGTCACCTGCAAGATCTGATTTCCGATCTCAGCCTCACAATAGAGACAGTGGACTCTCAGCTGTGTGAAATGGCCCGACTTGTTCGTACCACCCCAGTGTTGAGCAAGAATTGATCCCGTCAAGCAGGACACGGCCACAACAAATGTCGTAGTCCTGCCAAGATGCTAGATACATTTGCCTGCTGTTCTATATAGCGACTGCTGCATTTGTGGGTTAACATGACATAGAGAACAGGGGCCTTTTTCCTAGGGCTGCATCAGTCAAGGCACATGATTAAAATGCCAGGTTAAATTTGAAGAATGTTTGATGGTGAAATCTGTTTTAAAAGCTTGTAAATCATTATAACCAAGAGACCTGAACTGTTCCTCAAAGTATTTCAATCCATCAACCTAGATAGATTGTTTCAGGAGCCAAGGGCAGGGCCAACATAACTACCCATTTGCACCAATTTGGTCTCCAGTCCCATCTTTTCCTCAAAAAATATTCCAGTATTGATTGTCCGGACAAGTCGCTTAGGAGGTAAAAGATTTGTTCACCCAGCTTACCTAAGTGTTCTTGTTGGAGCAACATAAATAGTGCCCGTTCTTATGGAACTGTACAAGTGGCAATCTAATTTAAAAATGTCTCAAATCGTCTGTGGCACCGCAGATGCAATTAGCAGAGGGTGCTGTTCTTCTTCTGATCAGGGTTTTGTTTAACAATTAAGAACCTCCTCTCGCCAGTGCAAAAACCACCCTGTGTTTTGCCAGCAGGATTAAATACTGCTGTGCGCTTAGAAAAGGATCAAACAATCTCATGTGAGCAATGTGGGATAAATTGTCCAGTTCTTCCATTTTCTGTTCCTTTGCCAGATGCCTACAATTTTTTGTAACTATTGAGTTTATTTGTATCTTTTAGATCATTTGAAGATTATTTGGGGCTAGGGTTCATTTCAAATTAAGTCTTGTACTTTCTTTAAGCTAGAGAGTTGCGAAAGAAGATTTGCAATTTAGCTTGAAGTGTTCTCCCCAAGCTCAGTCCACCAGGTTGGTTTGACAAGATTTTAATCTTTTTAGACTATATTTCATGGGAGCCATCTGGCATTTATTTTCTATGGAGGTGTAGCCCACATCTGATTCCAGGATAGCAGTGGGAAACCTTTTGGGATTTCCCAAATTTCCTCTCAAAATGGCCTACAAGGTTAGAATTCTTATTCAGAGCCCAGAGTTCTGCACCCCGGGCAATTTAGCTTCCGTTGTTAAGAGGACCTTATCAATGTGGTTGGAGAATCGATTACCGTGTGTCCTAAATCGTTTTGCGATGGCATTTGCCGAAGCCTCTGCTTTTTCGAGGGTAGTTTGAATATGTGTGGTCCAGTTAAGATTTCTATTTATTTCTACCCCCACATACTTAAGATTTCCACTTCTTCTAGGGTTGAGCCATTTATAAAGAAAACACATTTCTTCTCTCTATCATGATATATTTTTCCCTGTATTGATTTATAATTGCTTTGTTTTACAGTGTGTTTCCATGGCAGTTTTGGCGATCAAGATTGAATCATTGGCGTATAAAAAGGCTTGAATTTTAAAGCAATTTTTCATGGGGATATCCTCAGTAGCCGTCCTTACAGCTTCATTAAGGTCATTAAATGTACAGAGAGGACAAAAGAGGGCCAGCAGGAACTCTTGTTTTACTCCATTCCTAATGTGGACATTTTTGTGATTAATCCTTGTTGTGTTAGTCTTACTTGCGAAGTAGTATCTATGTATATAAGGACAAAAGGGTTTTATCAACCCCAATAGTTGTTAGCTATTGCCAGAAGCACTGCCTTGGAGCGAGATCGAAGGTTGAGGTAAAGTATAGAAAAGATACATAGAAGGGGCAATCTTTGGCAGAGTTGAACTTGTCGACAGATATGTAGAAAGGTGAATATTTGATCGATGGTTGACAGGCCTTCTCTAAACCCACCTTGAATGGGAGATAGGAGGTTTTCTCTGGTGACCCAACCATCAAGTTTCCTTAGGATCGCTTTCAAGAATATTTTGCAGTTAATATCTATTAGGCTAATTGGTCTGTAGGGATTCTGTCATTTTACGTACTTTTTTGAAGATTATGACAATAATTCATTTGTGTGAAGATGTACATTGGAATTAATTACATATAATTTATCACTTACAAAATTATATATAACCAATATTTAACCGAAATTACTATCAATAAAAGTTCAAATAAAACAGATGCCGATCTTAAAAATACTTTAATAATCTAGTTTGATTAATATCAATAGAGCTCTACAGCTTAATGTCAATCAAATATCTGCTTTTGATAAACAACTCTTTAACTATACCCAAAAATGATCTTATTTCATTGCCACTTCAACCAATAGGAACAGTCTTTACTATAAGCATGTATCCCCTTCTTTCAAGAACGGTGTTCAACAAGCGACTTTAAATAGTTAGAAAATAGAGCCTAATAAGAGGATGTGTACTATCTTCGACTTGTAGCACCAAATCGGCCTTCTGATTTTATTATTTTATTTAGTTCACTCCCCATGAACTGATATATTTAGCCAAAGGTAACAAAAGGATTCCTAGCTATGCAGATTTGGCCTGGCTAATCACGTATATAGTCTTAAGTATCTCTAGTGTGATAGGCATCAACCACACATTTACCATTTTTTTTAAAGGAAAAATGTTCCTCCATCTCAGAGATTTGCACACTCATATATGCAGACATGCACACTCAGAGATACACGCACACACTGACAAACCCTCATTCATACACACAAACACTCTGAGACACAAAAAAACACACAAATATAAGAGACGCAAACACGACTCAGAGAAAAAAAACTCATAATCACTTACTCAGAGAAACACGATATGGCACGATTATTAAAGATTTTTCTATGAGTGGGTGTGACTTAATCCAGATTCACTCCTGGAATTTAGGAGTAAGTCGGGGGCATTATAAAAGAGATATGGTCTTAATGACCACAATAAACTTTGAAAGCCTAATCTGAATTAAATTTAGTTGTATGAATACAATCGGTGAGCTGGATGTATATATATGCTGTTTGACAACTCTTCACAAAATTTCCCAAAAAAGTACTCTCTTTTGCCATGTTTGTGCATGGAAATTTCAAGGATGATCCACCAAGTAGGGTGCAAGAAAAAGTGGCATCTCAAATACAAAATCTCCATGCATTTTCCATATTTTTGGAAAGCGATATCTCAAAAACTGCTGATCAGTTCGGCAGGAAGCTAGTTCTTGGTCCAGAAAGCATGCTTTTTGTGATTCGGTTTAAATCCGTTCAGTAGTTTTGAGAAATTAAGGTACAAAAATATCTGGACAGTTGGGTTAGCGAGAGTCTTGCGAGAGTCACGTGGGTGCACAAATTTAAAAATATAGCCATCTGATTGATCAAAAGGCCCCTTTTTCCTGTCGGCCATTTTGCTCCTGTGAGAGGCCTTGCGAGTCTCGTGGGAGTGGGCGCTCTGATTGGCTGGCTGTTAGAGGAGCATAAATGAAATGAACGCCATCACTGTAGATGGAAAAAAATAGTGCTGTTGTGAAAATGAACATAAAAAGCTATATAAGGGGGGGGGGGGTGAATAAAGGTATTTTGTTCCCCTATTAATTGAGAGGAGGTATGTGTAAGGAAGTGGGTTTCTGTTGCAGTAACCCCCCCCCCCACTTTTTGCCAGGTTACTGATGTACTTTGACTTGATGTGCCCTGGGTCCCTGCCAATCAGGTTCCCAGGGCATGTGTTCTTTCCCCAAAAACTAACCCAATTGGCATCTCTGGCCACATGTCAGCCCGTGGTAAATGGTACCACAGGTACCCAGGGCACTGTGACCAGAGAAGGCCTCTAAGGGCTGCAGCACTTATTGTGCCACCCTTAGAGTTTCTGTACCCTGACACTCACACACTGCCTTTGCAGGCTGTGTGTCTTGGTGCAGAACAAAGTGAAGAGTCGACATGGCACACATCCCTGTGTGCCATGCCCACAACCCACTGCCCTGGCATACATCAGTCACCCCTCTAGCTGGGTGCTCTATGCCAGTGGTGAGGGTACAGGTGCATGAGCCCTGTACCCCTACAGTGCCCAAGTCCATTCCTGGGCCCTGTAAGTGCAGTGCTGCCAATAAGAGCATATGGTGCTGGGAGTTTGTCATTACGAACTCCACAACACCATAATGGCTACACGGAAGACTGGGAAGTTTGGTATCAAACTTCTCAGCACATTAAACCCACACTGATGCCAGTGTGGGATTTAATGTAAAATGCACAACAGAGGGCATCTTAGAGATGCCCCCTGAAACTCGACCAACTTCTAGTGACCTGACTGAGTGGCTGCTTAGGCTGCCACCAACAGACATGTTTCTGGACCCCTGGGTAGAGAGCCTGCTGCTCTCGGGGGCCTGAAACAATGCACATCCTGGGACGAGGTGCCAAGCCTCCTCCCCCAGGATGGGCAGGGTTCACGAAGGAGAAGCTTCAAAGGCATGCCGCCTTTGTGAGCCTCTCCAGACCAATTGCTGCTTTCAGCAACTGGTCCCCACTGGTTCTACCCCCCACTTTGGGCGGGAGAACCGGCGGGAAAACCAAGTGAGGGAGAGAGCTGTGCCCACTTCTGCCAACTCCACCCCTCAGGTGGGGGAGGCGAGGTGAAGCACAACTCTGAGTCCCCGCCATCTTGAGGATGGGGGGACCTAGCCAACCAGGGACAGGCTCCTGCCCCCCTCCCACTGGAGGGTGGCACGATAGGGGGTGTACCCACCCCTGGGAAGGGACCCATTGGTCCCTGCCCTTACCTACCTGTAACGTCCCTAAATCTAGTATTTAGGGGGCACCCTGAACCTTGCTTCCTCAGATCCAGACAAGAAGCAAGAAGAAAAGAAGAAGAAGGACGAAGAGCCGTGCAGAGCTAAAAAGAGGACGACGCCCACTGACTTGGCCCCAGCCCTACAGGCCTGTCTCCCCTCGAACCTGCTCCTGCAAAATCCCGGTGTGTCCTGCAGCCAGCAACCTCAAAAACCCCGGAGGACCTTCCTGCCTTCACTTCCAAGCCTGCTTCTCCCGTGAACACCAGACTTGTTCAAACTGCAGCTTCTGGCTCCCGCCGGATACCGCGAATCCAGCCTACTCTGCACCCGCCGAACCCGGCCCGAGCTCGATTGGAAAAACACCACAAGGTGGTCACCCCGGCGATCCTGACCCGAGATCCGGTGACTCCTGAGCTGGCTCAAGCCTCCAGACGACGCCTGCAGTCTCAATCCAGAGGATCCACTCTACCGCGACCAGAGCGGGTAAGAAAATCCGACCCTAAAAGGCACCCCTGCACCCGACGCCCCACGGCCTTGTCTGCCCAAACCAACGGTTCCTAACCAACCCAAGACATCCCAACTTACCCCTCGAAGTGGTGGTCGCACCCAGAAGATCCTCGTCCCCGAGCCTGCAGTGTTTCTTCAAACCAGAGGTGCTCCATTTAAAACAACAGGGCACCCGACCTCAAAACAGCACCCTGCACCCGGCCGTCCTAGTGTCGCTGAGGGTGCACCTTTGGTGCTACTTTGGTTCCCTATTTGCCCTGACCTAAACCCTAGGAGCTTTGCTCCCACAACCCACTGGCCTGCTTGCCAGCAGCCACCAACCGGAGTCCCCCTATCCTCCATAGGATAACATTGGGCCTCAACACTCTGCACCCAGCCGCCCTAGTGCCGCTGAGGGTGCAACAACAGTGCATCACTGACCCTGGGGGAACCCTTGTTCTAACCCCAGAACCTTAACTCCCTCAGTCGTTTACTTACCTGCAAACCGATAACCTGTTTTTCCTCCATAGGATAACATTGACAATTTTTCTTCCAAAAACGACTAAGTGTGGAGTTTTGAAATCTGAAAATATTCTTTAAAAATCGCACGAATAACAAAAACGCATTTACTCACCTGTTTTCAGGAAATGTCCCAGTGCTGAATCTAGGCATCCAGCACTGACTTAGAAAAAGTAACGTAAAAGTAACTTACCTGCAATTTGTTGAAAAAGCCCATTCATTCCAATGTACTGTATTTGCTGAGTGTTGCAATCTACTGCATTATCTGTAAATCAAACCAAGTACAATTTCTACTGCATTTTCGAACTGTATTTCAATCAAGTAACTTATTACTGCAAAGTATTTTATGCTTACCTGTGCCAGTATATTTTTTTATACAAAAACACCTGGCCTAGAGTTCAGTTCTTGAGTGTGTGAATTCATTTGCTGACTGAGTGTGTCCATCAAATGCTTAACACTGTCCTCTGATACTGCCTTACTGCTCGACCAAGCTACCACAAACAGAGAGTAAGGTTCTATCTCACTTTAACCTCTGCCTACCCTTGGGGACTCTTGGACTCTATACACACTGTACCTCACTTTGGTGCAGTATATATAGAGCCAGTTTCTTACAGTATGTAAGGCATAAGTACTGTTGAAGGAAATTGTGAATAGTTAAAAAAAAATGTTGTGAGCCTGCAGGACTCTTGCAGGATCATACAAACTAGAAAGAGGTAGGCAATCTTTAACTACACTCTGCTATGCACATTGCCATCCTTGGGAGGAGTCTCAGTGTAGAGGAAACTCCATTATTACACTCTACTATGCTCATCTGTCACCCTGTGGTTTAGTCTCAGCTGAGAGACCAGTCCCTCCCCACACTCTACTACACACACAGGTCATCTAAGATAGAGCTCTCAGCGAAGAGGCCTTTCTCTCTCCAAACCTTACTATGGAAACCTCTCATCCCAGACAGAGGTCTCAGTTGAGAGGCCAGACCCTCTATACACTCCCCTATGTGTACCCATCCACCAAGAGAGAGGTCTCAGTGGAGAGGCCAATCCCTTTCCACACACTATGATATACATCCATCATCCAAAAGAGAGGTCTCACCAGAGAGGGCAGTCCCTCCCCACATGCTACTATGCAAATTTATAGTCCAAAACAGAGGTGTCAGCAGAGAGGCCAGTCCCTCCACACACTCTACTACACACATCCATGATCCAAGACAGAGATCGCAATGGAGAGGTGAGTCCTTCCCCACACCCTACTATGCACACCTGTTAACCAAGAGAAAGGTGTTAGCAGAGAGGCCTGTCCCTCCCCACATGTTTCTATGCACACCTGGCATCCAAGACAGAGGTGTCAGCGGAGAAGTCAGTCCCTCCACAAACACTACTATGGACATCTGTGATCCAGGACAGAGGTCTCAGTGGAAAGACCAGTCTCTCCCCACACACTGCTATGCAAACCTGTCATCCAAGGGAAAGATGTTAGCTGAGAGGCCAGTCCCTCCACACACTCTACTAGGCACATCAATCATCCAAGACAGAGGTTTGAGTGTAGAGGCCAACTCCTCCCCGCACCCTACTATTCACATCAGTGTTTCAAGAGAGAGATGTCAGCAAAGTGGCTAGTAGCTCCACATACCCTATTACTCACATCTGTGATCCAAGAGAGAGGTCTCAGTGGAGAGGCCAGTCCCTCCCAACACCCTATTACGCACACCGGTAATTCAAGACAGAGGTCTCAGCGGAGAGGGCAGTCCCTCCCCACATGCTACTGGGCATTTATGGTGTCCAAAACAGAGTTGTCAGCAGAGAGGCCAGTCCCTTCTCACACCCAACTATGTACACCTGTTATCAAGACAGAGGTCTCAGCAGTCCCCCTCCACATGCTACTATGCACCTTTGGTGTCCAAGACAAAGTTATCAGTGAAGAGGCCAGAACCTCTACACACCCTACTATGCACACCCGTCATCCAAAACAAAGGTGTCAGCAGAGATACCAGTCTCTCCACACACCTTATTACACACATCTGTGATCCAAGAGAGAGATCTCAGCGGAGAGGCTAGTTCATCCCAACACCCCACTACTCACACCCGTTAGTAAACCAAGAGGTAGATGTCAGTGGAAACGTCAGTCCCTGCTCACATGCTACTGCACATGTCTGGCATCCAAGACAGAGGTTTCAGTGGAGAGACCAGTCCCTTCCCAAACACTACTATGCACATCTGTGATCCAAGAGAGGGTTCTCAGTTGAGAGGCCAATTCCTCCCCACATGCTGCTATGCACATCCAAGACAGAGGTCTCAGCGGAAAGGCAAGTCCTTCTTCTTATCCTACTATGCACACCTGTCATCTAAGACAAACGTCTCTTTTAGAAATTTGGCATTTTTCTGCCTACGCCAAATGTGCCTCTCTGCCAGTGTCCAGGGTCACCTGACTGTTAGCAGCTCTCTTGTGGTGTGATGTGTATTCCTCCCAGACTGGACAAAGTGCCAGGGTGTGGAGAGATAAGGGTATTCCTAGCAGGATGGCTGGGGAGGAGCTGTGCCCCTGTCCCGATTGCACTTCAAAGTGTAGCCTGGGGGGCTGTACCCGGCCCTATCTGACTTCAGAAGAAGCCAAAACTGTCACTGGCAGATGCCTGCCTTTTGTTTCAATAGTCGAGCTGGAGACAAACCTAGGGGAAGGGAAGGCATAACCTGAACTAGTTTAGGGTTAGAGAAAAGGGGATGTTCCCCAACCACAGGCTAGCACTGGGCATAAAAGTGACATCCCCAGAACCTGAAATCAAAATGCCCCTGGAAGTGTGAATACTCAGAAGGAGGACTGTCCTACTCTCTGAAGTCTTAGGGAAACCTGGACATGCTTGCCTTGAACCCAGGAACCCTGAAGTGACACCAAGGGTCAGTGACTGACCTCCTGTTTGAGCTACAGTGATACAACAAGCTTCCAGATGCCTTAACTACTTTCCAGCTGACCAGATCCAACTGTACCTGAGCTGTTCCCCTCTGCTGGCCTCAGTGGGAGTGTGTTCTGACCCCCAGGTGCTGTCCTCAAGGTTCTGGAGCCTTGACTGGAGTCAGCGTGCACTTCTCCCTGCTTAACTGAAGGTTTCACTGGATCTAATGCAGCACGACTCAGAGCCCCACAGAGACGCACTGTACAGCTCCTAACCAAAGGCTTCACTGGATCTGATACCAAGCAAAGCAGAGCCCTGCAGAGCCGTGCCATGCAGGTCATTACGGGAAATCTCATCAGAAACAACTCAGCGTGATGCATAGCGACGCAGAGCCCCGCAGAGTCACACCATACAGCTCCTCACCGAAGGCTTCTCCGGACCTAGGGCCAAGCAACACAGATCCCCACAAAGCAGTGCGGCTTCCAATTAAAAGCCTCACTGGATTCAACATGCAGCTACACACCCAGCAGAGCATCTTTGCACCGTCCTTGCATCAAAGTCAGAAGGCAAAACCTCTAGCGGTACATACCTAGTCCTGTATTTGGTACGCACTCAATCACAGCCGCCTTAACTTGTGACTTTGTCCTGGTCCCGTGTGACCAGATACCCGCAATTGGGCTTCATAACTTTTGAATCTATTTTTACCTAAAACTTTAAAAACCTATAACTCCGGATTTACTGAATGAAATTTTTATCGTTTTTGTGTCATTTTAGTTACTAAAGTGTACTCAGTTTTTCTAAACAGGTTTGGTATTTTTCTTTTGTTGTATTTTTCATTTAATACTGTTTGAGTGTTGCTTAAAAACTGTACACATTAAGTTAAGTCTGACTGATTTTCTGCCAAGTTACCAGAGGCCTAAGACAGGTATATTTAATGAGTTTAGGGGTTCATCCTTACAAGGACTCTGATTATTATTTGAAAGGGTTCTCACCTCTTTCAACCAACAATAGAATTTCTTACACTTACCTTCACTGTATTTTGCTTCTTGATGTTCAGGCCACGATATTTTGGGCCCCACGATATTTTGTTGATGATATTCTGGTGGAATACCAATAGGTGTGAGGCCATGATTCAGAATAGAATTAGTTTAATGCGATCTATTTTAATGAGAGAGAAATATTTTAATTAGTGATCGCTATGTATAAGGAGAAATGGCTGATGGCTCATAATGATTACTTCAGTCTACTTAAGGTTCTGTGATTCATGGTGCAGCATCCTAAAGAATAGAGGAAACGCAAATCATTGTTAATCACACAATACTCGGATACAATGTATCCATGAAAGATGTTCTTTATTCCATTTGCTTATAAAGCAGTTAAATAATTTATACAATCTCACCACAAGCAGAAGGCTGCCTTTGCAGCCTCCTCAGCCAACTGACACTCACAACCCATCTACTTAGAACACTCACTGACATCTTACAAGAACCTCAGCACAGACTTAAGTACACAACACACAAAGCACAAAAGAATTAATCACACATTTTACAGAAAACAATCAATTACCTTTTTACAGCATGAAATAGAATAAACCACAATAAATCGTATTCACTCTAGAAACCATCAAGTACTTAAAAAGTGGCAAAGACCAATGTCTGCACCACCTCCACTCCACTCCGTAAGTGTCCCTTCCTACAGAATGTAACAACATACTCACCAGAACTAAGTAAAGCTATCCGTTCCGGAAGTGACTCTGTGCCACATCTACTCAGAATGTAACTAAGTGTGGCTTCCGGGGTAAGCTGCAAAGTTCAGACCTGGCTTCCAATCCAGACTCTGGTATTTGACTGAAAATGTGTGTTTCTGAGCAATTCATTTAACCTGCCTGCACTTAAAACAGCAAAATATTTCCAAGATATAAAACCGATAGATGTACACAATCTTTTATCATTTGCTTGCACAACCCACCAATAATGTATAGCACTCTCTTGCAACTCAAGTGGGTTTGTCCTATAGAAATATCAGTACATACATACACGCTTTAAAACATCCATATTTAAACACAACCAAGCACTGCTACCTCTTTCTGACCTAGTTTTAGTCACACACAAATGGATATGACGTGCTGTAAACAGTAAAAAAAAAGGCACACATTAGCTTGCAATACTGTATTTAACATCCTCGTTGTGGGTCCACACAATTGAAAACTCTCTTTGACTATCTAAAGATTTGAAGTGTCTTTAGTTTTTGTAAAGTTTTTCAGTAAATATTGGTTTCTTGACAAAGTGTTCAGGTTTTCCTTACTAGGTCTAAGGAATAAAAATATTTCTTATTAGTACAGTCAGTTCCAAATGTCAGTGACAGACAACGGCCACTAGGCACAGATATACCCCCACTGCCCTCTGCCTGCCTTGGCAACATTATCAAGCTCTCTTACTCCATAGCACACTCTATCTGACACTATGACTAAATTCTAGAGGGTCCCGTTGGGCTTGACTAAGCCCAATTTGGACTCTTCTTCCTGCTGCCATTTGTACTAGGTAGATTGTCATCACTGATAAGGTGGTCGTCTTTCTTCTTGCCCCTAGGTTGTTTCTTTGACTTTTTACCGCAGCAAAGTAATTGATGTCACCAGAGGCAGGCTGAGGTTGTCTGTTGCAGGCTATTCTTTCATTTAGAAGGAACTTAAAGTTGCTTCTTCCAGCTCGGCCAGGCTGTTTTTGCCAACACAGGGAGCATAACAAATGCCAAGGGCAAACTCTCCTTCCTGGCTTCCCCTGGAGAATCTTGTCACCTCATGTACCAAATTAATAGGGCTTTTGCCAGCTACATGACATTAACAGCAGGTTCTTTCTCAAAAATAGCAGGTGTCCACTGCTTGACTGGCTGCCAATACCCTCTTGGTAGACCTCTTCTCTCTGCACTCCCTTTGGTCCTGTAGTTCTCTCTTTAATGGTGCATTGGGCAGTGTGAGGTAAGACATGTCACCATCGTAAATCAATGTCCATGTAATGGTTCTTCATTTTTAAAGTTACAGGAAAGGTTAGATAGATGTTTCAGACCAAACCTAATCAGCCAGTTGGCAATCTCAGCACATCTGTATACCTGCGGCCCACACCCCCATAGGCAGTCAAACCCACGCTGTGAAAATGTGCAGCATAGGGGTTGCTTGCAGGGCCTGGTCTGCGTTGAGGCCCTAGGTCCAACCCATTGGCTCATCTCCCCTCCCTAAGCCACTTTGGGCCCGGGGACCCCATCCCCTGGGGCCTTTGATTCTTTATTAATGGGAGGAGAGCACACAGTCCCTCCCCTGAGTCAATAAGGGCTCTGGGAACCCCAGCCCAGGTCGTTTGCTTTAAAATAAGGGGAGGGGCGCATAGACCACCTCCATGAGCCAATAGTGACCCAGGGGACCCCATCACCCAGGACCAAGAGATACATATAAAGGGCACGTAGGCTGCCCTCCCTAAGCCAGAGGGGCCCAGTAAACCCCATTCTCAGGGGCCAAAACATATATTTTAAGAGGAAGGGGTGCATGCCCCTCTCAAAGTGCAACTATAGGCCCTGGCGAACCAATCCACCTGTGCTTTCTTTTTTTAAAAAGGGAAGGTGGGCATGCAGCCCCACTCCGCATGTCCTAATGAGTGATTACATTGGCAGCAGTCATGAATTTGGGCATCTGCATGTATTTTTTAATTATTTATTTTTCTATTTACAAATTAAGCACTGACCGTGTCCCAGGCAGTCTGGTGTATGATTGGGCAGCAGAGTAATTCTGAGTAGCAGGCAGAACTGAGAAACACTCAGAGAACAGCTTTTGAAACACCCTATAGTGCACAAAAATCAGAAAACACCCGACAAATTAAGTGACCCAGACCTTTCAGTGTGGGGCAGCATGTTAATCTTCCTGAGGCTGTGAGTGGAGCAGACCTCCTCAGCCTCTCCCTTTCAGCATCTTATCCCAGCCAAAGAGCAATATACATGGCCTCCTCCCATCTGAGTGCTGAGACTTCAAGTACGTTTTTCTAACCAAGCACTTGTGCCCCAGGTCACAGACTTGTGTGTTCACAGATCAGGCCTATGAGGGGTGCGGCATATGTCTATAAACATACACAAAATGTAACACTGAGCTTTATCTAATGAACAATGTGCACTCCCTATGCATATTTATTTTTATTTTAAAGATTCTGGATCAGTTGAACGCTAACTCCCATTTCAAATATGCAGATGTGTAGTACTTAGCAAACCCACACTTGTCAAGAAGCCATCGATGTTGTTCTGCATGAACAACTATTTATGACTAATTACGGAACTGAAAATATCTTTATTAATGTCTAGGTTCACTGTGCATCATTTCAATTGTCATTAGTCATAGTATGTGTCATAGTATTGTCATAGTATGTGTTTGACAGAAACAAAAATAGCTGAACAAAATAATTCCCTCCATGTACCTTCAGTCCATTCCTGGCATAAACATCCAGCAATTTCTAAAGCAGCAACTCCACTCCAAGTTTCAGAAAGACCAACACTATTAGAGAATTGTCAGTCTTTCTATTCATTTTAGGGAGTCACTATTCATCTCTGACCAAGACACTACAGATAGTGTGTGTGGCGTGAGGGTGGGTGCAGGAAGAGTCTGCCCCTAAGGAGGGGTTAAGCCCGATGCTATCTTGAGGGCCTTTAACTCTAAACTAATGAAAACATTGGATAAGATTCTTCCATTACATAACATTAGAAAAGAAACAGCTATTTTTGCCCAGAGAGCCAATCCTTAGTTCTCTAATAAAGCATAAGGAACTCAAACTGAAAGCATGTGGCTCCAAATGTATAACCTGGATACGAGACAGAACTACTCTTTAGCCATGATGTCCTTTAGTTCTATAAAACATCAACAAGGCAGAAGTCGTGATCTTCAGCAGACATTCCTCACCGTGGAACTCCACCTGGTGGCCAGCGGAACTCAGACCCCCACCCACCTCTACCACCCATGCCAAGAACCTCGGGATAATCATTGAAAATTAACTTTCCATGACCACTGAAGAATATGCCTTCTCCATGACTGCCACCAAAACCTGAAGACCCATCACCCAAGGCCTCATCACCAGATAACTGGGCTATGGGAACACCCTCTATGCTGGAATCAACATGCAACAGACCAGACGACTCCATGCCATACAGAACCCAGCAGCTAGTCTCATACTTAACCTACTTTGCCATGCATACATCACCCCTTATCTCAGGGAACTCCACTGGGTTCCCATACACAAACAAGCTTTGTTCAAACTCCTTGTGCACACCTTTAAAGCGCTATACAACAAAGGTCCAGCATACCTCATATCTGAACAATGGAATCAACTTCCACAAACCCACCATACATCTCCGCTCAGTTGGACTCCTACTCGCAAACATCTCAGGCATATTTAGAGCCAGATCCGGCAGTTGTGCTTTCTGCTTCCTCACACATAAAGTCTGGAACGACCTCGCCCTGCACATCAGAGCTGCCTCGTCACTTTTTGAATTCCTCAAGAAGCTGAAGACATGGCTCTTCACCTAGGCCCAGATTGTTTCTGCATCAGCACAAGCATTCCCTCCGGGTGATAATGCACTCTAGAAATACACATAAAATAACGCCGTAACATGGAAGGAGAATTAGAGTCACCAAATGCAATTTTTATTAGTTATCGCAGCGGCTAAGATGCCACGGAAACCGTTCACAATTGTCAAGCAGCTTGCTGCTCCATCTATTAATCAGGATGGCGGTATCAACTTGCAAGCTATATGTGACACTCTCTCTGATATTTTGTCAAAAAATTCAAAAGTAAGAGAAGATAGAGATCTTTGGTCATTCACCAACATTTCATTGGGGCCTGGCAACATCCCCCGCAGGTCAGGTAAGTGTGGTGGACATCAAAGGCAAGACATTTTCCTTCTTTGAAATTTCATGTGAGGCAATATTAGAGCCATCTTCTGAGCTAAACCCTCAGGTTCACCCTCAGACCAGTGTCCAGCAACTATTACGAAACAGATGTTGATCTGCATGGCAAAGTCTGAAATCTTCAATCTTTCAATACACAATGGGATGCTGAAGCCTGGAAAGTGGCTAAATTAAGCCATTGCTGAAAAACCCACCTTCCTTCCCCCTTCTACAGTCCAGTAATTACCACACTATCTCTCTTCTGTCATTCCTAGTAAAGGTTTTTGATAAGGTATTATTCATCCAGATACATGTCTTTGGTTGTCCATTTTTAAGCCTGGATTCAGACCTGGATGCAGCACTGAGCTAGTGGTCCCCCCTGTCCTGGTTGATCTTTGGCTTCTGATGACAAGGGAGAACCCGATGCCCTTGTCCTTCTGGAATGGTGGGTCACACTCAGCCACATTGATCATGACATCTTGCTAGAAATACTTAAGAATTGAGGACGTCCCTGATGAACAGTCCAATGATTCCATTCCTTTCTTTCTGGACAACCCCAAGCTAAATACATGCCCCCTTTCATGGTGGAACCAGAGGCTACTCCATGTGGGGTTTCCAAAGGACCTATTTTTTTGCATTTTCTTTTGGACATCTACTTTACATGGCTGGCAGAGAAATTTGTTGAATTTAAAGTGCAGATATTTAAGTATGCTGATAATTTGCAGCTCATATGTAACCTGCACCGGCAAAAAGGCATTGGGCCTGTGTGGCTCAGTCTCACAGCTCAATCTAGCCAATATCCTAAAGGAAGTACGGTAGTGATGTCAACCAATGTTTTAAAGCTGGACCCTGTCAAAACGAAACTTCTAGTTACTAAAAATAACACCATAAAACTGGGCTACTTGACATGGCCAGAGATTATGGGCCAACCCCTCCCCTAGTCAAGCATGTACTTAATATGGGGATTTATACAGACTCCAAGTTATTTCTAGAGCAGCAGGTGACGCAAGTGGCCAAAACCTGCTTCTGGGATCTAAAGCTGGTCAAACACATTCACTTTTTTATTGACCATCCCCAGCAGGTGCTGACAATCCAGGAATTGGTTCTACCTCATCTTTCCTGTGGGAGTGCTTGTTATCTATAGATAGCCAATAAGTCTTTGAAATGTCTTCAGACAATCCAAATTGTTGTGGCTCGTATGTTAACTATCACCCTAGATGTCAAGAAATCTCACCGATTTTCTACAAACTACATTGGTTCCAAGTAAGAAAGCAAGTTCTCTTCAATGCCATGGTAATGGTTTGTCGCATCCTGCATGTACAGCCCCTAACTTTTTAAAAGCCAAATTCAATCTATAGAACCTCCCAGAACCTTGAAATCTAGAGGCCCTTAAATGCTTTTACAAATATGGCTACAAGAGAATGAAAACACGTTCCCACAGACGTTGCATCCAGGAAATAGTTGTACTGCTTCCTTTTCATAAGACACTAAAAACCTACTTGTGCAAGCTACTGTAATCTGTCCAATGGCCCATTTGCACAGGGTCTGTCCCTTTTTTCTCTGATTTTATGGTTTTCTTCGTTTTCTCTTAGTGCCATGAAACTCCAGCACACAAATGTTCAATAAATTATAAATGCAATACAATACATTAATGACTTCCAAAGATAGTTTATGTTGCACATAAACTGTAGGACTTGATGACTGATGGAGCACTTCTTACCGACCATGTTTATACCACTGAAGCAACATGCTTAATTTGCGATGACTTGTCATTTTGATGCCACAATTCTAACTGAATTCTATAATTTCAGTAGTCGTTCATTTTGAATTCTACAAACCACTTAAATACAACAAGTATAGTCAGCATCTAGGGTTCAGAACCTCATAGTCACCTATGTATCTTACATTTAATTTTGGATGAAGAAAAATAATTCACAGCACCATGGTAAAGTGTATTTGTTGAAGCTTCCATTAGTATCAATAAAGATAAAAATTCCAAATAATCAGACATATGATGTAGTAGGGTTAACCACAATGTAATTTGTACACAAATTTAACCACAATTGAAACTAGATGTGAACATCAGACACTTACACTGGGGCAGAATGGTACACATGCCACCCTCACTATAGAGCAACAGCCTTGAAAATATTAACACAACCAACAATAATAAGGCATGAAGAAGGGTTAGGCTAGGAGTGCCAGGGGATAGATCCTGTGAAGACATGTGAGCCTGCCAGTGTGGGTTCTCTGCCAATTGAAGTCTTAACTGTTTTGCAAAGTACCAATGAGAACTTTTCAAACTGGAAGATGCGTTGCATTGACTTGCAGTTGAGTAGTGCATTCAGGAATAGACCCAGCATTTTGGGATGTATAATGGTTGAGGATCCCTGAGGATAAAATAGACAATAAGATTATGTTGGAAATGGCCATCTTTTGTGTGGTATCCCCACCCAGAGGTTTGTGCAACTATTTTTGTTGGGTTTAGGACTTTACTCCTGCTAACTAGTAGTAAAATGCTATGCTCTCCCTTAAAATTGCATACGCCTGATTGACACATTTAATTTATTTATAAGTCCATAGAATATGGCACTACATGCACCCAAGGCCTGTAAAATAAATGCTACTAGTGGGCTGTACCAGTCATTGTACCACCTTCAACAATAACACTGTAAAGCAATTTGACCTGTGAATGCAGCCTTTTGACAGGCCTAAGCCCTCCTTTTAAATATTTATGTCAACCCAAAAGTAGGCCCTATTTCCCAATAAGGCAGGGTGTATGTTATTTATAAGTAGGCTATGTAGAAATTAATGCTACACATGTCCTGACAATGAAAACGCCCCAAAAAGCCCTTTTCAGTGTGGCATGGTTAGCTGCCTTGTAGGAAAACACTGGATTACACAATAACACTATAACTAAAAATTTGAGTTGGAAGCAGCTAAACATATAATTCAAGCACTCATGTTAATAGTTGTTTAAAATCCAATCTAATGGCAAAATTGAATTTTGACTAAATATGTTTGAAAAGATACTTTTAGAAAAGTTACCTCTCTCTGCCTAAAACTCTGGAGGGCTTTCTGACAGTACTTAGCTGTCACTTGACTGCTGATGGCTCCCCTGTGGTGAGTTGTGGATGGGTACCAGACAGAGGACAAATATCTTGGGAGTGAGGTGTTTTGGCCTTCACATGACAATATGGCCTGGGGGCTGTGCCCAAGGACTAGTTTCACTTTAATGAAACCTACCCTATCACAAGCAGATGAACCTGACGCCAGTCCTGCCCTGTTAGAAATTGGTTCTCTAGTTAGCAGATATTTGTACCCTTTCCAAGTAGGGACCACAATCCTATTCCGGTTAAGTCAGATACAGAACCTAAATTAACCTGTGCTCACGCTCTGGTAGCTTGGCACAGAGCAGTCAGGCTTAACTTAAGGTGCATGTGTAAAGTATTTGTGCACATTTTAATTACAGTACCATAGTAAAAAAATCACAAAAAGACTTCCCACTAGTTTAGAAAAATAGAGAATATTTATCAGAGTAAAACAAGACCAAAACGACAAATATCCAATAAGTAGAATTTATCACGAATAAACTGCAATATAGTGCTTAAAACCAATGGCGCCTATGGGTTACTTGAGGTCGCACTCGACCGGGGTAAATCCAAAGTTCAAGCCAACCACAATGGAGGGCAGGCCGGCTACAGGACCCACGCATGGCCCATTGAAAAAGTACCTTGGATGGAGAAAGCGTTGGCATTAAAGACTCAATGCGTCGGTTCCGATCCATGCAGTAGGGTAGATTAATCGGTGTCAAGTCTTGCAGTCGGGTCCCGTGTCATCATCGAACCCATTACAATGCAGGTGATTCATCGTCATCTGACCTCTTAGTTGGGTCTAGCGTCAGCATCGAACATCTTATGATGTAGGCCCTACTCTGTCATCGAGACTCACAGTCGGTTCCTGCTTCGTCGTCTAGCCTTGCAGGGATGTCCTTGCATCAGTGCTGTGTCGGCATTGAAGGGCCCTGCGTCAGTTCCAATCACTGCAAAATCATCACTGCATCAATTTTTGTAGAAAACCAGCTGCAGAACCCACGTTCAAGGGCCAGGACTCGATTGGCACCTCTTGGCAGGGCAGGAATCCCAGTTGGCAGAGTCCAGCAGCTGACGCAGGGTTGAAGGAAGTCTTTGATGGCCCTGAGACTTCAAAACAGGAGGCATGCCAGTAATCCCTTGGAGAACCTTGGGTTCAAGGAAGTAGAGAGCAAGTCCAGTACTTCTCACTCTCAGGCAAGAAGCAGCAGACATCAGGCCAACACAACAAAGCAGGTAGCAAAGTGGCTGTCCCTCCTACATCGCATCAATCAGCAGGCAGAAGGCCAACACTGCAACAAAGTTAGCGAAGTGACAGTCCCTCCTACAGCACAGAAGCTCTTCTTTCTGATAGAATATCCTTGGATCCCGAAATGTTCTGAAATCATGGTTTCAGAGGTCCAGTACTTACACCTAATTTGGCCTTTAAGGTAGGGAGACTTCAAAGAGATACTTTGAAGTGCACAAGGCTCTGCTTTTGTGTCCTGGCCCCAGACTCACTACAGGGGGTATGCAATCCTTTGAGTGGGAACAGGCACAGCCCTATTCAGGTATGAGTGTCAGCTCCTCACTCTCATCCTGCCTCAGCATGACCCACCAACATACAGATGGCTGCACAGTCACACATACTCTGCTTTTGTGTGTGGCTGTCTAGAGGGAATGCAGGAAGCCAGCTATCACCCACTCCAGACATGTATTCCAGGGACAGGCAGAAGGCACCAAATGGTTTAAGTAACAAAATGCCAACTTTCTAAAAGTGGGACAGGCAGAAGGTACCAAATGGTTTAAGTAAGAAAATGCCAACTTTTTAAAAGTGAGAAAAACCTGGGACTATGTCCTAGACATCGGGTGCACTACATGAAGAAACTCTCAGATGAGAGTATAAGCAAAATACAATCAATGAAATTATCGAACATTCAAAGAAAAATACACTGTGAATAACGATATAACACGTGTCCGTTTTCACGAGTCCATCTTTTTAGAAGAATTGGAACCAGGCGTTAACCATAACTCATCAATGTATTTATTGAGCAGATGAACAACACAAAGTTCTTGCGTGGGATGGTGACAGACATTCCATAGGTGTTAGTCCCAATGCATTTCGGGCTTTAAACAATAGCCCTTTGTCAGGGGAGTCTCCAAGCAAAAAAGTGTTCAGTCACAAAGTCTGTGGACTCCGTTCTACACGATGTGTTGTAAGTCCAAATCAGCGAAAGAATCCAAAAAGTCACCAACAGCCTCTCAGTGCCAGTGAGTAGGTGAGCATACCACTCCCCTGACGAAGGGCTATTGTTTAAAGCCCGAAATGCATTGGGACTAACACCTATGGAATGTCTGTCACCATCCCACGCAAGAACCTTGTGTTGTTCATCTGCTCAATAAATACATTGATGAGCTATGGTTAACGCCTGGTTCCAATTCTTCTAAAAAGATGGACTCATGTGAAAACGGACACGTGTTATAACGTTATTCGCAGTGTATTTTTCTTTGAATGTTTGATAATTTCATTGATTGTATTTTGCTTATACTCTCATCTGAGAGTTTCTTCATGTAGTGCACCCGATGTCTAGGACATAGTCCCAGGTTTTTCTCATTGTCAAAGTATTAGGAGGTTTGGGCGGACCCTCCACTGAGGGTGCACACACCAATATTCCACTTTTGTAAACATTGCTTACTTGCATCAGGCTGTTCACACCCTTTTTCAAACTTTCTAAAAGTGCCATTTTCAGAACTGTAATTTAAAAACCTACTTCACCATAAATTGTGTTTTTAAATTGTGAGTCCAGAGACACCGACTTTGATTTTCCTATCTGGTCCCAATGGGAAACTACACTTATAACATGTTATAAGGCAGTTCCCATGTTAACCTATGGGAGAGATAGGCCTTGCAGTAGTGAAAAACAAATTAAACTACCTGTGCATGTAAAACGTTAAAGTACATGTCCAATGTTTTATATACACTGCACCCTGCACTTGGGGCTGCCTAGGGCCTACCTAAGGGGTGACATATATGTATTAAAAAGGAAGGTTTGGACCTAGCAAGTGAGTTAACTTGCCAGGTCGACATGGCAGTTTAAAACTGCACACACAGGCTCTGCAATGGTAGGCCTGAGACATTTTTAAAGGGCTACTGAAGTGGGTGGCACAATCAGTGCTGTAGGCCCATTAGTAGCATTTAATTTAGATGCCCCTGGACACATGTAGTGCACTTTACTAGGGACTTATAAGTAAATTAAATATGCCAATTGTGGATAAGCCAATGTTACCATGTTTTAGGGACAGAGCACGTGCACTTTAGCACTGGTCAGCAGTGGTAAAATGCCCAGAATCCTAAAGTCAGCAAAAGTAAAGTCAGAAAAACAGGAGGTCAGAAAGCAAAAAAGCCAGGGGAAATCACAAGGATGTCAGGTCTAACATGCCCCCTTCCTCTGTCCCTCTAAACAGCTTGGCTCCAACCCCAGTGGGAGGAGGAGCTGCCCTAGAACTAGTTCAAAGTGACTACAAGGGAGGGGTTGCCCATTATCATAGCCACAAATATGCGTGTCCAGAAGGAGCTTTGATTAAGGGAAGAAAGACCTGCCATCTTGGATTTAGGTAGAGAGGGGCACTGTGGGAATGTTTATAGTGGAACACACAGGAGGTGCTGTAAAAGTTGGTAGGGTCACCTATGGGGACTCTTACCTCATTGGCTAGGGTGTGGTCAGTGGTTGACCCACCCACATGCTGCTATTGGTTTTAAATATGACATCTCCAGTACCCTCCTCAGTACACTCTCGGACCTGAGGTGAATTAGAAGAAGGACTGCCCCACTGGACTGCTTGACCTGATTGCCTTGAACACAGGACCCCAGAAGTAACTCCAAGCGTCATTTGGCTGACCGCCTGTTTGAGCCACAGGGCTACAACATGCTTCCATAGGCCTATTCCTGCTTTTAAGCTGATCAGTTCCATCTGGACTTGACCTGATCCCCTCTCCTGATCTCTGTGGGAGAGAATCCTGATCCCTAATTACTGTCCCCAAGGTCCTGAACCCTTGGTTGTGGTCAGAGTATACTCCTCCTTGCATAACTGAAGCTTCAATGGCCTCAACACAGAGTATCCGAGCAATGCCAACCACCTTTGTCAATGGATTCACCAAGCAAACTCCAATCGACTCTAAGACCTCACGCAGCTGCTCCCCCTCTTATTCTTGAGCCGTTTCTAAGATCCAGTCAGCATACTGGCCCAGTTGAAGTCATTCTACCTCTCAAAAAGTTTCTAAGTGAGACGGTAACTTTGTGACTAGGATGAACCTGGTCCTTTTATTCGACCTGTGCTCCATAGTGGTTGGCCTCAAATTTTGCCCTTGTCCTGATCCAGCACGACCAGTTGCCGACTTTTGGCACTTAGGAGCTGATTACGATGGCGGTGAAACTGCCACCAGCAGGCTGCCGGTGGCGGGTTCACCGCCATCGTGAGGCCAATTACCGCTCGCCAGATTAGGATGGCGGGCGGTGTGCCTGGCGGGCGGAAAGCCCATCCGCCACGGGTCCAACAGAGGCAATTGTTACAATTGCCTGTCGGACCGCGCCGCATCCACAGAATGGTGGCGGTGCCTAGCAGGCACCGTACGCCAAATCAGGATGCTGGATGCCCGCCAGCCTTTCCATGGTGGTTCAACCTTGTGCAGGGGCAGTTAGTGTGTGCACCATTTCCCTGCACTGATCTGGCAGGCACCGCATGGTGCCTGCCACGTAGTGCAGGGAAATGTAAACCGTGCTTTTTTAACATTGCAGCGGGTGCTGCATCCAGCAGCACCCGCTGCAATGTTAAACATGCCGTTTGCGGCCGCCGTGGTGGCGGTCGCATCCTAATTTCATTTGTGGGACCACCGCCTTATAGGCGGGCGATCTCCATCGTAATGACCCCCTTAGTGCTTTTTGGCACTATTTTTAAATACAAACTTTGAAAAATCGTAACTCTGTTTCTACTAATTGAATTTTTGTTGTTTGGGTGTCTTTGTATTTATTAAAATAGTCTCTTTATTTGTAAATTTGTCTCTATATTTGTAAATTTGTTTGGGACTTTTCTTGTGTTGTATTTTTACTTTATTACTTATTGAGTACTGTTTAAATACATTAAGCATTGCCTCTAAGTTAAGCCTGGCTGCACTGTGCCGTAGCTACCAGGGGAATTAAGCACAGGCTTATTTAGTGACTTCTGTGATTCAGCCGGACAGGTGGTTGTGATTATATTTTGAGGTGGGTTCTCACCTCATTTTCTTACAGATTATCAAATATTCATCATATCAACATATTAGTTGCAGATACTTCTTACAGTTCAATGGATGTTTTAAGACTCACTTGTTTAGGTAGATGTGGAAGCTCTTTGTGAACAGTTTCTCCTCTTTAAATGTTCACTGCCAAAGTCTTTCTCCCATGTCCTTTTTCTTGGTGACCTCACAGGTCACGTAGAGCAATAAGCTACTCTGTAGATTGAGATGTCCTGGAAACCTATCAGTGAAAATATTTCTTTCTTTCTCTAGCAATAATAGTCTTTGCCTTTAAGTCTCAGGCCTTTTGTAAACTCTAAATTTCTCAAACTGTACTCAAGGGGAGCCCATGCACCTGCACAATATTGTTCAAAAACAAAGTTGCCAGTTGTGCTGCAGTAGGTATTTCTTTTCTGGAATGAAAAGGGCTAGTTGAGTTAAGTAATCCATGACAACTAAAAGGTAGAACATCTTGAAGTCAATGGAAATATAGGACTTCAAGTAGGATGGGGAAAGGCCTTAAAAGACGCAGAGATTTTCTATGATCAACATTTCTCTGCACACAAATCCTGCATTGTAATAAACATTCTTGTACATCCTTGGAAAATGTGGACCACCAAAACCGTTTTTTACCCTACCTATTGTCTTGAAGCACTTTATATGAGCACCAGATAAGTTACAGAAGTACAGACTTTTTTTGTTAGGCACAGAGAGCTTAAATGATTTCTCCAAAACCACAGGATTTTGAGCTGACTCTAGCCTAGTTCTCTGGTTCCAAATTCAGCATATCTGGCCATTAGGCCATATTTGGGCCCACAACGTATTCATGTGGAATACTTTGAATAAAAGTCTTATTCATCTGGGTGTCTTGTGGAACAACCAATTGTGAAAATTAAATTTAGTTTTTAACTGAGTTAAGGTGTCTTGGAAATTGTCATTCCAAATTAGGGCTGTAAAATGCTGTAAGGCAAATACAGGATTTAGATCAGGTTTGATGTTACCCTCAAATACACAAAAGTGACGGGGTAATCCTTTAAAATAATGTATTCACTGACAATGGCTCAGGGTAGCATTTCAGCCCACTGCTTTTTGCCCACCATGCCACCTCAGATTAGACTAAGCCATAGGCAAATCAGCCATGATCCTGTTCCAGTAAGAGTAGTCCAGCCTGAACAGCCAAGCCTGGCCCTCTTTGAACTGGAAAATAATCAACCCAAGATCAGTTCCAACCTAGTTGGGCTTCTTCAGTCCAGTGCATCTAGGTTCCGGTGGCACAGTGAGCACAGGACTCACCTCTGGGCATATGCTTTGTGACTTATGGTGTCACATCAAACACACAAAATTGGAAGGAGCGAATGCTTGAGATATAGGATGGATTCTTGAATCTCAATCTCTTGGCAAAATCATCAAAGAGTATCCCCCACTGGTTGTACGAAACCTTCGCTGTCAACATGAAGTGTAGGAAAGGAGCTAACATTGGCAATACATTTCAAGTATAGTGAAAGCAATATGGCTTCACAGATATGACAGAATGAACGGTGTCCAAACCTTAAGGGTCTTTGTAGTGACAACGCTGGAGCCAAGGTGAGTTAAGAAGTTTATTTGTAGGCTACACGGTGGTGGAGCAAGAAACAGACGCTCCACCGGTTTCAAAACAGCCCCAACTGAACTCAGCTAATTCAACTCAAAACATTCTAAGAGCATAACAATCATCACCAGGCAGCATAGAACACAGGTGAGGAATGTCATAGAAACATTCTAAAACAGATAAGGTACAAGATTAGATACAGGATTGGATACTACATACCTTCCCTCCTTCTTATAAAAAACCAAAATAAACAAAACAAAAAAACAAGAAAGAAAAAAATAGAAATAATAATTACTCTCGAAACCTCCTCGAAACCTCCTGGGAGTGACATGAACCCTTGAACACCTTCTAAAGCCAACCTGCATATCCCCAGAACCTGACACATCATTAACAACAGTTTTACCAGTACAAGTTTTGGTAGTAGTACGCACTTTAACAATCTTGGCAAGATTCCACCAATGCCCAGACTTGAACAGCATTGTGGCCGATCTTCACAACTTTGACAGGTTTATCAAACTTACTATCCCCTTTTTTAACATGGATCGAAGACTTGATCCTGACAAAATCACCCACTTCTAATGGAACAGTCTTCACATTTTTTTTGTGATCAAACCAGGCTTACTTTGAGACTCAGACATATTAAATCTGACAATCTCCATAAGTCTGTTTAAATCAGCCTCAGATTTGAGCCATTTATTCATCCAACCAGGTCTGAAACTTGTATTAGCTTTGCGTCCCCTAAGTAATTCAAACGGTGAGACTCCGGTAGAAGAATGAGGAGTGGTTCTATAAAACCACAGCATGCTGTGTAAAGATTTAATGATGTCATGGTTTCCAGACCTTGCCCACCTGATGCAATCTCCCACCACATGATTCATCCTCTCAACGAGGCCATTAGTTTGAGGGTGGTATAAAGATCTTTTGGCAAGGAAACTTTCAACTTCCCCACTGACAAATTGAGTCCCATTGTCAGAGACCAGTGTTTCAGGGAAACCTTCTCTCAAAAATATTTCATTTAAGAAACCAACAACAGAAGAAGCATTTGTCTCCTTCACAAGCTTGATTTCGGGCCACCTTGAGGTATAATCCATGAGTACAAGGATAAATCTGAGACCACCAGACAAATTATCAAAAGGACCCATGACATCAATGCCCACTTTAATCCAAAGTACAGAGGGACACTCAATGGGCAAAAGGGGAGGAGACACAGTCTTAAGACCCTTGTCAGCAACACCACACACACAGCAGTTAGAAACCAACTCTTCGACTTCTCCATCCATTCTTGGCCACCAAAAGCTTTCCCGAATGCGACGCTTGGTAAGGGTAATCCCTAAATGCCCCTCATGAGCATTTCTGATGATCTCTTGTCTTACAGCATGAGGGGGAACACGTTTGTTACACCTTACAATAGACCATCCTCAACAAACAACTCCTCCTCAACTTTACAATAAGGTTGGAGAAGCGGAGACAAAACATTTTCCCTGGGCCAACCATTCTGTACAAACTCACAAACTTGTTGGAGTAAAGTATCGTTTTCTAAAGCATTTCTCCATTCAGCTTCTGATCCCAACGCAGGAATAGGTAAATCAAGAGCAGCCACAAAACAGTCATCACAATCCTCTTCACACAACTCACTAAAGACGACTTCCTCACACTCATCTCTCTTTTGAGGAAAACGAGAAAGAAAATCAGCCCTTCCATTCTTACCTCCACAAATGTGAGTAACATCAAAGTGATATTGCAATAACCTGGAAACCATTCTCAAAATCCATGGTGTGCAACACTTGTTAACCCCAGCACTGAGAATGGAAACTAACGGCTTGTGGTCAGTTCGTAACATAAAATGTTTTCCCCAAATATATGGGCAAAACTTTTCAATAGCCCACAAACAGGCCAGGAGCTCCTTTTCGATAACCGAATAGTGCACTTCAGTGTCTCTCAAACCCCTAGACTCAAAAGCAACAGTGTCTTCACACTCATGATGTTTTTGAGTAAGAATGGCACCAAGACCAACCTGGCTTGCACCAACAGTAATGCAACAAGATAAGTCAGGGTCAAAGGGTTTGAGAGCATTGCTCTTGCTCAGCAAGGATTTAATAAGGTCAAAAGCTGAAGCGCACTCATCTGACGACATGGATTTAACACCTTTTTTTAACAAGTTACTAATGGGTCAGACTACGGTAGCAAATTCGGGAATAAAGCGGGAATAGTATTCACATAGACCAAGGAGAGACTTGACACCAACCATGTCTATGGGAGCAGAAGCGTTGACTATAGTTTCTACTAAACCATGTCTGGGTTTAATAACCTCTCGGGTATATAGATGACCCAAGTATTCAACTTCAGGACAAAAAAACTTACATTTCTCAGACTTTAAAACAACACGTTTTTCTTCAATCTGTTTGAGGACTTTATGTAAGGTTGCATCATGTGAACAAGCATCTTTGGCAAAAATCAAAACATCGTCCTGAAAAACAAGCACCCCATCTATACCTTTCAATAAATCTTGCATTATTCTCTGAAAATCAGAGGCAGCGGACGCCAGGCCAAACGGCATCCGGCGGTATTGAAATGTTCCAAGAGGGGAAATGAAAGCCGTAAGGTGGCGTGACTCAGGATGGAGTTCTATCTGATGATAAGCGCAGGCTAGATCTAATTTGGAGAAAAACTTTGCCCCTTTGATACATGCGAACAGGTCATTGATCTTCGGCAAAGGATGAGAATCAACCCAAATCTCTTTGTTCAATGATCTTAAATCCACACAGACCCTAAGTTGGCCACACCTCTTGCGAGCCACAACTAAGGGGAACAACCACAAAGAAGATTCAGTGGGTTCAATAATTCCCTTATCACAAAGACCCTTAAGTTCCTTGTCGAGATCTTCTCTGACACTGAATGGAACACCTCTAAGTTTGTGCTTCATGGGTATAGCATTTCCTTTGACAATAATTTTGTGTCTGAATCCATGAATCTTACCCAATTTATCCCCAAAGACAGAAGGAAAAGAATCCTTCCATTTTTTACCATTGTCAGTCAGTCAAAATCTTTATTCGGTTCCAAGAACCATAAAAGTTCACAAATACATTTTACTAAATTACATTTCATTTCATGGTTACAGAGACATAAGTAAAAAAGACAATCTATAAAAGAAGGACCAAGATAAATATTCAAGCCATTTAAAAATTGGATTATATACATTAGTACCAAGCTTTCTTGTTAGGTCAGTAGCTCATAACGTTTTCTTACTGACATTGCGACTCTAATAAAATTCGAACCAGCAATACAAATAGATGCAGTAGACAAAGATTGTAAATGATTAAAACCAGCAATGTAACTACATGGGCGTATGTCCCTTAAAATTGGAATTAAAAATTTCTCTCTCGACTCTTTATACAGGGGACAAAATAAAATAAAGTGCAACGTGCTCTGAGATGAACAATTGTCACACGGACAAGGTGGTAAACTATGGATCCAGCCAGATTGTTTTGTGAATGCCACCAAAAAGTGCAATGTGCTTAAGCGTAACCTAGTCAGATAAAAACGTGTTTGGACATTGATTGTAAAAGTTAAATAAAATTTCTGTTCATCAGATGCTGGACCAGCAGTGCCTAATGCAGTTGTCTGTGCGCGATACCAATGTGCACTAGCTTGGAATGTCTCTTTTATAATATTCTTTGCGTTGGTGCCAATACTTGTAGGATTATCATAGAAATGCTCCAACCCTAGCTCATACAATTTGCCCCTCACAAAACTAAGCCAGGGAATGGACAACGCATTGTCTAGATCAGTACAATTCTTGATGACATCCCTTGAAAACGACAAATCCTCGGATAGCCATATCTTAACCCATAGGAGCAAGGGAGCGATTCCAATTCGATCTTCCAGATAAGTCAAACCTAGCTCCTGGTGGCAAAATGCTGTGGGGGCACTATTCGGGAACTGCAGCAGTCTCTTAATTAATGTATTTTCCAATACCTGCAGGTTATGTTTTTTTTGGTAACCCCAAACCCCCGCCCCATAGCTTGCCACAGGGAGACATTTTGCTTTGTAAAGGCTAATGAGTTCAGTCATAGGTTTGTGGCCTAGCTTACGTGCAAAACGAAAAAGCCCCTCCACCACCCGACTCGTGTGTTTTGCCCTAAGTGTGATTAGATGGTCCCAATTCAAAGTATCATTAAAGATGTTCCCTAGATACGAAAAATTACTTAACTTATCAATTGTTTTACCCCCAACCACAAATTTCATTGTTTTCGTAACTTTAGGGCCACACACCATCACATATGATTTACTAAAATTTACTTTTAAATCCATTGATGACATAAAATCGGTAAAAGCATTCAATGACTTTTGGAGGCTATTAGCTGTCAAAGCCATTAAAACAGTATCATCAGCATAGGACAACATTGGGATTGGCTTGCCTCCAATTTTTGGGAAATCAAGCTCCTTATTTATTAAAATGGCCTCTAGACCATTTGTATACAATAAAAACAAAAAAGGGGCTAAAATGCAACCCTGCCGAACCCCTTCTGTGGAAACAATGGGCTCTGTCTTCTCCCCCCTAGGGCCATAGCGAATAGCAACTGTTGTGGAGAAGTGTACTCTATGTAAGAGGGATAGCAGAGCTTCCTCAAAGCCCATTTGCTCCATCAGTGACCACAACTTGTCCCGATTAACCATATCAAAAGCACTGGACAAGTCCATGAAGGCCAGATGGATGGAACCCCTCCTGGCCCTCATGTACTTGCCCATGACAAGGGACAAGTTGAGGCACTGCTCGGTGGTACCCATCCCCTTTCTAAAGTCGTATTGCAATCTGGAAACCATCCCCTTGGTATTTGCCCAGGTTTCAAGACGCGCGAGGATGACCCTCCCCAGTATCTTAACAGTGGCATCAATCAATGAAATTGGCCTATAACAGGCTGGGTCATTCCTGTTGCCTTTCTTGAATACTGGGACCACTGTTGCCTCCTTCCAAGAAGATGGTATAGGACCAACCACTGCAGCTTTAAAAACATTTGTGAGTAGAGTTGCCCATAATTTGGGGTTTCTTTTGAACAAGTCCAACGGGACTCCTTCAGGACCTGGAGCTTTCATACTGATTCCCCCTGCAAGGGCCTCCTCAATCTCAGCCACAGTAAGGGATGAGCTTAGCTGTGAGGCCAACATTGAATCAAACACTGGTTCCCCACTTCCTTCGGTTAATAAGACGTTTTTTGGATTGAATATTGCTGTGAAGTGGGTTTCCCAGGTACCCCCATGATCAATGAATCCATGGGCTTAGGCTCATCCTTAAATAGGGGGGGAGGGTTAATTATGTACCAGAAACTCCTTGAATCTTTAAGGGCACTAGCTTTCTCTAAGTCCTCACAAGCCAAATCCCTCAGTTCCTTTTGCCTTAGTTTTACGACCAGCTTGTAAGATTGCCTTAAGTTTTTGATTAATGTTATATCACGAGGTTTGGCGTTTAGGGCTATTCTAAGCTTCTTGTTCGCTTTGGAACACTCCGTGTTGAACCATCATGCCCCTCTTGGTTCCCCTTTCCGCACTGGTCTGGTCAGATCCTTTGCCACATCTGTACAGATCAGCTCGAAGTCGCAGACCATTGTCACAACAGCTAGCAATAGAAATTTGTTCTTTAGCACCTGGCCTTAGAATGATGCCAAATAGTCCTTGGTGAAACCAACCCAGTATATTGAGCCCCTTGACAGCCACGTAAACTTTCCCTCTTATCTTCTTACCCTTAAACTCCATATCATCTTCAAAAAAACCTGATAACTCAATGTGCCGTCCTTCATATGAAACCGGGCATCGGTCAGGGGTTTGTAAAATCCTGTCACCCCACATTTCTTCAAGCCATTGTTGGGTGATCATAGTGATCTTGGCTCCTGAATCAACTAATAATTTAAGTGTTTTGCACCCCACCTTGACTTCGGCAACAGGATCAACACATTTAGAAGGATCGCCAGTGAGGGATGTGTTACCGTCACCCTGACTACATACAGGACTGTCAAAGACTACAGAGACAACTTCAGATTCGGAATATTCCTGAGATTCTACTGCACAGACAACAGACTTCTTTGAATTTTTTAGTTTAAGGCACACTTTAGCAAAGTGTCCGACTTTCTTACAGTATTTGCACATGACATTAGATGCCGGACAGCGCCCACCTTCGGGATGTGGAGAATTTCCCCAACGCATACAAACATTAGTGTTAGGAACATTAGAGGTACTAGACCTGAATCTATTGGGGGCACCGCTGCCACCACGTACACTCTTTTGCTTTGGTTTGGTGACAGCAACGGCACCAACAGGTTCTAGAGTCTTTTCCTCAAGTTCTTTTAAAGAGACAATAGAAATTTCAATGCTTTTTGCGACCTTAATGGTTTCTTCAAGTGATGGATTACCCATTGCTAAAAGTTTATGTCTTATTTGTTTGTCTTTACACTGACAAACAAATTGATCACGAATAAGTTGGTCAGTGAAACCTTCAAACAAACACACTGCCGCCAACCTCCTTAAGACTGATATATATGCATCTACATCCTCCCCATCATTTTGTTTTCTCTTGAAAAATTTGTGGCGAAGCACCATAAGGCTAGGTTGTTTGTCAAATCTATTTTTTAGTTTGATGAGCATCTCTTGATATTCATCAATATTGTCACCATCAACCCCGGGAATGTCTGGAAGATGTTTGAATACTGATCTGCCCTCAAAACCAAGAGAGTGTAAAAGGAGACATTTCTTCCTCTCAGCGCAAAATCTGGATGCTCCAATAGCACCTAAATAGGTCTCGAAAGCATCAAACCATACTTCCCATCGTACTGGTGGTTCATCAGGATTGTCAAGAAAAGATGGCCGAGGAGTAACAGCTTGCTTGATGACAGATAATGAGTCAATAAGTATAAGACAACTGAATAAGCAGGATATGAGAAAAACAAAATGATGTAAATGTTCAGTCTTGTCAGACAAATAGAACAGCTGATATAATGAAGCCGTGCTTGTCGGCGAACAGCTTGAGCAAGACACGCTGTATGGTAGTGTAGGCGTAACTTAGACAATAAAACCATGCGAATTGCAGGTATTGCTTAGCAGGTATTACAAGCTAACAGTAACCGTGCGTATCGGTGAAGTACGCAGAGATAATGCAAATAATGAAGAAATACTCTTTCAAAATAAAATGGCACAGACAGACCATTAGATCTCAAAGCCGTGCGCATCAGCCAAAATGCTCAGAAACTAGGGAATAAACAATTAAAGCACAGAGCTGTGCGCATCGGCGAAGATGCGCTGATAATAAATTCTTGAAGCAGGCATTTGTTGAAATAGGATCCTTTTAAACAATGTTAATTTTGTGTTGTCTTTAAGGCTGAAGAAATATGCCGTGTGTATCGGCGAAATACACATAAAGATGTGTGTAGTTAAAATGGGAAAAAGACGCTCAAAGAATGTGTGTTGCGTTGCTAGGAAACAACGTGGAGAGCAGTAATGATGCGTTGGTGCTATCATCCAATGCGATGACTCAATGGCCGCACATGCGCAAAGGCTGAGACTGGGCTGGCGGTGACTCAATTGCCGCATATGCGCAAAGGCTGAGACTGGGCTGGTGGTGACTCGATGGCCGCACATGCGCAAAGACTCAGACTGAGCTGGAAACGGCGAGTAAGAGATCCAGCGCACGCTAGAGCAGCGGAAGCTGTGGAAAAACTTCCTCACGCGGAATGTTGGGTGTGCGAGCTGCTGCCGAAAGTCCACGCGCAGTAGGGACAGACCAGCAGGTAATGAAACAGCTTGAAAACCCCCAAACTAAACTTGAAAGGTCTCACCACGAGTTGTAAGTCATGAAAGGCAGCTCCGGTCGTAAAACACTTCATATCAGCGAAACACTGGTGTCACGCAAAGTTGGGAGAGCACTGAATACCAAACTTGGGGCAAAGTTCACTCAATCAGCAGGATACAGATGAGATTGTGGGGTTGGTTGAAAGCTTGAGAATGACAGATAGCGCTGATATCATCTTGAAAGGCAGTGTTCGTGAAGCGAGAGACTCGAAAACCAAACAGCACGTCGAAGGTTCTTTCATGTAGCCAGATCGTCGCCAATAATTTGTAGTGACAACGCTGGAGCCAAGGTGAGTTAAGAAGTTTATTTGTAAGCTACACGGTTGTGGAGCAAGAAATAGACGCTCCACCGGTTTCAAAACAGCCCCAACTGAACTCAGCCAATTCAACTCAAAACATTCTAAGAATATAACACTCATCACCAGGCAGCATAGAACACAGGTGAGGAATGTCATAGAAACATTCTAAAACAGATAAGGTACAAGATTAGATACAGGATTGGATGCTACAGTTTTATTAACAATTTAAATCAAATTACAGATGAAACCCATCAGCAAAATTGAAGGAAATATATGGTAAGACTATACGTGTTTAAATGATTATGCTGTCTGAATTTGTATATGACCAGGAAAAAGTTACAAAATAGAATCACATACAGCGAACAGAATATCAACCAAGCAGGTTCCATAAGGGAAATTTGCTATTCTAAATAAAGGATCAAAAGTGTCTAGTAGAAATTCTAGGTGGAAGGTGTCAGATAAACCAAGTTTAAGGTTCAAGAGGAAAGCATAAGTGCTCAAGCATGAAGCTTGCACTCTGGGAAAATCAGCAGAATCGAGAAGAAGTCTTCTCTCAGCGAAGTCAGGACCGTGTGCGCTCAACTGCTCTAAAGATTACACAATTAAAGCATGAAAGAAGATTCCAAAAGGCTTCTTCCTATCAGTTTCCACCAAACAAACTAATCCGAAGACAGTGTTTTCTGGGAGCAGGTAGACTCCCTAGGTTTCCAACTCTATCAAAGGAGTAACCAGTATCTAGGCAACTTTGGATGTAACTTCAAACCATTCTTCCTGGTACAGAAGGGTCTCTCCCACCATCTCGGTCTCCATATCCAAGGCCAGCTTCTAATTAAAAGTTCAATTGTCTACTAGTTTAATACAATAAATATTGAGCCTATTCTAACTTACATGATAAGACACCTGCAGAGGAAAGAAAAAACACAAGACACATGCAAGTCATTTTATGAAAATGCAATGTGTGCAAATCGGGCCTGGTTACAAGTTAGTCCGACATTAGACTCCGAGTCAATTCTACACAAATACAGTTAGCATATTTTAATATGTCTATTACATTTAAGACATTTAAGAAGAATATATATTTCCTTTTATAACAAATACATTTATTATATTCAGCTAAATATTTGAGTTGCTCTTATCTAAATGAGTACATAGCCACTCACTCCAATTGATTAATAAAATACACACAGATTAATACAGTTAAACATACGTTGAGTATATAAATTACAGGGCTGGGGCACTAAATGATGCTTCTTAACTTGTAAGTAGTGAAACTACTAGCAATTGCTTGGTTAGTGTTTAAACCTATTGTTGTTTTTGTTCTACTTTACCACCTCAGATTAGAACTAGCATATGCAAATCGCCCATGGTCCTGGTCCAATAGGAGCAGTTCATCCATTGCCAAGGTAGGTTCTCTGGGAAATGGAACAGCAGTAACTCAAGTTTGTTTCTGTTTCCTAGTTGGATCTCTTCAGTCAGGTGCAGCTCAGTTCCAGTGGCACGGTGAGCACAGTATCCATGTCTGGGCATACCCTTGGCCACTTAGGTCATTATATCTCAAAAAGTAATGGGAGATTGCTTTCACATAGTATAACCAATGGTAATTGCTCAGGGTAGCAGTCCAACACATGTTTTTATTTTACCACTATCCCATCTTAAGTTAGACCCAATAATATGCAAATCAGCCTTGGTCCTGCTCTAATAAAACCATTCCAGCCTGAACAGCCAAGCCAGATCCTCTCTAAACCAGGCACTACCAACCCAAGACCGGTTGCAGCCTAGTTGAACCTCTTCAGTCAGATGCAGCTTTATACCAGAGGCACATTGAGTATGGGCCCTACATCTGGGCATACTCTTGGCCACTTAGGGCATTACATCAAAAAACACAAAAAGTGATGGGAGAATGCATTCAAATAGTGTAACCACTGACAATTGCTCGGGCAGCCTTTCAAACTCTTGTCTATTTATCCCCTATGCCACCTCTGATTAGACCCAGACATTTGTAAATCAGCCTTGCTCCAGCTCCAATAATAATTGAGTGTACAGTTTACCCTCACCCTCTAGCCTGGATAAATATTCAGCATTCTGATTACTAGTTCCTGGCCAAAACATGATAGTAAATGACTATTCAGAAAAGAGCATAGATCAACGCAATTGTCTGGCTGTGAGGGTTTTTTGCAGACTTAAGGAACTGTAGATCATGAAGCTCAGTGTAGACTGCTGTGACATGAGGGGCATCTATCAAATGTCGTCTTTATACCAAAAAGGCATCATTGATAGCCAGCAGTACTATCTTTCACAAGGTGTCATTTTCTGAGAAAGAAAGTGTCATGTGGTCACAGTCGGATCGAGCATGAACACCACCATTTTACATGTTCACCTTTAAACTTGGCATCTTTTCTTGAACATTGGCATTTTACGCACATCTGATTGCATGCCTGTGCAGGATAATATTCTCTGAATTAACGTTGCTTAAATTTCCACTTTATAGGTGTATCATCAAATACCTTGAACATTCTGTATAAGGGCTACGGTCACTGTGCAAAATGTTGTTGTGTGTTATTGTCTGCTCGGCGACAGAGCTATCACAATAGAATCAACAATAGCGGCCTGACTGGAACTTCGGCAAGGCAACATGGATGATGTTTATTATATATGCGGCATCACTTACTTGTTTAGTTAGAGAAGCATTTCGCTGGCACTGAGAGATAGCCCCATGCAGAAATTCCAGCCCAGCTGATTCCTGTTTCCCTCTAGCGAGGGAGGATGCCCAGCTCTCCACCAAGATGGGCATCCTGATGACACTTATCTACAGGTAATGGGAGAGTTAGATCACCCTACAGGGATTTGACCGATTCACCCACACTAGGCACACTAGGATAGGTAGCTCAAGGTAGGAATACATTACATTTAAAGCTCCCTGTTTTACGTTTTTACTGATTTTTACAGATAAATACAGACAGAAACCTATTTATTTTCCTGTCTGTATTTATTTTTAAATGTGGACAAAAACGGAAATTGGGTTGTTTTTTGAGTGTTTCTAAATGCTGTCAGTCATGGCTGCCAAGCGAATAGCAATGACAGGCACAGGGGTGAAAAAAACAAAAGGAATTTTAGTAAAGAGGCATAAACAGCAGCAGATATGCACATGGTTGACACTCTAATGTGGATGTTTTCATTTAAGTGCATTGATTTAATATCTGTGATTTACATATCATTGATACATCTCGGGCATTCAAGCATGAATGCACATTTATGGGTTAGATAAATGTGGAAATATACTAGTTTTAGCTAAATTTGTTTCCCAAAACCCAAAATAAATATGGATAAATGCAGATAAAATTAGCAAAAAATAAATAAGAATAAATACAGATGGAAAAGTAAAAAAAAAAATACCTAAAGCTGTACCTACCCTTCACCTCCGCTCACCTCTGGAGAGTGGAGGTGAAGGGTAGGTGCAGCGAGCAGCTTGCACATTGAAACCCCCGCCAATGTGTCGGAACCTTTGCTAGATCCAATGAGGTATGATAGAACCTCCATTTAGGTGGAATAATCATTTGAACACTGATACAAGGAGGTATAACCCACCAAGGAACTACTCCCTAAAATACAACATGTGAGGGAGGCTTCTTACTCTTGATGGAGGTCCTGAAGAAGCGCCACGGATACTCATGACCAATAGGGACGCGAAACATGTTGCCCCATGTTTGATCAGTGGCGGCCGCTCCATTAGGGCGTAGGAGAGCCGCCCCACTGCTTTCTCGCAGTGCGAGAGCAGAAAATAAAATGGTATTTTAAATACCATTTTATTTTCTGCTTCTCGCGCTGCAAGAAAGCAGACGGCAGGGGTATGCCTGGTTGGGGGCGGGCGGGAGGGTATGCCTGGTTGAGGGTGGGCGGGTCAGGGAGGAGTGGCTTGCACCACTCTGAGTGCCCTGACTGTTTGGTCGGCCCTGGGGCCGACCAAAGCAGTCATGCGCACTCTACATTTTCTCTATGTAGGCTGCATGCAGCCTACATAGAGAAAATGGCCTCCCTACAGGTGCCCGGCTGGGCGCTGCCTGCGACTCCGCACCAATCACAACGCTGCCATTGCAGCGTTGTGATTGGCTTACAGGAGGGGAGGGAGCAGGATGCCTGTTCCTGAGGAGCAGCATAGGTGGCGAGGGACCCGGCCCAGGAGCAGAGGCGGCGCGGGACCCCGACCGCTCAGGTAAGTTTTCAATTCATTTTATATTAACGCCCCCCCGTGACCTCCCCCTTCTGCGAGTTTTGCGAGCTTCGACTTTAACACCTCACATTGTGCATGACTTGCCTTCATGTACTACTTACTAATACTTGAAATGGAAAAGATGTACACATTGCTATAAATATATATGTTAAATAACTGTAGCCATAATTCATCAAGCGCACCTGCTACTTGCATATATTGTAATTGTAAATGTATTTATATGGCGCTTAGGCCCCCCTGAGGAGGCATTGAAGCGCTTTTTGCGGCGAGTAGTATGCTACTTAGAACCCAAGATTAGTAAGTATATGTCAGAGAAAGCAAACATCGTAGAACTCCACACGCAGCAGTGGCTAACGGCGCCCAACGTCTGGAAAACATGGTGCATGATTTTTATCACCTGCGCGGGAAACCGCGCCGGACACCACAGAACAACCATTAAAACAGAACCCAGCCAACCTTTCCTCTTAATATACGCAAATAGACTTTTGCCCTGGGGCAGGCTGGCACTGCACACCAGAGATACATACAAGACGTGTGCCGCACAGGTAAAAAAACATCATAACACAGACAGCTCTCCTCTCTCGCACCAGTAAAAAACACAAAGTCCCGCATGCCTGCCTGCAGCTAGAGCCTCTTGTATGGTCTGGAGGAGTTGTTTTGTGGAATAGCCTGCCTTCTGAGTTCTACTAGTGGCATTACCATGGTCCAACTGGACTTGGAAACTCCTCAAAGGATACAGCAGCTCCTAGTCGGTTAATAGTGTTAGTAATGCACTTTATCTTGCAATTTTCAGGTAAAAAACGTGAATATAGCTGCATTCTTGCGCCAACATTGCCGTTCAACCTCATATTTAACCTACGGTCATTGTGTGATGTCAGGTTAGTTGGTTGGTATTTGGCACTGCTGAAAATTAGTCTCTGGATCCACGAACGTTTAACTGGACCTGAAGAGAAAGCAAAGGCTAGACCTGCGTTAGCTATATAGGAAAATATTAAATAATAACATGCAGTGAGTGGTGGCTTCAGCAGCATTAAAAGGCGTGCCAGACGACGAGTGCTGTAGAGTAAAATACTGATGTTGCCAGTTTGATTAGTTACAATTTCTTTATTTAATTTTGCAGTTTTATACAGCTGTAAGTCGGCCCAAAGGCATTGGAGCGTTTTATCTGAGCATCCGTTACATTACACAAGCTCAGATTCATTTTTTGAGGCATGGGGAGATTAAGCGATTAGCCCAGAATCACTGGATGTTAAGTGGACGCCAGGATTCGGACCTGATTCACCAGTTCCAAAGTCTGCAGCTCTGGCCGTAACTCAACATCCTGTCACCAAGGAACGAAAGGTTGAAGGAGTTCGATATGGCAACTGCTGTAATGTGTCACATAAGTTAAAGAGTGTGTTCTGGGTCAGACTGGGACAGAACATAGCTCTGGGCAGCAAAATAAAAGTGTCCCTTATTCTTGAATTAGCTAAAAAAAAAAAAGGGACCATTTTTGCAAAAAAGTCAAGAATTCACGTTTTTGCACGGGCAGGGCTAGCTACATGGCTCAAAACATCTCTGGGATGTAGCACTGCTGCACTAAACACCGATTCAGATTTAACACAGGCTTTCCACTTGGTATGGGATGATGGTTTTAATCTGTGTGTTATACATTTTTATAATAACAATTTCACATGTATTTCATTTTCCAACCCCAAATTTGCCCTGCTTTTTATTTTTTTTGACCGCTCTATAGGGGAGTTGCAATCACAGAGGTGTGGGCCGAACGTGATTTTGGCCGGGGATTTCAATGCTAAGGTAGGCAGTGAAGCCTCCGTTTATGGTGAAAGCCCACCCTGAGCAGACGTGCGGGGGTGTACCCTGCAGGGACAAGATCAGAGAGATTATTACCTGTCTCTTAATGTCCCCCATGTTTGATTTGTGTAATGCAAAAGAGATCACAGGGGTGACCTTAGTAGGACCCACGGGGTGCAGGGTGTGGAGGGGCAGGGGACTGGACGGGGTCATCAGACCTCAGAGTGGTTGACACCTTTATTCCTTCTCAAATTTGCTTGAAAATGCACAATTTGCCCACTCTTTTCTCAAAGTTTTCTCGAGGGGAGAACCCCCCGCCGAACCCCACGTAGGTGGTTCGGGCCGCAGTGCAGTACGACAATTGTTTTACGCCTCACCACTTTCAAATGTCACCATCCGCCACTGTGTTTGATCCTAATAAGGAACACATACTAAGCTACGAGAGCAGATTATAACCCCTCTAGTAGGACCAACCTTTCAATTTTTTTAGCCTGACAGGGAATCTCTATATTAAAGGTTTGAGGTATATCCCCTAGTCAGTTTTAATACACTTGATCACACACATCTCATGCTACCCCATCAGGACATCCCTCGCACTCATCAAATGGCAAAAAAACCAGAAGATCTCCGGTAAAGTGACCCTTCGGGGGACCCCTAGGGCATTACAGCGCCAGCCCAACTAGAAGCAACCGCCCGATGATGAAGCATGACATCCCTCGGGATGTGTGAGGGCAACAAGAAACAGTCTTGTTGACTGTCCCCTACCTTCTGCTCAAGACCTAGACCTCTTCTTTTCTTTCGTTAGGAACAGTGGCCCCATTTTTTTGATTTGAGTTTAATCTCTGGAGCACGGGCACTGGACCTTTATGAACTCCCAGTCCCCCTCTCTCTACATGTTGATAGACAACATTTGTCAACCACAGTGACTCACTACTAGCCAAAGCTTAGGCACATGATGATGATGATCAGTGACACCCCACTACTCTGTATTAAAACCTCAACTACTTACCCGGCCTAATTCATCTAACTTATCCTGCAGTAGAGTAAGTTAAGTTTCCTTTCCTTACTGCCAAGCTGAATGTATTTGTTGGAAAGAATTATAAAGTGTGGTGGAGGGTGAGGCCATGGAGTAAAGTGGGACTAATTGTCTTGACTTTTGGTGATGGGATAGTCTGTGACAAATGTGCCAAATACAATCTATATCCCATTCCTTAATCCTTTCCCTGTATTGCAGTGCATCATTTTTCCCACCGTCTACTTACGGCAGACAGGATATCCACATGATTTTATATGTGATGTGTATCATTCATTATTATTCATCTGCCTTGTAGTCAGGGTACATTGAAATGCATTTTGGAGAAAAGCAAGGTCATTGGAATAAGATAATTGTCCATTACAGCTGCCCCAGCTGCAGAGAGTAACAAAGTATGACTAATAATGACTAGAGCACCAGCTAGCATGCCTCCATTAATTTGGCACAACAAGAATACTTTTACTCCGTAGTGCGTAATGCCTTACTCATTACTGAGAGGTAGTTTATTTTTATTTTTCCATACAAAGAGTCTGTTTACTTTTTTCTAGGAAAACCTTCAAAAGAAAAAAAGAATTGCTTTTTTAAAGTGGTGTGCTGTTTATTCTGCCTTAATTCATTTCAGACAGTTAGTGCATCTGCAATTTGCCTTTATTTTTCTGTGAGGTATGTGTGGGTAATGGCTGTGGCTCTAATCACATCAAAATCGAATGGCCCTAGGGGATCAGCAATGTACTGCTAATGTGCCCTATAAAATTTTAAACTAGTGCTTTGCACAAAGCATTGTTCACAATGTGTCTTTTTTCTTTCTTGATATAGCTACTCCTGCTGGTCATCCTTCAAGGCAGGATATAGCAGCCCAGCTGTGGCAGCAGAAGCAGGAGGCCATATGGGCCGAAAATCAGCAGCTGGTGGCCCAGGAGGAGACAGCTTCCCAGGGCCCCAGCCAGCCGCAACACCTCCAGTTTCCCAACAACAAAGCTGGCGCTGCAGTCTAGCAGCCGCCTGTCGCACCACCACTGCTGCCACCCCTTGCTTACAGACCACACTTTCCAGTGCTGCGTCCTCTTGAGGCTGGCGCGAATCAAAGGCAGGCAGGCACGAAGGGAAGGGCACCTGAAAAAAATTCTGCCCTATATCTAGTGCCCTCTTATTTCTCCCCTATTTAAATATTTGTTTTGGTGGGTGGGAATGAAGAGAGTTGGGTTTGGGAATGTTATTTGGACTTTTTTGTTGGACATTTTGGACATTGGTTGGGGACGGGGAGATTTGTTTGGGGAAAGGGATGGGCCAGTTGTAGGTGGAAGGAGTGGGTTTTATTATATTGTTAAAAAGGGAAATCCATATTTATTTTACTTTATTTATGCCTCAAATCTTTTTTGGGTGGGGTGTTTTACTTGTCTGTTTGCGCAGTCTGTTTTTAAAATCTGTTTAATAAACCGTATAACAATTAGTTATACTGTACCCTTGTCCTACTACTCTTTAGTCTCTGCAGTCTGCATTATATTGACCACTAGGAGGGGGTTCCATTGCCTACAGCAGCGCTCCATAGTCCTCTTACCTGAATAGATGAAGCAAGGGCTGTTACTTCTCTGAGTCTTCTTACTGATGGGTTTCCCAAGGTGACATCTTATGGTGGTGGTAGTAGTAGCAGGTAGTTCACTAACAGTGAAGGAAGAAGAAGCAAGGTCCCACTCCCACCTAGGTGAAGTCCACCTGTAGGATTAATCAGAAGGATTATTATTCATTGCAGGCCACTAAATTGAAATAAAAACACTGAGTTTGTGGGTTATTATATCATAGCTTTATAAAGAACTGAGACCAGACTACTACACAGCAAAGAATACCTGATAGTGAAAATATAACAACAAATAACAATAGTAATTTCTGAGCAATGGTGAGCTAGTATTTTAATTAAAACCCAAGTTATGAAATCCTCGAGTCATTAAGTGGACTTATAGTCTGGAGTGGACAAGGTTAAGTGTTTACGCAACACAATGCCTGAATGATGATGCTGACAAATGTTATTCTTCTATATCTAAAATATGGACCACTTTTTATGCGTGGGTGGGAAAATGTGGCCAGTGTGGGCCATTGTTAAGGTAAAAGTAGATCCTGCACTGAGTTGGTGTTTCTTTTACCACATCCACCCCACCAAGTGTGTGATCAATTTATGGTGTAATTTAAGTCATACCTCAATAAATCACACAGCCCAAGGGAAGAGGGTTAGGGGATTGATGAATGGATGGGAAAGGGGAATTGGGGAAAGGTGTGACAAGACAAACACTACACAAGGACAATAGTCATCTGGGTGATGAGCAGCACATCATTGTCATCAATCTGTTGTGGAAGGAAACAAAGGAATGAGTGGGACACAGTACAGTTAAATGCATTGCAAACACCCCTTGCTTACAGACCACACTTTCCAGTGCTGTCCTCTTGAGGCTGGCGCGAATCGAAGGCAGGCAGGCATGGAGGGAAGGGCACCTGAAAAAAATTGTGGCCTATATCTAGTGCCCTCATCTGTAACCCCTTTTTAAATATTTGTTTTGGTGGGTGGGAATGAAGAGAGTTGGGTTTGGGAATGTTATTTGGACTTTTTTGTTGGACATTTTGGACATTGGTTGGGGACTGGGAGATTTGTTTGGGGAAAGGGATGGGCCAGTTGTAGGTGGAAGAAGTGGGTTTTATATATTGTTAAAAAGGGAAATCCATATTTATTTTACTTTATTTATGCCTCACATCTTTTTTGGGTGGGGTGCTTTACTTGTCTGTTTGCTCAGTCTGTTTTTAAAATCTGTTTAAAAAACCGTATAACAATTAGTTATACTGTACCCTTGTCCTATTACTCTCTAGTCTCTGCAGTCTGCAATTATATTGACCACTAGGAGGGGGTTCCATTGCCTACAGCAACGCTCCATAGTCCTCTTACCTGAATAGATGAAGCAAGGGCTGTTACCTCTCTGAGTCTTCTTACTGATGGGTTTCAAAAGGTGACATCTTATGGTGGTGGTAGTAGTAGCAGGGCATTGCACTAACAGTGAAGGAAGAAGAAGCAAGATCCCACTCCCACCTAGGTGAAGTGCACCTGTAGGATTAATAAGAAGGATTATTATTCATTGCAGGCCACTAAATTGAAATAAAAACACTGAGTTTGTGGGTTATTATATCATAGCTTTACAAAGAATTGAGACCAGACTACTACACAGCAAAGAATACCTGATAGTGAAAATATAACAACAAATAACAATAGTAACTTCTGAGCAATGGTGAGCTAGTATTTTAATTAAAACCCAAGTTATGAAATCCTCGAGTCATTAAGTGGACTCATAGTCTGGAGTGGACAAGGTTAAGTGTTTATGCAACACAATGCCTGAATAATGATGCTGACAAATGTTATTCTTCTATATCTAAAATATGGACTACTTTTTATGTGTGGGTGGGAAAATGTGGCCAGTGTGGGCCATTGTTAAGGTAAAAGTAGATCCTGCACTGAGTTGGTGTTGCTTTTACCACATCCACCCCACCAAGTGTGTGATCAATTTATGGTGTAATTTAAGTCATACCTCAATAAATCACACAGCCCAAGGGAAGAGGGTTAGGGGATTGATGAATGGATGGGAAAGGGGAATTGGGGAAAGGTGTGACAAGACAAACACTACACAAGGACAATATTTACCTGGGTGATGAGCAGCACATCATTGTCATCGATCTGTTGTGGAAGGAAACAAAGGAATGAGTGGGACACAGTACAGTTAAATGCATTGCAAACAGTCCATCAGCCCCAGAGACCCAAGTTATTATTATATATCTAAATGTTCTGTCACTGAGGGTTGAAAAATAGTAATTACAAAGTATGGAGGGGTGAAGCAAACCCACATAGTTCTTAAAAGTTATTATTAAAAAGAAAATGGTACTGTTTTACCAAATTGGGCTGTTCTTCTGCATTCTGTGGTGCCTGGCTGAAATGCTCTGGTAAGGTAAGCATGATTGTTATGGTGCTTTTGCCTTTTGTGCAGGAGAAGAGAAGGCTTGCATATTGCAAAACGGAAGAGATATTGTAGAGTCAAGGAGAAGGACAGAAGGTAAGCTTCATGAGGAGTATACCAAGAAGACTCAGAGGCAGAGCAAGTGCAGTGTCCACTGCAATCATTCATTTTATGACTTATGTGCGATCAAGTAAGTGAGAGCAATTACAACAACCAACAATCACAGAAAAGTAGCTGCATCTACCGGGCTGATCAAACTCACAACTGTTATTTAGCTTAGCACGTGCATAATGTGGTGATGTGACATCATCACATTTCTGTCTCCAGTTACCTACAACAAAAGGCCCCCACCCAACCACATAGTTTCAAATTTGAGCCAGTCAGCACACACACACTCAGCAGCAATGCATTTCCCAGATCAACTCACCTCTCACCAGCCCACAGAGTTGAGCAGGCCTTTTAGAGTCATTATCACCATGTTGATTTCCTTGAAGTAGTTGATAACTTCCTTCTGCTGGCAGTTGTTGAGGTAGTCCCCGCTGAGTCCTTCCATCATCCTTCTGACTCCAAGTAACAAATATGTCCATCTCCGTTCCGACTCCCAACCAAGTCAGATAGATCGACCTGTAGTGCAATGCTGTTGATGAACAACAAGAGAAACTTTAGTAATTTATTTGTGTAGATTTGTGTTTGTTTACTAAACAAACTGGTCCATTCTTTGAGGAGTGTGAACCAGAAAACAAAGCAGTGTGGACCCATCAAACAAATCTCACTAGGTGTTAAATATATGAAGAAAAAATCACCTTCAGGAAATAAATGATCACCCATTAGGCCGCCAACATTGTAAATCATCACAAACACAACCAAGCTTACAAATTATAGTTAAACACCATCACCCACCCTCACTGTCTGCCACCACATGAATCATCTCCACATTCACAATCACTCATATGTCATACTTATCTGTTCCAATTCAAGCACAGTGGTAAATTGCCAATCTTCCTTGATTCAAGCAACACACATTGACCTGTCTTATAAATCAACTAATCTGGGGCAGTCCTGCTAGGGATGAAAAAAAGGATAGGCACGGGCTGGCGACAGGCATTGTCTCTCCAATGTGCTTGAAGGGAATGGGGGAGGCTTCTTCACTGCGCACTGGTCCAACTCCAATTGAGCCATACATGTGTCTAAAACAGTGGGGGTGCATTAGTCAGTCAGACACAAACAAAATAATGTAATGTTCCCCTAGCTATATTCATTTAATTTTTGTCAAAGCAGTTCAGCAACAGAAAGTTCTATGGTGGCCCAGGCCTACTCAGTAGTAAGGGAAGTAGAGTTAGTCCTCAAACTTAGGTGGTTCACATAGATGTTGGTTAGCTAACACACTACCATGACCTGAGTCTGACCAATCACCCTCATCCTCCTCCTGTCATACTTCAGGTATGGTATCATGTGGTGGTATAAAGTGCTGATTCATTTTGATCATGGTTAATTTCTCCACATTTTGGGGCGAGGGACTGGTCCTTCTCATTGTGACAACTGCACCAGCTGCACTGAACACACACACCACAGACACACTGGCCACCGGACAAGTCAGATAATTTATTGCCAGCCTGCTGAGCACTGGCCATTGGTGCCTCTTCCTATACCAATACACCAATGGGTTTTGATCCAGATAGACCTCTGTTGGATCATCCAGATAGGTCTGGGCCATTCTCTCAATAGTCATTGGTGCTCCAACTTGCTCGACCTCTTTTGCCTTCGCCTCTGCACTCAACTTAAATTCTACCTTTAGAAACCAATCAAATGCAGATTTTAGGGCTGATGCTCCTGTTCCTGTTGTTGTTACAGGTGTTCTTGTTGTTGGCTTTGGCTGCTGTGAGCCAGCAGCACTGTCCTCAGGCTGTATGGAAGTTGAATGCTGCACCCCAGAACTCCTGCCCGGTAGTGGGCCTCTAACTTCTTTTTCTAGGTCACTGGCTTGCTCAGCAATCCACGTCTTGTAGTTTGAAACATCCACGTCTGAAAAATAAATGAAAGAGGCAAGTAGGTGTTTGTCCCTTCGATTAAGAGTTGTGGTGCAGATGTAATGTTTGGATGACACAATGTCTCTTTGCAGCCTTGTATTAACAGCCAAGTGAAGGATTAAGCTCTCTATAAACTCATGCACATCTTTTTTTTGTCCACACCTGCGTACATTTTAGACACCTCCTTTAGCTGTTCCTGTACCGTGGCCCATCATACTGCCCTCCTTGCTGACTTCCCATGGGAAAACCTCAAAAGGTAGCAGCATCTCTGTCAGGCACTTGACTAGGCCCCTTTGGTCCATGTCAATGATCATGCCTTTCACAGTTGCATCCTCTCTTTGCATGACATACTCATTGATCGGTCTGTACTGCTCAAACAGATATTGCAACATATAATAAGTTGAGTTCCAACGTGTTGGCACCTCCTGTATGAGTGCTTTAACCGGCATTCTATTATCATGCTGAATGATCCTCAACTACTTCCGAGCTTTAAAAGAATGGCTGAAATAAGCGCAGATTCTTCTGCAGGTGAAGAGTAAGTTGCTGACTCGATCTTCTTTTTTGAGAAAGTCCTGCACAATGATGTTGATGCAGTGCGCCAAACACAGGACCCTGAAATAGCCACCATCTGTCATTACCTTAAATATATCACTGCCATTCTCAGTGGCAACAAATGCAATGTTAAGCCCTCTGGGACACAGCCATCCAAAGACCTTGTTGTTAAAGTCTTCCAAGATGTTTGCAGCTGTATGGGATTTTCCCATGGCGAACATAGTTACTGTTGCATGCTTCAGAATGCCACTAAAATTTCAACAGTGTCAACACCTGCAGATATAATTTCTCTAACCACCACAAAGATCCAGTGAGCAGTGAGGCACATGTAATCAGTGGCTTGGCAACTGGTTCACATGTCTGTTGTCAGGTAGATAGTGTGAATAGCACTGTGCTGCAAAGCTTGCCCAACCAATTCCAGCACATCATGATGTGTCACTGGAACACCAACTCTGGCAAATTAGGTCCGGCTGGGAACCTTCTGTTTCAGGCAGAAGGCCACCACAAATTCTAGAAAACCCACTCCTTCCACAAAAGATAATGGAGGGAGGTCTAGAGCTATCATTTTATCCAGCCTTGCATTGTACAAATGTGCTGTTGGGTGGTTGCATTTGCACTGCCCCTACTACCTAAACATGCCAGGAATAGGAGCCTGGATTTTTTTCTTTTCTGGTGCCACTGATGTAGGTGATTTCTTGAGGGAAGAATGTGATAGACTCAATGTGTGTCTCAGCAAAGCAGTCACTGTATGCTCTTGCCTTGGTGTCTTGACCTGACGCTGAGTCTTGTGCCATTGTGATGTTGCTGTTGTGGGCATTACTACTGCACTGCTGGGGACAGGGCTGATTTGCTTAATGAAAATGTCACTCTCTTCTTCACCTTCACCTTCCACTGAGATGTTAGCAGATTCAGATTCCCTGCTCTAACCACCTTCACCAACACCACTTGCAGTTTTTTGGCTAAGGTGCACCTCCCAGCAGATTGCATGGTGTTTTCTCAAATGGGTTGTTTGTCCTCCGGTACCATAGTTTGTACTAAGCTTACCTCGACTAACACTTGGAGCATATGGAAATATTTGCCTCCTGCTTGCTAACCGTAAAGAAGTCCCAAACTGGGGACGTCCACTCTCTGACAATGGTGCCACTGCCAATGTGCAAAGAAGTGGGTGTTTCGACATTTCCCTCACTGCAGTGCCTACTTCCACTGAGGTGGTTGTGGATTCAGGTCACAAGGGCCTTGCAAATAAGGAAGCTGGTTGTATCTGTGCCACATCCCTCAGAGCAGATTGATATGGAGTAACGTCGGTCTCCTCTGGGGCTGGGCTAACATCCATGATGACTGGGTCGTCATCATCCTCCTCTTCTTCATCCATAACTCTAAGGCTTTCAGGAACCTTCCTTTTCCCTTGCCTCTCCTGGCGTGTCTCAGGCTGAGGCAGGATCCAAGTGGAGTCTTGATCATCAGAAGGGGGGCTTGGAGAAGAAGATGGTTGATTACCCTTCCTTTTTCTTGCTGGAGATATGGAAGACAATGAATCTTCTGAAAGAGGGGCTTCTTCTACTTCCTCAGCATGAAGTTCAATCTCCTGAAGTGCTCCTACCTCAGGAGGAACTACTATTGCTGGCTGTGGCTGTTGTTGTCCACTTAGCTAAGTTTCTGGCAATGATTAGTTACTACTTTGTGAAAGAGATAACTTCAATTCAACGTCACTACTCACCGGCGTTGCAGTGATTAATGTGGCTGCCTCTGTGCCAGACATGGGCTTGTGCCTAGTTTGGGGTGGGGCAGTTGATGCAGGAGTGCTGATCCCAGCTTGCTCCCCGGAGGTCGGTGCAGCAGGCACACAACATTGCTCAAAAAAGGTCTGGGGCGACATACCAGTGGTGGTAAGCTCCTAATCACTGGCCACTTCCTTGGTAGCACCTTTATTTGGGGCCCTTTTGAAGCTGTCAGTTGTCAGTGGCATTTAGCTTCACTAGCTGAAGAGATGAGAGTACTGATGTTGCATGTCGCTTGTGTGGTCACGGTTCACATGCAGAGAGTACTGTGGGTGATGTTGCTTCTCTTGTGCATCTAATAGCAAACAAGCAAGAAAACATTAGTGAAAAGTTGCATAGTTGCAGTTTGAATTAGTAGTACAAACATTATCATTTAGTGTGGTTATTAAAGTTCTAAATAATTAACAACAACACAGTGTATCCACAAAAGTAAAACCACACCAACATAAAATTTCATTTACAATCATGAAGGATAAGAAAGAGCAACAACATACAGATGTAACTCGTTGTTTATGTGCATCAAGTTGGAATTGGATGAGGCACTCTGAGAGGTGCAGGTGACAATGGAATAATTCTTAGAAAATTAATACTGTTGTGCGGCTGTGCACCTATGGCAGACAGGGGTTTAATGGATGTTGGGAAAATGTGAAACAGAAAACTACAAAAAAATGTTTTTAAATATTTTTAAAAAGTACTTTTGTAAAGTGTACACGTTTTAGAAATTATAAAAAATGAAAATAAAAATTAGCAAAAAATGAAGAAAGTTTTTTTTAAATAAAAAGAATGTATGCAAAAACATATAATTGCTGATGTACTGTGGGACTACCATGAGAAACCTATTGGGATTTGGGAGACAAGGAGTTTTGCAGGTGAAAAATGCAAAAAAAAGTATATAATAATATAAAAACACTCTCCATACAGTACATTTACTATGAGCATTGAGCAGCAACTCGTACTCAAGCATATTATTAACTGATATCAGGAAAAAGTTAAAAAAAAAAAGGGGCACAAACAAAAAGACTTAAGCCTCTACATACAAAATGACTTTGAAAACTGAAAAAAAGGATGGTTGCACAAAATGCCACATTGTCAAACAATAAGCAAGGAGGCATGGCCATAACAAAGAACACATGCAGGCCTATAACAAAAGCACACTGGCTGACAACACAAAATGGCCACCAGCCACATGGTCAGACAACAACAACCATCAAGGAGACATGGCCACAACAAAGATTACATGGAGACCTATGGCAAAGGCACACTGGCTGGTTATGAAAAATGGCCGCCAGCCACATTGTCAAGCAACAACAACCAGCAAGGAGACATGGCCACAACAAAGAACACATGTGGGCCTATGGCAAAAGCACACTGGCTGGTAGTGGCTACACAAAATGGTCGCCAGCCACATAGTGAAACAACAAGCAAGGAGACAAGGAAAACAAAGAACACATGCAGGTCTATGGACACTGACTATACAAAATGGCCTCTGGCCACATGGCATGGGGAACAAAAACAAATGGTAGCCAATAGAAAACACACTCACATACTGGTCAGACTAAGAAGGCATGGTAACACAGGAGAAAACAGCATTAATTCAGCAATCCCAAAACCAGAATTTAACTGGGCTATAAACCTTTACAACCAATGTTCCCTCCAATTTTTTTCCTTTGTGTGTGGCAGTGTAAGGTCTATGTGCGCTGCAACCAAGGCTATGTGCGCCAGTAACCAGACCACGCGTGTGGGTGCAGCGCCAAATATCACTCCAAACTTTTGCTTAAAAAGTGAAAAGACTGTGCATTTCCTCACATACAGATCCATGTGAACGGTATTAAGGCAGGTTTGAAACCATCCCACATAGCAATTTGAAACCTTGGCAGCTTTGTTGCTGCATTTCTTTTCTTAATAGAGCTGGGCTGCAGGGTGATTGTGTGCATTTGTTAAAGTTTTCATGTTAATTGCAGCTCATGACGGGCGCTGCGATTAACATGAAAACTTTAACAAATGCTCTCTTTGAGCAGGAAAAATAAAATTATAATTGAGTTATTATAATTTTATTTTTCACAGTTTCAGGGTTGGGTTAGGGTAGGGCCGCATCAGGCATTAGACTAACGCATTTTAATGCTGGTGTCCGCTTCACCGCATTAAAATGCATTAGTCACGCATTCTAGTGCCCCACTGACAATACTGCAATTGAGGCGCACTGCCAATGAGGCAGCACCAGCATGCTAAAATTGTCTTACATATATGAGCATGCAGCTGCACCTTCAAATTTTAAATGCTATGTGTCAGATATAAAAAATTCATGAACAGCCCTGAGCAGGTAGGCCAGAGTTTAACAGATCAATTAGCCATGCCCCAACCAGTCTTCCTGTGAGTCTACTCTGGGGGTACAAGCCATTACATGGGTGATCCATGGGGTGGGTCTTGCCTGCTGTTTTCCCACAATCACACCACCCTTTTGGTGACCAGAAGCACACACATGCTTCGAAGATTGGACACACTGGCGGGCGGTAGCTTTGTTTTTCCTTGCCGCACCCGCCAGCAGAGAAGTCACATTACCTGAGCCTCTTGCGCAGGATGTTATAGTTTTACAGCCTGCTGGGCCCATTCCCTCCTAAGAGCCCGCGTCAGCCTGGACAGAGAATGTTGACAAAACAGTCAACTTCTCAGCCCCTGCCGTGCCCTCTGTGTACTTTCAGGAACCAGAGGCACAGTATTGATCTTGTCACTTGATCCTGGGACTTGATTGTCAACAGAGCGGCACACAAGTGTTTAAGTGCGACCGGCAGAGATAGGATGCGTTTTTAAAAACAAACTTATAATCCATATTTTCAGACATTCTGTTTGTATGATCTGGGTTTCAAGCAATAATCGCTTATGTACTTCAAAACACTTTGTTTTGGAAATAACCTGCTTTGCCACACTTTTCAAATCATCGTCATTTAACTAGTGTCACTGTCAATGAACCTGGCTTTAACTCCCAAAAAGGCATTTTTTTTCTTTGGAAAATGGACTTTGTGAGTTTCAGGTCTTTACCCAACCCTTACCTCAGCAATTACCTTCTTCCCAAAGATGGGGCAACGCAGTCTTACTTCCTTGTCACACGGTAGCTGCTGCTGAGGGCACATCATTTCAGGGAAAGGGAATGGTAATTCCAAGGGTACGTGATTCAGGACCCCAAGAGTAACAAGTAGAGCTTTCATTAGAATACTCTGAATGCTGCACAGAGAAGAGAATTAAACATCTTTCAGCAATAGAATGAAAATGCAGCTCTGCCGGGGTTTTCTCCCCTCACTGCCAAACAAACTATGTCCATCGGATTCCCTTTCTTTTCCGACTCCAAGCACATACATTTTTTTGTAGTGACTCTGTCCAATCATGTTGATTAACCTCATGCACTCTAGCTCAGCCATTCTAGTAGCAAGATGATCAGTAACCCTCGAAGTAGTCTGTTTGCTTCCTAAAAGCAGCACACATGCAGTGGTCGAAGTGGGCGGGATTGGCAGGGCACGGTGTGCCCCTACTTTAATTTAATAGATTCCATTTCCCTGCTTTTTTATTTCAAACACATGTCCCAGGATGGCAGAAATAGCCAAGGCCCACAGATAAGGCTCGGCGTTCGTGGCAGTTCGGGGCGGGGCAAGTAGAGAAGGAGAGAAGACAAGGACAGTGTCCGCTTCTGCTCTGCCGCTTGCAAAAGCACACACTAATTTCTGAATAATGAGTGTAAAAGTGTTAAGGTAACCATGATGTTCCTGCTTACATTTCACATGCTTTACTTGAACTTGCATTCCCTATGAGTGTTTGTTTTTTCCAGGATGTTGTTACTTTTTTTTTAGGCAGCATATTACTCTCGTCTAATGCGTAATTTGAATTGAGTCGCATCCAGGTGTTTATAGCGGGGCACAATTGGGTTGTAGCTGAAGGCCGTGCAAGTTTCTCTCAGTGGGGCAGTATGGTGTTCAGTGGAGGAGAGGATGTAGCACTATGGTCAGAGCTGCCGAATTTTGAACTGTGGAACCAGGTTCAGCCTTCATGACCAGTCCACCAGACCACTCTCCTGAGGGAGCACATTCCCTTGCTTGACATTAGAAGACCCCGCTAGACCTTAGAAGCCCTGGTGTCTTAGCACCAGCATGTGGACCCTAGCGGTGGCAATTGTGGATTAACCTTAAAGGCTTGTCAACCACAATCCATACTGAAGTTTACCTCCAGTCTTGTGGGTAGGCCTATGAAGCAGCACACCCTAGCGTGACTGTGACTCTGTCACTGAGGTCACAGGACCCTTGAGCAGGGTGGCTCTAGGGTGGTGCGATCGCACCGGGCGCTGACTTTGGGTGGGTTGTCATGATTGCAAGTATATTATGTTTCTAAAAGCACTTGCTGCCTCCTTCCTGGCCTCCAGCAATTTTAGGCAACAATACAGATGTCATGATAACTTCGGTGATTAATTTTCTTCGTAGAGAGAGATGGAGTTTTGTCAAGTGGAAGTTTTGACTCATGGAAAGGTAGCGCAGAGGGCTAATTTGTTGCTGCAAAGAACATGTACCATCCATATCACAAAGTGCACATAATGTAAATAGGTCAGTGGGTTACTGCTTTTGTCAGTGAGATCCTTTTGTTACTTGCAGTTTATAAGTCAAAATCCTAACATAGAACAGTGAGCTATTAACTGTCATCTAAGAGCTGCATGTTTTTTCCCCAGTCTGATTATCCTAATGTTGCAAAAAGGGTCCATTTGAATAGAAATCAATCCTGGTTATTAAAGAGAACCCCCAATCATGGTATTACGTTCTAAATTCAGAGTTTGTGTTTCTTCAGACCAATCACTATTAAACTATACTGCCTACTAGTATGGATGTCATGTGACTCCTACACCTTGTAGTCCTTTGTCTTATGTAGCATTTCCTATACAGAGATTTACACACATACGATTAATTGTCTCTGTGTAATGAGTGTGATGTAAAGTGCTTTGGCACCCTACACTGGTATCAGTGGTGCTGTAAATCAAGTTAAATTCATCTGAGCGAGCGTGTGGTTATGGAGACTTGAGGGGCACTGTTAAAGGGGAGTAGTGAGGGAATCAGTAGCGGAGGGAGTCATTGGGGGGCACCAATAAACATTATCGCACAGGGCTCCCTTGAGGTCAGGCCGCCTCACCCATTGGTCCCTCTGTTGGCCTTGTTTGAGCAGTAGTAGCTGTAACTCACCAGGGGTCGGCAATGCAGGATTTGCACGCACACCAAACTAAGTTCACAAACTTATGGTCACTCTGCTTCATGCACAAGCACTTTTAACATGTGCTGCCTGCTTTGAGGCCACTGGAATTATGCAGCAATGGAGGACAAAATTATGCTGCAGTGTTGACTAAATTATGGAGCAAAAGAAAAGGCTGCAGCATAATGCGGTATATTTTCTGATACTTTACTATTTTGACATTTTTACACATGCTAACAGTCACTGCAAAGATTTTGTCTTATTAGTACCAGTGTAACATACAAATGAAGCAGTGGGAAAGGTGATCAGTCAACCTTTGCAAAGGGCCGTCCACTTTGCAGAAACACAAGTCACGTTTTTAGTAACTTTTAATCCGTTTGAGCCGCAAACAATTTATTAGTTAAAATTGTCAAATTATGCGGCAGATGATGCATTATGCGGCAAATATTGCAGAACCAGAATTATATAGAAAACATTTGCAAACTAGGATATTTTGCCATTCATGCTTGAACTGCTCTTGTGGAAAATGGTAGGCGAAGTGCTGATGACCGAAACCCCATGGCTCGAAGACAAATGGTTTGTGCTTCCACTTTTAAGCGTATTTGGGACATTCTGTGATTGGAAACTAATCCCACTTTGTGAATGTATTTTAATGTCAATAACTCATATTAAACCTCAACTAAACGTGTATTCATTGGTTGAATTAAATAACTCAAGCTGTAACTGGGTAGTGAAATGTGAAACAAATACTAAAGCATAGAATGATTTGCTCTTTCTAGCCACTGTTGCTTTATATATAATGTCACACCTAGCAATCTGTAACCTTGGCAGCATTGAATCACCCTGTAGCCCAGCTTTATTAAGAAAAGAAAATGCAGCAAGTCTACAAACAGGGCGTGTGCTTTCAGAATCACCTGAAAGCACACGCCGTGTTTGTAGACTTGCTGCATTTCTTTTCATAATAGAACGCAGCTGCGGGGTGATTGTGTGCCTTTGTTAAAGTTTTCATGTTAATCGCAGCGCCCGTCATGAGCTGTAATTAACATGAAAACTTAAAAAAAGACACACAATCACCCGCAGCTCAGCTTGATTAAGAAAAGAAATGCAGCAAGTCTACAAACACAGCGTGTGCTTTCAGGTGATTCTGAAAGCACACGCCGTGTTTGGTGCTGCATTTCTTTTACTAAAGCATGGCTGTGGGGCAGATTGTGTGCTTTTGTTTATTTAAAGTATTCATGTTAATCACAGCACGTGACGGGTTCTGCAATTAACATGAATACTTAAACAAAAGCACACAATGTGCCCCGCAGCCGCACTCTAGAAAACAAAAGAAATTAAGCAAGTGCTCCCTCCTTGTTCCCTCAGGCTACCTACTCTGCACCCTGGAAATGCCTGTTTTTCGCACCTCTCGCCTTTTAAAAGCGGCGGCGCAAACGATCTCTGGGGATGTGTGTGCGCGCCACACACATGGCACTGCACGCTCGGGGGCACAGAGGTGCACGCGCACGCGGGCGCACACCTTAAAGGGAACACTGTTTACAACACACATCCTCCAAAGGCATCAAATATATTATCCCACATATACACTGTTTGCAGAAAAAAACTTTGCATTCCCCCCAAAAACACATTTAGTAATTTAATCCAATGCCACCCATGGCCTAAATGATGTTTTAATTCAACAGACAGCACAGAAACAGTTGCTTCATGCACCCATGACTAGTACTGGCCTTGCTGGCTGGAAGGTTCATTGGCAGACTAGGCCACATAGAAAATTAAATGGATATTGCAAATTTATTTTTAAAAAATGGAGAAAATGTACTGCACTGTGCAACCATTTTCCTTTACAAAAGAAGAAAAATTTCATACAAAAAAAATAACTAGGCCTCTACTGAATCTGCGGCCACCAACCGAAGTAAATTTAAAAAATCGAATAAAAGTACAAATAAATCCTGGTGCATGCCCGCTGTTAAATAAACAACACCCTTATGGAACAGTTTTTGAACTTGTGATATCACAAAAACAAAGTCCTCAAATTCAATGGTATCTATGCACCAGACAAACAAAGTGATCCTTCCAGCTCCAAATCCAAATGAGTAGTGACCAGGAGATGGACACAGCATTGGGAGGAGCCTGCAGGACAGGAACCAGAAGTTGGAGTCTTTGGGGCCTTCTTGTTGAAAAAATAAAGTAAAATTAAAAAAGTGTTCTTCACACGAAAAGAATAATGCGAACGGTCCGTTTGTGAAGTTTTTTAACTCCAAATTGTATTTTGAGGAGATATAGCTGCTTCTCCAGGAGAGAATCACCTCCAGGTTACAGCCGCAGTCTTTCGTGCTTGATTGTGATCACCTACGGCACAAAAGAAGCGTCAAAAGTTGTTGGTGCAACCTAAAGCTGCATTAGAGGGTCTAAAATCTCATGGGAGCTTGCGGGAGGGTAGCAAATCTCATGGGCTCCCGCGATCACCTTGCAAGTCTTGCCGCGCTCCCCGTGCACGTAAAATGATGTAACGAGCGTGCCAACGGAAAAAAAATGCTGCTCCATTGCGGAATGCAGAGTTTATCGATAACTCTGCATTCTCCGTGAAATGCGGAGTTGCCGAATACCGTAAACTCTGCAAGCTGAGTGGAATTTTATGCCCAGGCCTAATCTTGATGAGGTTATAAGCACCTCTTAAATCCAGTTTTGAATAAATGATGGCAGCCTTCACCTGATCAAGAAGGATGGAGATGAGTTAAAGTGGGTAGCAGTTCTTTATGTTGATCCTCTTCAAGGCCTGACAATCAATGCAGAGTCGGAGATCCCCATTCAATTTTGGGATAAAAGGAGGCTACTGGGAACAGTGAGTACTGGATCAAACCATTTGCCAAATTCTCCTTTAAGTAATTGTTTTGGCACTCTAGTGCTCGGAATATTGGCATTCTCCACTAGGATATTGTGGCAATCGAAAGTTGAAATGGAAAAGTTTCCATCTTTTTTTTCCGGCAAAGACAGCAAAATCTGCATAACACACTGGCAACTGTCTATATATCTCCGCTGATACTGTAATGACAAACCCTTCTGCTCAACTCCTAGATGGAGAATAATTAACAAGGGAGGCATCTTTTGGGGAACAATGCTCATGATGATATTGGGAAAGATATGAAATAGTCCTAGAAGCCCAACTAATATGCGGGTCTTATGGGGTTAACCATGTAATCCTTACAGGATCTAGAAGTGATGAGTGTTGATTTGATCAAAGAAGATTATCTCTATTGTGACCAACCAGTACACATTGTAGAACATTTCAATGGTCTAGAAACAGATCAGTCGCAGCATTAATTTAGTGCCATCTATGGCTTGAACCTTCTGCGGACGGTTGTTTCTTTTGGACTAACAGACAATGAATGGATTGGGCAAAGGGAGCATCGAATAAAGTTCACAGTTGCACCTGAGTCAATCATTAGGTCAGCTTGCGCAGATGCTTGTAGTAAGCATTATATAGCTGATAAGGTAAGATGAGGGATGGCAGATTGCAATATACTCGCCAAATAAGGACTCCTGGTAGTACATATGCCAAATGTTCCAGCTCCTGACCACAACACAAGAACCTCTGGCTAAGGATCCATTACCACACTCCAGTCAGAAACAGGGAATATCCTAAATTGCATGCGTAAAGAGCTCCCCAGCAATTCCAATAAGTATGTCTGACTTTTTCTGTGAATAGGACTCTTGAATAAATAATTTTTAAAGAGCAGAACCTGAGTGTCACATTATTCCCCCAGCTGGTAAAATAGGTCAGGTACACCGCTTAAATTATGCAAGAGACTTCACAGATCAGAAAAAAATTCCCACACAGCAGTCCATATCTCTACATTGTTGATCAGTGATGTGGAGAGTATATGTGTGTGCAACAATTAGCATTGACCATAGTGAAAAAGAGGAGTTTGAACCAATATTGGGATTCCTGGTTCTGTACTATAACCACACACCCACATATTCTCAACACATATTTTGCCAGGAAAAAACTTGCAGAAATTTGCTAGAGACACCATTAAACTGTACATACTTTTCATTATGGAATTCAATGAAAGTCTGCACTGGTTACAGAAAAGTATTCTAGAAAAATACTTGCGCTTAGGGAATTTGATTTTACTTTCAAACATAATTTTCTGGAGCCACCCATTCAGGATTTTAAACTCATATTTGGGTCTTGTCATTTCCACACTGGAGGCAAAAGGATCCTCATCTTTGCACAAAACTTGATAACCTTTCTTTTGATACTCTTCTGGTATTATATGAAGGCATTAGCTTAGGATGAGAAAGAGACAGATTTTTGTCGGATAAACTAATAGTATTGTGCATTTATCATGTTGTAGTTTATAAACTTGTCACTTGGAATGTAATTCGAACCTCAGAGCAGGTTCATATAATACAGAAGGCAGTTGTCTGTGGCGAGTAGCACATAATAGTCTTGAATACAATTCACATTTATTTCAAAGATCGTAATCGTGTTTCAGGTCTAGGAAGACACATCATTTGACCAGATTGTACAGACTTAGAGACACACAGAATGTTTAAAGGAATATCATGCAAAATCTTAAGAGTCAGGTGCTGTATCATGAATGATAAACTCACTAAAGACTTCCTCTTTTCCTTAGAATTTCATGCTCCTCCTGTCGAAGAGAGTGCCCAGGTGAGTGATCAGGGAGAATGACAATATCTAGTGTATATGTTACTCTCTCTTATCCATGCCCTTTACCCGAATACTTCTAACCTACATATTATTCAGTGTATCCTTGGCAGTATGGATAGAGGAGTGTGGATGCACACAATGTTACTGTTGGATCCTGACTACAAGTTTAGTGGTTTCTGAGTAGAAGTGTGCTAAATTCACATAATTTTCTATCACCTAATTACAGAAAATGTATGCAAAATGTGCCTCAAATGACAAAAAAATGCACTAAAAATTGCAGACAGCCAACCCTAAAGTCCCCTACACCACATTTTTCTTGCTGATGTTTTTTCCATTTTTTGTAATACCACAGTATTCCAGCAGGACCACAGCTCAAGAGTCTCCTGTGGTACTGTGAGACTGCACAAGCTTGTGTGGTCTTGTGGTACCAGATTCACATGGGGCTGCTCTGGGCACTTGCAAGATTACTGGGGGACTACCCAAGTAACAGAGACATGAAAAGACATTTTCTTTTCTACTTGGCCCCTTGGGAGGGTCCCTCTGGGTCTCCTCTCATGAGTGCAAGGAAGCCAGCTGCCTATACCCTGCCTCCTTACATGTTTTTTTTAAACATGTTCAGGACCCAGAAGCGAGTTCCTGTGTCCTGTAACAGAACAACAACATTTTTGTTCATGTTGTGGCTATCCAATCAGATCACTCGGTCCTGGCGGACCGGTACCGGCTCTGCGGGACTGAAATGACTGAAGGGGCCAATAGGTTTCTTCACCAACCAGATCGTTCTGTGTTTTCAATTTGCAATGCAGCAATAATACAGCAAGAGTCCTATGGGACCAACTGTCCAGATATCACTATAATTTAAATGCAAATTTTTCAAAAACAAAAGAGTGGATTTACACCAAATAACCAAAAGAAGGCCAGGCCAATTGTGGGTGCTGGCAGGAGATGGACACTTTTCTTTTTGTGAGTGTCCCAGTAGAACCTGGGGCAAAAACGTCTGTCAAATATGTTGAGGGCCGCAGCAGAAGTGCTGCAGCCCCTGCCGGCTCTGCAGCAAGCTCCCACCCTGGCAGGAGCACCAGATTATAACTCTGCTCCTGCAGCATGAGCAAACATTCTTGTCTGCTCTCGCTTGCGGTGGGGAAGAAAAAGCAATGGCTGCTACTGCCCACGGGAGTATGACTGCCACAGATAGACGTGGAAAGACATAGACAAGGCCCCAGAGGATGGGGAGCCAAGCCTTCAGAAGGCTCATGGAGGGGAGCTCTGGGCTATGTGCATGCCCTGGCCCACAAATATACAAATAAATAAAACTGCAACCTCTTGGATCCAGAACCACACCTGGGGGGGTCAAATCTTTGGCCCCACTGTTTGGTATCCCGAGGCCAATAGCAGCTCGGGGAGGGGGACTCCACACATACCCCTCAACAAAAAAATATAAAAATAAATAAAATGGCAACCCTCTCAGGCTCTGGCCCACCTTATGGGGCTTAAAAATTAAAGGGGCTGGAGGCTGTCCTTTTTTATTTTTTTAATCGGACTGCAGATCCTCCAGGGATCTGCAGTTCCAATTAAAAAAAACATTTTAGCCCTGGGGGGTATGTAATCCCTACCCTGCCCCAATATGTTTTTGTCTATTCTTTTTACAGGACAGGGAACTGAGTTCCTGAGTCCTAACATGGCTACAGCAACATATGTTGATGTTGTTGCAGCCAACTAGATGTTATCTTTCTTGTTGGCTACAGTATGCACCTAAGCCAGGCAGAGCCCACCACTCTTGTCAGGGTAAGAGAGTTACACACCCAAGACAACCCCTGCTCTCCCCCTTGGTAGCTTGGTAGAGCAGGCAGGCTTATCCCAGAGGCAATATGTAAAGGTTTGCACAACACACACACACACACCAGTGACTCAATAAATACACCACAAAAGAGACACCACACCAGGTTATATAAAAATATCACATATATTGTATTTAAACACATAGACAACAATCACATAAATCACAATTACTTTGCCCACTAGGCAATTGTCATTAAAGTTCAGGTAGTGCAAATAAGTAAATACTTATAAGTTGCACACGTCATAAAAACATCTTCACTGTGCCCCCTATCCTGAAATAGGACCTGTTAGTCTCTCATTCCAAGGGAAAACAACAAAAATCATAACATTAGGGCATAAAATGCAGGTGAATGTAATAAACCACATGAATCATCATAGGTGTGCGAGATAGCCTAGGCAGGTTGTAGAAAAAGGCACATGTATCACTGTAGGGCCATCAAATGCCTCGCAGCCTCAGAAGTACCTGTGTCTTTATTAGGCTCGTTACAGTAAATGCTGAATGCAAATCAGGCAGTCATGGAATGTAGGCCGCAGGAAAACCTTCAAGCCTACTGAAGGTACTGGGCTAATTCTCAGTTGGTTCCTTACACAGTGACAACCTGCCTACCCGAGAGCCTCTGTCAAGGACTTACCCAGGGATCGCTGTCAATGAAAACATGTGCCCCTAAGGTATGAGTCCCCCCCCTTTAGGCACATCCCATGGGAGAAGGGGGGAGCCAATTGCAGGGCCAATGCAGGGAGAGTGGGTGACCCAGCACCGGCCTCCTCAGGCCAGAACAACAATGCGCTGCGTCACTCACCAATCAGACTTAAGCGGTACAGGACCCTCCCTTTTGCAGCGGGACAGGGATCGGAGTCTCTGTCGGCTCAGCTCCCCTTACTCTGGCCTTCCGCAACAGATGGGCCCCGCCGACCATGATGTCGGCATTTCTCGCCAATGCGGGGGGACTCCAGCCCGGGGTCTCCTTCTTCCCTTGCGGCTCCAGGAGATCATCCTTCAGTGATGGCTGGGCCCCGCCCACCATCATGTCGGCATTGCTCGACAACGCGGGGACTCTAGCCAGGGGTCTCCTTCAGCACAGTAATCCTCCACAGCTTGGGGCCACTTAAGCAGAGCCCCTGCTGTAAATCAGCACTGGCAGATGGCATGGTGCACTGGACCCAGCGCGGGAGTCTCTCTCAAGAGGATTCTTCATGCTTTCCCAGACGGGAGGCCTGGGAAGCTCTCCCCGTGCCCAAGTTGCAGGGCAGGAGCAGCAAAGGTCAGCGCTCACCGCGTGCCCATCTTGGAAGGATAAAGGCAGTATAAAGTGCTCCCCACGTGCTTCCTTTGTTTGTAAGATGAAGAACGGTCTAGTACTTCTCCTGCTCCAGACAGGAGCAGCATGTGCAGGCTGACCTACCCAACACACAGCAGGAGCAGCGCTCCTCATACAGCTCTCTCAGCTCTCCTTCCAGGCAGGTTCCTTTAAGATCCAGCAAGGATCAGGTGAAGTCTTTCACCTCCCTAAGACTTCCAACAGGATGCAAGCACACACAAGCCCTTGGAGACCTTCTCAAGCAGGATACCACAGCAAGGCAAAAAGAGTCAGTCCTGTTCCTCTGCCACAGGTAGAAGCAGCAACTGCAGGCCAAACCACCCCTCACACAAACAAAAGGGTGATGCTTCTCACACAGCTCTTTAGCTCCTCTTCTTGGCAGGGTTTTCTTGTTTACAGAAGTAATCTAAAGTCCTGGGGTTTAAGGTCTCATACTTAGACCCCTTTTTCTCATTGTTCTCTTTGCTTCAGAGTAGGCGTGGGCGGTGAACTCCTCTCCGCTCGCAGAGTTTGTGGAGTTTTCGGAACTCCGCGTTACGCGTAGCGTAGCAGAGTTTTTTTCCTCGCTCGCGTTCTTCAACGTCAAGTTGGCGAGCGCAAGCGAGGAAAATCCACCTCCCGGCGGGATTTTTCCTCGTTCGCGATCGTCAACATCAAGTTGGCGAGCGCGATCGTGGAAAATAAACCTCCCGGCGAGATTTCTCAACGCGGGGGGTCAGGTTTCTCATTGCGAGTGGTCGCGTATGCTCGCGACCGCTCGCGTTGAGAAACTGCCCGTTTGCGTTGAGAAAGCTGCCGCTCGAGTAAAAATCTACTCGAGCGGCAGAAAGGAAAGCAGCGCCCGCTTGCGCTGTGCATGGTGCGGTTTGCGATGATTGCACAGTGCGGACAAGGAGCCGGCACTGAAAATCACTGCGAACAGCATTTTTCTATCGCACTCCGCCGCTTGTGGAGCTCCGCGTAGCGTGGCGGAGTTTTTTTCCACTTCGCGGAGTTTCGCATAGCGCAACACCTCGAACTCTGCCAAGGGTTACGTCAGAGTCTCTGAACTGCGTACAAACCAGTTCTGTCCTCCCTGGTCCAGCTTGACCACAGGGGGTGGAGACAGCATTGTGCAAAGAAGACACAGCCTATTCAGGTGCTAGTGAAACTCCCCCATCACTCTAAATGCAGACCAGGTCTATTTATCCTAGCGATGAGTCACCCAAGCAAGGCAGGACACATCTCTCCACCCCCCATGTGACTGTCTAGAGTGAATGCACATCCCCAAATCCTGCCACTCCAAAACCAGATGGTGAATACACAAACAGGCAAAGGCACATAGAATGGTAAAGCAAGAAAATGGTCACTTTCTAAAAGTGGCATTTTCAAACACACAATTTAAAAACCACCTTTACTAAAAGGTGTGTTATTAAGTACTGTGTTCAGAGAGCCTAAACTCCTTTTCTCTATCTTGTCCCAATGGAAAGTTACACTTGTAAGATGTCACAAGGTAGCTCCCATGTTAACCTATGAAACAGACAGCCTTTCAACAGTGAAACACGAAATACACAGTATTTCACTATCAGGACATGTAAAACACACAAGCACATGTCCTGCCTTTCACATACACTGCACCCTGCCGATGTGGGTACCTTGGGCCTACTTGAGGGGGGCCTCACATGTATTAAAAGGGAAGGTTAGGGCCTGGGTGCACTTGCCAGGTCGACATGGCAGTTTAAATGTGCACGCAGACACTGCAGTGCAGGTCTAAGATACATTGATAGGGCTACTCTACTGGGTGGCACAACCAGTTCTGCCAGGACTTGGCAAACTCAGTGTAATTTACTAGGGACTTACCAGTAAATCAAATATGCCAATCATGGTTAACCAATCAACTGATCAGCATTGGTAAAGTGGCCAGAGTCCTATAGCCAGCAAAAAGTGTCAGAAAAATAGGAGGCAAAAGGCAAAAAGTTTGGGGATAACCGTGCAAAAAAGGGAATCTAACACACACACACATATACATATATAACGGTCTCATTCAAAAGTTTATCAACAAAAAACTTTGTTGCGCACTCCAGAGCTGATTATTAATCCATTTATTCGAGCTTGCAGACAATAAACCAACAACCGCGTTTCAGCCTCCTGGCCTTCCTCAATGTCATGATTGATAAGCAGATCTGGAGTGTGCAACAAAGTTTTTTGTTGAGATATATATATATATATATATATATATATATATTCACTGAAAAAAACCACAGGTTTCAGGGACGTTATAGTTAGTTGGACATTTCACTCGTACAAAACCAGAGAAATTCGGCCGCTATAGTTAGTTGAGCTAATCATAACTCGCGGCCCCGCAATGCACTGCTGATGACATCACATATTACATCATTCATGACATGGTCAGTGACATCACTGATGACATCACTGGCCGAGAGCCCTCCTGCACCATTTATTTTTAAAGCCCCGGGGGGTGGCGGTCCCCGGGGATTGGGGGGCCTTAGAGGCCCCCCACATTAAATATAAATAAAGCCCCACATGCCCCCGGGACTTGGCCCACCCAGGGGCAAAATAGCATCAAAGAGCGGGAGACCGCGCTCGATTTGTTTTTTTATTGGCGGGATCCGTGCACCCTAAGCGCATCCCACCGATTTTTTATTTTTTTAAATGCTTTTTCTGCCCAGGGGTCCTTGTGGGACCCCCTGAGCAGACCTAGGGGGTCAGGGTGTTTCTACCCTGCCCCCTTTGTGCATTTTGCGCACTTGTTTCTTCTGCCTCGGTTCTACCGAGGGACAAAATGGCTGCCAACACTTCCTGATTTGGAGTGTTGACAGCCACTTGACAGCCAATTAGCATGCAGCTCGTGATCGGGACGGTGCGCGCAGGGTGCGCTCAGGGTGCGCAGATCCGACGCGGCCATAGATATATATGTGATTTTACTTGTGATTTTCTCAGGAACTACTGAACGGATTTACACCATTTAAGCAAAAGGCACGAGTCTGAACCAAGGGCTACCTCTTTGCCAAATTTGGTGTAATTCCGTTCAGCAGTTCGGGATGTAGCCGCGATGAACGGTTCCTATGGAAAAATGAATGGGGAAAACACGTTTAGGGACCCCCCTTTTTTCTCGGCCCCCGCTTGACGAATCACCCCGAGACTTTCAGGATAGGAGCGGACCGGAGCGCCCCAACAAGTTGGAAAATTTCGTGAAGATTCGTCAACCGGCGCCAACGTTATTTCAAATAGAATGTTGCGGATTTCCTATGGAAAATAGCTCCTAACTATAACTATCTACTGGTGACCGCCAGTAGATATATATATAAGGTAACCACAGTCCTTTTTAGCCGAATCCTCAGCTACAACAAAGGTGCAGACCACGCCGTGGAGTTCCTGTAAAGTGCTTTATTGCATAAGTCTGTGCATCGAAAAGTAGAAGCAAGTGCCCAGCCTGACGCATTTTGACCGCGTTGCCGCGGTCTTGGTCACATGACACGCTGGACCAATGAACAACATTAAATAGTGATACAACCTATAATATCCCTGTTAGAGCACACCCTTTAGTAATAGACATGGACAACATACTTCGAGAGCTCCTCTGCTCATAGTACAACAATAGGAGCTTTACGGTTTTTCTTAATTAAAAAAAGAATAAACTTAGTAGTGCTATAATATGATCTACTAACACAAATATAGCATTAAGAACAGATTGCCATAGTGACCATATCATAATGTTCTTCTATACATAATGCAGTAGTCAACCATATGCACATTCCACCTCAAAGTACAAGCATGCTACCGCTAAAATCCATAAAGTGCTGTGAAGATAAAGTGCTAGTGCAAGAAAAAAAAAAAAGTACAATAAGTGTGCAAATATCGACATTTGTTCTTTTACGTTGCAATAAAATGTATAAAACAGCAGTTTGCTGCGTACCCTAACATACATAGAATAAAGTGCAAGTGCACGATAATCCTGCTGCTAGAAGAAAGGGGAGCTCAAAAGTAAACCAAATAACCACTGTTTAGCAGCTATATTACATGCACGTCTCTCTGTTATAAATAAAGTGCAAGTGCTCAGTAAACCAATAACTATCACATAATCAGATATCACAAGATGATGAATAATAGCAGCCTTCTCATTTTACAATACATATAATACAAGGAGCTAAAACCAGTCTTAAAACCCTCCAAAACCGAGTAAAACTAGGAAAAACCGAGTAAAACCCAGTAAAAACAGAGTTAAAAAACTAGTTAAAACCAGCATATAATACTACATATAATAACATCCAAAATGAATGACTGTGCCTAGAAAACCATCTTATAAAAAATTGTGAAGATCTTCTCCTGTATTTAAACCGTTTGGCATCTTGGTATCTAGCAGCATAATAAATTCAGATTCTAGCTGCCGAAGTCTTTTTCTCGATTCCCACCCTGATGGATTTAGGTACTGAACCCACAACATAGTAACACAGATCATTGATATTATTATTGTGGACAAGTTTGAGGTGACGAGCTACCGGGTAATTAGGATCTGAATTAACAACTGCCCGTAAGTGTTGGAGTATTCTATTAAAAACTTGAAGTTTTGTACTTCCAACATATTGTAGATGACACGTACATTCCAATATATAGACTGCAAAATCAGTCCAGCAGGTGTAATGACCCTGAATTTTAATGGGTTTGGAATCAAAAGTAGTAGTGTATTCAGTGATGTTTTTACAAAATTTACACGCTCGACACGAGCTACATCTAAAGAATTCTGACCGTGCCGTCAACCAAGTGTTAGATCGAGTCACCTCTGGACTGGATTTAACCAAAACATCTCTCATCGAGGGTGCTCGTCTAAAAGTTAAATTTGGAAGTTCCGGTAATATTTGTGACATGGTAATGTCTGACCGTACAATTGGCCAGTTTTTATATAGGATCTTGCGTACTTGTCTCTCCTGTTGACTATATGTCGTAATCAATCTCACTGCATTTAGCTGGTCAGTGCTATGGGCGTTGGTGGTAGTTTGTATCGAGGATGCGCTAGTAGTGATTGTCGCTAGATATTCTTCCCTGTTTTGATTATTGGCTCTGTCTAAAGCCGTCTTAAGATCTTTGGTTTTATAGCCCCTAGTGCTAAAACGTTGGAAGGCTTCTGACTGGCACTTAACTAGATCAGCATCTGTGCTACAGATTCGCCGGATTCTTAAAAACTCCCCATAGGGGACACTTCGAATCAGATGTTTAGGGTGGGAACTGCTCGCGTGGAGTACAGAATTACCGGCAGTAGTTTTTCTATGGAGTTTAGTTTGGATGGAGTTATCTTCTATGTACACCTCTACATCTAAAAACTGCACTCTCTCACTGCTTATATTGGCTGTAAAATTTAAATTTAAATTGTTGTTATTTATAGCATCAATGAATTGTCTGGCCGAGTCACTCGTTCCTCTCCAAATCAAGCAAATGTCGTCAATAAATCTCCACCAATGGAGCACATGTGCGTCATACATGTCTTTGTGGAGGGTCCTGAGGACATGCTCCTACCACCAGCCAACGTGTAAACACGCATAGCTGGGAGAGAAGCATGCCCCCATCGCCACCCCTCGTACCTGCTGGTAAATCTCTTTATTAAACAGAAAGTAATTACTGGTGAGACATATCTCAATCATTCTTAAAATCATCTTGTTGTGCTCATAAAAATGAATGCTACACTTATCTAGATAATCTCCTACTGCTTTCATACCATCTGAATGATGGATACTAGTGTACAATGAACATATGTCCATTACTATCAAGAGACAGTCTTCTTCCCATTGTGCTGATTGAATGTTGGATAAAAAATGACCAGTGTCTCTGATAAAAGAAGGGAGATGCTCAACAAATTCATGCAAAAAAAAGTCCACATATTTTGACATTGGTTTAAAAGACCTTTTGCGCTGATATTATAGGTCTCCCCAGTATCGGTGTTACTTTCTTATGAATCTTGGGTATGAAATACAAAGTAGGAGTTAAAGGAAATTCATTCTTTAAAAAGCTGAATTCATTTTTAGTCAGTAGTCCCATTCGCTTCCATTGGGCCAGTTCTTTGAACACTAAATCTTTATTTTGTCTCAGTTCAGTAAAGGAAGCTTTTCTGTAACAGTCCAAAACATTTAGATGACGAGAGGCTTCTTCCATGAACATAGTTTTAGGCCACAAAACTATGTTGCCTCCCTTATCCGCCTTATTAATGATCAACTCATCATTAGTTTGCAATTTACGAATTAGATTAGAGTACTGTGTCGCCAAGTGTTTTCTTTGTCTACCTTTTCGTGAGACATATCTATTTAACTTTTTTAAATCTTCGATCACACAGTCACTAAAAACGTCAATAGCATCCTTTGGCATAAGGGGAATGAAGTTTGAAGGCGGACGGAATGGACTGTTAAAAGCACTGTTGCAGGTAATACCCAATTGTCTTAGTTCATCTTGGGTGGAAGTAGACACACTGTTATCATTATTGGCTAGAGATTGCATTGACCTGAGCGTATTGACATCAGATGCTTGCAGTATGGAAGATGGTCTGGTGCTTTGAATAATATTTGTTGCAACTTCTGACGCATTATTAAGTTGGAAATATTTCTGTAGCTTCAGTTTTCGGATGAATTTAAAAACATCCACACTAGTTTGTGTGTACTTGAAGCGATTAGAGGGACAGAAAGACAGGCCAAGGGACAGTAATTGTTTCTCGGCAATAGTTAACACAGTATCTGATAAATTAATGACCGTACTATCATCTGTGTTTATTGTTGGGGCCATTTCTTCGCTCTCCTGCCCCTGCCTCTGCCTTTGTTTCCTGACTTTACGCCTCTCTCTCCTGCGCCGGTTTCTCCTTCTCCAAGTTTCTTCACAGGATTGCGCGGTCGCAGGGTTTGGCGTCGATCTTCCAATAAAAAATTCAACTCTTCTCCAGGAGTGAAATTTATAGGTAGTTGTCCAGATATGTTGGTACCCCTGCTGTTATTGGAATCATTACTACTATCTACAGAGCTAGTTTCTGAATAAGAAGATGAAGATTCCAATCCTAGTTGCTCAGAGATTGTAGGAACTGGGATTGATGAAGTAAGTGCTTTCCTCTTGACATTGTCAAACTTTTTAGAAAAGGTAAAAATTCTCCCAGTCTCATAATTTCGCTTATCTCTGGCAAACTTAAAGATTTTTCTCGCTTTTATGGTATCCTCATGTTTCCTAAGGCGTGCTTCAATCTCATCACGACCGTTCTTTACTTGCTCTTTAGATTCACTTGCTTCCAGCAGGCCATTCACTGCTTCAATCTCTTTTAAAATTTCCACCCTGTCGATCTCTGCATATTTTATGAGGATTGATACCATATTCATGGATGCCTCTAGGTTGTTGGTTGCCCACTCCTTCAACATAAGGGGATTGGGATTCATCACTCTTAATCTCCGTGGGACCCTTCCAGCTTCTTTGTATTTCTCTAGAGATTTCTTTTCCCACCACTTTGTCATTTCCGTTGAAAGTAATTTTTCTAGTTTTTTTAATAGAGTTTTGACGTCATTATCGGTATTTGGATTGATATTCCGGCCCCCATGTATGTTTTCTGCTTCAGGCAGGTTTTGAAATAGGGCATCCGCTACTGCCTCTCGGTCCCGCAGCGCGTCCGCTGTTGATAACATTATGATGCAATGCAATGATTTTTGAAATGCACACCGATGTTCAAATAGCTTGTTTGTTTGTTTAAATTCTGCTTGAACAACGAACTCTCCTCCACTATCCCTGCCACCCGCAATGTCGTGGAAATAGTAGGCAGACCGCTTACCATTAGGAGAAACTTATGGCTCCTCGGCATCCTCCGACTCCTCTGGTGCCACTCAAAACTCCTTCAGGAAATTAGTCCACTCAACCAAAGCATTTTCGACTGCGGGGTGCTGACTCGGAAAATACTCCTTCCGGGTTGAAACAAGGAATCGCTTCCGCGATTATCAGCTGTATGCCGGTCAGCCACACAATGGCGGGAGGGTTCACAAAGACGTAGACAGCCGTACTCCGTCCCAAGTATACAAGGTAACCACAGTCCTTTTAGCCGAATCCTCAGCTACAACAAAGGTGCAGACCACGCCATGGAGTTCCTGTAAAGTGCTTTATTGCATAAGTCTGTGCATCGAAAAGTAGAAGCAAGTGCCCAGCCTGACGCGTTTCGACCGCGTTGCCGCGGTCTTGATCACATGACGCGCTGGACCAATGAACAACATTAAATAGTGATACAACCTATAATATCCCTGTTAGAGCACACCCTTTAGTAATAGACATGGACAACATACTTCGAGAGCTCCTCTGCTCATAGTACAACAATAGGAGCTTTACGTTTTTCTTAATTAAAAAAGAATAAACTTAGTAGTGCTATAATATGATCTACTAACACAAATATAGCATTAAGAACATATTGCCATAGTGACCATATCATAATGTTCTTCTATACATAATGCAGTAGTCAACCATATGCGCATTCCACCTCAAAGTACAAGCATGCTACCGCTAAAATCCATAAAGTGCTGTGAAGATAAAGTGCTAGTGCAAGAAAAAAAAAAAAAAGTACAATAAGTGTGCAAATATCGACATTTGTTCTTTTACGTTGCAATAAAATGTATAAAACAGCAGTTTGCTGCGTGCCCTAACATACATAGAATAAAGTGCAAGTGCACGATAATCCTGCTGCTAGAAGAAAGGGAGCTCAAAAAGTAAACCAAATAACCACTGTTTAGCAGCTATATTACACGCACGTCTCTCTGTTATAAATAAAGTGCAAGTGCTCAGTAAACCAATAACTATCACATAATCAGATATCACAAGATGATGAATAATAGCAGCCTTCTCATTTTACAATACATATAATACAAGGAGCTAAAACCAGTCTTAAAACCCTCCAAAACCGAGTAAAACTAGGAAAAACCGAGTAAAACCCAGTAAAAACAGAGTTAAAAAACTAGTTAAAACCAGCATATAATACTACATATAATAACATCCAAAATGAATGACTGTGCCTAGAAAAACATCTTATAAAAAATTGTGAAGATCTTCTCCTGTATTTAAACCGTTTGGCATCTTGGTATCTAGCAGCATAATAAATTCAGATTCTAGCTGCCGAAGTCTTTTTTCTCGATTCCCACCCCTGATGGATTTAGGTACTGAACCCACAACATAGTAACACAGATCATTGATATTATTATTGTGGACAAGTTTGAGGTGACGAGCTACCGGGTAATTAGGATCTGAATTAACAACTGCCCGTAAGTGTTGGAGTATTCTATTAAAAACTTGAAGTTTTGTACTTCCAACATATTGTAGATGACACGTACATTCCAATATATAGACTGCAAAATCAGTCCAGCAGGTGTAATGACCCTGAATTTTAATGGGTTTGGAATCAAAAGCAGTAGTGTATTCAGTGATGTTTTTACCAAATTTACACGCTCGACACGAGCTACATCTAAAGAATTCTGACCGTGCCGTCAACCAAGTGTTAGATCGAGTCACCTCTGGACTGGATTTAACCAAAACATCTCTCATCGAGGGTGCTCGTCTAAAAGTTAAATTTGGAAGTTCCGGTAATATTTGTGACATGGTAATGTCTGACCGTACAATTGGCCAGTTTTTATATAGGATCTTGCGTACTTGTCTCTCCTGTTGACTATATGTCGTAATCAATCTCACTGCATTTAGCTGGTCAGTGCTATGGGCGTTGGTGGTAGTTTGTATCGAGGATGCGCTAGTAGTGATTGTCGCTAGATATTCTTCCCTGTTTTGATTATTGGCTCTGTCTAAAGCCGTCTTAAGATCTTTGGTTTTATAGCCCCTAGTGCTAAAACGTTGGAAGGCTTCTGACTGGCACTTAACTAGATCAGCATCTGTGCTACAGATTCGCCGGATTCTTAAAAACTCCCCATAGGGGACACTTCGAATCAGATGTTTAGGGTGGGAACTGCTCGCGTGGAGTACAGAATTACCGGCAGTAGTTTTTCTATGGAGTTTAGTTTGGATGGAGTTATCTTCTATGTACACCTCTACATCTAAAAACTGCACTCTCTCACTGCTTATATTGGCTGTAAAATTTAAATTTAAATTGTTGTTATTTATAGCATCAATGAATTGTCTGGCCGAGTCACTCGTTCCTCTCCAAATCAAGCAAATGTCGTCAATAAATCTCCACCAATGGAGCACATGTGCATCATACATGTCTTTGTGGAGGGTCCTGAGGACATGCTCCTACCACCAGCCAACGTGTAAACACGCATAGCTGGGAGAGAAGCATGCCCCCATCGCCACCCCTCGTACCTGCTGGTAAATCTCTTTATTAAACAGAAAGTAATTACTGGTGAGACATATCTCAATCATTCTTAAAATCATCTTGTTGTGCTCATAAAAATGAATGCTACACTTATCTAGATAATCTCCTACTGCTTTCATACCATCTGAATGATGGATACTAGTGTACAATGAACATATGTCCATTACTATCAAGAGACAGTCTTCTTCCCATTGTGCTGATTGAATGTTGGATAAAAAATGACCAGTGTCTCTGATAAAAGAAGGGAGATGCTCAACAAATTCATGCAAAAAAAAGTCCACATATTTTGACATTGGTTTAAAAGACCTTTTGCGCTGATATTATAGGTCTCCCCAGTATCGGTGTTACTTTCTTATGAATCTTGGGTATGAAATACAAAGTAGGAGTTAAAGGAAATTCATTCTTTAAAAAGCTGAATTCATTTTTAGTCAGTAGTCCCATTCGCTTCCATTGGGCCAGTTCTTTGAACACTAAATCTTTATTTTGTCTCAGTTCAGTAAAGGAAGCTTTTCTGTAACAGTCCAAAACATTTAGATGACGAGAGGCTTCTTCCATGTACATAGTGTTAGGCCACAACACTATGTTGCCTCCCTTATCCGCCTTATTAATGATCAACTCATCATTAGTTTGCAATTTACGAATTAGATTAGAGTACTGTGTCGCCAAGTGTTTTCTTTGTCTACCTTTTCGTGAGACATATCTATTTAACTTTTTTAAATCTTCGATCACACAGTCACTAAAAACGTCAATAGCATCCTTTGGCATAAGGGGAATGAAGGTTGAAGGCGGACGGAATGGACTGTTAAAAGCACTGTTGCAGGTAATACCCAATTGTCTTAGTTCATCTTGGGTGGAAGTAGACGCACTGTTATCATTATTGGCTAGAGATTGCATTGACCTGAGCGTATTGACATCAGATGCTTGCAGTATGGAAGATGGTCTGGTGCTTTGAATAATATTTGTTGCAACTTCTGACGCATTATTAAGTTGGAAATATTTCTGTAGCTTCAGTTTTCGGATGAATTTAAAAACATCCACACTAGTTTGTGTGTACTTGAAGCGATTAGAGGGACAGAAAGACAGGCCAAGGGACAGTAATTGTTTCTCGGCAATAGTTAACACAGTATCTGATCAATTAATGACCGTACTATCATCTGTGTTTATTGTTGGGGCCATTTCTTCGCTCTCCTGCCCCTGCCTCTGCCGTTGTTTCCTGACTTTACGCCTCTCTCTCCTGCGCCGGTTTCTCCTTCTCCTAGTTTCTTCACAGGATTGCGCGGTCGCAGGGTTTGGCGTCGATCTTCCAATAAAAAATTCAACTCTTCTCCAGGAGTGAAATTTATAGGTAGTTGTCCAGATATGTTGGTACCCCTGCTGTTATTGGAATCATTACTACTATCTACAGAGCTAGTTTCTGAATAAGAAGATGAAGATTCCAATCCTAGTTGCTCAGAGATTGTAGGAACTGGGATTGATGAAGTAAGTGCTTTCCTCTTGACATTGTCAAACTTTTTAGAAAAGGTAAAAATTCTCCCAGTCTCATAATTTCGCTTATCTCTGGCAAACTTAAAGATTTTTCTCGCTTTTATGGTATCCTCATGTTTCCTAAGGCGTGCTTCAATCTCATCACGACCGTTCTTTACTTGCTCTTTAGATTCACTTGCTTCCAGCAGGCCATTCACTGCTTCAATCTCTTTTAAAATTTCCACCCTGTCGATCTCTGCATATTTTATGAGGATTGATACCATATTCATGGATGCCTCTAGGTTGTTGGTTGCCCACTCCTTCAACATAAGGGGATTGGGACTCATCACTCTTAATCCCCGTGGGACCCTTCCAGCTTCTTTGTATTTCTCTAGAGATTTCTTTTCCCACCACTTTGTCATTTCCGTGCAAAGTAATTTTTCTAGTTTTTTTAATAGAGTTTTGATGTCATTATCAGTATTTGGATTGATATTCCGGCCCCCATGTATGTTTTCTGCTTCAGGCAGGTTTTGAAATAGGGCATCCGCTACTGCCTCTCGGTCCCGCAGTGCGTCTGCTGTTGATAACATTATGATGCAATGCAATGATTTTTGAAATGCACACCGATGTTCAAACAGCTTGTTTGTTTGTTTAAATTCTGCTTGAACAATGAACTCTCCTCCACTATCCCTGCCACCCGCAATGTCGTGGAAATAGTAGGCATACCGCTTACCATTAGGAGAAACTTATGGCTCCTCGGCATCCTCCGACTCCTCTGGTGCCACTCAAAACTCCTTCAGGAAATTAGTCCACTCAACCAAAGCATTTTCGACTGCGGGGGGCTGACTCGGAAAATACTCCTTCCGGGTTGAAACAAGGAATCGCTTCCGCGATTATCAGCTGTATGCCGGTCAGCCACACAATGGCGGGAGGGTTCACAAAGACGTAGACAGCCGTACTCCGTCCCAAGTATACAAGGTAACCACAGTCCTTTTTAGCCGAATCCTCAGCTACAACAAAGGTGCAGACCACGCCATGGAGTTCCTGTAAAGTGCTTTATTGCATAAGTCTGTGCATCGAAAAGTAGAAGCAAGTGCCCAGCCTGACGCGTTTCGACCGCGTTGCCGCGGTCTTGATCACATGACGCGCTGGACCAATGAACAACATTAAATAGTGATACAACCTATAATATCCCTGTTAGAGCACACCCTTTAGTAATAGACATGGACAACATACTTCGAGAGCTCCTCTGCTCATAGTACAACAATAGGAGCTTTACGTTTTTCTTAATTAAAAAAGAATAAACTTAGTAGTGCTATAATATGATCTACTAACACAAATATAGCATTAAGAACATATTGCCATAGTGACCATATCATAATGTTCTTCTATACATAATGCAGTAGTCAACAATATGCGCATTCCACCTCAAAGTACAAGCATGCTACAGCTAAAATCCATAAAGTGCTGTGAAGATAAAGTGCTAGTGCAAGAAAAAAAAAAAAAAGTACAATAAGTGTGCAAATATCGACATTTGTTCTTTTACGTTGCAATAAAATGTATAAAACAGCAGTTTGCTGCGTGCCCTAACATACATAGAATAAAGTGCAAGTGCACGATAATCCTGCTGCTAGAAGAAAGGGGAGCTCAAAAAGTAAACCAAATAACCACTGTTTAGCAGCTATATTACACGCACGTCTCTCTGTTATAAATAAAGTGCAAGTGCTCAGTAAACCAATAACTATCACATAATCAGATATCACAAGATGATGAATAATAGCAGCCTTCTCATTTTACAATACATATAATACAAGGAGCTAAAACCAGTCTTAAAACCCTCCAAAACCGAGTAAAACTAGGAAAAACCGAGTAAAACCCAGTAAAAACAGAGTTAAAAAACTAGTTAAAACCAGCATATAATACTACATATAATAACATCCAAAACGAATGACTGTGCCTAGAAAACCATCTAATAAAAAATTGTGAAGATCTTCTCCTGTATTTAAACCGTTTGGCATCTTGGTATCTAGCAGCATAATAAATTCAGATTCTAGCTGCCGAAGTCTTTTTCTCGATTCCCACCCCTGATGGATTTAGGTACTGAACCCACAACATAGTAACACAGATCATTGATATTATTATTGTGGACAAGTTTGAGGTGACGAGCTACCGGGTAATTAGGATCTGAATTAACAACTGCCCGTAAGTGTTGGAGTATTCTATTAAAAACTTGAAGTTTTGTACTTCCAACATATTGTAGATGACACGTACATTCCAATATATAGAATGCAAAATCAGTCCAGCAGGTGTAATGACCCTGAATTTTAATGGGTTTGGAATCAAAAGCAGTAGTGTATTCAGTGATGCTTTTACCAAATTTACACGCTCGACACGAGCTACATCTAAAGAATCCTGACCGTGCCGTCAACCAAGTGTTAGATCGAGTCACCTCTGGACTGGATTTAACCAAAACATCTCTCATCGAGGGTGCTCGTCTAAAAGTTAAATTTGGAAGTTCTGGTAATATTTGTGACATGGTAATGTCTGACCGTACAATTGGCCAGTTTTTATATAGGATCTTGCGTACTTGTCTCTCCTGTTGACTATATGTCGTAATCAATCTCACTGCATTTAGCTGGTCAGTGCTATGGGCGTTGGTGGTAGTTTGTATCGAGGATGCGCTAGTAGTGATTGTCGCTAGATATTCTTCCCTGTTTTGATTATTGGGTCTGTCTAAAGCCGTCTTAAGATCTTTGTTTTTATAGCCCCTAGTGCTAAAATGTTGGAAGGCTTCTGACTGGCACTTAACTAGATCAGCATCTGCGCTACAGATTCGCCGGATTCTTAAAAACTCCCCATAGGGGACACTTCGAATCAGATGTTTAGGGTGGGAACTGCTCGCGTGGAGTACAGAATTACCGGCAGTAGTTTTTCTATGGAGTTTAGTTTGGATGGAGTTATCTTCTATGTACACCTCTACATCTAAAAACTGCACTCTCTCACTGCTTATATTGGCTGTAAAATTTAAATTTAAATTGTTGTTATTTATAGCATCAATGAATTGTCTGGCCGAGTCACTCGTTCCTCTCCAAATCAAGCAAATGTCGTCAATAAATCTCCACCAATGGAGCACATGTGCGTCATACATGTCTTTGTGGAGGGTCCTGAGGACATGCTCCCACCAGCCAACGTGTAAACACGCATAGCTGGGAGAGAAGCATGCCCCCATCGCCACCCCTCGTACCTGCTGGTAAATCTCTTTATTAAACAGAAAGTAATTACTGGTGAGACATATCTCAATCATTCTTAAAATCATCTTGTTGTGCTCATAAAAATGAATGCTACACTTATCTAGATAATCTCCTACTGCTTTCATACCATCTGAATGATGGATACTAGTGTACAATGAACATATGTCCATTACTATCAAGAGACAGTCTTCTTCCCATTGTGCTGATTGAATGTTGGATAAAAAATGACCAGTGTCTCTGATAAAAGAAGGGAGATGCTCAACAAATTCATGCAAAAAAAAAGTCCACATATTTTGACATTGGTTCTAAAAGACCTTTTGCGCTGATATTATAGGTCTCCCCAGTATCGGTGTTACTTTCTTATGAATCTTGGGTATGAAATACAAAGTAGGAGCTAAAGGAAATTCATTCTTTAAAAAGCTGAATTCATTTTTAGTCAGTAGTCCCATTCGCTTCCATTGGGCAAGTTCTTTGAACACTAAATCTTTATTTTGTCTCAGTTCAGTAAAGGAAGCTTTTCTGTAACAGTACAAAACATTTAGATGACGAGAGGCTTCTTCCATGTACATAGTTTTAGGCCACAACACTATGTTGCCTCCTTATCCGCCTTATTAATGATCAACTCATCATTAGTTTGCAATTTACGAATTAGATTAGAGTACTGTATCGCCAAGTGTTTTCTTTGTCTACCTTTTCGTGAGACATTTCTATTTAACTTTTTTAAATCTTCGATCATACAGTCACTAAAAACGTCAATAGCATCCTTTGGCATAAGGGGAATGAAGGTTGAAGGCAGACGGAATGGACTGTTAAAAGCACTGTTGCAGGTAATACCCAATTGTCTTAGTTCATCTTGGGTGGAAGTAGACGCACTGTTATCATTATTGGCTAGAGATTGCATTGACCTGAGCGTATTGACATCAGATGCTTGCAGTATGGAAGATGGTCTGGTGCTTTGAATAATATTTGTTGCAACTTCTGACGCATTATTAAGTTGGAAATATTTCTGTAGCTTCAGTTTTCGGATGAATTTAAAAACATCCACACTAGTTTGTGTGTACTTGAAGCGATTAGAGGGACAGAAAGACAGGCCAAGGGACAGTAATTGTTTCTCGGCAATAGTTAACACAGTATCTGATAAATTAATGACCGTACTATCATCTGTGTTTATTGTTGGGGCCATTTCTTCGCTCTCCTGCCCCTGCCTCTGCCGTTGTTTCCTGACTTTACGCCTCTCTCTCCTGCGCCGGTTTCTCCTTGTCCTAGTTTCTTCACAGGATTGCGCAGTCGCAGGGTTTGGCGTCGATCTTCCAATAAAAAATTCAACTCTTCTCCAGGAGTGAAATTTATAGGTAGTTGTCCAGATATGTTGGTACCCCTGCTGTTATTGGAATCATTACTACTATCTACAGAGCTAGTTTCTGAATAAGAAGATGAAGATTCCAATCCTAGTTGCTCAGAGATTGTAGGAACTGGGATTGATGAAGTAAGTACTTTCCTCTTGACATTGTCAAACTTTTTAGAAAAGGTAAAAATTCTCCCAGTCTCATAATCTCGCTTATCTCTGGCAAACTTAAAGATTTTTCTCGCTTTTATGGTATCCTCATGTTTCCTAAGGCGTGCTTCAATCTCATCACGACCGTTCTTTACTTGCTCTTTAGATTCACTTGCTTCCAGCAGGCCATTCACTGCTTCAATCTCTTTTAAAATTTCCACCCTGTCGATCTCTGCATATTTTATGAGGATTGATACCATATTCATGGATGCCTCTAGGTTGTTGGTTGCCCACTCCTTCAACATAAGGGGATTGGGATTCATCACTCTTAATCCCCGTGGGACCCTTCCAGCTTCTTTGTATTTCTCTAGAGATTTCTTTTCCCACCACTTTGTCATTTCCGTGCAAAGTAATTTTTCTAGTTTTTTTAATAGAGTTTTGACGTCGTTATCGGTATTTGGATTGATATTCCGGCCCCCATGTATGTTTTCTGCTTCAGGCAGGTTTTGAAATAGGGCATCCGCTACTGCCTCTCGGTCCCGCAGCGCGTCCGCTGTTGATAACATTATGATGCAATGCAATGATTTTTGAAATGCACACCGATGTTCAAATAGCTTGTTTGTTTGTTTAAATTCTGCTTGAACAACGAACTCTCCTCCACTATCCCTGCCACCCACAATGTCGTGGAAATAGTAGGCAGACCGCTTACCATTAGGAGAAACTTATGGCTCCTCGGCATCCTCCGACTCCTCTGGTGCCACTCAAAACTCCTTCAGGAAATTAGTCCACTCAACCAAAGCATTTTCGACTGCGGGGGGCTGACTCGGAAAATACTCCTTCCGGGTTGAAACAAGGAATCGCTTCCGCGATTATCAGCTGTATGCCGGTCAGCCCCACAATGGCGGGAGGGTTCACAAAGACGTAGACAGCCGTACTCCGTCCCAAGTATACAAGGTAACCACAGTCCTTTTTAGCCGAATCCTCAGCTACAACAAAGGTGCAGACCACGCCATGGAGTTCCTGTAAAGTGCTTTATTGCATAAGTCTGTGCATCGAAAAGTAGAAGCAAGTGCCCAGCCTGACGCGTTTCGACCGCGTTGCCGCGGTCTTGATCACATGACGCGCTGGACCAATGAACAACATTAAATAGTGATACAACCTATAATATCCCTGTTAGAGCACACCCTTTAGTAATAGACATGGACAACATACTTCGAGAGCTCCTCTGCTCATAGTACAACAATAGGAGCTTTACGGTTTTTCTTAATTAAAAAAAGAATAAACTTAGTAGTGCTATAATATGATCTACTAACACAAATATAGCATTAAGAACATATTGCCATAGTGACCATATCATAATGTTCTTCTATACATAATGCAGTAGTCAACCATATGCACATTCCACCTCAAAGTACAAGCATGCTACCGCTAAAATCCATAAAGTGCTGTGAAGATAAAGTGCTAATGCAAGAAGAAAAAAAGTACAATAAGTGTGCAAATATCGACATTTGTTCTTTTACGTTGTAATGAAATGTATAAAATGTATAAAACAGCAGTTTGCTGCGTGCCCTAACATACATATTTATATGTATATATATATATATATAGATATATAGATATAGATATATATATATGTACATGTGTGTGTATATATATTGGAGTCTGTGAGTCTTTGCATTAATTCATCAAGTGATTCTTTATTAGCTAATTACCAAAAACATGGGGACATTTCAGGTTCATTTAAATCAGATTGTGGTGAAATAACTTTCACGGATTTGAAGTGTATTATATCAAGACTGGTGGGATCTTTAAATAAAAGTCTGTTTTCCATCTTGATGCATTTTACGTTTTAAAAAGGCGCACACTAATCGTACCACATTTGCATATGATTAAAACCTTGACACAGGTCAAAATGCGTCATGCTGAACTCCTTATGAATGAAGGATTTTCTTCATTTAACCGTTCTGGGGTCCCGGAGGCCGGGCATCCTCATTAGCGTCACGGTTCTTGTGGAATATATATATGTATATATATATATATATATATATCTCCAAAACCTCCCAAACTTCATAAGTAAGTGAGCCAGCACTCGAAGACAGGAGCAATTTAAACCTTTTTATTCGATCTTGTCTCTCTGGGCACACAGACAAGCAAAAAAGAGACGCGGCTCGGCAGTTCAACTGCCTTTCTCAATCTAAAAAGCGACATTTTGGTGCACAATTTAAATGTAGAAAACTATAAACATAGAAAATGCACTTCATCTCTATGGCTGGCAGTAGTTCTGTTATGCAAAATTACAATTGTGTGTGAACTTTTAACAAATAATGCACCAAGTTCTTACAATGTCCCAATTAATCATTGGCATATCTTTCAACCCCATTTGGAAAGGTTAAAACAGTGATAAACAAGTGTTTCCAAGCATGATATATATATATATATATACACACACACATTTTTAAACATTAATTTCTCTAAAACTGCAGAACGGATTCACACTAAATCAAAAACAGCACTCTTTCTGGATCGAGAGCTAGCTTTCTGCTAAATTTGGTGCAATTCTGATCAGTCATTGGCTGTAGCTATGTCTAATTTTCCTATGTGTAATTGTATGGGGAAAACACGTTTTGGGGCCCCTCTTTTTCTCAGCCCACGCTTGATGGATGGAGCTGAGGTGAATGATAGCCTATAACTACCCTCTAGATAATCATATTTATATAGTCACTTGTACATCACTTGAAAAGTATTTAGAAATTGGACGCATACTATGAGGGCTGCGTATATGAATAGCTCCTACTTATAAAAACCTGTATGCAAATATGCGCAAAGAATGGGTATACAACAGTTCAGAATCATCACAAATAATAAACTAAATATTACAAATTTGAATCTCTCATTTACAATGAATATTAGCAATACTGAAGTATATTTTTTGGATCTGGCTGTATTTGTAAAAAACAACAAAATACATACAAAAACATTAACAAAACCTATGGCGGGAAATTCAGTTCTCCATGCTGGCAGTTTCCATCAAATAAAAAGTAAAAATAGTATTCCTTATGCGGAGAATCTCCACATGAGATGAAACTGTAGTGATGAAACCTCATTAGATGGAGTCCAGATGGAACTTAATGATAGATTTCCAGCCAGAGGATATAATCAAGCAGTACTAGATACAGCTAAGACAAAAGGGAATTTAAAATCAAGGGATACACTGCTATTTAATAAAGGAAGCCGGAAATTAGTCGGTTCAGGCCAACTAAGGATGATTACAGGGTATTCAGTATACCATCAGAAAGTAAAGATAATTTTATCAACCCATTGGAACCTTATAATTGTTGGCCAGATTGTGCCCAGAAATCCTCTTTTAACTTTTAGATGGGTAAAATCTATGCAATATGAATTATTTGAAAGCAGCCCAGAGATGAGTAAATCATGGTTTAACCCTTTGGGTGCTCATGTCGGAATGGTTCCGTCATGAGCACCAGTGCTCCTGTGCTCATGACGGAACCATTCCGTCATTAGTACAGGCACGGAAAATCACTCTGCTGCAGACAGCAGAGGGATTTTCCATTTTTTTTTTTTGCCTTGGGAGGTGGGGAAGAGCTTCCCCAACCTCCCGAGGTCTGTTAGGGGTTTTCATTGTAATGACGATCGCGCACATGGCGCGCTGTCGTCATTACAATGAAAACGAAACTGAAACTTAGTTTCAGTTTCACAGTTTCGGTGCTTGTGAGGCTATCTCAGCCCCCCGAGCACCAAAACACATGGGAGAGGTATCGTTGGAAAGGGGAGAATCTCCCCTTTCTAATGGTACCCTTCCCTAGTGGATTCCTGCTTGGGGATCACCCCAGGAGGGCGATCCCCAAGAAGGGATCCACCCACTAGCACCAGGGATGGGAGAGCCGCCCCTTGGGCAAGGGCCTTTGCTTCCCTCATAGATTTTTCCACAAAAAGTCTTTCTGCCCCCCTGGGGAGCAGATGGGACAGTAGCAGAAAGCACCCTAGGCACCAGGGATGATTTTTTTATAGGCCAGGGGTGGGGGCTGCCCAGAATGGGCATCCCAATGCCCCCACCCTACTCCTCCAAAGAAGTCAAAAGACTTTCTTTCCCCCCAGGAGGTATATGGGGGCAATAGCCCCTGATCTGCCCCCAGGGGTGGCAGAAAGCCCACTAGGCGCTAGGGTTTTTTTTTTATACATAGGGGTGGGGGCTGCCCAGAATGGACATGCCAATGCCCCCACCCAAAAAAACAATGGTACAGTCTTTCTGCCCCCCCGGGAGGCAGATGGGACATTAGTCCCTTATCTGCTCCCCCGGGGGGGCACAAAGCCCACGAGGCACCAGGGACTTTTTTTTATATACGTAGGGGTGGGGGCTGCCCAGAATGGGCATGCCAATGCCCCACCCCAAAAAAAATTGCCACAGTCTTTCTGCTCCCCGGGAGGCAGATAGGAGCAAAAGCCCCTTATCTGCCTCCGGGGGGGCAAAAAGCCAAATAGGCATCAGGGAATATTTTTTTTTTAATTCAGGGGTGTGGGCTGCCCAGAATGGGCATGCCAATGCCCCACCACCCCCCAAAAAATGCCACAGTCTTTCAGCCCCCCAGGAGACAGATGTGGGCAGTAGCCCCTGATCTGCCCCCAGGGGGCGGCAGAGACCACTAGGCGCCAGCGATTATGCTGGCTTTTTTATGCGTGGGGATGGGGGCTGCCCAGAAAGGGCATACCAATGCCCCCACCCCCCAAAAAAATTGCCACAGACTTTCTGCCCCCCTTGGGGGCATATCAGGGCAACCCCCCCGATTCTTCCCCCAGGGCGGCAGAAAGCCCACTAGGCACAGACTTGTTTTTAGCAATGTGCCTACCTGTGGATTTTGGGCCTTAGCGCAGGCGGCACATAGGAAAACCTAGCAAACCTGTATATTTTTGAAAACTAGATACCAAGGGGAATCCAGGATGGGGTGACTTGTGTGCCTCTCACCAGGTTCTGTTACCAAGAATCCCTTGCAAACCTCAAACTTAGTTTAAAAAAACACATTTTCCTCACATTTCTGTGACGGAAAGTTCTGGGATCTGCGTGGATTCACAAAATTCCACCCACCACGCATTCCCCAAGTCTTCCGATAAAATGGTACCTCACTTGTGTTGGTAGGCCTTGTGCCCGCTGACTAGGAAACGGCCCAAACGCAACGTGGACACACAACATTTTACAGTAAAACTGACCCTTTTTGCAAAGTGCCTAGCTGTGGATTTTGAACCCTAGCTCTGCCGGCACCTAGGGAAACCTAGCAAACCTATACATTTTTTAAAACTAGACACCCAGGGGAATCCAGGATGGAGTGACTTGTCTGACTCTCACCAGGTTCTGTTGCCCAGAATCCCTTGCAAACCTCAAACTTTGTAAAAAAAAAAAAACATTTTTGTGATGGAAAGTTCTGGAATCTGCGTGGATCCACAAAATTCCACCCACCCTGCATTCCCCAAAGTCCTCTGAGAAAAATGGTACCTCACTTGTGTGGGTAGGCCTAGTTCCCGCGACAGGCAAGGGCCCTAAACATATTGAGGAGACTTCAAAATTACCTATCACAAAACGACCTGGTTTTGCAAGAGGGGGCACCTGGGTTTTTGGCCCCGGGCTCAGTAGCCATCTAGGGAAACCTACCAAACCCACACATTTCTGAAAACTAGACACCCTGGGGAGTCCAGTGAGGTATGGCTTGTGTGGTTCCCCCAACGATTCCCTACCGAGAATCCCCTGCAAACCTCAAATTTAGCTGAAAAAAGCACTTTTTCCACACATTTTTGTGTGGGGTCACTGTGCCAGCACAAATGTCCTACCACGTAGCGTTCCCCTTGATCTACCGAGTAAAATGATACCTCACTTGTGTGGCTGTTCAATGCAGAATCCGCAAAAAACGTAGGGCCCGATTCACAAAAGTAATCTGAGACAAAATCCTAACTTTACGACTTTCGGTATTCACAAAAGGCATTTAGGAGTAGTAAAGTTAGGATTTTGTCTTAGTTTGTCTTAAGTTTTGGTCTTAAGACAACATCCTAACTTAAGTTAAACTTAAGTTAAACTTAAGTTAGGATTCTGTCTTAAGTTTGTCTTAAGTTTTGGTTTTAAGACAAAATCCTAACTTAAGTTTAACATAAGTTTAACTTAAGTTTAACTTAAGTTAGGATTTTGTCTTAAGACCAAAACTTAAGACAAACTTAAGACAAAATCCTAACTTTACTACTCCTAAATGCATTTTGTGAATACCGAAAGTTGTAAAGTTAGGATTTTGTCTCAGATTACTTTTGTGAATCGGGCCCTACTTTTTTTGCGATTCTGCATTGGGCAGCCACACAAGTGAGGTATCATTTTACTCGGTAGACCAAGGGGAACGCTACGTGGTAAGACATTTGTGCCGGCACAGTGATCCCACACAAAAATGTGTGGAAAAAGTGCTTTTTTCAGCTAAATTTGAGGTTTGCAGGCGATTCTGGGTAGGAAAAAGTTGGGGGGTCCACGCAGGCCATACCTCGCTTGACTCCCCCGGGTGTCTAGCTTTCAGAAATGTGTGGGTTTGGTAGGTTTCCCAAGATGGCCGCCGATCCCGGGGCCAAAAACCCTGGGGACCCCCTGGCAAAACCAGGTTATTTTGTGATAGGTAATTTTGATGTCTCCTCAATACGTTTTCGGCCCTTGCCTGTCGCGGGTACTTGACCCACCCATGCAAGTGAGGTACCATTTTTATCAGGAGACCTGGGGGATCGCTGGGTGGTAGGTAATTTGTGGATCCACACAGATTCCAGAACTTTCTACCACAGAAATGTGAGGAAAATGCATTTTTTTTGACAATGTTTGAGGTTTACAAGGTATTCTAGGTAACAGAACCTGGTGAGAGCCAGACAAGTCACCCCATCCTGGATTCCCCTGGGTGTCTAGTTTTTAAAAAGGTATAGGTTTGCTAGGTTTCTTTAGGTGCCAGCAGAGCTAGGGTCAAAATCTACAGCTAGGCACTTTGCAAAAAAATGGTCAGTTTTTACTGTGAAAATGTGGTGTGTCCATGTTGCGTTTTGGGCCGTTTCCTGCTGCGGGCACAAGGCCTACCCACACAAGTGAGGTACCGTTTTTCTCGGAAGACTTTGGGGAATGCGTGGTGGGTGGAGTTTTGTGGATCCACGCAGATTCCAGAACTTTCCACCACAGATATGTGAGGAACATGTGTTTTTTTTTTACAAAGGTTGAGGTTTGCAAGGGATTCTGGGTAACAGACCCTGGTGAGAGCCAGACATGTCACCCCATCCTGGATTCCCCTAGGTGTCTAGTTTTCAAAAATGTATAGGTTTATTAGGTTTCTCTAGGTGCCGGCAGAACCTGTGTTCAAAATCTACAGCGAGGCACTTTGCAAAAAAAGGGTCAGTTTTCACTGTGAAAATGTGGTGTGTCCACGTTGTGTTTTGGGCCGTTTCCTGTCGCGGGCACTAGGCCTACCCACACAAGTAAGGTACCATTTTTCTCGTAAGACTTTGGGGAATGCGGGGTGGATGGAATTTTGTAGATCCACGCAGATTCCAAAACTTTCCACCACAGAAATGTGAGGAAAATGTGTTTTTTTGACAAAGTTTGAGGTTTGCAAGGGATTCTGGGTAACAGAACCTGGTGAGAGCCAGACAAGTCACCCCATCCTGGATTCCCCTGGGTGTCTAGTTTTAAAAAATGTATAGGTTTGGTAGGTTTCCCTAAGTGCCATCAGAGCTAGGGTTCAAAATCTACAGCTAGGCACTTTGCAAAAAAAGGGTCAGTTTTCACTGTGAAAATGTGGTGTGTCCACATTGCGTTTTGGGCCGTTTCCTGTTGCGGGCACTAGCCCTAACCACACAAGTGAGGTACCATTTTTCTCGGAAGACTTTGGGGAATGCGGGGTGGGTGGATTTTTGTGGAGCCAGGCAGATTACAGAACTTTCCACCACGGAAATATGAGGAAAATGTGTTTTTTTTTTTTTACAAAGTTTGAGGTTTGCAAGGGATTCTGGGTAACAGAACCTGGTGAGAGCCAGACAAGTCACCCCATCCTGTATTGCCCTTGGTGTCTAGTTTTAAAAAATGGATAGGTTTGCTAGGTTTCCCTAGGTTCAGGCAGAGCTAGGGTTCAAAATCTACAGCTAGGCACTTTGCAAAAAATGGGTCCGTTTTCACTGTGGAAATGTGGTGTGTCCACGTTGCGTTTTGGGCCGTTTCCTGTCGCGGGCACTAGGCCTACCCTCACAAGTGAGGTACCATTTTTCTCGGAAGACTTTGGGAAATGCGGGGTAGGTGGAATTTTGTGGACCACACAGATTCCAGAACGTTCCACCACAGGAATGTGAGGAAAATGTGTTTTTTTTTTACTAAGTTTGAGGTTTGCAAGGGATTCTGGGTAACAGAACCTGGTGAGAGCCAGACAAGTCAACCCATCCTGTATTTCCCTCGTGTCTAGTTTCCAAAAATGTATAGTTTTGCTAGGTTTCCCTATGTGCCGGCAGAGCTAGGGTTCAAAATCTACAGCTAGGCACTTTGCAAAAAAGGGTGAGTTTTCACAGTAAAAATGCGGTGTGTCCCCTTTGCGTGTTGGGTCGTTTCCTGTTGCGGGCACTAGGCCTACCCACACAAGTGAGGTACCATTTTTCTCGAAAGACTTTGAGGAATGCGGGGTGGCTGGAATTTTGTGAATCCACGCAGATTCCAGAACATGCCACCACAGGAATTTGAGGATTTTTTTTTTTTTTTGACTAAGTTTGAGGTTTGCAAGGGATTCTGGGTAACAGAACCTGCTGAAAGCCAGCCAAGTCACCCCATCCTGGATTCCCCTGGGTGTCTAGCTTTCAAAAATGTATAGGCTGCTAGGTTTCCCTAGGTGCCGGCAGAGCTACGGTTCAAAATCTACAGCTAGACACTTTGCAAAAAAAGGGTCCGTTTTCACTGTGAAAGTGTGGTGTGTCCACATTGCTTTTTGGCCCATTTCCTGTCGCGGGCACTAGGCCTACCCACACAAGTGAGAAACCATTTTTCTCATAAGACTTTGGGGAATGCGGGATAGGTGGAATTTTGTGGATCCACGCAGATTCCGGACCTTTCCACCACAGAAATTTGAGGAAAATCTGTTCTGTTTTTACAAAGTTTGAGGTTTGCAAGGGATTCTGGGTAACAGAACCTGGTGAGAGCCAGACAAGTCACCCCATCCTGGATTCCCCTGGGTGTCTAGTTTTTAAAAATGTATAGGTTTGCTAGGTTTCCCTAGGTGCCGGCAGAGATAGGGTTCAAAATCTACAGCTAGGCACTTTGCAAAAAAGGGTCAGTTTTCATTGTGAAAATGTGGTGTGTCCGCGTTGCGTTTTGGGCTGTTTCCTGTCGCGGGCACTAGGCCTAACCACACAAGTGAAGTGCCATGTTTCTCGGAAGACTTTGAGGAATGCCGGGTGGGTGGAATTTTGTGGATCCACGCAGATTCCAGAACTTTCCACCACAGGAATGTGAGGAAAATGTGTTTTTATTTACAAAGTTTGAGGTTTGCAAGGGATTCTCGGTAACAGAACCTGGTGAGAGCCAGACAAGTCACCCCATCCTGTATTTCCCTGGGTGTCTAGTTTTCAAAAGTGTATAGGTTTGCTAGGTTTCCCTATGTGCCGGCAGAACTAGGGTTCAAAATCTACAGCTAGGCACTTTGCAAAAAAGGTCAGTTTTCACAGTTTTAATGTGGTGTGTCCCCTTTGCGTGTTGGGCCGTTTCCTGTTGCGGGCACTAGGCCTACCCACACAAGTGAGGTACCATTTTTCTTGGAAGACTTTGAGGAATGCGGGGTGGGTGGAATTTTGTGGATCCACGCAGATTCCTGAACGTTCCACCACAGAAATGTGAGGAAAATGTGTTTTTTTGGACAAAGTTTGAGGTTTTCAAGGGATTCTGGGTAACAGAACCTGGTGAGGGCCAGACAAGTCACCCCATCCTGGATTCCCCTGCGTGCAGAGTTTTCAAAAATGTATAGGTTTGCTAGGTTTCCCTATGTGCTGGCAGAGCTATGGTTCAAAATCTACAGCTAGTCACTTTGCAAAAAAAGGGTCAGTTTTCACTGTGAAAATGTGGTGTGTCTACTTTGCGTTTTGGGCCGTTTCCTGTCGCAGGCACTAGGCCTACCCACACAAGTGAGGTACCATTTTTCTTGAAAGACTTTGGGGAATGCAGGGTTGGTGGAATTTTGTGGATCCACGCAGATTCCAAAACTTTCCGTCACATAAATATGAGGAAAATGTGTTTTTTTTTACAAAGTTCGAGGTTTGCAAGGGATTCTGGGTAACAGAGCCTAGTTAGAGCCAGACAAGTCAGCCCATCCTGGATTCCCCTGGGTGTCTAGTTTTCAAAAATGGTTAGGTTTGCTACGTTTCCCTAGGTGCCAGCAGAGCTAAGGTTCAAAATCTACAGCTAGGCACTTTGCAAAAAAAAGGTCAGTTTTCACTGTAAAAATGAAGTGTGTCCACATTGGTTTTTGAGCCGTTTCCTGTCGCTGGCACTAGGCCTACCCACACAAGAGGTACCATTTTTATCAGGAGGCTTAGGGGAACACAGAATTGTAGAGCAACTGTTATTACCTATTGACTTTTCATGCATTTCTGCCTTCCAAATAAAAGACAATGTGTAAAAAAGAAGTCAGTTTGAAAAATGTTCTATAATTCTCATGCTAGTATGGGTACTCACAATTTTGGAAATGTGCAAATAGATACATAGGTGTCTTTCATCCCAATTTTTCACTGTATATATTTTCCCAAATGAATTGCTATATACACGGTACATAATAAAAACCATTGCAAGACGCTGCTCTGTTATTGGCTCTGGGTTCGTCGGGTTCTTGGTGAACCTACAAGTCCTATATATACCCACAACCAGAAAGGTCCAGCAGATGTAACGGTATATTGATTTCAAACATCTGTCCTAATTACAAGAAGTTACAGTTGAAAACGTTGGCACAAATGGCAGTTTTTTTCCACTCATTTTCAATTTTTCGTATTTTCAACTGTTAGTTTCTATAAAGAAACCTTGAAGGATCTACACAAATGATCCCTTTCTGAATTCAGAATTTTGTCTACTTTTCTAAAATGTATAGCTTTTTAGGATCCATTATTGCTCTCATACCAATTTCTACCATTAACTGGAAGAAGGTTGAAAGCACAAAAAATAGCATAAATAGGCTGTGTCCCAGTAAAATGCCAAAACTGTGTAAAAAATGTTGGTTTTCTGACAAACGTCTGTCAGTCCCTGAAATCTGGGAAAATAGTGATTTCAGCCCCACAAACCCTTTGTTGATACCATTTGCAGGGAAAAACCAGACGCTTTCATTTGCAGAACTTTTTCCCCCCCCCAAAAAATAAATTGCTGTATTTTGGCTAATTTCTGGGTCCCCTCCAGGGAAATCCACAAACCCTGGGTACCTTTAGAATCCCTGTGATATTGGAAGACAAGGACGCAAATTTGAACTGGATACCTTATGTGGTCAAAAAGTTACAGGGGCCTAAGCGCAAACTACCCCAAATAGCCAAAAAAAAGGCTTAGCACAGGGGGGGAAAAGGCCTAGCAGCGAAGGGGTTAAGGGCAAGTCCAGGATTTCAGAGGTGTCACAGGTGTAAAGCCTGCAAACATGGTCAAAATATGAAAGAATTTGTATCACCTTTATTGCACACCCGTTGAAAATACAAAGTACATTCAATTATAAGAGTTATTTTGTTGTTTATATTCTGCAATGTTTATGTACAAAGATCTATGTAGGTACTATGATCCATATGGTTCACTTTAAAATCTTGCAGCACCTAAGGGCCATAGCAAATAAAGGCAATAGCTACCCTTTTGCCCACCATATTCATGAGAGGCATAGAGGCAATGTGGTGGACATAGTCAATTTCGTGATAGACTCAGTCCCAGAGAGTGCTAGAGGTGGAAACAGGAAACAAAGTGCTAAGGAGATTGAAATCTCTCTATATAATTGCCTTGAACAGCAAAATGCTGTATGGTTTAAATTTGGATGGTGCGGACCTCCTCTCTGTTTATAATGGTCATGAGTAGATTATTTTACATGTTGAAAGTTGGCTAAATAGTTTTAATTTTCTTTGGCACTTACAGCACTTTGTTGTAAGTGAAAATATCAGTGTATATGAAAGAAAAGGAGGTCCAACTGAGTAATATGTGGACATTTAAAATGAGAAGTCTTGAATTATAGAGATACAGGAAGAGAAATACTTATTGCAGAAATGTGATATAGCTAAGGTACTTACTTGGTGAATAAGTTTTTGTTACATTTTACAGCAAACTGAGGAGACAGATTTGTAATATTTCTCAAATCATTTGATGAATTCTCCCACTTGGGAAAAACTTTTAAGATCTTTTTAAGATTTATTAGATCTTTTTAAAGATTTTTAAGATTTTGAAAATGAAATCACAAGTGTGTACTTTTTAGATTGGGAATTTTATGAATTGGAGAAATTTGAGTTTAAAGTTTGAAAAATTAAAAATTGAATATACATTGAGTAAAGTTTCAGCTGTCCTGTTCATATAAGTTATAATATGGCACTAGACCGGGAATGAATTGCAAATAATGCACTGTTTTTAAATGTTTTGTTCAAATTTAATTTTAATCAGAAGTATGTATAAATACCTATTAATTATATCAGTGGGTTGTATATATCAATGAAGATAATATGCAAGGTGGAATTGTTTTGATTTTGCATTAATTTATTTGCACTGTGCACTCTTTCAAATATGTAAAAAGGTATGCAAAGTGTTTCTTTGTGTCCATGCCGCTGTGCGTGGTATCCATTACAGTTTAAATCGCAAAATGGTGATGACAATGTGTGAGCAAGGTAGTGAAAACCATCGAAACATGTTAAGCTTTCTGTGAAAATAAATAATTAAACTAATTCCAGCCATGTCGGTGCCTGTTTGGAAGCATCCAAGTGGAGCAGGAGTGCAATTTGACATATATATATATAAAACAAAGTTTACAGGGACGTTATAGTTAGACTCAGAAATTCAGCAGCTATAGTTACCTGAGCTAATTATAATTTACGCCCCGCAATGCACTGCTTGTTACCTCACATAATACATCACTCATTACATGGTCAGTGACATCACTGATGACATCTCAAATGGTATCACTGATGACACCATCCAGTGAGTTTGTGTTTTCTAAGAGTGTATGAGTGTTAAACATATATACTAAGATACTACAAAAGTGTAATTAGTATACTAGGTGTACTACTAATGAGTGATACTACTTCTATCATATATTATATGACTGGCTGTGTGTATCTGTGTGTGAGTGGGTGTTTGAGTGGATGTATGGGTGTGTGAGTGGCTGTGTGAGTGGCTGTATGGGTGTATACATGGGTGTGTGAGTAGCTGTGTGGGTGAGTGAGTGACTGTGTGAGTGGTTGTATTAGTGAGTGAGTGGGTATGTCAGTGGCTAAATGGGTGAGTGAGTGGCTGAATGGGTGGGTGAGTGGGTGTGTGAGTGACTGTATGGGTGAGTGAGTGGGTGTGTAAGTAGCTGTATGTGTGAGTGAATGGCTCTTTGAATGGGTGTTTGGTTAAGTGAGTTAGTGTGTGAGTGGCTGTATTGGAGAATAAGTGTCTGTGTGAATGGCTGTATGGGTGAGTGAGCTTGTATAGATGTGTGATTGGGTATGTAAATAGTTGTATGGGTAAATGAGTGGCTGTGTTGAAAGGCTGTATGGATGAGTGAGTGGTTATGTGAGAGGCTGTATAGGTGAATAATTGGTTGTGTAGTAGCTTTATGGGTGAGTGTGTATCTGTGTGAGTGTCTGAATGCGTGAGTGACTAGTTGTATGAGTAGCTTTATAGGTGAATGAGTGGTTGTTTGTGTGGCTTTATGAGTGAGTCAGTCAGTGTGTGAGTGGCTCTATGGATGAGTGAGTGATTGTGTGAGTACTTGTATGGGACTGTGAATGGGTAGGTGAGTGGCTGTGTGGGTCAGTAAATTGGCGTATGACAGGTTGTATGAGGTGTGAGTAGTTCTTTGGATAATATCATCATTAATGTCATCAGTGATGTCATTTGAGATGCTATCAGTGAAGCCATCAGTGATGTCACTGACCATGACATGAAGCATGTAATATGTGAGGTCATAAGCAGTGCATTGTGGGGGCGTATGTTATAGTTAGCTCAGGAAACTACAACTGTTGAATTTCTATGGTTTTGTATGAGTGATATTGGAGCCTAACTATAACGTCCCTGAAACCTTTTTTTCAGTGAATTTGTATTGTATGAGTGATATTGGAGCCTAACTATAACGTCCCTAAAACCTTTTTTTCAGTGAATTTGTAAGATTTTTTTAATTCTATTTCCTAACTATAAGGTCCATATAATATTTGGGTTTTTTCAGTTAATTTCTATGGTTTATTAAATCTATTTCCTAACTATAACATCCCTGTAACCTTAGGTTTTTTCAGTGGATTTCTACGTTTTTTAATGTTATTTCCTAACTGTAACCTGTAATCTTTGAGAAATGAGAGTGTGAGTGTTTGCTTAAGTGTCTCAGTAGATATGTGAGTGGGTGTGTGAGTGAGTCTCTGAGTGAGGTCTGTGAGTGGGTGTGTGAGTGTCTGAGTGGGTGCATGAGTGTCTGAGTGGGTCTGTGATTTAGTGTGAGTGTCTGAGTGGGTTTGTGAGTATCTCCATGAGTGTGTCTGTCTGTGAGTAAGAGCATGAGTGTCTGAGTAGGTCTGTGAGTGGGTGTGTGAGTCTCTGAGTGGGTCTGTGAGAGGGTGTGTGAATCTCTGATTAATTCTGTGAGTCAGTACATGAGGCTCTGATTAGGTCTGTGAGTGGGTGAGATCGAGTATGAGTGATTCTGTAAGTGGGTGCATCGGTGTCTGACTGTGTCTGTGAGTGGTTGTTCGTGTCTCAGTTCATCTGTGAGTGGGTGCATGAGTGTCTTAATGGCTCTGTGAGTAGCTGTGAGAGTGTCTGAGCTATTCCGTGAGTGGGTCCATGAGTGCCTGTGTGGGTTTTGCTCATTCTCTGCTCGTTTTCTGCCCTTTTCTGCTCACCTCTGACCTTTATTTTGCTTCCTTCTACTCATTTCTCACCTTTTTTGTATTTTCCTGCTTGTTGTTGACCTTTATTTTGCCTCTTTCTGCTCGTTTTTCACCTTTATTTTCCCTCTTTCTGCTTGTTTCTGACCTTTATTCTGCCTCTTTCTGCTCGTTAGTCAACTTTATTCTGCCTCTTGCAGCTCGTTTCTGACCTCTCTTTTGCCTCTTTCTGATCACTGCTGACCTCTATTTTGCCTCTTTCTGAACTCTATTTTGCCTCTTTCTGCTCATTTCTGATCTGTATTTTGCCTCTTTATGCTCATTGCTAGCCTTTATTTTGACTCTTTCTGCTTGTTTCTGACCTTTAATTTGCCTCTTTTTGCTCGTAGCTGATCTCTATATTTGTTCTTGGTACTCATTTCTGACCTCTATTTTGCCTCTTTCTACTTGTTTCTCACCTTCATTTTGCCTCTTTCTGCTAGTTGCTGACCTTTATTCTGCCTCTTTCTGCTAGTTTCTCACCTTTATCTTGCCTCTTTCTGCAATCTGCTGACCTTTATTCAGCCTCTCTCTGCTTGTTTCTCACCTTTAGCTTGCCTCTTTCAGCACATTGTTGATCTTTATTCTGTCTCTTTCTGCTTGTTTCTCACCTTTATTTATCCTCTTTCTGCTCTTTTCCTCTGGACCGCGGGGGGAGCCTCAAGGCCCCTGTGCTTCCTGCTGACTCCCCGCCTCCTGCGGGAGCCGGTATTGCTCTCACAGACAGGGAGCTGCTAAACATGCAGCTCTCTGACTGTAAGAGCAATCGTTTCATCTGTGTCTCTGCCTGCTTGAAAGCGGGCAGTGAAACAAATGAAACCTCTACTTCCAGCAAACGAGAGCACTTTGTCAGCTTCCGCTTGCTGGAAGCAGAGTGTTTGCTCTGACTTGGCGGGAGATGTCGAAGCTCCCATCAAGTCACAGCAAACAGATATGTCCCTGGGATTGGCACCCCAGGACATAGCAGGAGCTGGCCCCTTGGGGGTGGTGGTGCCCAGGGCCATATATGGCTCGAGGATGGTGGGCCATTTGTCCAACTCCTTTGTAGTAGACAGGCTGGCCCAGGGAAGGTGGTGGTCCCTGGTAGCCTTTATGGCCTGAGAGGGGGGGCCGCATGCCCCCCCATTTTTAAAATATTAATTTGGCCCGGGGTGATGGTGGTCGGCAGGGCCCGGGGGTCCGCGCGGCCCACCATCACTTTTAATTTAGACCCGGGGAGGTGGTCGGCCCCAGGGCTCAAACCCACCCCATGAGGCAAGTCTGCACAGCCCCCCTCCAAAATTAAAATAAAGCCAGAGGAGGTGATGATTCCCGGTCCATAAAGGAGCCTCAGGAGGGGGGCCCTGTGCACCCCCTCCTTTTTTTAAATCCAGAATTTCCCTGGGACCTGGCTATCCGAGGGCTAAATAGTAGAGTAGCACGGGAAACGCAGACCAGTGTGACTCTAGCTGAAAAATTATAAAAAAGTGCTTTTGCCCCGTGGGGTTCAAGGGGGACCCCATAGCCCGAGCTAGGGCGTCAGGGTATTCCTACCCTGCCCTCTTTTCTTTTAATGTTTTTTCAGGGACTTGGCTGAAGCCGAGTTCTAAAATGGCTGCCAACACTTCCTAAATGAAGTGTTGGCAACCATTCACATTTCAGCACGGGGACTGTCAGATTCTAGGAGGATCTGTGTCCCTATATATCCAAATTTGGATTTCCCTTAATATTTCCAAAACTACAGAACAGATATACACCAATTTACAAAAAGGTCGCAGTCTGGACCAATGGCTACCTTTTTGCCAAATTTGGTGTACTTCCGTTCAGTGGTTTGGGCTGAAGATATGTCTAAAATCCCTATGGGCAATTGAATGGGGAAAATGTGTTTAGGGATCCCATTTTTTTCTCAGCCCCCTCTTGATGGATCATCCTGAAACCTTTGATATAGCAGCTGGAGTGAGTGGCCAATTAGTTTTGAAAATTTCATGAGGCTATGTCAAACAATGCCAAAGGTATAGGCAAAACAAACAAAAAAACGCTTTTCCTATGGTAAGTAAGTCCTCATTCTAACTACCTACTGGCGACTGCCAGTAGGTAATATATATATGTGTATATGTGTATAAATATTTGAAAAGGTTTGCCATCTTGTGAGATGCACTCCCAGGAAGTAAGCAGACACAGGAACTGGGATATTAAAACACACTGACCAGCAGTTTAATGCGACGCGTTTCAGGCTTACGCCCTTCTTCAAAGCCAACTGCTCTCCAGGACGGCCAAACATTACTGCCAGCATTTTCCCTCCATTTATTCAAGTCACGCCCCAAGTGGGCCTCAAGTCACGCCCCAAGTGGGCCGGCAAATCACATTGCCTGCAAAGCATGATGGGGCTGGTAGTTCCTTACCCATGTGGGTCTGTTTGTAGCCATCACTGGTTTTCAAAGTTCTTTAAATGGTGCTTTAAAACAAAGAAACACAGCTCTCTTTACAGGCCGCTCCTCCTGTTCCACCCGCAGTCAATATAAAACAGCAGGCGGCCCCGCTTGGGATCTTGCGGTGGTGCTTCTCTCGACCTAGGCGGGCCGAATTATTTTTTTGAAAAGGTTTGCCATCTTGTGAGATGCACTCCCAGGAAGTAAGCAGACACAGGAACTGGGATATTAAAACACACTGACCAGCAGTTTAATGCGACGCGTTTCAGGCTTACGCCCTTCTTCAAAGCCAACTGCTCTCCAGGATGGACAAACATTACTGCCAGCATTTTCCCTCCATTTATTCAAGTCACGCCCCAAGTGGGCCTCAAGTCACGCCCCAAGTGGGCCGGCAAATCACATTGCCTGCAAAGCATGATGGGGCTGGTAGTTCCTTACCCATGTGGGTCTGTTTGTAGCCATCACTGGTTTTCAAAGTTCTTTAAATGGTGCTTTAAAACAAAGAAACACAGCTCTCTTTACAGGCCGCTCCTCCTGTTCCACCCGCAGTCAATATAAAACAGCAGGCGGCCCCGCTTGGGATCTTGCGGTGGTGCTTCTCTCGACCTAGGCGGGCTGAATTATTTATTTGAAAAGGTTTGCCATCTTGTGAGATGCACTCCCAGGAAGTAAGCAGACACAGGAACTGGGATATTAAAACACACTGACCAGCAGTTTAATGCGACGCGTTTCAGGCTTACGCCCTTCTTCAAAGCCAACTGCTCTCCAGGATGGCCAAACATTACTGCCAGCATTTTCCCTCCATTTATTCAAGTCACGCCCCAAGTGGGCCTCAAGTCACGCCCCAAGTGGGCCGGCAAATCACATTGACTGCAAAGCATGATGGGGCTGGTAGTTCCTTACCCATGTGGGTCTGTTTGTAGCCATCACTGGTTTTCAAAGTTCTTTAAATGGTGCTTTAAAACAAAGAAACACAGCTCTCTTTACAGGCCGCTCCTCCCGTTCCACCCGCAGTCAATATAAAACAGCAGGCGGCCCCGCTTGGGATCTTGCGGTGGTGCTTCTCTCGACCTAGGCGGGCCGAATTATTTATTTGAAAAGGTTTGCCATCTTGTGAGATGCACTCCCAGGAAGTAAGCAGACACAGGAACTGGGATATTAAAACACACTGACCAGCAGTTTAATGCGACGCGTTTCAGGCTTACGCCCTTCTTCAAAGCTAACTGCTCTCCAGGACGGCCACACAGGTTTTTAAAAAAAAAATGTAAAAAGCCCCGGGGAGGTGGCGGTCCCCGGGGCTGCGGGAGGGCTCAGAGCCCTCCCGCACCATTTATGATAAAGCCCCGGGGGTGGTCCCTGGGCTTGGGGGCCCTTAGAGGCCCCCATACATAAAATAAACCCCTCAGCATGCCCCCGGGACTTGGCCCACCCGGGGGCAAATTTACATCGAAGCGCGGGAGACCGCGATTCGATTTTTTTTTTTTTTAGGCAGGATTTGCGCACCCTGAGCGCATCCTGCTGATTTTTTTAAAAAAAAAAGCTTTTTGCCCAGGGGGTCCTTGTGGGACCCCTGAGCAGGCCTAGGGGTTAGGTGTTTCTACCCTGCCCCCTTTGTGCGTTTTGCGCACTTGTTTCTTCTGGGTTTTTTTCTAATCGGCAGGATCCGCGCACCCTGAGCGCATCCTGCCGATTTAAAAAAAAAAAATGCTTTTTCTGCCCAGGGGGTCCTTGTGGGACCCCTGAGCAGACCTAGGGGTCAGGGTGTTTCTACCCTGCTCCCTTTTGCGCTTTGCGCACTTGTTTCTGTCCCTCGGTTCTACCGAGGGACAAAATGGCTGCCAACACTTCCTGAATCGGAATGTTGACAGCCAGCTGACAGCCAATTAGCATGCAGCTCGTGATCGGGAGGGTACGCGGACCCTACTCGGCCATAGATATATATGTGAGTTTACTTGTGAATTTCTCAGGAACTACTGAACGGATTTACACCATTTAAGCAAAAGGCACCAGTCTGAACCAAGGGCTACCTCTTTGCCAAATTTGGTGTAATTCCGTTCAGCAGTTCGGGCTGTAGCTGCGACTAAAGGTTCCTATGGAAAAATGAATGGGGAAAATGCGTTTTGGGACCCCCTTTTTCTCGGCCCCCGCTTGACGTATCACCCCGAGACTTTCAGGGTAGGAGCGGAGCGCCCCAACAAGTTGGAAACTTTCGCGAAGATTCGTCAACCGGCGCCAACGTTATTTCAAATAGAATGTCACGGATTTCCTATGGATAATAGGTCCTAACTATAACTATCTACTGGCGACCGCCAGTAGATAATATATATATATATATATATATATATATATATATATATATATATATATATATATATATATATATATATATATATATATATAAAAATATAAATATTTATATGTGTGTATATATAACTAAATATATATATGTGTGTGTGTGTCTGTGTGTGTATATATATATATATATATACACATTACCTACTGGCGGTCGCCAGTAGGTAGTTATACTTATGACCTTGTTTCCATAGGAAAAACGTTTTTCCTTTTACCAATATCTTTGGCGCTGTTTGACAAATCTTCGCAAAATTGTCAAAACTAATGGGGCACTATGGTCAGCTCCTGTCTTGAAAGTTTCAGGGTGATTCGTCAAGTGGAGGCCGAGAAAAAAGGGGGTCCCTAAATGTTTTTTCTCCATGTTAATTTCCATAGGAAACTTTTGTCGCAGCTACAGCCCGAACTGCTGAACGGAATTACACCAAATTTGGCAGAAAGCAGGTAGCTCTTGGTCCAGAGTGCACTCTTTGCTTTAAATGGTGTAAATCCGTTCAGTAGTTTTTGAAATATTAAAGGAAAAAGAAATAGCGATATCTGGGCAGAGCCTAACCACACATCTCATCGTGAGATCTGATTGGCTGTCAGCACTTCATCCAAGAAATGTTGGCAGCCATCTTGGGACCAATATACATGATAGCACCCCATTAAAATGCATTGTAGTGAATGGAAGGTTTTGAGGATCACCAAAAGGAGAACGTATAAAGGGTGATAACAGACTTTAGTTACATTATAAATCATTTGTTGATGGTACCATACTAATTTTAGGAATTGTGGTGTGTTATAAGGTGATTTTACCCTGTGAAAAAGCCTTCTACTGGGATACCATGAATCATGTTCGAGAGAAAACTATTTTCTCATGCTTTTCCCATAGAGGTTTGGAAGGTGCTCCAGAAGCTAAAATTAGAGCATATTTTCTGTAAATTCACATTATCTTTCTCAGTCATGTGAGAATGAAGTCAGACATTCTCAGTAAAACATGTACATCCAACAAGGGCAGAGACTGTCAGTTGATTCCTTTGTGTTCTACTGCAGCTTCCCAGAGTGTTCTAAAGAACAACTAGAGCGCTAAAAGTCTTAATTATGACAAAAGTATGTCACACGGGAAGCCATCTTGATTGGAATAAACTGTTAACACTTAAAACATTTAATTTCAAAAGGAACAAAATGAGGGGGGTTCATTGTGCCACATAAATTATGATCAGTGCTGCAGAAAGAAAAATTAGGGCACATTTTGAGTGACTTCTCAAATTCTCTTCTATTTCATTAAAAAAATTCTGACATGCAGACTGAAACATGCACTTTCAATATCAAGAGCAGACTTCCAGTTAACTCCCTGGTGAGCAGTAGCTTTACTACAGTGATCTAATGAGCAACTAGAGTGCTAACATTCTTGATTCATGGCAAATGCGTGACACATCTGAATGCCTTCTTGATGGAATCAAAGTAAAAAACTGAAAGCATTTCCTACTGAGGAGACTGCAGTAAATGAGGAAATTAGGAAACTTCATAACAAATAAGTCTCCCAAGATGGCCACCAGAGAAAAAAGAGTCCAAATGTAGCACAAATATCACCCAGATGTAGCCCACGTACAGCCCACTGACAGAAGTGTGCAAAACACTTTTTATTTTTTGTTTTTTTACAGTTTTTTATAGTGCAGACTGGTCAGGTATTGGAGCGTTGCATCTTACTTGGACCTGTTATTGCGTATTTTGCACGTACTTGAGATTGATCTTGCGAAACATTGAACTTTACTATTCTGTTAAACTGAAGTTGCTCTGAGCCGGGCTTTGTAACACCCGTTTTTACCTACTGGTTTTAATTAATTCTCATTGTATTGTATTAAGAAAGAGGATTTACTGTTTTTATGTATACTTTTATGATCTATGTTTCTAAATCAGATCGAATAAAGTTTATTGAATTGAATTGAAGTCTCCCAAGATGCCCACCGGAGAAAAAGGAGCCCAAATATAGTACAAATATCACCCAGATGTAGCCCATGTATAGCCCAATGACAGAAGTGTGGAAAACACTTTTTATTTTTTGTTTTTTTGCAGTTTTATATGGTGCAGACTGGCCAGGTATTAGAGTGCTTTACATGAGCATTGGTTACATCACACAAGGACAAATTCATTTTGGTTGTAGGCATGGGGAGATTAAGTGATTTGACCAGAATCACAGAATGTCGAGCTGAAGCAGAAACTCCAACCTGGTTCCCCAGTTCCGAAGTCTGCAGGTCTGGAAGTAACACCACATCCTCTACCCTAAGTGCAACATTTAATCAAGTGGTCAACTGGATAAAAAAACATAAAGATAACAAATAAGATAACAAATAATTTAAAAGTGGGGAGAGGAGTTGGCCTAACGGCTAGGGCGTCCGAACTTGAATCTGGGGAACTGGGATCGAGTCTCGGCAATGACGCTGAACATCCTGTGATTCTGGGCAAGTCACTTAATCTCCCCGTGCCTAACAAAAATGAATGTGTGTCCTAATGTAACGTAACTGGTGCTATGTAAAGCGCTCTGATACCCGATTCGGGTCAAGTTCGCGCTATATAAAACTCTGCAAAAAAAAAAAAAGTGCTTTGTCGCTATTTGAGAACTCAGAAAATATGTCCTCATTTTAGTTTTTTAGAGCACTAACCATAATTTCGATGCAAATAAGACCCTCTCATTTCTATAATTTCTAAAGGAAATGCTTTAGGTATTACAGTTTTGATTACTTCAAGATGACGTCAGGCGTGCCACACTTTTGTAACAAATATAGAATGTTAGCAATCTAGTTGTTCATTAGGATACTGTTGAGAGGCAGAGGTCAGGGGCACAGATTTGGAAAATTGAAGGCAGGTAGGAGGGTACAGAGGCAACAATTTGACCACACTGGGCAGGCAGGAAGGGCAGTGGCAGCACAACAGACTATGGAGGGCAGTGGAAAGGGGGGCAGGGGCAACAAACCAACAATGCAGGACAGGCAAGAGAGGCTGTGGCAATATAATAGACCATTGTGGGCAGAAGGAAGAGGCAGTGGTAGTACAACCATACATGCCAACAGACCCGATTCAGCCAGGAAATGCCCAATGTTTTTAAGCCCAAATGGGCTTTATTTTATCTGTCCCCTGTCTACAATCTCCTCTTTTTCAATGTAAGTCAATGGGGAAAATCAATTCCCCAGTTTTTTTTCAAAATCTCCCTCTTACCAAGTTCAAAATGTTAGCAAGTATGGTACATTGGATCATGGAAGGCAGGAGGAATTGGGGTAGGGACATGGACTCGGATAACAGAGGACAGGAGGGACATGGACAGGTGCACCAAACTGACCTTACAGGGCAGGCATCACGGTGTGCAGCAGCACAATACACCACACAGGGCATCCGGGACGGCAGTGCAGCACAACAGTCCATGGAAAGCAATAGGGAGGGGACAGGACCATGCACATGGACAACTGAGAACAGAGGGGAAAGAGGCAATGGCAGCAAGCTGACCATAATGGACAGACAGGAGAGAAGGTTGCAGCATAACGGACCATAAAGGACAGGAGGGAGGGATCAGGGCCATTACAATGGAACAGACAAGCCAGGAGGGAGGGAATAGGGGTCTGCACATGGAAAACAGAGGGAATAGGGCAAGGGGGCAGGGCAGGAGCAGCAAGCTGACCATGGAGGTCAGGCAGGATGGGCACTAGAAGCACAACACACCATGGAGGGTAACAGCGAGACTATAATGGCATACACACAGACTGTGGAGGGACGGTGGGAGGGGGTCAGGGGCAGCTAGCTGACCACACAGGGAAGGTGGGAGGGGCCATGGCAGCACAGAAGACCATCATGGCAAGCGGAAGGGTTAGTGGCAGCACAATGGCCATGATGGGCAAGAAGGAGGGGGCAGGGGCATGCACAAAGGACCATGGAGGATAGAAGGGAGGGGTAGGTGCTGGGGACAGACAAGAAAGTTCAGGGGAAGGGGCCTCACAACAGACCACGCGGGGCAGGCAGGAGGAGCAGTTGCAGCACAACAGTCCAGGGAAGACAGAAGGGTGTGGCAGTAAAATGGACCATGGAGGGCAGGAGGAAGGGGATAGGGGCATGGAACGTGGACAGGCAGGGTGGAGGTGGCAGGGACAGGTTACAGTCATCTGAGAATGCTAGGCAGGTGGGAGAGGAGTGGCAGCTCAAAAGAACATTCAGAGTAGATAGGAGGGGCAGGTCCATGGAACACGGTGGGCAAAAAGGATGGAGCAGGGGCATGCACACAGACATCGGAAGGCAGGGGGAAGGAGAGTAGGGGCAGCAAACTAAGCACAGAGGCTAAGCAGAAGGTCAATGATGGGGCATAGAATTGGGCAATGGAGGGCAGGAGGAGTGGACTGGGGCATCATGCTAAATGGAGAGCAGTGGCAGCACATCAGACCATGCATGGCAGGAGGGAGGAGGCTAGTGCATGGATTCAGACAACAGAGGATAGGGAGGAAGTGGATGGGGCAGCAAGCTAACTGTTCAGAGAAGGCAGGAAGGCCAGTGGCAGAACAATGGTCACACAGGGCTGTAATGAGGGAGCAGGGGCATGGACTTGGACAATGGATGGCAAAGCAGAGGAGGGGAGGCAGGATCAGCAAGCTTAGGTGGGGGCATCACAATGCCAGGCCCTGTTTCCAACCCCCCACCATCCATTGTGATAGGCATCTTACTTAACATTTTAAAAAAACTAGAAATTTGCTGAAAAAACAAAGATTCCATGGATGTTATAGTTAGACTCAGATTTCACTCGTACAAAACCAGTGAAATTCAGCGGTTATAGTTACCCGAGCTAACTATAACTTACGACCCCACAATGCACTGCTTAGGAACCTCAGACATTCCAATATTCATGACATGGTCAGTGACATCACTCATGACATCACTCATGACATCTCAAATGAGCTGTGAATGGAATAGAACTATAATCGCTAGAACTTTATTTAGGGATAGTGTGTGTATATTAACACCCCTTTTTTTCTTTTCTTTTGTGTAAGAACCAATATAATACGCAAAGTGCCCAGATCAATATGGCCGATAGCCTTTCACTTTAAAGTAATGTGTAGTCCATTTTTTATGTTGATGTTTGCAATTGTAAATATGTTTATTATGAACAAGTCACGTTGACAAACATACAGGTACGGCGGACACGCGGCAAGATATGCTGAAATGACATTGTGTGCTTATTAACACTTGTTTTCTTTTCTTTATTGTATGAATTCCTGAATTTTCGCATTGTGACCAGGCCAATATGGCTGCCAACTTTTTGGATTAATGTAATATGTAGTCCTTTGTTAATGTTGGCAACTAGAGGCATTTGTACATTTAAATAAGGAAGCTACAATGAGTCTTGTATCGTTATCAAGGTTCGGACGAGTCGAAACGCGTGGATCGCGTCTTTTCCAGATTAAATACTTCCAAACTACAACCTGAGTGCTGATCCTTCCTTGTAAGAGTGAGAGGAGATTTAATGCATATATATAAAATTCACTGGAAAAACCACAGTTTTCAGGGACGTTACAGTTAGAAATGAGCATTTAAAAAAACCTTAGATATTCACTGAAAAAACCACAGGTTTTAGGGACGTTATAGTTAGTCTGACATTTCACTCGTACAAAACCAGAGAAATTCAGCCGTTATAGTTAGCTGAGCTAACTATAACTCACGCCCCCGCAATGCACTGCTGATGATGTCACATATTACATCACTCATGACATGGTCAGTGACATCACTGATGACATCTCAAATGGCATCACTGATGACATCATCCAGTGACTGTGAGTGTTTCTAAAAAGTTTAAGAATGTAATATATATATATGATGATTCAGTCAATGTGTGACTGATTGTATAAGTGAGTGATTATATGTGTCTGGGTGAATGTATGGGTGAGTAACTAATCTGTGTGAATGTCTGTATCAGTCGGTCAGTTGGTGTGTAAGTGGCTGCATGGGTTGGTGAATAGGTACATGCGTGTCTATATAGGTTATTGATTGGTTGTCTGAGTACCTGTATGTGTGCCTGAGTGTCTGTGTGTTGTGTGACTACCTGCATGGATGTGTGAGTGGGTGATTCACTGGGTGTATGGGTTCATGAGTGCATCTGCGAGGTGCTGTATGGGTGTGTGAGTGTTTATATGGCTGTGTTGGAGAGTGAATGGATGTCTCAGTGGTTTATGTGTGAGTAACTGCATATGTGAATGGCAGTATATGTGAGTGTTGTAGTATATAAGTGAGTGTATGTGAGAGTGAGTGATTGTGAGAGGGGATGTTTGGATGAGTGTGTGCTTGTGTCAGTGATTGTATAAGAGAGTAAGTATGTGTTAGTATCTGTATGAATAAGTGAGGTGGTGTATGTATAACTGTATAGGTGAGTAAATGGCATTGTGATTGACTCTTTGGGTGACTGACTAGGTGTGTGAGTAACTATGGGTGAGTGGCGGTGTGTGAGTGTCTGTATGGGTGTAGCAGTGCATAATAGTGGCTGTATTGATGAGTGACTGCATGTATGAATGACTGCATGGGTGAATGAGTGGATGTGTGCGTAGACCTAGGAATCAGTGAGTGGGTATGTACTAACTGGTATTGGTGTGTCTATGGTTTCGAGAATGGTAGTCTGCATTTTAGAGTGGGTGTATGAAAGGTTATATTAGGGTGTGAGTAGGTGCATCAGAGATTTAGTGGATGAGGTCATCAGTGATGTCATTTGAGATATCATCAGTGATGTCACTGACCATGTCATGAGTGATGTAATATGTGACGTCATCAGCAGTGCATTGCGGCGGCGTGAGTTATATTTAGCTCAGCTAACTATAACGGCTGAATTTCTCTGGTTTTGTACGAGTGAAATGTCAGACTAACTATAACGTCCCTGAAACCTGTATATAAATATATATATGTATAGATATATATGTATATATATATAAATATATATATTTATATTTATAAATATAGACACATATATATTCAGTTATATATACTCACACACACATATATATATACATATATATACACACATATATATATATATATATATATATATATATTCACTTAAAAAAACCATAGGTTTCAGGCACGTTATAGTTAGAAATTAGCATTTAAAAAACCTTACAAATTCACTGAAAAAACCATAGGTTTTAGGGACAGTTATAGTTACTTGGACATTGCACTCGTACAAAACCAGTGAAATTCCCCCGTTATAGTTAGTTCAGCTAACTATAACTCGCGCCCCCGCAATGCACTGCTGATGACGTCACATATTACATCACTCATGACATGGTCAGTGACATCACTGATGACATCACTGATGACATCTCAAATGACAGCACTGATGTGCCCCCCTTTTTAGTAATTTTTTGAGCCCTGGGGACCCCATCCCCCAGGGCCTGTCCCCCTTTTTAAAAAAAAAAAAGGACTGGGTAGGGGACCGCGTGTGCCCCCCTCCCATGGCCAATTTCGACCCGGGGACCCCATCCCCCGGGCCATTGCCACCTTTTTTTTTTTTTTTTTTGATGGAGGGGGGCTGCCTGGCCCCCCTCCTATGGCCTCCTTAGGCCCCGGGGACCCCATCCCCCGGGGCCGGCCTTTATTTTTTTTTTCCCCAAAATTTTTTGGGGAAGGGGGACCGCATGGCCCCCCTCCCGGGCCACTACTTGCCCCGGGGACCCCATCCCCGGGGCTGGCCCTATCCTTTTGGGGTCCGTGGGGGGACCTCAACTCCCCCACGGACCCTGCCGGCTCCCCGCCTCCTGCGCGAGCCGGCATTGCTTTTCCACATGGGGAGCTGCTAATATGCAGCTCCCCATGTGGAAAAGCAATTCTGCTTTGAATTTTGGAAGCAAGAGTAGCTTTCCCTGCTCTCGCTTCCAAAATTCAAAGCAGTTTGCAATGACAGGACGGGAGCCGCGAGGCTCCCGTCCTGTCATTGCAAACAGCAGTGTCCCGGGGGTAGGCACCCCGGGACACTGCAGGAGCCGGCCCTGGGGGTGGCGGTCCCCAGGGCCATCACTGGCTCCAGGAGGGGGCCGCGCGGCCCCCCTCCCCACATTTTCAAAGCCCCAGGGAGGTGGTGGTCCTCGGGGCTTGGGGTCCAAAACGGACCCCCATTTTCAATTTTGTTAGTGCCCCGGGAGGTGGTGGTCCTCGGGCGTGTGGGGGCTGGAGTCCCCCACACAGGTTAATTTAAAAATAAAGAAGCCCCGGGGAGGTGGTGGTCCTCGGGCTGCGGGAGGGCTCAGAGCCCTCCCGCAACTTTTTCTAATAAAGCCCCGGGGGTGGTGGTCCTCGGGCTTGGGGGCCCTTAGAGGCCCCCCATACATAAAATAAACCCCCCAGCATGCCCCCGGGACTTGGCCCACCCGGGGGCAAATTAACATCGAAGCGCGGGATCCGCGCACCCTGAGCGCATCCTGCCGATTTTTTTTTTTTTAAATGCTTTTTTTGCCCAGGGGGTCCTTGTGGGACCCCCTGAGCAGGCCTAGGGGGTTAGGGTGTTTCTACCCTGCCCCCTTTGTGCGTTTTGTGCACTTGTTTATTTTTTTTTTCTCAGCGGGATCCGCGCACCCTAAGCGCATCCCGCCGATTTAAAAAAAATAAAAATGCTTTTTTCTGCCCAGTGGGTCCTTGTGGGACCCCTGAGCAGACCTAGGGGTCAGGGTGTTTCTACCCTGCCCCCTTTTGCGCTTTGCGCACTTGTTTCTGTCCCTCGGTTCTACCGAGGGATAAAATGGCTGCCAACACTTCCTGATTTGGAGTGTTGACAGCCAATTAGCATGCAGCTCGTGATCGGGAGGGTACGCGGATCCGACGCGGCCATAGATATATATGTGATTTTAATTGTGAATTTCTCAGGAACTACTGAACGGATTTACACCATTTAACAAAAGGGTTCTTTCTGAACCAAGAACTACCTCTTTGCCAAATTTGGTGTAATTCCGTTCAGCAGTTCGGGCTGTAGCTGTGTCTAAAGTTTCCTATGGAAAAATGAATGGGGAAAACGCGTTTTGGGACCCCCCTTTTTTCTCAGCCCCCGCTTGACGAATCCCCCCGAGACTTTCAGGGTAGGAGCGGACCGGAGCACCCCACAAAGTTTGAAAATTTCGCAAAGATACGTCAACCGGCAAGAGAGTTATTTCAAATAGAATGTCGCGGATTTCCTATGGAAAATAGGTCCTAACTATAACTATCTACTGGCGACCGCCAGTAGATATATATATATATATATATATATATATATATATATATATATATATATATATATATATATATATATATATATATATATCTTTCAAGTGTGTCCAAAAACGAAGGCGCACTCCACCAGAAGATTGCTTCAACAAAGCTTTATTGGATGCAGGAGCATCGACTGGGCATGCATTCTCGGATTATAATTATGGCCTTACACGTTTCGAGCCTCCTGGCTCTTGATCACAGGCATTACTGGAAAAACGGAACAAGGATTTCTCGGCCATTTATTTCCCTCCAGTGGGATCACAGGTGAGTTTCATTGACGCTGTGCACTCTGGTCCTTGAAGTTTTTGGACACACTTGAAAGATATATATATATATATATATCTCAGAAACAAAAAACACTGGGGCGATAGCGCAAGTTTAGTTACAGTTAGGTCAGAGTTCCATAGGAAAGGCATTTTTCATTTTATTAATGACTTTCATCTACTTTGGCTCCTTGATTGAAAGTTTTGCAGCAATCTTTCAAGTGGGAGGCAAGAACGAAAATGATCCTAAAAGTGTGATTTTCCATTTTATTTCTCATAGGAAAGTTTGCTCCCTGACTCTGGACAGAATTATGCCAAAATTGCTAAACGTTATAGGGACTGAGTTTCTTTGAAAAACATTTGCTTCAGGTTCAAGGGTAATGCCACATAGAAATAGAGTAGCTTTGATGGTATGGTTATTTTGGCAACTGTAATCCTACCTAATGGTGATAATGGAAGCCACCTTCACAAAGGGATCATTTGTCTGATTTCCTATATTGCTTTTTCTAGGTTAGAGCTTTGCTTAGAAAGTGTGCTTTTTTAAAGCTGGTGTACATCCATTCAGTATTTGTTCCAAAAATGAGCATTTCAAAAGGTGCTCGGGTTGCCCATGATGGGGTAAACTTTGGTATAAACCACTGTACCTATGCAACTCCCAAAACTAAAAAGAATAGTTGGTTCTCATTGGCTGCTGGAGCTTTTTCTCCCATCAGCCATTTCGGTACAATGTCATTTGAGCTGTCATCAGTGTTGTCATCAATGATGTCATTCAACATATTATGAGTGATGGCAACAAAGATTAGCTCAATGAAAATCCTCTACCCCAAAGGGTTTTACACAGGGCATGATGAACACCAATACCCTTGCCTACCATGGATATCTGTGAGATTTATTGTAACAAAGTACCTCTGTAAAGCCTGTAGCACAGCATGAGAACAATCCACCATTAAAGTCCTTTTGGTTTTAACACATGTTTTTCACAATAAACAAACTGCCATTGTCATATTGTTTGATAAGAAAGAGATCAGACCTACACCTTCAAACATAACTTTTATCATTGAACCACTCAGGCATGTACCATTTATCATTGGCTTGTCACCATAACCAATTCAGTTCTAGTGTATGGAGTGTAAGATTCCCAAAAATGCTGCCATCAGGCATACTGTCACAATATTAGGAATTTAAACATTATAAAAACTTTGAAAAATCAAAAGCTGTACTGTTGGTGCTTTCTACTAAAAGGCCAATTGGCCAAATTGGGTCGTGTAAATCCCAGAGGACGAGGGCCCAAGGCAAAAAAAGAAAACCTACACAAGACAAGATTCAAAGTCCAAACCATGAGGTTTACTTAAAATTCAGAATCATTACAGAAAGCAAAAAGATTAGTTAGTCAGGCACAAATATAATTCATAACGAGCAAGAGGATAACATAAAGTCCCCTCCAAAAATATTCTAAGCATAGAGCCAAAGAGCAAAGTGTCATAATGACTGCTCAGTATAAAAGCAAGTAAAGGTCTGGCACACGACCCAAAACAGGCACTATTTAATAGCTTCTTAGCAGTAGAGTATCTTGTCTTCCACATAACATGAGATGGCCAGATGGGCTATAATAATAAAGTTACATGGCATAAACTAATCAACATTGCAGAAATATGTATTCAAGGGGAAACTACATTACATGACTGAAAAATAAACGCATCAAAATAAATAGACACATGGTTGTGGCTACAGGTAGGACAAACCTTGAAATCTGTAACATGTCGTTTCAACACTAATAAACAATACCATGGAACAGATCTCATTTTTGTCTATTTTATACAAGGAAAAACACAGAATGAAAGAGAGCAATCATGCACACTGTGCAACTTTTTAAAAGCCACGTCAGTGCATCAGACCACCAGGCCCAGTAAATTAGTTTTGAGGCCTGGTCATGCTAACTTAAAAGCACGAAAATTAACATTAATCTTTATTAATAAATCTGCTCTAACATGACACTGATATACCAACATCTTGGCGGTGCACTCCTGAAAGCTCTTTTTTTAATCACAGACGGTATACATAACTGCTCCTGTGAGGAGACCACACTGCTCCCCAATGGAGGCTTAGTCTTGCACATTTGCTTTACTCAGTAACTTGGTGCAGAGGGGGGCAGAATTCAATGTCTTTCTATATATCTCTTTGACTCTCAGGGGCCTATTACAATCTCAGTCGCAAAGCCTCCGACCTTAGGTCGGACGTTTTACGACCCACATCGTCGGTTTCAATTCCGACCGGCTGATTCCAATACAGCCGGCGGAATTGAAACCGGACGGTCATTCCGGCTGGCTTCCGACGGGCTCAAGGAGCCCATCGGCCAGTCAGAACCAGCCTGTAATCCATATGGATGGCGTTTTACGATACACGGTTTCCGGCAGGCTTTCCATGCCGGGCTTTCCGACATGAAAAGCCTGTCGGAAAGTGCAATTGTGGGCCCCTAGCAGGGCACCCTTCTGTGTTCGGCCTATGGTGCTGCCCTGTTAATCCATGCACTTTGTGGCAGGCTCCTTGAGGTGCCTGCCACAGGGTGCAGGGATTAACACAACCTCCCATTTCCCTATGGGAGCTTGTGCTATGGCACGTTTACGGGCGTAACACCCGCTCCTATGGGGAAACGTGGGAATGCGACTGCACCTTGTGCGATCGCATCGTAATTAGGTGGTCGGAACCGATGATCAGAGGTCGGTCGGTCCGGTTTCCACCACAGTGTCGATCAGAGGAAACTCCAACCAACATTGTAATAAGCCCCTCAGTCTGTCTATAACATTATGGGGCTTATTTATCATTCAGTTGCGTCGCCATTGCGCAATGCAATGGGGTGCAAGGGCAACGTAACTACTAAGTCAGATTTCTCAAGCCGTGCAAAGCCACCTTGTGTGGCCCTGTGTGGTTTGATAATTCTAGAGTAAGGCAACGCAGCATAAATCACTGCGTTGCATGACTTTGCCCCAGGGAGGCGTTCCATGGGTTTAGGCTGGATGTTCCCAAGCATTCACCCGTGGTTTTTGGCGCATTCCCAGATTTACCATTATTGGTAGACCTGGGAATGAGTCAAAATGCTACGCCTCCCCAGGTGAGGCATAACGAGAAGAAATATCTTTAATTCTTCTTGGTTTTTCCTTCTTTCTATGGGTGCTGCTAGCAAGAGGAAAATGCCTCAGAGGATTGTTATTTTGCAGGAATGTACCCCTTCTCGCACAAAAACAATCCTGTCTGCAACGTAAGCACCCTTGCACCACGGCGCAAGGGTGCCTACATTGGTGCTAGGCAACAGTTTGTGTGCTAGTGGCACATTCCTGCCCTTTCCCTTTCACGCAGCGCAGCAATATCTATGGTAACCAACATTTAAAAATCATTATATATTTGAGCTATTCAATTTTCTTACTAAAGATGCAGTTTCCTATCATGATGCTTATAACTACAGCACTAAAGTGTGCTGGAATTTCGCTTAATAGCTCTGATTTTATTTCACCCTCAAGTACACTCGAAGTAAAACGTTCTTGTAACCTGTTCTGCTTGCTTGCATTTGGGTCAACTTAGAACGTATTGTACTTTATCAACTTAAAAGAAAGCCATATTCAAAAACATGTTTCAGATGAGCGTGCTGACAATTGTTTCTGCTTCCAAGGAAATAAATTAACTTTCAATGTGCTAGTTTTCAAGCTATAATCAATTAAAATGTAACAAACTCTTTTGTCTCAATTTATCACCCAGGCACCGTTAAATGCATGGGGTCTATAATTACACTGTATTATTCTTTCGTTGTGGCAAAAAGACCAGTCTGTACCATAGAAACAGTGAGGTGATATTTTATTTCCAGTTTCAAATTGCACATTTTGTTACAAGAAAATCTAGCAGATGACAATAAAATTATTTCTTATTATGGGGAGGAGACATAGGGGCATATTAGCAAGACCCACGTTAAAATTATCGCCGTTTTAGCGGCAGGAAACTGCCGCTAAAACGGCGATAATGGGCTTGCTAATATGCGTTATAGAATTCCAATAGAAGCCCTGGTTAGATGTGCAGGACATCCCCTTGCTGCCCCTGATTGTGCTCGTTTTTTTCTCCTTTCTGTGCCCCCCCTTGCTGCCCCTGATTGTGCTCGTTTTTCCTTTCTGTGCCCACTTGCTGCCCCTGATTGTGCTCGTTTTTTTCTCCTTTCTGTGCCCCCTTGCTGCCCCTGATTGTGCTCGTTTTTTCTCCTTTCTGTGCCCCCTTGATGCCCTGATTGTGCTCGTTTTCCCTTCTGTGCCTGTTTCCCGCCGCTGCGCCCTGCGGCCCCGCCCCTCACTGCCCATTCGCTGCCCCATTCCCTGCTCCTCCCTCCCACCTCCCCATTTATGGCGGCCGCTGCGTGGTGAAGAGAGCGACCCCTGACCTTGACTGGTAGGTCGCTCCCCCACCACACAGCTCCGTCTGTGTGCCCTGCTGCTGCCCCTGATTGTGCTCGTTTTTCCTTTCTGTGCCCCTCCTTGCTGCCCCTGATTGTGCTCGTTTTTCCTTTCTGTGCCCCCTTGCTGCCCCTGATTGTGCTCGTTTTTCCTTTCTGTGCCCCCCTTGCTGCCCCTGATTGTGCTCGTTTTCCTTTCTGTGCCCCCTTGCTGCCCCTGATTGTGCTCGTTTTTTCTCCTTTCTGTGCCCCCTTGCTGCCCCTGATTGTGCTCGTTTTTTTCTCCTTTCTGTGCCCCCCTTGCTGCCCCTGATTGTGCTCGTTTTTCCTTTCTGTGCCCCCCTTGCTGCCCCTGATTGTGCTCGTTTTTCCTTTCTGTGCCCCCCTTGCTGCCCCTGATTATGCTCGTTTTTCCTTTCTGTGCCCCCTTGCTGCCCCTGATTGTGCTCGTTTTTTTCTCCTTTCTGTGCCCCCCCTTGCTGCCCCTGATTGTGCTCGTTTTTCCTTTCTGTGCCCCCTTGCTGCCCCTGATTGTGCTCGTTTTTTTCTCCTCTGTGCCCCCTTGATGCCCTGATTGTGCTCGTTTTCCCTTCTGTGCCTGTTTCCCGCCGCTGCGCCCCTGCGGCCCCGCCCCCTCACTGCCCATTCGCTGCCCCATTCCCTGCTCCTCCCTCCCACCTCCCCATTTATGGCGGCCGCTGTGCGGCCGCGCAGCTGGCGCGCCAAAGGCGCGCCTAAGGCAAGCCCGTCTGCGCCCGTCCGCGCCGTGACCGCGCCCAGCGCCAGACCCCCTGGTCCGGGCATCCCCCACGCCCGCCACATCAACAGACGCCGATACGACGCCAGCACCCTCCACGCACTGAACCCCAGAAAAGATCACGCCTGCTACCAGGCCACCCCGAAGCGCACCCAAGGGCCCTTCACCTGCCGGAACTGCAGCTTCGCCAGCACCCGCCCCGCCAAACCACCGCCCAGGAAAGAACCCAACTACCTCAGATGCATCCTCCTCAACACCCGCTCCGCCCGCAAACACGCCATCGAACTCTGGGACCTTCTCGACTCAACCTCCCCAGACGTCGCATTCCTGACGGAGACCTGGCTGAATCCCGCTTCAGCCCCCGACATCGCCATTGCCATCCCGGACGGATACAAGATCACCCGCAGGGACCGCACCAACGGAGTCGGAGGAGGCATCGCCATCGTCCACAGGAACACCCTCAGAGTCTCAACCAACACCGACGACACCCTCAGCACCGCCGAACACATGCACTTCCAGATCCACACCGATCCCAACACCACCCTCAGAGGAACCCTCATCTACAGACCCCCCGGACCCCGACCACAGTTCAGCGATTCCATCGCTGACTTCGTCAGCACACACGCCATCGCCTCCACGGACTACATCCTCCTCGGGGACCTGAACTTCCACCTCGAGAACAACAAGGACACCAACTCCACCACCCTGATCGACAACCTCGCCACCCTCGGACTCAGACAGCTCGTGACTACACCCACCCACGCCGCCGGCCACACGCTAGACTCCATCTTTTCCGCAAGCCCACACGTCTCCTTCAACCACACCTCCGAACCCCACTGGACTGACCACCACTGCATCCACTTCACCTACAGGAAGCCCACCACGCACCACCGCACCGAACAAATGCCTCGCCGCTGCTGGAGCAGAGTCACGGAAGACCAGCTAACCACAACCCTCGCCCTGAGCCCACCCGCCGAACCCTCCGACCCCGACACCGCCGCCCGCAACCTCAGACAGTGGATCGACGACTGCGCCAACACCCTCGCCCCGCTCAAGAATCCGCCCAACAGCCACACCAGCAAGAAAGCCACCTGGTTCACCGAAGACCTCCAGGCCTCCAAACGAACATGCCGAAAACTGGAGAAGATCTGGCTCCACGAACGGACAGCGGACAGCTACGCCGCCCACAAGAGCGCCACCCGCAGTCACCATCACCTCATCAGATCCGCCAAAAGGGCCTCACTCAAAGACCGCCTAGACAACAACGCACACAACAGCAAAGAGCTCTTCAACATCGTGAAGGAACTCTCCAACCCCAGCTCCAACACCAACGACATCCAGCCGTCGCGAGACCTGTGCGACTCACTGGCCACCTTCTTCCACCGCAAAACCGCCGACATCCACGACAGCTTCAACACCACGACCGCCCCGGCAACCACCGAGACCACTGCCCCCACAACCACCAACCGCTTGCTCTCCTGGACCAACATCAACGACGAGGACACCAGCGAGATCATGAACACCATCCACTCCGGTTCACCGCTAGACCCGTGCCCTCACCACATCTTCAACAAAGCCAGTACAGCCATCGCGCCCCATCTCCGGAAAATAATCAACATCTCCTTCGAGACAGCAACCTTCCCGGAAAGCTGGAAGCACGCCGAGCTCACCGCCTTACTCAAGAAACCCAAGGCAGACCCCAAGGACCTCAAGAACTTCCGACCCATCTCTCTGCTCCCGTTCCCCGCGAAGGTCACCGAGAAAATCGTCAACAAACAACTGACCCGCTACCTCGAGGAGAACAACATCCTGGACCCTTCCCAGTCCGGCTTCCGCAGCAACCACAGCACCGAAACCGCCCTCATCGCCGCCACCGATGACATCAGGACCCTGCTAGACAACGGAGAAACAGCAGCCCTCATCCTCCTGGACCTATCAGCCGCCTTCGACACGGTCTGCCACCACACACTACGAACACGCCTTCACGACGCCGGGATCCAAGAGAAGGCCCTGGACTGGACCACATCCTTCCTTTCCGGCAGAACACAAAGCGTCCGCCTCGCCCCCTTCCGATCCAAGGCCACCAAGATCATCTGCGGCGTACCCCAAGGCTCCTCCCTCAGCCCAACGCTGTTCAACATCTACATGGCATCCCTCGCCCACGTCGCCCGACAGCACAACCTCAACATCATCTCCTATGCCGACGACACCCAGCTGATCCTCTCCCTCACCAAAGACCCTCACACCGCCAAAGCCCACCTCCACGAAGGAATGAAGGCCGTCGCCGAATGGATGAGGACCAGCCACCTGAAGCTGAACTCGGACAAGACGGAGGTCCTCATCCTTGGTTCCAACTCTTCAGCCTGGGACGACTCCTGGTGGCCAACATCACTGGGAACAGCCCCGCCACCCACCGACCACGTACGCAACCTAGGGGTCATCCTCGACCCCACCCTCTCCATGACTAAGCAGGTCAACGCCGTTTCCTCATCCTGCTTCAACATCCTCCGAATGCTCCGCAGGATCTTCAAGTGGATCCCCACCGAAACAAGAAAAACAGTCACCCAGGCCCTCGTCACCAGCAGGCTGGACTACGGAAATGCCCTCTACGCAGGAACGACGGCTAAGCTCCTGAGACGGCTGCAACGCATCCAGAACGCCTCTGCACGTCTTATCCTCGACATCCCCCGAGACCTGCACTGGCTCCCTGTCAACAAGAGGATAACCTTCAAGCTCCTCACCCACGCACACAAAGCACTCCACAACTCCGGACCAGCCTACCTCAACAGACGACTCAGCTTCTACACCCCCATCCGCCAGCTCCGCTCGACCAGCCTCGCCCTCGCCACAGTCCCCCGCATCCGGAAAACGACCGCCGGCGGCAGATCCTTCTCCCACCTCGCCGCCAAGACCTGGAACACCCTCCCCACCAACCTCCGACAGACCCAAGACCTACTGGCCTTCAGAAGACTCCTCAAGACCTGGCTCTTCGATCAGTAGCAGCACCACCCCCCTCTTCCCCCAGCGCCTTGAGACCCTCGCGGGTATGTAGTGCGCTTTATAAGTGATATGATTGATTGATTGATTGATTGATTATCGCCATTTTAGCGGCAGTTTCCTGCCGCTAAAACGGCGATAATTTTATCGCCGGTCTTGCTAATATGCCCCCTAGTTTATTTGCTAAGATGCGCAGATAGACGTATACTCATACCTAATTCCTGCCACCACCTCATAATTCCCCCACCATGTCAGCTCGTGGTAATTGTGTGGCAATGAAGTCGAAAGCTATTGGAGGCAGGAAAGCCCCAGTGTCGAGGCGTCCAAAGGGACCATGGTTATCACTAGGTCTACCTTCCGGGATGCGCAGACTTTTTTTTATGAGGTGATTGCATAAAACTGGGAAGGTAATCCGAGAGATTTCTGTGGTGGATTGTAGTGCCAGCGAAATGATACTCGTCTCTGACCCCTGGGGAGGGGAATATGGCGCGCTACCACTGTATCTCAAACTGCGTGTCCTTCAAACATCCTACTACTATCTTTCATCCCTGTTGGGGAAAGTAAAAAATCACATGGATAATATATTACCCAATTCTTAAGTGATTGGATTTGATGACCAACTGATGGGGCTGAAGGAGTGGATTCTGCCACATGCCTCTGTCCTTTCCATGTAATTTGCAGCTAAGAGGCAGCTGACGGTAACCTGGTGAAGGGAAACGACTTTCTTATTTATCAAAGAATAAGTATCAAAATAAATTCTCCAGCTTTTGAATAGTAATGATTCATTTGTATATAAATATGCATAGTCAATGTGATAATGTTACTTGTTTTCAGCAGCCATATTGTAAAACGTCTACTGCTACAGCTACTTTTTCAACAGGTTTTGGTAAGCCAGTAAATCTCGTCTTTCAGTGTCATTACCCAACCTTTTGCCATCTGTTCCACGCTGAAAAACAGAAAAAAGAAGTAAACAATGCTTGTTTGCTGATGCTGAACAGCATTAGCCGAAAGCAAGGAAAGGAGCCTCAGAGTGAGGGCATATATGATCTTATACATCACCATGGACATGCGCATACGTGTTATGACTCTGCGGAAATGGTCTTTTATTTTGTTTACTGTGCCAGATGGATGACACCAATCTTGTGGCAGTAAATTACTGCCTCCTCTTAAGCAATTTTTTTTTTGTACATTTACAAAGGGGAAGGGGTCCCAAAGGGACATCTTCCCTTTTGTGAACGGGTTACCACCCCAACTTCATGTTCAGCAAAATATCAATGTTTTACGACCAGATTTCAGTCGCAAAACATTGATAGATATGATACCAATTCAGTATTTGGAAGGGATGTCTACAACATGCCCCTTCCAAATACCTAATTGGTATCCATTTTGAAACACATATAGCGATTCGGAAAAAAAATTCTGAATCACTAAATGCTTTTAATACATAAGTAAAAGGGTATTAGCATTCACAAACCCTCTGATTTTATGAATCGGAGGGTTTGCAAGTCCTAAAACCCTTTTTGCATATAGCCCTTGTTGGAAAGTGGGTTATTGGTAGGAGCATGTGTGCACTTACCACTGGCACTAAGGCCACCAACCCATTGTAAGGTCCAGTAAATGTCTCAGTAAATTAGTCCCTTGTTCAACCCTTGGTAGCTGACAACAAGCAGTCAGTCCTAACTTAGGAGACAGCTATGTAAAGCATTTAAAAAACAATACATCAAATAAGTAAGACATAACACACACTAAAACTCCCATACCAATATATAAAAATAGGAAATATTTTTATCTTTAAAATGACACCAAAATGACAAAGCTCCAATGTAGGGAACCAGAGATATGAATTTTGAAAGATTAACCACTTTATTGTGCTTAAAAATATATAGCGCCACTCTGGGACATCTGGTCATGCTTGACCGGGACAAAGTCAAAGTTTGAGGCTAACTGCGATGGAGCCCTGGTCGGATACACTAAGGGGGAGTCCCCGGTCAAAATTTTACCTTCACACTTAGAAACTTTTTTGGAGCTTCTTCTTCGGACGTCGATTGACCCTCCACAGCAGGCCGGATTTGGTGAGGGTTCGTCGTCTTGACTTTCTGCAAGGCCCCGGTCAAATCCTGGAAGTCTGGAGCTCTGGAGCTTTCAGCAGCAAGAACCAGAAATTCAGGCCGGGTCGCGGTTGAAGGTAGTCGGCTTTACCTACGACGTCGGGTCTGTCACCTCTTGGAGCTTTTCCACAAAAGTTCTCCAAAGTTCTCCAAACTTCAGGAGGTGCTTCCTGAAGGTATTCTTGTAGGCTTCAAGTGTCCAAAACACCACTCCAAAGCACCTGGTCAAATTCTTAAAAGTCCACTGGACGCACTCCAGGATGGGGTCTCTTGGTGGAGAAGATGCAGGTGGGCTCTGTTTACCTCTAGCTTGCATGGAGTCCACTCCTTAATCCTTCTTGAAGCAAGGTACAGTACCCAGGGCTGTAGTACCAGTCAGTCAGAGTGCAGGTCTTTGGGTGCAAATCCAGATTCCACCAGGGCAGTTCTTCTCCTAGTAAATTCAGGCAGCAGATCTGAGAGGCTATGCAGGTCTCACATACTTATTCAGTGGTCTGGGGTGACATGCAAGGGGGGTACCTCTGTCCAATGAGATGCTGGGTGCCACCCAAAAGCATGACAACTTCCTCCAAAATGTGGAATCTTCTTGTCCCACAAAGCACTGCACTTCTAAAATCTAATATAGATTAATTCTTTCCAGAGGAGTAAGAGCTGGCTAAACCAACCTACAGGTGTGGCTCATTTACCTGAACCTTCCCCCTCCAGACCCCTGCAAATTCCATTCTTGACTCTGCCATCTGGCAGGAAGAGGCGGTGGGCAAGGCTAGCATTCCTTGCTGTTCTGTTCTCTTTGAAGCCCATGTTTTATTACCCATCCCCCTGCCTGGCCTGGTTTTTGCAGCTGCAAAACTCCCACCATCAGATAAACTCTGCTCCGGCCAGGCCTCTTATTACTTAATCAAAGCAGCCTGGCTAAGCCTGTTGAGGCTGACTAATCAGCAAAGACTACTACAAGGCTGGATTTTGGCTTACGGAAGAGAAAGTTCTATAACTTCTCTTCTGTACTAATTATGATAAATTTAACAGTTGTAAGTTGTTGAAGTTATCAATACCAATCTATTAAGTCTTTGAATTATATATTACTCCTTTCTTAGCAGTAGTCATACCAAAATAAAATATTGCAATGTTAGCCTGTGGAGCTAAGTATCTACCATGGCGAAAAAATTAAATGTGCACTTTTTCCCTCACCAGGGCATATACAGCATCTTTAATAACGCCCCTGCTTACAGTTACATGGCCCCCCACATCTGGGACACCTAGGGGAGACCTTAGGGTTCCCTAAATTGTACAAATAAGGTAGATTATCACTTGTAAAGTGCCCATATCACCAAAGTCGATTTTGCATAAAATTTACTTTTAAAGATAGTCTTCAAAGCTAGGCTGTCTTTAAAATTACAGCAGGCACGCAGCAGGGCACACATGCAACTGCAGGAAATCTTCTGAGCCTCTAAATTTCCATGCCCTATTATATTTTAGGGACTTATAGGTAGTTTGAACCCACTAGACCTATTATATACTAGGGACTTATAGGGTCTGTCAATACCAATTATGAGATTTTACTTTTAAAGACAGGCTGCAAGGCAGGACTGCCTTTAAAATGACAGCGGGCACACAGCAGCGCACACATGCAAGTACAGGAAATCTGCTGGGCCTCTAAACCTCCATGCCCTATTATATACTAGGGACTTATAGGTAGATTAAATCCCTGTCCCCATTATCTACTAGGGACTTAAAGAGTCTGTCATGGTCAATTGTAAGAGTACCCAATTACATGTACCTTTTTAATCGGAGCACTGGTCCTGGGCCTGGTTAACAGAACACCGGGCACTGGTCATAAAATGGGGGTGAACAGGGCAAAAGGATGACTTTCTAACAGCCCTTATTCTCTTTTTTTGGAGCTTGGAATCCTCCAGGAGGGCAAGGCTGCTGACTGTTTCCAGATGAGAGCTTCACAAGGCTAGATGCCTTCTTTCTGAAATGGATTTGCATCTGCAGAAAAGCTCTGAGCTAGGGAAACCTGCTTCTTCATCCCAGAGAATTTGTGCCTTGGGGGTACTGGCTTGGCAGGTTTATCTCGAACCTCCAGAGGTCTTGAAGTCAAAAGATTTTCGATGTACCATGGTTTCAGAGGTGTTAGGTGAAGTCCAGTTAGACACAGCCAAGGGTCCAAGAACCTCAGGAACAGCACTTGGGGGTCAAGATCAACTCCAGATTAGGACACCAGCCGGGTCAGGTTCATTTGGTACTGGTCACCTGAGAGTTTGCAAGAAAAAAGCCCTGTTGTAGCTTTTTATCCCCGTAGACAAACAGGAGACCAGCCAGCTTAGCCTTGGTGACACTTCTTTGTCCTAGGTACAAGAGGAAGCAGGTCCAGCCCTTCAGGGCTCCTCTCAGTCCACAGACAGCAGATCATTCGTAATCAGTTCTTGCTCAGGGTCAGCAGTGTTCTGAAGAATGTGTCTTGGGGTGCACATTTATGCCTGCCACTATCTTGGGGATGGGGGTGACACCAGGCCCATCCCTAACCAACAGATTACAAATTCCCTGGGGTATCAGCACCCATTTCTGTAAGCGTTCCTGTGTGCCCTACAGCAAATAAGCCCATAGTGGTCCTCACTTACTAAATCTAAATCTACCCTTGTGCAGAACCTGTGTGACTATACAAAGGAATGACCAGGCTAATGAGCAGCCCTTCCTCTGTGGTCACTCCAAGCCAGTTCTGGGGGCAGCATTCCCTCACTTGATTTGGTGCCCACTTGACAGAGAGGACAAACAAAGGGGCATGGCCAGGAGTAATTTGACATCTGCTTGTGACGGAAGGGATCTCTTTGAAGCAATTTAATTTCCTAGGCACAGCCCAACTGGTCTTTCTAACCAGGGGAACAAAAACCCCTCCCCACACCTGGGCCATTGTATCTGCTCTAGGAGCAGTTATCACACCTCATGAGGGCTATTCACTGGCTGGATGACAGTTGGAGGGCTAATGCAAAATAGAGGAGCTACATACAGGGAAAAGTAAACTTTCTAAAGGTCCCTTTTCCTTAATATTTATCAAAAATATGACTTCACTATGAAGTTGGCCTTTTAATAAATATCAACAATAGTAGTTAAATCATTGTCCTAGCTTGTCCCTAACCTCAATTTGCAGTATTAATATTAAATACTTCTTCCCAATGTCTCTCTACGGGCCAGCCAGCCTTCCTACAGTGAAAATATATTTTGGTTGCTTGACACTGTAAGGAAAAGTTAACTTTAAATTTCTACATGTCCTCCTTATAAATGCACCCTGTCTTCTTGGCTACACGGCCTATATAGGGATAACTTATCAATATTTAAAAGACAGGTTTTTTCCTCTCAGAAAATGCCATTTGGACTGGTCACGCTACAATTTTAAAACAGCGGCATCCAGACTACAGAGGTACATCTGGGGTTATGTTTGTCTTGTCACATTAGTGAGTAGCAAAGTAGTCCTGTAACCCTACAGTCGAGATTTAACCTTCAATGCCATAGGTATATTTTGTGACAATATATACTATGATCTTATTGGAAAGTGAAATAGGCCTTTGACCACTAAAACCTGTCAACATAGCCATTTCAATGTGTTTTAGTGGTAAAGCACATACACTTTACTCTGGACAGTAAAGTGCCAGTGTGCAGAGTCTACAAATCAGCAATAAAATTTAGCAAAAAAGGGGAATATACCTACAGGTCGTGTTATCAGGTAATAGTGATAAACTGGGCAATAAAATATTTGGTTGAATACCAGATGACAGGCTAGCAAATGTGATCAGGTTTTTGATTAATCAATGGCAACCAGGCTTTAACCTACAGCAAAATACTATCTGGAATAATTAAGTTGCTATTTCTTCTCATGGAGCAGCTAAATGCATGTGCCGCCACATTTGATGTGCCAGCTTAGATGCTTTCAAGACATTTAAGAGTGCAGATTAGTATTTAATGCTGGCAGTTCTAGAGAAGCTGGGGCTTGGCACACAATTTTCTATATAGACAATACTTCATTCCTTGGATATCTAGTTGAGATTATCGGATACCAGGAAGGACTCTATGGGCTAATTTAAGAGTTTGGCAGATGGGATACTGTTTCACAAATGTGATGGATATTCTGTGAGCAGTATTGCTACAGGCTGTAATGCACTTGTAATATGGCGGATGGGATATCCGTCACAGTTTGTGATGGAGTATTCCACCAACCAAACTACTTGGTGGTGGTGGAGCACAGACCCATCCCCCTCCCAACAACCCACGCCAAGAGCCTCAGGACAGTAATCAAAAACCAACTCACCATGACTGGGCAAGAGACTGCGGTCTGCACCTCCTGCTTCCAAACACTAAAGATTATGTCGAAGATCTCCTTCAGCACCCTCAGAACCATCGCCCAAGCAATCATCACCAGAAAACTGGACTATGGAAATGCCCTCCAAGCTGGAATCAATACTGAACTGACCAGGTGGCTCCAGACTACACAGAGCTCAGCAGATAGACTCACCCTCAACCTACCACCCCAAGTGCACATCACCATGCACCTCAATGATCTCCACTATCTCCTCAACCACAAGCGAGCTCTCTTCAAACTCCTCATGCACTCATTTAAAGCATAGGCCCTGCATACTTCAACAACTGCATCCACTGCTACAAACCTACCAGACACCTCTGTGCAGCCAGACTCCTACTCGCACATGTCCTCAGCTTATGCTGAACCAGAACAGGCCTTCTCCTACCTCTCTCCTTAAGCCTGGAATAACCTGCCGCTGCACATCAGGTCCACCTTCTCAGTTTTTGAGTTCTGCAAGAAGCTGAACACATGGCTCTTCACCTATGCCAGGCCATGGCTCGGCCCAGAAAGCTCCTGCATCAGTACCAGGGTTTCTCTCTGGGTGAATCACATGCTCTACAAATGCACACAACATAACATAAATTAGATCCAATCTAATTTGTGATTGGTAGGTAGGGACCACGGAAAGGGTGCCTTTATTGCCCCTAATATTTGCTGAGGCCCTGGAACCATTAGCCAAATTTGCATGGGGTAGATTTTTATAGGAACGAGAAAAAATCAGAGAACAGGCTCATATTTTGTCTTTATAAGCAGACAGCATCCTGTTATATACGCATGATCCCATGTGCATTTTCCCTCACATATTAATAACTGACAGAAGAATTGGACTTAGTCTTGAGATTACCTATCAACTGGTCTAGGTCTTATATTTCTACACTTTTGCATGGATTGATTTTGCAGCTCTGAAGCATTTGGTTCTAGGTTCCTTGAAAACTACTTAAACTTCTGAGCGTACAGATTAGTGAACGAGCGTGAAAGGCTATTTTTGAGAAAGTCGAGCAGTTGGTTTTAAGCATGATACATTAGTTATTTTGGGCTGGTGTTCCCTATCTCTGTAATAGATTGTTGCTTTGAATCGTGAATGCTGCATGGTGCAAATCCCTGTTACTATTTTAAAGAAAGTAAACTTGATATTGGCCCATTAATGAAGTGGAGAAGACTTGAGTCCCATTACTCTTCTTACAATAAAGCTGCTCTACGATGTGGGAATCCTACTTCATGCCACACAACTACAGTTGCTGTTCTCTAATGGAATGTAGGTCTCCAAAATCAAGTAACTTGTCTAGACTTATTGCACAAGCTATGCTGCAAAACAAACCACTGCTCAGATTGCAATGAAGCATGAGCTTCCCAACCCATTTCCAGGTTTTGCAGCAAATATGTGTTGAGTTGCTCACATGTTATGGGAATCAGACTTTCACTCTAGTTGGCCTACCACACTCTGGCAGAAGATATGGGAGAAACTTCACTCTACAGCTCGTCCTGCCAACCTCATTCAAACCACTTTATTATTTTTATAACATGTTATACCGAACACCTGAATTTTTGTTCAAGTGCAAAATGCTTCAATGTGGCAATTGCTGGCGGTGCAACTCTAATCCAGGTACTTACCTACATATGTTCTTCCTATGTCCTAAATTGTCATTATTTTTGGAGCAGTTGTGGTCAAGGATAGGACATATTACCGAAGTTCACTCTCCATTCTCTATTAATGTTTTATTTCGAGGCGGCTTAAGTTGTATATGGCCTCAGAATAAATCAATCCGTAAACTTGTTGATCTACTTATTGCTATCGCATTACAGGTTGTCACTACTAATTGGAAATCTGTAGATAATATCACATTGCAACAGTGGTGGAATTTAGTTTGTCATAATCACTGTTTAGATCGCTAAAATTTACACTCTTCATTTTTGTTGGCAAACATGATGATATTTGGAAACCTTTGACTAGATACTTGTTTATGAATGCTCATACTCCAATTTAATAACATATTGCTTTGCTTTTTAGATTTTGGATTGTTAGTTGTTGATGATTTATCTTTATATAACTGACATTGTTCTTGCTTAGTACATAATATATTATTTATGTGATTTTATGGTACAATTTCTACAATTTTATAGTATTCATACTTCACTCCTCTCTTCTTTTCTCTTTCCTATCCTTTTTTCCATCTTTCTTTATTTCTGTTATTTTTCCCACTTTCCTATATCATTATGCATTTAATCCGGTCACCGATATAATGTAGTTATTAGTTTATTTGATAGGGGTTTGACTTTCATCTCTGATGTTTGTAATTTTATTTCAAGGTTCTTTCTATATATTGGTATGTCGTAACATATTTGTAATTTCTTTTTCTTCAATTAAAATACTAAACTTAATAAAAGTTGATCACATAAATGGGATGTACAGTAATATATTTTCCCAAAGTTTTGTGCCTGGTGTATCACTTTTTATTCTTTATTTTCCTGTTCTATCAGTGGGCAGACAATGGCTTAGCCACAGCAGGCCCACTGTGTAATTTGATGAGGTGCCGCACCAGCCCGCAGGAGTGAAAAGGATGGGACTGACAGACTGGCCGAATACTCCCACTTGCCAGCAGCGGATCAGTCTCCATTTATACAGTGGAAATACAAGGGTTGGTGACTTCAGTTTTACTCAGTCTGCCTTGCCCAGTGTGCATCTGAGAGGCAGCCATAAAAGCAGAAAGGCAATGCCGGAAGTGACAGTTCTTCCTGGGCTCTAGTCACACAATTGGCTCAGGTAGAGCCCTACTGGGATCTCAGACCCACTTTAAGTCCCTGCCGCCGCCTTCATGGACTATTGATGGTTAGACTAGGACAGGATGAGGTGGGATATGACAGGCACTTGGAACCTGAGGCATGCAGTTCGATATGCTTGTGTCTGTGCTCTCCTTTTCCCTGGTTGTCTCTAGCCACCCTGCCTTGCCTCCGAGTGCCCAGTCTGGTATTCCTCATGTCCTAGTATCTCCTCCTTGAGCCCTTGCTTGCATTATGCAAGTGCTCAACCTCTTCAGAGCTCAGGAGAAACCAAAATACAGTTGTCAGCTCCTCATCCTGTGAAGGTTGAAGAAGCCTAGCACTGCATGGCTGCTCTGTCGTGGGACCTGCAACCCTCTTCTCCCGTCAAACACCAGGGATGTTACCTCCATGGAGCTAAGCCAGGGGAAAGAATTACGGAACTGTTTAAATGGGATCACCAACACTGCTGTTCAACAGGTAAGATGGAAATAGCAGAGAGACAGGGACAGGGATGAACGCATTTATCCATTTGAGTGTGTGCGTGTGTGAATGTGTATTTATCTAGGTGCATGTGTGTTTGTCCACCTACACTGGAATGGCTGCATAGGGTCAAGAATGCAAGGGAACCATCTTCGCTCTCCCTGACAGACCCAGCGAGAACTTAGGGGCCCATTACGATGGCGGGCAGAGGCACCACCGCAGTGCTGGCGGGGGCAGAAAATGCCATTTTCCGCACGCCAGCAGCGGTCTCCACGCCCGCCATATTAGTATGGTCAACACAGCCCATTTCCCATCCGCCGCGGTGCGACGCGAACCGCCATAAAAATGCGCCTGCCACCGCAGCGGTGGTAGCCAATGAAGACCCACCACCGTGCGGAATGACGTCCCGACCGCCGTACAAATCAGGATGCCCCAAACAGCCAGTCACACCGCAGCGGAGAAAGCGCCCAACCAGAGACGGCGGAAGCACTACAGCAGATCACGAAACCTGATACCCGGGCCCATCCGCCCGGTCCCGAGCACAATGGATCCAACTCTACACGTCTTTCCGGTGCTGTACCTGATACACTACCAGCAACTCATGCACCGTCGCGGATGTCGCCGCAGGTACGCAATAACACAACTCCGCACACAACAACAACACACAACTCATGGTCAGATATAGGGTTCCTGTGCACACCAGACACCCTGGTGGGGACAGAAACACATCCAGAAGGGTACCCACACATGTCCTACCTCACACCAAATCACCCCTCCGCATCCAGGTCACCCACCAACCGCGATCTTGATGTAATGTCCCAGTCACGTCACCGAAGCAGTGAAGACGCGGAAAAACATGCGCACAAGGCAGAAGGCAGGGCCAGCGCAAGGCAAGGGCAGTGCACAAAGATCAAAGGGCCACACCTCTACCCTCCACACAACAGGCCCCCACCCCAAACATGAAGGGACATGCCATGTGCCAACCCTGTGCTCCCCCATGCACAATAACCAGCCAGGTGAACCCACACCCTGCACCACACACAAAACAACTCGGGAGACAGCACAGCAGGTGGGGCTGCAGAGGAACCCAGCACAGAAGCACAGGGCCAGGGCACACCTACACCACACTCATAGCAAGAAAACAGAGTCCTAGCACAAAATTAACACTCATACAGATAAGGAACAATCACTCAACTGGACATACAGGCCACAAAGTCACACAGACATACCCCACACTGACACACAACCACATACACAGACCAGATGTCAGCAGCAATGGAGGACAACAAATAGGAAATCTAAAGTGAGGTGCACACAAATGGTAGGCCAAGGAGCTAACCACTAAGCATGTGTACACCACATGCAAGAGAAGGAACATATAACAACACCCTCAGCCCATCAAATCACACATGGCTGGCACAGTGAGTGAAGTCAAACCACAGTCACCTCAGTGCAACAACTCAGGGAGACAGCAAGGCAACCCATGGACAGGCACAGGGATGAAAGGAAGGGTCTGAAGTCCAACAGTGAACAGCCACATATCTGTATCCAACTACCTGACAGGTGTATGTCAGCAGCACAACACACAGGGCCCATTGTAACACTCCATGACAGTCAAACACAGGTAGGAACCTTCACACATACCCCACCCCCAACCCCCTCACACCTGCAGCACACAACACCAGTGTCCAACACACAGAAGGGTGCCAATAATGTCCAGTCAATACACTGACAAACAACCACACTCCCTGGGGGGTATCCACAAACATCACACACACACCCAGGGATGCCTGAACCAATGCTTGCACAAAACCAACAGCCAAACACAAAACTCCATTACAACACACACAGAAGTACAACCAGACCAGACCTGACCTGTGCAGCAAAACTGTGGGAAGGCAATGGGAGCCCAGACAGAACAGGAGTACACAACCTCATCAGTCAGGAACAATGCACAGACAACATACCACAACACAGACAAGAAGTACATCACCACAAAACAATCATGGACACAAACTGGGAGAAATGGGCCTACAATGATACACATACAGACATACCACACCACCCATAAAGTCAACATGGTGTCATAATGTACCACATGCTTGCACATGCACAATAATGACAACTGACAGCTCAAATATGAGAGGAGAAAACACCCAGGACGCACCCAAAACAAGCCCAGGAACAAGAATAGCCCTAAGTGCATGTGACAGACACACCCGTAATGCACAATACACTGGCAAGACACAACTGACTGAAACACAACACACCAACAAAACACACACACTGACATGCAAATACAACAACACACACAGAGCATCTGTTAGCTGCAAGACGCAACACAGCCCAAACACTGCCCACATCCACATCAAACACACAACAGATGCACATGCCAATACATCACATTGCAAACACAGCAGGACATCAGGGGATGCACACCAGGCAAGGACAAGGCAACATACACTCACAGCACTGCATGCACGACAAGATAAGCAGTGTGTGCACACTAAACACACCAGTTCCACACAGACATGAGTGACACACCATGAACACCCACAACACCAATCAGCACAGCACACAGACAACATCACACTCAGGAAGTGAAGCAGTACCTCAGCAAACACACATACAGCTAACCCAACACCCACAGATGCACAAGTCTGGGACACCCAGGTGAAAACAACATGACCAGAGGACTGTGCAGCACAAATAGTTGAACTGCATATGAGCAACCATGGCTGCAAAACAGTATCAGAAAATCACATATAACCAATAGGGAAACTGTCATGAGTGGCACATTGGTCATGTGCACAGAGCAACACCACAAACCATAGTGTAACAAATGAAGTGATGGGGAGGCACACACACTGTCAACACAGGGGACAGCTGACCTGAGAGTGAAGTGTTGTGTACGTCAGTAGTGGACATGGCAGGAGTGCACCATACACAAATAGATGGAGTGCAGACTCACAATGGGTAGGCATCAGAAGCACAGATAGGGGATGGTATGACTCCACACCCCACATGCCATACTGGAGGCAAAAAAGCACCAAGTGACAGCAATGCATGAGAAAACACACCCACAATGTCAGTGTGGCCGAGCAGGTCTGCACAGTGACCACAAAGAGTATCAAGACACATGGCTGATCAACAAAACACAACACTGAATTGCCAGTCACACACCCTGCATACCCACAATTGCCACCAACAACAAGTTGGAATCCCCCAGAAGTGCAAGGACACACCAACACACTGCACAGTGCACAACCTACAACTTCCACATGTGCACACAATCACAAGCATAGGGCTGACCAATCAAACAAACAGGCACTCAAATCCTGGCTGACACATGTGTGCAGTTGACATTGCATGGGCACACACACATCAACACTACCGACAAAGTCACCCCCTTCACACTGCACACTTCTTGACCACCCAAGTGCACACATAGAAATCAACCCATGTGACTAGGATGACTGGCCATCACAAGATGACCATACACCAACACTGCTGTGCACACATCAAGTAAGATCACACATACATGATGACCCTGGCCAGCCTACCTGCAATCCTGTGGATAGAATCCCACCTTGTGCTGGCAGTGCATACAAACATCTAGAATAGAATGAGAGGGACCCCTTGTACAAGACCAAGGGAATAGGATACTGGCAACAAGTAAAAATATAGGGGGTTATCCCTTGCTTGCTACACACTGGATTGAAAGAAACACTTACTCACTCATCGCCAATCAAAGACAAACTTAACTTAAAAAGCCCATCATAGAACGATTGAAGTCCCGGTATAACGTCTGCCAGAGATTGCAAGACAGAGAAGGCAGGAGCACTAGTTTAACTTCAATACGTTTATTCTTTAAAAAAAAACTATGGTTTCACTGTGAATGGGGAGCGTTAAAGTAACATAAGGAGATTCACTCCAGACCAGGGGACCAATATATAGAGTGGTCGAGTGTAACTATATTCAATCGCGAAATATGGTCTAATTTTGTTCAAAGCAGTGTATTGGCTACTGAAAGATAACGAAAGGTTTGAGTACTACGAGATCAGGAAGATTCTGAGCCTGGGTGCAAGGGTACCCACCAGAGGAAGTGAAAATATTTACGCTCTAGAAATGAAACGAGGATTCATCCTTTTGGGGCAACTATACAGTGCAATTAAGAGAGTGTTTAAATACGTGTCTTGATAAAGATGGGATGTGAACAGTAATACCATCGAAACGCGTCGACGCATCTGTGACATAATTCTGGAAAGTGACTGGACCTGTAGACACTAGAGCACAATCCAATGTACCAGATCCCAGTTTAAGTTCAAAAACATGATCCGATGAATATGTCTTGTTGAATGACAAAGTTAATTGTCTGTTGTGGGTTTTCTCTCTACATTAGGGCATTTGTGATTGTTATTAGTATATTAACATGAATTACAATTTTTTTGTAAATTATTTTTTTAGTATGAATTAAAGATATTAAATATTTATTGTATAATTTTATTGGAACACACAATTTTTATATGAAAATAAATATTTTGTGACAATTTCTGTCTTGGATGACATATTTCGGTCTATTACATGGGCTTTTTAAGTTAAGTTTGTCTTTGATTGGCGATGAGTGAGTAAGTGTTTCTTTCAATCCAGTGTGTAGCAAGCAAGGGATAACCCCCTATATTTTCACTTAGTGCATACAAACATGACATGTGTACAACATAGCCAACCTGACAAAAGAATGATCATCAATCAATCAATCAATCAATCAATCACAGAATTTGTAAAGCGCACTACTTACCCGCGAGGGTCTCAAGGCGCTGGGGAAAAAAAGGGGGGGGGTGCTGCTACTGGTCGAACAACCAGGTCTTGAGTAGCCTCCTGAAGGTCAGCAGGTCTTGGGTCTGTCGTAGGCTTAGTGGAAGGGTGTTCCAGGTCTTGGCGGCGAGGTGGGAGAAGGATCTGCCGCCGGTGGTGGTTCTTCGAATGCTAGGGACGGTGGCGAGGGAGAGGTCGGCGGAGCGGAGTTGGCGGTTGGGGACGTAGAAGAGGAGTCGTCTGTTGAGGTAGGCTGGGCCAGTCTTGTGCAGTGCCTTGTGTGCGTGGATGAGGAGTTTGAAGGAGATTCTCCTGTCGACGGGGAGCCAGTGCAGGTTCCTCAGGTGGGGGTGATGTGGCTGTGGCGTGGTACATCGAGGATCAGGCGTGCGGAGGCGTTTTGTATGCGTTGCAGTCGCTTGATGAGCTTGGCCGGGGCTCCCGCGTGAGGGCGTTCCCATAGTCAAGTCTGCTGCTGACGAGGGCCTGGGTGACTGTTCTTCTCGTGTCTGTCGGGATCCACCTGTAGATCTTGCGAAGCATGCGGAGGGTGTTGAAGCAGGAGGATGAGACTCCGTTGACTTGCTTGGCCATGGAGAGCGTTGAGTCGAGGATGACTCCCAGGTTGCGTGCGTGGTCGGTGGGTGTCGGGGCTGCTCCCAGCGTCGTTGGCCACCAGGAGTCGTCCCAGGCTGAGGGGTTGGAGCCGAGGATGAGGACCTCTGTCTTCTCCGTGTTCAGTTTTAGTCGGCTGATCTTCATCCAATCGGCGACGGCCTTCATTCCTTCATGGAGGTTGGATTTGGCGGCGTGGGGGTCCTTGGTGAGGGAGAGGATCAGTTGAGTGTCGTCAGCGTAGGAGATTATGTTGAGGTCGTGCTGTCTGGCGATGCGTGCGAGCGGGGCCATGTAGATGTTGAACAGTGTTGGGCTGAGGGACGATCCCTGGGGTACGCCGCAGATGATCTCGGAGGCTTCGGATCGGAATGGTGGGAGGCGGACCCTCTGGGTTCTGCCGGCGAGGAAGGAGGTGGCCCATTCCAGGGCCTTGTCTTGGATCCCTGCGTCGTGGAGGCGTGCGCGTAGAGTGCGGTGGCAGACAGTGTCGAAGGCGGCGGAGAGGTCCAGCAGGATGAGGGCTGCGGTCTCACCGTTGTCCAGCAGGATCCTGATGTCGTCGGTGGCGGCGATGAGGGCAGTCTCAGTGCTGTGGTTGCTGCGGAACCCCGATTGGGATGGGTCCAGGATGCTGTTTTCTTCGAGGTATCGGGTTAGCTGTTTGTTGACGATCTTCTCGATGACCTTGGCTGGGAACGGAAGCAGGGAGATGGGCCGGAAGTTCTTGAGGTCTCTTGGGTCCGCCTTGGGTTTTTTGAGTAGGGCGTTGATCTCTGCGTGTTTCCAGCTCTCTGGGAAGGTCGCGGTCTCGAAGGAGAGATTGATGATGTTGCACAGGTGGGGTGCGATGGAGCTGCTGGCTTTGTTGAAGATGTGGTGCGGGAAAGGGTCTGACGGGGAGCCGGAGTGTATTGTGCTCATGGTCTTGATGGTGTCCTCGATGTTCACGCTGGCCCAGGCTGGCAGGGGGTCGTGGTCGATGGTGTGCGGCGGGTCTGGTGCATCGATCTTAGTTGGGGCTGTCTGGGTGTTGAAGCTGTCGTGGATGTCGGCGATCTTGCGGTGGAGAAGGTGGCGAGGGAATCGCACAGGGGTTGCGACGGCGGGATGTCGTTGGTGTTGGAGCTGGGGTTGCAGAGTTCCTTCACGATGTTGAAAAGCTCCTTGCTGTTGTGTGCGTTGTTGTCGAGGCGGTCTTTGAAGGAGATTCTCTTGGCGGACTTGATGAGGTGGTGGTGGTTACGGATGGCGTCTTTGTGGGCTGCGTGGCTGTCCGGTGTCTTATCACTGTGCCATTTCTTTTCTAGTTTCCGGCAGGTACGCTTGGAAGCTAGGAGTTCCGAGGTGAACCAGCAGGCTCTTTTGGTGGTGTCACTGTAGGTGAGTTTTTTCAGCGGGGCGAGGGTGTTGGCACAGTCGTCCATCCATCGTCTGAGGTTGCAGGCAGTGTCGTCGGTGTTGGATGGGTCGGAGGGAGGGCTGAGAGCGAGGGTTGCCCGTAGTTGGTCTTCGGTGACTTTGCTCCAGCAGCGGCGTGGGATCTGTTGGGTGCGGTGGTGTGTGGTGGGTTTCTGGAAGGTGAAATGGATGCAGCGGTGGTCGGTCCAGAGGAGTTCCGTGGTGTGGCTGAAGGAGACGTGAGAGCTTGAGGAGAAGATGGGGTCGAGCGTGTGGCCGGCTGAATGGGTCGGTGTTGTGACGAGCTGGCTCAGACTGAGGTTGGCAAGGTTGTCGATCAGGGTGGTGGAGTTGCTGTCGTTGTTGTTCTCCAGGTGAAAATTCAGGTCTCCGAGGAGGATGTAGTCGGTAGAGGTCAGGGCGTGCGTGCTGATGAAGTCGGCGATGGAGTCGCTGAACTGGGGTCGGGGCCCAGGGGGTCTGTAGACAAGGGTGCCTCTAAGGGTGGTGTTGGGGTCCGTGTGGATCTGGAAGTGCATGTGTTCGGCGGTGCTGAGAGTGTTGTCGGTGCTGGTCGAGACCCTGATGGTGTTCTTGTGGACGATGGCGATTCCTCCTCCTACTGCGTTGACGCGGTCTCTGCGGGTGATCTTATAGCCGTCTGGGATGGCTATGGCGATGTCGGGGGCGGAGGAGTCGTTCATCCAGGTCTCTGTCAGGAAGGCGACGTCTGGTGATGATGTGTCGAGCAGGTCCCAGAGCTCGACGGCGTGTTTGCGTGCGGAGCGGGTGTTCAGTAGGATGCATCGGAGGTGGTTGCGGTCCTTCTTGGCGGGCGCCTCGGTGGCTCTGAGGCTGGTGTAGCTGCAGTTCCGGCAGGTGAAGGGACCATGGGTGCGTTTCGGGGCGGCCTTGAAGCAGTTGTGCGTCCGTCCGGGGTTGAGAGCGTGGAGTGGGGTGGCATCGTATCGGCGTCGGTCCTCGAGGCTGGTGCAGGGGGCGCACGGCCCAGGGGGTCTGGCGCTGGGCGCGGTCCAGGAACGGACGGGCGCAGACTGGCTTGCCTTAGGCGAGCCTTCGGCGCGCCAGCGGCGCGGCCGCGCAGCGGCCGCCATATATGGGGAGGTGGGAGGGAGGAGCAGCTGGGAGGCAGGGGCAGCGAATGGGCAGTCAGGGGGGCGGGGCCGCAGGGGACGCAGCGGCGGGAGTGGAGAGAGGCAGCGAGGGGTACAGAAGGCAAGAAGGACACAGGGAAATGAGGGCAACGAGGGAAACAGAGAGAAAAATGGACACAATACAGTGGGGGCAGCGAGGGAAACAGACGGAAAACGGGCACAAAGCAATGGGGGCAGCGAGGGAACAGAAGAAAAAAAAATGGACACAATGCAGTGGGGGCAGCGAGGGAAACAGACGGAAAACGGGCACAAAGCAATGGAGGCAGCGAGGGAACAGAAGAAAAAAATGGACACAATGCAGTGGGGGCAGCGAGGGAAACAGACGGAGAACGGGCACAAGCAATGGGGGCAGCGAGGGAACAAAAGAAAAAAATGGACACAATGCAGTGGGGGCAGCGAGGGAAACAGACGGAAAACGGGCACAAAGCAATGGGGGCAGCGAGGGAACAGAAGAAAAAAATGGACACAATGCAGTGGGGGCAGCGAGGGAAACAGACGGAAAACGGGCACCGAGGCCACAAGCAGAGGGCGAGTTTACCAGCAGCAGCAGCGGGCAGGACACCACAGACGGAGCTGTGTGGCGGGGGAGCGACCTACCTGGTAAGGTCAAGGGTCGCTCTCCTCACCGCGCAGCGGCCGCCATATATGGGGAGGTGGGAGGAGCAGCTGGGAGGCAGGGGCAGCGAATGGGCAGTCAGTGGGGCGGGGCCGCAGGGGACGCAGCGGCGGGAGTGGAGAGAGGCAGCGAGGGGTACAGAAGGCAAGAAGGACACAGGGAAATGGGGCAACGAGGGAAACAGAGAGAAAAATGGATACAATACAGTGGGGGCAGCGAGGAAACAGACGGAAAACGGGCACAAAGCAATGGGGGCAGCGAGGGAACAGAAGAAAAAAAATGGACACAATGCAGTGGGGGCAGCGAGGGAAACAGACGGAAAACGGGCACAAAGCAATGGAGGCAGCGAGGGAACAGAAGAAAAAAATGGACACAATGCAGTGGGGGCAGCGAGGGAAACAGACGGAGAACGGGCACAAGCAATGGGGGCAGCGAGGGAACAGAAGAAAAAATGGACACAATGCAGTGGGGGCAGCGAGGGAAACAGACGGAAAACTGGCACAAAGCAATGGGGGCAGCGAGGGAACAGAAGAAAAAAATGGACACAATGCAGTGGGGGCAGCGAGGGAAACAGACGGAAAACGGGCACAAAGCAATGGGGGCAGCGAGGGAAACAGAAAGAAAATGGACACAATACAGTGGGGGCAGCGAGGGAAAACAGACGGAAAACGGGCACCGAGGCCACAAGCAGAGGGCGAGCTTACCAGCAGCAGCAGCGGGCAGGACACCACAGGCGGAGCTGTGTGGCGGGGGAGCGACCTACCTGGTAAGGATCATAACAGTAGTCCATCACAAACCACCATCATTGCACCCCCAAGCCTCACAGTCAACAAGAACTGAAGTGCCAGTCACCCCTGTAAAACCCTTAAAAAGTGAGAAAAGCCATTGGCAATGTTGAAGTGGCATACAGAGCATGTGTCACAGTAGGCCATACCCACACAGAAAACCCTTTATTCAGCAAGGACACTGACAAAACAGACAACAGGAGTAACTGTCTTTATTCACATATTACACAGATAGGCACCAATATAAGACCAGAGCAAGGCCAGTGGCCAGCACAAAGTGCAGATGAGGTACATGAGAAGCTGCACAGGGAAGGGGCAAACAGCAGTCAACGTCAAGGCCAGTGGCCAGTCCAAGGTGCAGATGAGGTACATGAGAAGCTGCACAGGGAAGGGGCAAACAGCAGTGAACATCAAGGCCAGTGGCCAGTCCAAGGTGCAGATGAGGTACATGAGAAGCTGCACAGGGAATGGGCAAACAGCAGTGAACATCAAGGCCAGTGGCCAGCACAAAGTGCAGATGAGGTACATGAGAAGCTGCACAGGGAAGGGGCAAACAGCAGTGAACATCAAGGCCAGTGGCCAGTCCAAGGTGCAGATGAGGTACATGAGAAGCTGCACAGGGAAGGGGCAAACAGCAGTGAACATCAAGGCCAGTGGCCAGTCCAAGGTGCAGATGAGGTACATGAGAAGCTGCACAGGGAATGGGCAAACAGCAGTGAACATCAAGGCCAGTGCCCAGCACAAAGTGCAGCTGAGGTACATGATAAGCTGCACAGGGAAGGGGCAAACAGCAGTGAACATCAAGGCCAGTGCCCAGCACAAAGTGCAGATGAGGTACATGAGAAGCTGCACAGGGAAGGGCAAACAGCAGTGAACATCAAGGCCAGTGGCCAGTCCAAGGTGCAGATGAGGTACATGACAAGCTGCACAGGGAAGGGGCAAACAGCAGTGAACATCAAGGCCAGTGGCCAGTCCAAGGTGCAGATGAGGTACATGAGAAGCTGCACAGGGAAGGGGCAAACAGCAGTGAACATCAAGGCCAGTGGCCAGTCCAAGGTGCAGATGAGGTACATGAGAAGCTGCACAGGGAATGGGCAAACAGCAGTGAACATCAAGGCCAGTGCCCAGCACAAAGTGCAGCTGAGGTACATGAGAAGCTGCACAGGGAAGGGGCAAACAGCAGTGAACATCAAGGCCAGTGCCCAGCACAAAGTGCAGATGAGGTACATGAGAAGCTGCACAGGGAAGGGGCAAACAGCAGTGAACATCAAGGCCAGTGGCCAGTCCAAGGTGCAGATGAGGTACATGACAAGCTGCACAGGGAAGGGGCAAACAGCAGTGAACATCAAGGCCAGTGGCCAGTCCAAGGTGCAGATGAGGTACATGAGAAGCTGCACAGGGAATGGGCAAACAGCAGTGAACATCAAGGCCAGTGGCCAGTCCAAGGTGCAGATGAGGTACATGAGAAGCTGCACAGGGAAGGGGCAAACAGCAGTGAACATCAAGGCCAGTGCCCAGCACAAAGTGCAGATGAGGTACATGAGAAGATGCACAGGGAATGTGTGCGACTGTACCCTGCCATGGTCAGCAACACAGTCAGGGGGCCAACAATGGGCAGGCCAGGCACCGCTGTGGGAGAGACAGGTGTGTGAGGGGGACTTCCACTCAGACTTGGCTGTCAGTCGGACTGGGAGGTGGCTGAGTGTCGGGGACATTCAGAGGACTGGACCGGGAAGAGAGAGTTACAGCTGAGGTAGAGCCATCAGTGGCTTTTGAAGCCGGCGGGCTGCTTGGACCAGGTGGTGTGGTGGCACGTGGAGGTGGAGTCATGCTGCCGTGAGACACAGTGTGGGTGGGAGATTGTGGAGGGGTGCCTTTCCACTTCTTGGGGATTCTAAATGGCTTCCCTGTCTTGGTATTTTTGGTAAGTGGGGCAGACACAACAGGCACACGCACCACCAAAGCTGCATCAGGTGCAGACGGTGGCCCTCCCTCTGGGGACATGCTGGATCCAGCGGTATGCTTGGCCTGGCCTTGCCTTTGCCCCTCCATCCCCTGTTTACCAGGTGTCCCCCCTATAGTGCCCTCCTTTCCCTGCTTCACAGGGCTCTGGATGGGAGTTGAGGTCGTGGGTGAATCAGCCTTGGAGCACTTCTTATGTGTACTCTTAGCAGGCACCAGCTTCTCAGCGGGCACGGAAACTGTCTGCTTGTCTTTGCGAGACGCTTTTGGGACAGGACAGTCCTTGGCTGGGGATGCCTCTGAGGCATGTGAGCCTGACGCCTGCTTCTTGGCTTTATGGCCCTGGGTGTCGCCTGACGGGCTTTTGCCTTTGCGCTCTGGGGTGGCTTTACTTTGCTGTGGGGATGGTGTCTGCGTCCTGGACCACTTGGGCTGGTGCTGCTGTGTGCTGCGTGTGCTGTATCTTGCCCTTGAGCTCTGTGGTGTGTGGTCACTATCGTCAGATGTAGCCACTGGCAGGGGGGTGGACAAAGGGACTGGAGCTGGACTCTGTGACTGTGTAAGCTGAATGGCTGTCGTCACTACGGAGGACAAAGCTTGGACAGTCCGGTGTAGCCCAACCACGTCTGAATGAATGCCCTCCATGAAAGCAATGACCTGTGCCAATTTTTTGTCATGGTCTAGGAAGGCGTTGATGAGAGTTGTCTGGCCCACACACAGCTGGCGCAAAAGGTCCACAGACTCAACACTGAGGGCAGCGGGGAGACAGGGGCAGGGGCAGCGGTGCCTGGGGTGAAGGACACTCTTCCCTTCTTACTGGTGCGAACACGGCCAGCACAAGTGGAAGTAGGTGGGAGGGTGGGCGCTGGACGCTGTGTGGTGGAAGAGGAGGCAGAGTTCCCTCTCCCTGTGCCCACCAACAGAGATGTGTCACCACTGGCATCAGATAACGTTGAGGTTGGTATCTCTGGCTGTGATTCCTCAAGCAGACTCCTGTCCCCCTCCGAGGCGGTGGTTACATCAGTGTCACTGTGCTCGTGTGTAGCTGTCGTGCTTGATGCCTTAACACTGGTGGCTGTCCCCTGTTCTTCCATGCCCACAGGAGATGCTGCATGAGAGAGAGAGATGAAGGGTCAGTTCATTGGCATCAACACAACCATCATATGCAAGCAGAGCACTAAACAAGATAATGATGTCTCCATGTTGCACACCACCCGGTGCAGTAACATTGTGCAACCTCAATTTTGATTTTGAATTTAGCGTGTTATCAAGCAAACGTGGCATAAGTGAGCCATGTGATGACCACACAGACAAATTGCCTGCCGGTGGCTCCGTTTAACCAGACACACAAATACCTCTGAGCACACCCAGGGCCCTGAGGGGGGCAAAGATGTACCTCCCAACATGTTGCCACTGTCACATCTGGAGGGAGCAGAAGGGGACAACACAGATACAGACTACAACATAACAGTGCACAATGGCCATGAGCACATGCCATACACCATGTCGTACTTTGGGGCCCAAATACAGTTGCACATTGGTGCAGATTTTTAGTACCCACAATTCTGAGGTCAGGCAATGCACACATTGATGAAAGCACACTCAGATGATGCACACTGCCGTTCCCTTCCATGGGATTTCCATGACTAACCCAATGCAGACGATGCCAGAAGTCCACGACTCAGAATGCAATGTCAAGGGCCATTACCCCAATGACATGAGAAAGTACAGGTAGGGAAAATGCATGACAGCTGCACCCAACACAGAGGCCAATTACAAGCCACTGCATCACACTACCAACATCACCGGGCACAGCGGTGGCCCAGGCTGTGAACACATGCAGCCACTCACAACCAAAGTCACCCTTCCCAGAATACTCACCCCCAGCTTGCTGCTGATGCTCCTTCAAACGTGCATCCAGCTCGGCCATCAATGGTGTCATGCTCCTGCGTGCCAACCTGTCAGTCCGAGGGATCAGCTCCAGCGTCATCTCCGCCACGTTCTTGCTCAGCCGGCAGAGTCATCCCACCTCTTGTGACAGTGCGTGCGCCATCGTTTGGAGACACCCAGAGCCCGCACCTTGCATGCAATGGCCCTCCACACGGCCTTACGCTGGTGGACTTTGAGCTGCAGGCATGGGAGACAAGAGGGGGAAAAATCAGTGCCACAGTGTCATGTACCACTATCTCACAGTACAGGAGCATGATACTAACTCATCACAACTTCACAGATATGTCTAGCAGAGATGATAATGCATCACACATGGTACATTAGCATGGGAGACTCATACGCAAAAGCATGCAGGTATGAGGGTGGACACAGTACCTGCCCATCTCATACACATGCAGGATGCCAACACAGAAAGCTATGTGTAAGCTGCCCACATCTACTGTCCATTTTGAGGGTGAGCAAGACATACATGACATTTCAATATATGTTCAGGGGAAGACTCACTGTGTCCAACACTGCGCATCCCTCAATGTCCTTGCCCTGTGAATGGCTCACTGTGTCATGGAGTTCACATTGAGGGGCATGATCCTACAAACCCACACCCACCTCACAAGGCCTGTTGTGTGCAATCTATAGGGCTGAGATGGCTCTTTGATGGAGAGTCCTGGAAAAAACACACGTGACACTCTGTACATTCAGTGATGTATCCTTGTCTGCTTGGGCAGTGACTGTGCAGGCCAGGTGTGATCACACTGAGGTCCAACGTGGGGCATCAGAAATGTCACATGAAGGGACAATTTGAGAGCGTGAACAGTGCCTACACATGCCAGTCTGTACACATGCTGGTGGAAATGGAAGGGGCTGTGCACAATAGTACGACAATCAGCTGTGTCATAGGTGAATGACCACCAAGTGTGTCACCCTCAGGTACTGACGTCCTGAGCATAGTGCTGAACTATAGATGATGCCAATTTTGAGTCAGACACAATTCCATCACTACCTTCTGGACGAAAAGCCTTGCTAAGGCCACAGATGAGCCTGTGAAGGACATCAGGGACCCACACAGCCATTCACACAAGCAATTACTGTCCTGACTCCTGCATTACCAACTTGCTGCGTCACTGTATGGCTGACAAGACAATAAATGTCCCTCCAGTTCTGATGTTCAGGCAGGAAAACGTGTGAAATAGGCTACACACCCCTTTCACCTGGTGACAGCATGCTAGGCAGTGCATGACACAAACCCACACTCTCAGGCACATACTGCACCACATCAACGTCATGTGTGCACCCCTGCACTCTCACTTCCACTCTGAAACACTTACCATGACATTTGGAGCACCATATAGCCTCCCATACTGTGTGAGCACCTCGTCCACCAGGACCTCCAGCTCCTCGGTGGTGAAGGGACTGGCACGGATCTTCTCAGTCCTCGCCATCACTGTGTCCAGGAGACAGGAGCAGCAGCAGTTGGTGGTGAGGGGTGGCAGGCAGCAGGCTCTGGAGACAGGAGCAGCAGCAGTTGGTGGTGAGGGGTGGCAGGCAGCAGCCTCTGGAGACAGGAGCAGCAGCAGTTGGTGGTGACGGGTGGCAGGCAGCAGGCTCTGGAAGCTGTGGAAATGTGAGGCTCTCGCCCACACATATATAGCCCCCTGGGGTAGTTTCAGTGGTTCTAAGCTGCTGCAATTGGTGTTTCAGGTCAGCCTTTTTCAAATGCATCCAAAGACCGGCTCCGTGGTGGCGGAGCACGCCTACCACGATGTTCAAAATTGCATTAGGCTACCGCGATTGCGGTTCCCATTGGCTGTAAGGGCTAACCCTGGGCGTAGTTCGCGTAGTCGCGCTACGCAAAGCTACGCGAAGACGTTAAAGCGCTACGCGTATCTACGCGTAGCTACGCGAGCTTGCGTAGTTTCTTGTCGCGCCCGTTCGCGATGCGTTTTTCTTCTTCGGGAACGCGTTGTGCGTGTTCGGGACGCTGTTTGCGTGCTCGGGGATAGTATCTCGCGAACTTACCCATGCGGTCGCCTATGGGCGCGGCCATCTTGTTTTTCACTTGTCCCGCCCGTTCGCGATGCCTTATTTCCTGTTCCGGGTCGCGTATAGTGTGCTCGCGATGCGCATTTCATGTTCGGGAACGCGTCGTACGTGTTCGCGACGCTTTTTGCGTGCTCGGGGAGAAATATCGCGCAAACTTACCCACGCGGTCGCGAAGGGCACGGCCATCTTGTTTTGCACTCTATGCTATTGTTCTGGGCCTGCTTTTCTATCCTCCCTCAATCTTTGCAATCCTTAGTTTTTTACACTGTTTTTCAATTTTTTTTTATTTCTTATCTATCTCTCTCTGTGCCTAAGTCTATATTTTGCATTTATTTCTACTTTTTACTGTGTTTTTTTTACTTTTCTACTGTTTTATATTACTTTCTTCTTTAAGCTCCTACTTCTTCCCCTAACTTTATTTTTCCCTTCTAACTTTTCTTTTTCGCCTCCTCCCACACACCCCAGAACCATGGCGAAGGGTAGCAGCACCAATAAGCACCAAGGGCAAGGCGCGTGCGCCCAAGAGACGCCTGTCTTGCGGCAGACTGCGCCCTGCAGGGGTGCAAGCCCGGCAGCTTTTTAGTGAGGCGGAGGTGGCCGCCCTTGTTTTTTTTGTTCAGCGCCACCTCCCCTTGACCTTGGCAGCAGGTGGCAGGCCAGGCTCCGGGTACCCTACCCAGGAGTGTCACCGACGGTGGGCGAAGGTGCGCCGGGCAGTGTTTCGCTGCTCATGGGTCCGGCGCACCCATAACCAGCTGGCACACCGGTGGTCAGACATCCTGGACCGGGAGCAGGACCTGTTGGACCTGCTAGGTGTCGAGGTTGTGGGGCTTGGTGAGTAGCTAATATATATAGTAGTATAAGTATTGTGTATAATTTTTTTACGAATAACAAGAATACTGCTGCTTACATTGCAGGTAAATTACGTTTCAAAATCTTCTGTGATTGTAGGACACAGGTGCTCGGCGCTACTCTTACTTGTTTGCAACTTTACGCTCGCTTGTCCTTATTATTATGTAAGAGTTTACTTTAGAGAACTTATGTTAGGTAATGCTATTGCTAGAGTAGAGAGACTCTAGTCCTTCCTTTGTCCTCCTGTCAAATAGTGGTGGATGGATTGATACTAGGTTTAGTTACTATTAGTTGATAATTTTTGAGCGGTCTGCGTGACGCATCCTCTGTCACTGAGTGCTGCTTACCCCAGTCCTTAGTAGAACCTTTTGTAGTTTGTTTAGTGAGTGGTAGGCTTAGCAGTGTCAGTCAGTAGCAGAACATCAGACGCAACCAACCAACAATTTGGTGTATGCACAAATTTATGCATGTGTCCTCCTTCTCATCTATGCATTTTTGAGGGCTAAAAAAATGGAAATGCAGACTTAGTGAACAATTGGCCCGTCTGGAATAGGTGGGCTAGGTCAGGTGGTACTTAGGCTTAGTTAGTGTTCTGGATTCGAATCAATCAGAATGGAACACTGGATTAGTGTTCCTAAATAAGTAGATGGTCCGTGAATCCCGCAAGCCAGTAGTCGATCGGATTAGATAGGTCAATTTTATTGCAATTTTTGTTTCCTAAAACGTTTTTTGAGCGTTTTTTAGATAATGTATTTGTTTCACAGCACTCATTAATGTTTGTGTCTTTCTTTATTATATCTTACATGATCACTGATCTGCAGCACCCAGGGGCAAGAAGACGGGGTCCGAGTCGGCGGGACAACCACCAGAGGACCGCTCCTCTACCGAGGGCCCTGCTGCTGGCCCCAGTAAGTCCTCCGGTGGTTAATATTAACAATTATATTGCCCTAACTTTTACTGCACCTTATTTTTTCCGAACTATTAATTCTGGTTCCACTTCCTAATTCTATTTTTTACAAAAGCTTCTTTGATCTTGACTTGACTATCTGTTTCTAAATTCTGGTTATCCCTGCCTCGAAGTTCTAACTGTCTCTGCTATGATTGTCTGTATTACTACTATTAGTCTGTCGCTAAGCTTGCCCAGTTTGCCACTCTTTATTTTATGGTTTTGAATAAAACTCAGATTGACCAATAGCTCTAGCCACTGAGTCCAGTCCTTTGGGTTGTCCTCTTCTAGTCTTCTTAATCTTGAGGCTTTGATAATTACCACAAACAAAATGCCCAACCAGATATTTGACTATTTTTGATAGGCTATAGTACATACTACTACTGATGTGGGGATTCTGCACAGCCACATACAGAACTATGCACAAGAAAATAGAATGTTGGTGATGGGAGGTTGGACCTTCCTCACACCTCAGTCAGAAGTGAACCCACAATCCCCTGAACGACTAGCTATAGTGTCTCATTAGGTCCCCGTACCCCCACCCAAAGATACCCAATGATTACACAACCCAGAACAGATAAGATAACACCCTTTCGCTCACTCACTCGTGTAAGTCCACCACCACCACCACACCAAATACCACAGAGTCTATGTGCAAGTTCAAAAGGTTTATTTTCAACTAACAAGCTCTGTATGTTGTTCTATAAAATTCAGTGTACTACAGCCAGCTCCAACAGCAAAATGCATAAGATTAAAACAATAAACATTGTTACAAGTGCATGATAGAAGACAAAAGATCTGTGCGAATTCTGGGAGACCCCTCACCGTAGAAGTACTGGTTACATGCATCATTCATAAGCTCTGCAAATCTCTGGTTCATAGAAGGGAATCTTCTGCCTGTTATGAGAAAAATGGTAGCGCGTTAGATAGTATAATGCAAGCATTTCTCAGTCATGCCAAAAAGTGTAACATGTTACTTATGGCTAAGCAATACGGACTAACCGAACTCCATAACAAAGTGGCTTGTTTTTCGACCTCTTGTACGCAATGCTCAGACAGTAGCTGAATGAGCTCATGTGGGCTCAATAAGGCGTCTTACTGTTACTGCACAACAAGCTGCGAGGTAACATGCGCAAAAGACATGAAGCGAAAAATGGTTGCATGGCTCAGGCTAACTTTGCAAACAGTAGAGTATACTATAATAATGACCCTAGGGACCATAACACTACTAGTGTCTACTGACCCTACTCTAGTTCCCGATTTGGACTAGTGATGTATATGTATGTATTAACTTTTTTTTCAATCTTGCTAGTGAAAACGAATAAATAGGGGGAGGTGTACAGGCATCTAAAAATGTGTAATGTTTTTTTCTAGGCGTACTAGCGACCACCAGTGCCGGCGGGGCCAGCGGCGATGCGACCATTCCGGAGGGGGCAGGAGATGCGGCACCTGCAGGAGCTACAGGGGTGAGCCAGCAGCAGTGGCGGGCGGTGGTAAGTTATATTCATTACTTATTGACATTGCACTAGCTGGAAGGGTGTTCACTTCACTCACTGTACTGTTGTTGAGACTTATTAGGTATGAAGTTGTAGTGAACATTATACAACGGTTGAAGAAGACACCCTTTACTTAGCATTAGCAATGCATTAGCAATAGCATTAGCAGCGTGAGTTGATTAACCAATGGCCTCTTCCATCTGACTCCAACTCAGCTGTGAAAGTTTTATGGAGAAGACTAAAAGTCAGATCAGATGACCTTGATGGATGTGTTGAACAAAAAGGGAAAGAAGGATGGAAGGAGGAAGGACGGGCGAGATTTAATATGACTGGCAGAGAAGGATATGTTGGAAGCATGGATAGGTGGCTGATAGGAATCAGATGCATGTGTTGTTGAAGGATGGGTGGAAGGTGAAAGAAGAATGGATGCCTGCCTGGGTGGGTGACACAGTATGGGTGGATACTGTGGATAGCAAGAATCATCAGCGGTGTTTGGGTGAAACTCAAAGCCAAGGCAAGCAAGGAAGGAGTGGACACATGGGTTGTTGTTGGTGAAACAAAGTAAGGTTTGTGGAGAGATTAAGAAGAATGATAGACATTTACTTAGAATGGATGGATGCCTGTATGTATTCATCATAGACAGCATAGGTGGAGACTGTCACGGGATGCAGAGTCTTAGTTTTAAGGGAATGTAAAAGAAACCGCGCCAGAGTAGCAAAGCCGAGGGGAATACAAGTTGTATTTTCAGAATACAGTTGACTCACAATAGTTTGCAAGCACATCATATATATTGTGTATAGTTAGTTATCAAGCGCCTTCCTTCGACTCCGAGGACCACTCCCTACCTATGTTAATTTATTTTCGAATGTGTCAGCCAGCCTGCAAAGGGTGGCCTATCTGTTGGTTACACAGTCAATCAAAACAAAGTACCGTATGCAGTAGCGGTCGGTGGTGGGAGTGCTGCCGGGCGATGATGTGGGGAGGGGCAGGTGGGGGTAGTAAACAATGGATTACGCGGCCAAATACAGGTAACTTTACTGTAAACATAAAAATAAATAAAGCGAATTTCATTGTGCGCACTGCACCGCCAAATGCAATGCAGTGCGCGCAACGAAATTAGTTTTATTTATTTATATGTTTACTTACCTGGAATTGGCCGTAATCCATAGTTTACTACCCCCCACCCTGCCCCTCCCCACGTCACCACCCGGCAGCACTCCCACCACCGACCGCTACTGACCTTATGTCGTCCCCCCATATATAAGCAATGATCATTGGATCAGATATATAATCTGCCTTTTTGTAGTAGCCAGGGCACTGTGAAAGTGAAATTGAGCAATTGCCCTTCATGTAACAGAGAGAGTATGGCCAGTGCCACCCGTAATAGAAAAATACGAGCTTCCCCACCTGCAGACAGTAGTAAATAAAACTAACGTGAGTCTGCGTCATGACTCGTATGTTTGTCTTGGGTGCAAGCATAGATGACTGAGCTAGCATGCCGGCTACAACCAGGTTATGTAATTTCGCTAAACTAGAGATAAGAAGAAGACTGGTGTACTGTGTACTGGAGTCCATAGTGCTAGTATAATGCCTGAAACTCCCACAAATGTTAGAGGCCGAGGAAGTGGGAGGATAGATAGATTATTACCACAAATGTTATGTACTGTGCTTCTTGCTAGTGCTACTGTGCCACTATGTGTTGAATTAATTATTTTGTGTTACTGTTTTGCTAAGAGTATTGGTTACAACAATATTCTTTTTCCTTCTTGATATAGATACTCCTTCCCAAGAAAAACCATCCCGGAAGGAGTTGGCAGCCAGGTCCCGGCGCCGGAAACTGGAGGCCATCTGTGAGGAGTACCGGCGGCTGGTGGCTAAGGCGGAGGAGGAGGAGGAGGCGGCAGCAGCTGCAGCCTCCTCCAATGCCCCGGGCCCCAGCCAGGCCCCACCTCCAGTGGTACGGCGCTGCGGTCTGGCAGCCACCCGCCGCCGCAATTCTCTATCAGCCAGCACTGCTGTCCCCCACCCTGGATGCCACTGCAGGGCATTTCGCCGCCAGATGCTCCTCCGGATTTCACGCCTAGAGGAGCAACTAGAGGAGCGTGTCAAGATACTGGTGGACAAACACCTAAAAGCCCGCCGAATATAAGAAGAACTATGGGAATTGGGCGTTGGGGTTTCTGGACATTCTTTGGACTTTTTTCGTTTTGGACATTGGTTGGGGTTAGGGAGAGGGGTGGGTCAGGTGTGGGATAGTTTATTTTTGTTAGGGTAATAAATTATATTTATACTTAAACATACAATGTTAATGTTTTGTGGGGGGTTACTGTTTTACGAATTTACGTCACATGGTTTCCTTGCTGCTTCAGGGCCACAGCCAGTGTTTGATTTAAATAATCTGCCGATGATGTAACACAAACAGATGCGGTACCCCTCACTGATTTATTTGTCCTACTAGTACTGTCAGTTTCTCCTCCTAGTCTATTATACCTCCCACCAAACTTATCTTACCTGTGAATGATGATGATTAAGTTCGGCACAGCGATGGCTGCATGGTTTCCCAAGAGAATGGAGAAGATGCCATGGTTGTGGTGGTAGTAGTAGACACTGGCAGTAGCATTTGCAAAAAAAATAAAAAAGAGACAGTCACTTGCCTGAGAGCGACTGTGGGAGGAGTAGTAGAACGAAGTAAAGTACAGTACAGAAGAAGACTGCCAAACAAACAATATTGCAACTGCTAAAGTCAAATAAAACATAATGGTGGCGGGGACAGCCTAGTACAAGAAGTTACAAACTGTAGTTGTGTCGAGTGAGTCACTTAACTTAACACAATCGTAATTCGTGACCTTTACTGCTGTGTGGTAGGATGTTGATGATGAATCCAATCAATACCTGCAATTAATTATGATGTATTAGGTGACAGTCCCTTTGGAAAAAAAATTGGCTTGCACATAGACTGAGCATGGGTGGGCAAGCAGAAGAAGATCCTCGCCCTGCCTTGAAATTGAATTAGTGTTGCTTTCACCACATCTGCCCCAGCAAGCATGTGATCAATTGGTGTACATTTAATGTAGTCACATCACACCTCAATATAAATCACAGCCCGGGGAAGAGGGTTAGGGTTTGATGAATGGATGGGAAGGGGGGTTTGGGGAAAGGTTTGACAAAGAAAAACAGTACGCATGGACACAACAAAAGCAAAGCGCAATCTTGGCAGACGACCATGATCTTATCCAATAAATCTTAAAAGGGAGAAAAAGGAAATGCATGCATGATGATGAAGATAACTTGATGGTTAATGAGTAGTACTTACTAACTACTACTAGACAATTAGACAGTACAGGGCAGCAGTATATTCTATGCAATTTGCCTTGCCTGTAATATGCCCTCAGAGACCCAAATTTCATGTTGTACCGGGCTTAGTTTTAAAGATAGCAAAGAAAATTAAAAAATAGTTGTAGAGATCAATTAGCAAACAAACAACAACACAACACACAGTCGTAATGATTGAAGAGAAAAAAGGATTCAAATTAATTAAAAGACGAATGATGAATGATACTAAAGTTACTGTATTATCCTGGTCAAATTGTGGAGTTGAATCTCGTCCTTCCTCTTGGTCCTATCTTCCATGGACGCTACACACATCAATCTTGGGTGCCACTGCCTGCCTGATGCGGCTTGGTAAGGTAAGTGTGAGTTGTATCTCCCAGTAAAGCACAGGGTAAAGGCCGGCCTGTAAGTGTAGGTGGAAAAACAAAAGGGGTATTGAAAAATCAATGAATAAAAAAAGCATCAATTACGGTGGAGTCCAAGAAGAGAAGAGAGAACACTTTCAGACTGAGGCAGCTTGGATATATCATGTATATTCTGTTTACAGCATTAAGCTACAACAACAACAGGACAGAACAGGCCCACCACAGCACCAGCCCATGACCCAACCTCCATTTACCTTAATTTTTGACAGAGCCAGACAAAAGGCATATACAGCAACCTAGCATTTTCAAAATTAAGTGACAAAATCAATGCGCTGCTGTCAGTCAGACTACACTCGACTCCACCACTACATGGACATGTAGGTCTGCTGTGTTTACTTTCTTGTTGAATTGTTGTGTTTATGTTTACCTTTTATGCCACTTCATGAAACACAGTTATTCCTTCAATCATCTCCGATCCAACTGACTGACTGCGTGCAAAGATAGTATGGTGGTCATCATCATGGTGTGGTACGTGTATTGTTGTCTAACTCCAACTCAGTCTGTAGTGACACCGATTAAGTCCATATTCCATATTAAAAAATTTCAACAGATATTGGCCTGCAGTAGTAGGAGTACAATTTGGTTATTAAACAACAAGAAGGGAAACATTGACTGTCACTTTCACTTTGTAGATTTACTAGTAGAGTAGAGTTCGACTTTATGCACAACATCAACACAACAAACAACAGCAATCGCTCAGAGTCAGCAAGCATCCAATGCATGCCATCATTACCTGTCTTGCTCTTCTCTTTGGCGGTCAGATCCTCAGATGCCTAGTTCTGACAGGTGTGTGTTTTTTTTTTAACGGGGCAGTGGCCTCATTACTCCACATTCATTTTGAGTGTTAGTCGCTGTTTCGGTTTTCGTCTTATTCATCTGTGGCACTTTGTCACAGTTTAAGTTGCTTCACATGGTCAGCGCTCTGATGATGGGCCGCCGCCTGGGTAGCGCTCATTGCTGGTCAATTGAGTTTGCACAAATGCCAGCAAGTTTCTTCGAAGAGTCTTGTCTTTCTCTGCCAAGTACCTTCTGTCCTGACAGTGATGAGCTTTGGATGCCTGCCGAGGCTGTAGCCTTCGGACAGTGATGAGTTTACTTTTGGATGCCTGCCCAAGTTCTGACAGTGAAGAGTTGTGGATGCCTGCAGAGGCGGTAGCCTTCGGACACTGATGAGTTTCGGCTCGGAAACAAAACGGAGGATAGCTATAGTCACGTTTCACTTCTTATGGAGGGACTGTTAAAGGCAACATTTCTTGTACTCCAATGTCTGGCTTGATGGAAATGTAATTAGGGCGAGACAGGAAGATGAAGCAGGACTCTGAAGAGTGGACAGTTAAAATGCACAGACGTGCAACTCCAATAGGAAATAAAAGAGAAGATGGTGGTGATGGATTTGTTGTGATTTGATTTGAACCAGAAAGACAGATAGACAGACAAATAAAGGAAGGAAGAAAGTAACAATTTGAAAGCCTAGTTGTCAGGGAAGAGGAGCTCGTCCTCAACCTCTGGTGGTTCGGGCAGAAGTAGGTCCTGTAACCCACTACTTACATCATCCAAGTCGCTCTCCTCTTCCTGCTGTGATTCACGTATTTTGTAATCCGGTGGTATAAAGTGCTGATTCATTTTGATCATGGTTAACCTCTCCACGCTTTTGGGCGAGAGACTGGTCCTTTTCAAAGTTACAATGGCACCAGCAGCACTGAAAACACGCTCAGAAGAGACACTTGCGACAGGGGAAGCCAGATACTTTATCGCCAGCCTGCTGAGCACTGTCCATTGGCTTCTTTTCCCATACCAATACACCAATGGGTTTCGATCCATGAAGACCTCTGTTGGGTCATCCAGATAGGCCTGGACCGTCTGCTCAATGTTCAAGGGTGCTCTGATGTGCTCGACCTGTTTTGCCTTTGCATCAGCACTGGACTTACCATACCCCTGCCGTAGAAACCAATCAGTTGCCGATTGTACTGTGGATGATCCTGTTCTTGCTGTTGTTGATGTTATTGGTAGTGTTGGTGTCGGTGACTGCTGGGAGGCAAACGCACTGCCCTCAGGCTCCGAAGTAGAACTTGACTCTGGATGCCCTGTAGTACTTGTTATGGCCTGGGGTGGGGGGCCTGTAATTACCAGCCGTTCGTTTTCGAAAATAGTGGCTTCCTCAGCTATCAAAGTTTTGTAGTTGGCAACATCCACTTCCGAAAAGGAATTACTGCCTTACTGTTCAAAAATACTTTGTACCGTGGATCCAAAATTGTGGCACTAATGTAATGTTGTTGTGACACAATGTTATTTTTAATCCTTGTATTTACAGATAGCGAGCGGCTAAGGACTCCGCCAAATGATATGCGTCTTGTTTGTCATCCACACCTGCGTATGTTTCAGACACCTCCTTCAGCTGTTGCTCTAGCATGTGCAACAATGGGATAGCTTGGCCCATAGTACAGTCCTCCCTGCTGACTTCACGTGTGAAGATCTCAAAAGGAAGTAGCATCTCAGTCAGGCAATTAATGAGGTCCCATTGACCCATCTCAACGGTTATGCCTCTCACAGTAGGTTCCCCTAATCTTTGCATGACATAAGCATTGAGTGGTATGTACAGGTCAAACAGACGATCAAGCATGTAATAAGTTGAGCTCCAACGTGTTGGCACCTCCTTGATGAGTGCTTTGACTGGCATTTTATGCTCACGTTGAATGACCCTCAGCTGCTTCCGGGCTTTAAAAGAATGGCTGAAATGTGTGCATATTCTTCTGCAGGTGGCCAGTAAGTTGCTGACTTTGGATTCATTTTTCAAAAAGTCTTGAACAACAATGTTAATGCAGTGTGCCAAACACGGGACCCTGAAATAGCCACCATCGCCCATGGCCTTAACTACATTACTGCCATTGTCCGTGGCAACAAAACCAATCTTAACTTAAGCCCTCTTGGGCGCAGCCACTCAAAGACCTTGGTGTTAAACTCTTCCAAAATGTTTGCAGCAGTATGAGATTTCTCCATGGCAAACATGGCTACAGTTGCATGTTTGCGAGTGGCATGAAAAATCTCAGCAGCGTCAACACCAGCAGATATCTGTTCTCTAACCCCCGCAAAAGAGATCCAGTGTGCAGTGATGCACATGTAATCTGTGGCTTGGCAACTGGTCCACATGTCTGTTGTCAGGTGGATACTGTGAACAGCACTCTGCTTCAAGGCTTTTCCAAGCAATTCCAGCACGTCGTGATGTAGTGCTGGAACAGCAACTCTGGCAAAATAGTAGCGGCTGGGAACATGCCATTTTGGGCAGATGGTTGTCACAAATTCCAGAAAACCCACCTCTTCAACAAAAGAAAAAGGGAGAAGGTCCAGTGCTAACATTTTAGCCAGCTTCGCATTGTACAAACGTGCTATTGGGTGGTTGCGTTCGTACTGCCCCTCCCCCCAAACATGCTGATAATGGTAGGCTGCATGGTTTTCCTTTCTCTTAGGCTCAACAACGTACTTTTTTTCATTGCGGTACTCCTTGGTGTCTCAGGCTGACTCTTACTCTTGTGCCACTGAGATGTTGCTGAAGATGTGGGCGACGTTAACACTGCACTGCTGGGGACAGGGAGACTTTGTGTACCACTACCAGAGAGAATGTCTCCCTGTCCTTCCTCTTCCACCGTGATCGGATCTTCTACTCCTTTATCCCCACCAACACCAATGGTTGCAGTTTTTATGACGCGAAGGTGGTCCTCCCAGCTGATCAAGTGATGTTTTTTCAGATGGGTCATTTGGCATCCGGTACCATAGTTTGTACCAAGCTTACCACGACTAACAAAGGTATTACAAATGGAGCATATAGCAATGTTCTCCTCCTTTTCGCTAACCGTAAAGAAGTCCCAAACTGGGGAGCTTAACTTTTGCCTCCTGCTGGAGGTGCCACTTCCAATGCCGGATGAACTGGAGGGTGTGTGTTGAATTTGACTCTGTGCTGTACCACTACCTAGTTCTACTGAGGTGGTGGTTGTGCTGGATGTAGGTCACTGCCGGGCCTTTGCTAATGCAAATATGGAAGCTGTAGGTCGTGTTGGTGTTACCTGTGGAGGTATGCGTGCTACATCCCTCGCAGCGATTTTGGATAGGGTAATAATGTTGGTCTCCATCTCCTCGGGGCCGGGAGTGATGTTCGTGATGACTGGCTCATCATCATCATCATCCTGCTGTTCTACATCGACCTCCATAAGTGTAAGGCTTTCTGGAACCTTCCTTTTCACTAGCTTGGTCTTGGGACGTGTCTCCCTCTCAGACTCAGTTTGTGGATTCCAAGTGGCATCTAGATCATCAGAAGGGGGGCTTGGTGAAGAACTTGATGGACTACCCCTCCTTTTCCTTGCTGGAGATTTGGAAGACAATGGATCTTCTGAATGAGTGGCTTCTTCTTCTACCTCTGCATGAGGCTCAATTTCCTGAACTGCCCCTACTTCGGGAGGAACAACAACTACTATTGCGGGCGGTGGTTGCGGCTGTTGTTGTTGTTGACCACTTATCTGCTGTGTTTCCTCCTGCGTTGATTGGGTACTACTTTGAGATAGCGATAAGTTTATCTCAGCATCACTGCTTTCCACCATTAGGCTGGCTACCTCTTCCACACTCATGTGCTTGGTCCTGGGTTGGTGGGTTGGGCCCACTGATGCGGAGGTGCTGCCCCCAGCTTGCCCCCTGGACACCGCTGCTGCAGGCGTAATTTTTTTTTTCCCAAAAAAGGTATTGGACGGCACACCTACTTAAGTGTCACTTCCTTCTTCTGTTCCTTCTTCTCAATAGCAACTTTCTTGGTACTGGAGGACCTGGTACCTGCTTTCTTTGGGCCCATCTTCTTCAGATGTCAGCAGCACTCAGTTGCAGAGATGTCTGGTCAGGTCACACCTCACGTTGTGTACAGCAGCAGTGCAACGGGCAATGATGACACACCTCCTCCTCAGTCTTTTGTGCACCTAAAAGCAAAAAAGCCAGAAGAACATCAGTCAAACGATAGCACAAATCAAACTAATATAATATATAACTTAGTGTGTGGTTGCCTCAATTATTACATTTTAGAAACTCAGTGAACAACAACAGTGTAGCCATTTATGAGACTTTGACAACAAGGCCAGGGCTTTCCTGGTGTACTCTACTGTGTAGTGTGTACACTCAGGAAGAATAAGAATAGCAAAGAAGAAAAACTAAAATGTAGTGGAGCATGTTTGGCCTAAATTTGTGCATCACGTGGGATGTATGCAGCATCAGGGAGCTGCAGCTGGCAATGGGGATGGATTTGGAAGCAGTAAGACAAGAGGAACAATGGAAAGACACGCAGGCCTATGTGGCAAAAACAGCACACTACTAACTACCACCACAAAATGGCCCCCAGCAACATGGTGACTCACAGGCACAAGGCACGGCAAACAATGAACTCAAGCAGGCCTATATATGGCCAGACAAAGGATGCCTGATAAAAGTAAAACACACACAGCTTTAATGCAAAAACTAAAATCCACATGGCTAAAAACAGTTTGGAAAGTTAGACAACAACCACAACAACATCACATACACACGCAAAAAAGGCATTTATTTAACACACCCAAAAAGTGAAATAGACCCCCCAAAAAAACCACATTTTGCAATTCAATCCAATGCCATCCATGGCCTAAATGATGTTAAAATTCAACAGACAACACAGAAACAGTTTTTATGCACCCATGATGACTACCTCTGGGCCTACTGGCAGACTAGGCTGCAAGCTTGGAGGCCTATGGCAAAAGCACAGTGGCTGGTCCCACAAAATGGCCGCCACCACATAGCCAGGCCACCCACAACAACAAGCATAAGCCAAGGGGAACAAAGAAAAGACATGCAGGCCTATATGGAAAAAGCAGCACACTACTAAACTACCACCACAAAATGGCCACAAGCCACGTGGTCGCTCACCGTCACAACAGGCCATGGAAAACAATGAACTCAAGCAGGCATATAATATGACCACACAAAGGAGGCCTGCTAAACAACACAGCTTTAATACAAAAATGCAAAAACGAAAATCCACAGGGCTATGATAGGTTGGAAAGTTACACAACAAGCACACACACACATCCAACAAAGGTATATATAATATTACACCCAAAAAGTGAAATACACCCCAAAAACCACATTTACCAATTCAATCCAATGCCATCCATGCATGCCCTACATGAATGATGTTTAAATTCAACAGACACCACAGAAACACGCACCCATGGGTACCTCTGGCTCTGGGCCTACTGGCTGAAATTCCAATCAAAGAAAAACAACTAGGCCCCTACTGAAACTACAGGCCACAACAATAAATTTTAAAAACGATGAAAATCCCCAAAAATTTAGGTACAAACAAGCCCCAATCAAACAAACAAGTACACCAATTCTCCAACTTACTTGTAAAATCTCAAATCCAAAAGTCCTCAAATCCAATCCAATGATATGATGCAGCAGACAGACACAAAAAGTGATCCTTCCAGCTCCAAATCCAAATGAAAGTGAACAGCACATGGACAAAGCACTGGGAGGTGCCTACTGGACAGGAACAGGAAGTTTGAGAATCAGGGGCACTTCCTTCCTCTTGGAAAAAAAAGTAGAAAAAGAAAAAGGACTCCTTGCACAAAAAACTACAGCCAAATCACAATCTGAGGAGTTTTTTGGAGCAAAATCATCCTTTTCGAGAAGGTTTTATGATGCTCGAGAGATATTCTTCGCCAGATTGTAGTTTCTTCGTGTTCTGGATCGCGATCTTACCAACACTGCCGCCGGAAGTCAGATCGCGCGTACGAATGACGTGTTCGCGTTCGCACACTCTCGCGGTATCGTGCGGCCGGATTCCAAATTTCATGGCGCCCGCGAACGGATAGGAAGTCGCGTCGGCGAACGCAGAATCACGGTAGGTCGTAACCGCGCGCGCGAGAACGTATATTGAGCGCGCGAAGAAGAAAAACAGCTACGCTACGCCACAAATTGCGCAGTGCTCGGTAACTTCGCGCTCTACGCGAATCGCGAAGTTACCGAAACTCTGCAAACTCCGCGAGCGTAGCGTAGTTCACCGCCCAGGGTTAGTAAGGGCATGGTACATAGCGGTGACACACCGCAGGGGCCAGGCGGTAGCTACCGCGGGCATGCATCTTTCAATTGCATCCAATGACCGGCTCCACGATGGCGGAGCACGCCTACCGCGATGTTCAAAATTGCATTAGGCTACCGCGATAGCGGTTCCCATTGGCTGTAAGGGCATGGTCCATGGCGATGACACATCGCAGGGGCCAGGCTGGCGCTACTGTGGTCATGCATCTTTCAATTGCATCCAATGACCGGCTCTGCGATGGCGGAGCACGCCTACCGCGATGTTCAAAATTGGATTAGGCTACGGCGATTGCGGTTCCCATTGGCTGTAAGGGCATGGTCCATGGCGGTGACACACCGCAGGGGCCAGGCGGTAGCTACTGCGATATGTGTGCCATACCTTGCTAAGAATGACCGGGATTTGGGTGGCGGAGCATGCCAACCACCATTTGACCATGTGTTTATGCCAAACACTACCGCGATTGTGGCTGGGGCATTGGCGGTGACACACTGCAGGGGCCAGGCGGAAGCTCCTGCGATATGTGTGCCATGCCTTGCTGAGAATGACCGGGATTTGGGTGGCGGAGCATGCCAACCGCCATTTGACCATGTGTATATGCCAAACACTACTGCGATTGTGGCTGGGTCATTGGCAGTGACACACTGCAGGGGCCAGGCGGAAGCTACTGCGATATGTGGGCCATGCCTTGCTAAGAATGACCAGGATTTGGGTGGCGGAGCAGGCCAACCGCCATTTGATCATGTGTTTATGCCATACACTACCGCAATCGTGGCTGGGGCATTTGCAGTGACACACTGCAGGGGCCAGGCGGAAGCTACCGCGATATGTGTGCCATGCCTTGCTAAGAATGACCAGGATTTGGGTGGTGGAGCATGCCAACCACCATTTGACCATGTGTATATGCCAAACACTACCGCGATTGTGGCTGGGGCATTGGCAGTGACACACTGCAGGGGCCAGGCGGAAGCTACCGCGATATGTGTGCCATGCATTTGAGCCAGTGACCGTGATTTGGGTGTCAGATCACCTTGACAGCACTTATGGACACGTCATGCAGTGTGAATGGCCAAAGGCAAGTCCTCCACAGTGCACAGTCGACACATGATTCATGGCACAAGATTGTGCACTCAATGCCAATTTGACCTTTACCCCACTGCTGACTATACATGCCATGTTGTTGTATATGATTAGAAACATTGGCATGTACTCACTCACATGTCACTTGTGAGTTTCTGGGCATGTACACAGAGCAGTGTTGTGATGGACTCTCCAATGGGTACACATGTCAATGTGTGAAAGGGCTGAGCAACTCACAGTGATGAATGTCTCACTACACAATGTACAGATTTGACGGTCTACTTTTCCTGGCTCATGCACAGACTTGTCAAAAAACGCACAGTGTGGGGTCATTGTGTGGTTGATGTGTGTCCTGTGTGACTTACGCAAGAAGGTGTGGCAGGCACAGCAGCTATGTAGGAGACAGTAGTGTTGCAGTTTCACACATATGCTTTTGGTACTACTCTCTGGGCTGACCATGCAAGATGTGGCCATGTCCCTTTGTGCATTCACATAGTCGGATATTGTTTGTGAGATTCGCTCTGTGTGAAAAGTGGACAGGTATACGGATGGTGTAGCTGAAGGTGTCCCCACAAGTAAGTTGTTTTGTAAGGTGTACTGTGATGCTAGTCATTGTTTCCGTTGTGTCAGTCAAAACGTAAGATGTCAGACACATCTCCTGGTGGATTGCGTTGACATGTGTCCTCTTTCATCTCACCTAGGAGGAGACCAAATCTGCATCGTCCCTACACAGTGCTGGCAGACATGGAGGATGAGGAGGTCATATGGAAATTCCGGCTGGATCGAGCCACCCTCCAAGACCTATGTGCTATGTAGGAGCCCCACCTTCAGCCTCGCAGGACATATCCGGGTGCTTTCACAGCAACGTCTAAGGTGATGGCGGTCCTGCATTTTTTTGCTTCTGGATCTTTCCAGTACATGGTGTCCAGCGCAGGTGGGATGTCGCAACCTATGTTCAGTATGGTGCTACGGGATGTCCTGTCCGCTATGATGATCTACAAGGACAGATATATCCATTTCCCCAGGAGGCATGAATTAGCGGCTGTGAAGGGAGATTTTTATTCACTTGGGCACATCCCCAATGTTGTTGGTGCCATTGACTGCACACATGTTGGCCTGGTTCCACCACAGGCACGGGAGCACATCTACAGGAATAGGAAACATTTCCATTCCATCAATGTCGATATGATCATCTCACACGTCTGTGCCAAATTTCCAGGCTCGGCCCATGACTCGTACATCATGCGTAACAGCATTGTGCCACAGCTGATGGATAATCTGATTCCGGAGCGTGCATGGATTGTGGGTGAGTACGCAGTGTCAAGTAGCGTGCTGTGTGTGTGACATGCTGTCCTCTGCCACAGTTGTATTACAACGTTGGTCTGTGTATCTCCCACCTAGGTGATTCTGCATATCCCAACCGTCCTTGGTTGTTCAGCCCACTGCGAAATCCCAGGACCCCAAGTGAAGTCCGCTACAATGATGCCCATGGGAGGACACGTCGTGTGGTGGAGCGTACTTTTGGTCTCCTGAAGTCACGGTTTCGCTGCCTGGACAGGACCGGAGGTGCACTGTTGTACTCACCAAAAAAGGTGTGTCAGATTGTAGTTGCCTGCTGCATGCTCCACAACCTGGCCTTGCGCAAGGAGATCCCCCTGCTCCTGGACGCTGATGAGCAGCCGAGGCCCCCGCCTGTAAACCAACCCATGTCCAGTGATGAGGATAGTGGAGAGGAGGAAGGTGTCGACCTGCGTCAACAGCTCATCAACCGCTACTTCACTTGAAGGTGAGTGACAATGTAGAACAGACCCATTGTCTGCTGATGTCGTTGTTGGTGAAAAGGTCTATGTGAGCTTTGTGACTGCAGCCTGTTGTTGACTCAGTGCTGGCTGCCAATGTTTCTTGTACAGGGTAGTTTGGCACAGTTCCAGGATGTCTATGTCGGTACTGTTGCTCATTGTGATGTGTGCATATTGGAGTACCTTGATGACAGGTGTTGTGTGATGGCTGTGATGCCACCGCCTGACTAGTGAATATTGTTATGTTGTGTTTTCCCAGGTCCCATCAGCCTCTCCTTGCCTACAAACAATCCGTGCTCCTGGTACATTGTACTCATGGTGAACATTGCACATCCTGTGATTAAAACACGGAGCAGACACAACGACATTGGTGTGTCTGCTCCGTGAGTGTTTATTTACAATGGGTACATGTGACAGTGGAGTGAATATTTGCAAAAAGGTGAATGGTGAAGCAATGAGTTGTCAGTGATGGAAGATGAGACAATCGAGTAGTCACCACATAGATGTGGTGACCCAGTCCAACAGACGGATGCCATTCACATGGCAGTGTGGGGAAGGACAGTCTACAAAGTCAATGGCAGGGTGATGAGGGCTGCCATCATGGCTGGCTCCTTGACTGGCGTTTGGCAGGTGCTTTGCCACGGGATACTCCAAGGGATTTCTTGGGACGGCCCCTTCATCGTTTGGCAGGGGGGGCCTCTGCTGCAGGGCCAGTGGGGTCTGAGGAGTCCCCCCTCTCTGTGGCCGCAGGGGAGGATGTGGAACTGTCATCCTGCGGGCCACCGGAGGGAGGTGGAGGTGTTGTTTGTGCCGCAGGCCTGTCCCTCAGAACCGCCACTAGCTGGCCCAAGAGGTCCACGATTTGGCCCATGCGGCATGCGGAGCTTGCAGGAATCTTCCTGAGCCTGGCCCCTTTGTCCCTGGGCCCGTTCATAGGCCCCAATGACTCTGGTGATGTTGGCCTGTTGCCTCACCACTGCACGCACCCGCATACTCTCCCTGCCCTCTTCTGTTGGTGGGGTGGGGTGGTCATCCTCTGGGGCAGGGAGAGTGTTGCAGGCAGCACTGGTGGTGGTGGTGGAGGCCGCACAGGTCGTTCCAGCAGGGGGCAGCGTGGTTGTTGTTGTTGCTGATGTGGTGGCGGGGGGGACAGTGGGGTCCTGGGACCTGTTGCGCCCTGGCAAGCCAGATGGCTGGCTTCAAGCTCCACATCCTCGAAATCCAGGGAGTCATCATCAGTGAGTCCATGTTCCAGGGGTGGAGGCTGGCTCTGCAGGTTGGTGTTGTCATCCTCTGCAGTCAGTTCTTGGTCACCTGTGGGACAGAGGGGAAATGGTCATTGACGTGCACCCCTCAGGCTTGTTGTTCGATGTATCTTCTTTACAGGTCATGCAACACACAGTTTACTAGTTTGCACATTGCATGTCTGCACAGTAAGGTGCATTTTGACATGATGTGGAGGTACATACATTAATATTCAACGGTGTGACATGTCAATGGATACCATGCACCACGTGCAGATTTTGTGATTACGAGGACATGTTGTCATCTGACAACTGGCGGCTATACGACTTGATGTGTGGCATCTTTGCTGATTACAAGGACTGGCATGTGTTACATCTGCGCATGAACTAGCCATTGTCATCTCATGCATACCTTTATCATGTCCTGTGCTTTGATTTATTTGTTCTACAGACCATGCTTGCTTTGTTTTCATATGGTCCTTCAAGCTCAGCCCACATGGATCTTACAGATAGCATTCAGTGCCGTACATGTCTGGGCCCTGATTCACTTCAACATGGTATTTGGGGAGTCACACTTTTGTTTCTGTGACAGTTACATATGCTTAGCTGTCTGCACACTGTAATTTGATATTGTATCTGTGTCAATTTTGTTGGGATGTGAGGGCTGGTGTTGTCATATGGCTCCATGCTTTTTGAGAGGAATGGTGGTGTGCATGCACTGTTTACTTACCTGTTCTGTTGTCACATTGGCGTGGACTTTCTAACACATCTCTCTGGCTGTGTGTTTAAGTGCTACTTCCTGCTCAGGGGTGGGACAGGGGGCCTGGTGGGAGTTGTGGTGCAGGCCTCCCACACCCAGACAGCCCTCCCTGGGAAGATGGCTACTTACCTGTTAGATGAAGGTGAACAGTGCAATGGCTGCCATATGTTTCTGGGTGTGGGGGGAGTGCTACATCCTGCTCAGGGGTGGGACAGGGGTGCCTGGTGGGAGTTGTAGTGCAGGCCTCCCACCCCCAAACAGCCCTCCCTGGGAAGATGGCTACCTACCTGTTTGGTGAAGGTGAACAATGCAATGACTGCCACATGCTTCTGGGTGTGGGGGGAGTGCTCCATCCTGATCAGGGGTGGGACAGGGGTGCCTGGTGGGAGTTGTAGTACAGGCCTCCCACCCCCAAACAGCCCTCCCTGGGAAGATGGCTACCTACCTGTAAGTTTGGTTGTTGTTATACAATGGCTGCCACATGCTTCTGGGTGTGGTGGAGTGCTACATCCTGCTCAGGGGTGGGACAGGGGGACCTGGTGGGAGTTGTGGTGCAGACCTCCCACCCACAAACACCCCTTCCTGTGAAGATGGCTACCTACCTGTAAGTCTGGTTGTTGTTATACGATGGCTGCCACATGCTTCTGGGTGTGGTGGAGTGCTACATCCTGCTCATGTGTGGGACAGGGGTGACTAGTGGGAGTTGTGGGGCAGGCCTCCCACCCCCAAACAGCCCTCCCTGGGAAGATGGCTACCTTCCTGTTATGTGAGGGGGAACCTTACAATGGCTGCCACATGCTTCTGGGTGTGGGGGGAGTGCTCCATCCTGCTCAGGGTTGGGACAGGGGTTCCTGGTGGGAGTTGTAGTGCAGGCCTCCCACCCCCAAACAGCCCTCCATGGGAAGATGGCTACCTACCTGTTTGGTGAAGGTGAACAATGCAATGACTGCCACATGCTTCTGGGTGTGGGGGGAGTGCTCCATCCTGATCAGGGGTGGGACAGGGGTACCTGGTGGGAGTTGTAGTGCAGGCCTCCCACCCCCAAACAGCCCTCCCTGGGAAGATGGCTACCTACCTGTAAGTTTGGTTGTTGTTATACAATGGCTGCCACATGCTTCTGGGTGTGGTGGAGTGCTACATCCTGCTCAGGGGTGGGACAGGGGGGCCTGGTGGGAGTTGTGGTGCAGGCCTCCCACCCACAAAAACCCCTTCCTGTGAAGATGGCTACGTACCTGTAAGTTTGGTTGTTGTTATACAATGGCTGCCACATGCTTCTGGGTGTGGTGGAGTGCTACATCCTGCTCAGGTGTGGGACAGGGGTGCCTAGTGGGAGTTGTGGTGCAGGCCTCCCACCCCCAAACAGCCCTCCCTGGGAAGATGGCTACCTTCCTGTTATGTGAGGGGGAACCTTACAATGGCTGCCACATGCTTCTGGGTGTGGGGGGAGTGCTCCATCCTGCTCTGGGGTGGAACAGGGGTGCCTGGTGGGAGTTGTAGTGCAGGCCTCCCACCCCCAAATAGCCCTCCCTGGGAAGATGGCTACCTACCTGTTATGTGAGGGAGAACCTTACAATGGATGCCACATGCTTCTGGGTGTGGGGGGAGTGCTCCATCCTGATCAGGGATGGGACAGGGGTGCCTGGTGGGAGTTGTAGTGCAGGCCTCCCACCCCAAACAGCCCTCCCTGGGAAGATGGCTACCTATCTGTTATGTGAGGGGTAACCTTACAATGGCTGCCACATGCTTCTGGGGGGGAGTGCTACATCCTGCTCAGGGGTGGGTAAGGGAGACCTGGTGGGAGTTGTTGTGCTGGTTGCCTGGTAACATACAACCCTGTAAATGTTGGCTGCCTTTGGGGTGATTCAGATGGAGTGCATGTTACATCTGTGAGACCTGTGTTGGGTATTGTGGTGCAGATGAATGTACTTGGGCCTCGGAGATATAGATTTGTAGTTGTGCAGGACAGTACATAGCAGTGTAATGGTATACATTTGTTGTTACTTACCAACCTGCACTCCCCCGGGTATTCCTGTGAGACTCTCTGGATGCAGTATGGCAAGCACCTTCTCCTCCCATGCAGTGAATGTTCTTGGTGGAATGGGAGGCCCACCGCCAGTCCTCTGAGCCAGCTGATGGTTCTTGTTACTCTTCTTTTTGACAACACTCTTCAGGTCATGCCACCGCTTCATGATTTCCTGTTTGTTGAGCGGGGTGTTCCCTACTGCATTGATCTTGTCAACTATCCTTACCCACATTTGTGTTCTGGTGACTAATGGTGTCTGTTGGACCAGGTAACCAAACAATTGTGGTTCAACTCGGATTATCTCATCTACCATGACTGTCAACTCACTCTCTGTGAATTTGGGCATTTTCTGTGGTGACATGGTGTGTGATGTGCAAAGGGGTTAGAGGTGCAGGTGTGTAAGTGGTGGTGGTGGTGGTGATGTGTATGGTGTGTGATGTGCAAAGGGGTTAGAGGTGCGGGTGTGGAAGTGGTGGTGGTGATGTGTGTGGTGTGTGTGTGTAGTGATGGTGTGTTGATTTGCCTCTCCTTTCAGCTGTGGTGTTTGGCCCTTCACTTCTGGAGTATTGCAAAGGATTGTTGTCAGGGAAGGGGCTGGTTTTATACTTAGCTATGTGGGTGTGTCAGAATGGGGTATTGCTGTCAGGTGTGTTGTGTGGGTTGTCTTGGGATTTGTAGTTTAGGAGTTGCCATGGGGGTGTGTCATTGGGGTGTGTTAGGTGTTTTTGGGGGCAGGGCTAGTTTCCTGTGTGCACTTGGTGGCCTTGTTGTGGGTTTTTTCTGTCGACTGCCATTTTTGTCACGGAGCGTCCGCAGCGGTGGCTATGCTACAGCCCTTCTGCCGGCTCTCCCATTCATCACTGCCTGCGACCGCGGCGGTCAGGAACTGCGAAACGTACCGCTGTCACATCGGGGGAATCCTAATTTCACGGGCGGTTACTCTACGTGCCTGGCGGCGGTTTAGGGTGTTTCCGCCACGAATCCGACCGTCGCGGACGTTTTTTCACCGGCTCCGCCCACTGCGGGCGCGTTTTCGTTGCCTCTTTCCGCCGCGGTCGGCATTTTTGGGCGGGTGATCCTAATCTGACCGCCGGTTTTGCCGCGGTACCAGAGGGCGGTTGATTTCCGCTACCATGGCGGTCGGGGTGGTTTTCCGACCGCCATCCTAATAGACCCCATAGTGAGCATTCCTGCATAGATGTTGTCTCTCTTTGGCCCTGCCCTGAAATGCTGAGCATTCTTGGAGACATCATGACTACCCCGCCATGGTTTTTCGCATCCTTGATACAAGGGGCCTTCCCTGTCATTTCCCGGCTACCCTGAAATGATGGTTCCACATTCTTGACGCAGTGAGCCACATTCTGTCCACCCTGGAATAACGAGATCACTGACATAATATCGACAGACACAATATCAACCTACCAAAATTCGGGACAAAAATATCAATTACACTAATATCGACATCCTATACTTATTTAAAAAAGACACAAATATCGACTACAAAATATCGTAAAACATTTACATCGATTTCAACATTATCGAAGTCAAAAATATTGTGATAAATAATATCGAACACATTAAAAAAGCGTACAAACTGACAAAAAATCGATTACAAAAATATAGACAACAAAATTATCGAACAACAAATATATTGACATGTAAACATAATTTATAATAACTCAAAACATACCCCAAAAAAAATAAAAATAGCAATAACACACACAACATACATTATAAATCACTTAACACATATTAAAAAAAAATCAAAATAATGTCATACATTTATAAATACACAAATATTATTTACTTCTTCAAACATTATATAGAAAATAAAATATAATTATTTAACATTTAAAAGATTATAAATAACAAATAATATACTACACCACTTTAAAAAAAAAAAAAAGTAACTGAAACTTAATTAGCATTTTCCATATATAGAAAACAACTACCAAATTAATTAAAAGAAGGAGTAACAACCAATGAAATACACAAACAATTGAAATGACCCAATAAGATTGAAACAGCAATTAATAAAACACTATATAAACACACGCAAAATCAACATTATTTTACCTTGCAAACAAAAAAGGAACAATAAGGAAAAACTCTGCCAGATTGCTGACACAACATTGAACTGCATTATAGAAAACTCTGATTACAGCTCCACAAAGTAAGTAAAATAGCATTTTAAAACTACTGCTACTAAAAAATTTCTTAAAACAATTTTGTATGAACCAAATAATTAATATGTATTTTTTAAATTATATCTCCTCTACAGATAATTCTGAACAGCGTCAAAGAACTGCAGAACAGTGTGAAAAGTCAATTTGCAAATAAGGCAAGTATTACTCTCAAATTAACTAAAACAATTTTTTAAAATGCCAAACAGAAGTACAAGCTAACCACAACTCCCCCCCCTAAAAACGCAATTAAACAAATGTATTAATATTACTCTTTTTTTTACAGCAATTTCTAAAGAGATACCAAAAGCAAACAGCAAAGAAAAAGCATCAGGATTGAAAAAATCTTCAAAATACAACTTTGTAAATATAAAATTGACAATGTACATGTTTTAGAAAATAATACAGAACAGGAATACTTTTATTAATTTTTATATACATTTCTCTTAGCATTTGAAGCATCACCATGACTGAAGGGGCCCAATTTACTACTTCCCAGAAAGGCAAATTGTTATTATGTTATATGGGGTATGTGTACACCCAAGAAAAGCAAACAGGGGACAAAGTTAACTGGAAATGTAGCAAATATTATTCTAACAAATGTTATGGAAGGGCTACTACAAAGGAAACAACTGTATTATATGTTAGAGAGCATAACCACCCCCCTAACGTAGCTGAAATTGAAGTTAGAAATGCTTTAGAAAATATTAAAGAAATTAGCACTGCATCTCAAAAGCCCACAACAGAAATACTTAAACACATGCTCACCAGAGTCCCAGAGCATGCAACTGGCCAAATGCCCTCAATATCCTCACAAAAAAAGAACAATAGCTAGAACTAAAAAAGCTACTGCTACCTTCACACCTATCCCCAAAACTTTTGCTGAAGTAGAAATACTACCTGAACTCACAGTTACTCATACTGAAGAACAATTTCTTCTTTATGACAATAAATCAGCTGACAAAAGAATAATAATGTTTGGATGATGGATGGGACTTTTAAAATATGTCCCAAACTATTTTACCAGTTATATACAATACATGGACTTTATCAACATACAAACATCCCCTTCATATATGCTCTATTACCAAACAAGGAAACCACCACCTATGTTGAACTTTTAACCAAAGTAAAACAAGAAACCAATAATTACTTTCCCCAAAAGTAATCGTTGACTTTGAACAGTCAATGATACAAGCTATACTAAAACAGTACCCTCACACAGCAATGCAAGGTTGCTATTATCACTTTAACTAATGCATTTGGAGGCACCTCCAAAAATCTACACTAAGGGGCTGAATACAATGGCGGACGGAAGTTTTTCCCACTTTCCTATATCATTATGTATTTAATCCGGTCACCGATATAATGTAGTTATTAGTTTATTTGATAGGGGTTTGACTTTCATCTCTGATGTTTGTAATTTTATTTCAAGGTTCTTTCTATATATTGGTATGTCGTAACATATTTGTAATTTCTTTTTCTTCAATTAAAATACTAAACTTAACAAAAGTTGATCACATAAATGGGATGTACAGTAATATATTTTCCCAAAGTTTTGTGCCTGGTGTATCACTTTTTATTCTTTATTTTCCTGTTCTATCAATGGGCAGACAATGGCTTAGCCACAGCAGGCCCACTGTGTAATTTGATGAGGTGCCGCACCAGCCCCCAGGAGTGAAAAGGATGGGACTGACAGACTGGCCGAATACTCCCACTTGCCAGCAGCGGATCAGTCTCCATTTATACAGTGGAAATACAAGGGTTGGTGACTTCAGTTTTACTCAGTCTCCCTTGCCCAGTGTGCATCTGAGAGGCAGCCATAAAAGCAGAAAGGCAATGCCGGAAGTGACAGTTCTTCCTGGGCTCTAGTCACACAATTGGCTCAGGTAGAGCCCTAATGGGATCTCAGACCCACTTTAAGTCCCTGCCGCCGCCTTCATGGACTATTGATGGTTAGACTAGGACAGGATGAGGTGGGATATGACAGGCACTTGGAACCTGAGGCATGCAGTTCGATATGCTTGTGTCTGTGCTCTCCTTTTCCCTGGTTGTCTCTAGCCACCCTGCCTTGCCTCCGAGTGCCCAGTCTGGTATTCCTCATGTCCTAGTATCTCCTCCTTGAGCCCTTGCTTGCATTATGCAAGTGCTCCAACCTCTTCAGAGCTCAGGAGAAACCAAAATACAGTTGTCAGCTCCTCATCCTGTGAAGGTTGAAGAGGCCTAGCACTGCATGGCTGCTCTGTCGTGGGACCTGCAACCCTCTTCTCCCGTCAAACACCAGGGATGTTGCCTCCATGGAGCTAAGCCAGGGGAAAGAATTACGGAACTGTTTAAATGGGATCACCAACACTGCTGTTCAACAGGTAAGATGGAAATAGCAGAGAGACAGGGACAGGGATGAACGCATTTATCCATTTGAGTGTGTGCGTGTGTGAATGTGCATTTATCTAGGTGCATGTGTGTTTGCCCACCTACACTGGAATGGCTGAATAGGGTCAAGAATGCAAGGGAACCATCTTCGCTCTCCCTGACAGACCCAGAGAGAACTTAGGGGCCCATTACGATGGCGGGCAGAGGCACCACTGCAGTGCTGGCGGGGGCAGAAAATGCCATTTTCCGCACGCCAACAGCGGTCTCCACGCCCGCCATATTAGTATGGTCAACACAGCCCATTTCCCGTCCGCCGCGGTGCGACGCGAACCGCCATAAAAATGCGCCTGCCACCGCAGCGGTGGTAGCCAATGAAGACCCACCACCGTGCGGAATGACGTCCCGACCGCCGTACAAATCAGGATGCCCCAAACAGCCAGTCACACCGCAGCGGAGAAAACGCCCAACCAGAGACGGCGGAAGCACTACAGCAGATCACGAAACCTGAATCCCGGGCCCATCCGCCCGGTCCCGAGCACAATGGATCCAGCTCTACACGTCTTTCCGGTGCTGTACCTGATACACTACCAGCAACTCATGCACCGTCGCGGATGTCGCCGCAGGTACGCAATAACACAACTCCGCACACAACAACAACACACAACTCATGGTCAGATATAGGGTTCCTGTGCACACCAGACACCCTGGTGGGGACAGGAACACATCCAGAAGTGTACCCACACATGTCCTACCTCACACCAAATCACCCCTCCGCATCCAGGTCACCCACCAACCGCGATCTTGATGTAATGTCCCAGTCACGTCACCGAAGCGGTGAAGACGCGGAAAAACATGCGCACAAGGCAGAAGGCAGGGCCAGCGCAAGGCATGGGCAGTGCACAAAGATCATAGGGCCACACCTCTCCCTCCACACAACAGGCCCCCACCCCAAACATGAAGGGACATGCCATGTGCCAACCCTGTGCTCCCCCATGCACAATAACCAGCCAGGTGAACCCACACCCTGCACCACACACAAAACAACTCGGGAGACAGCACAGCAGGTGGGGCTGCAGAGGAACCCAGCACAGAAGCACAGGGCCAGGGCAACCCACACACCACACCTACACCACACTCATAGCAAGAAAACAGAGTCCTAGCACAAAATTAACACTCATACAGATAAGGAACAATCACTCAACTGGACACACAGCCCACCAAGTCACACAGACATACCCCACACTGACACACAACCACATACACAGACCAGATGTCAGCAGCAATGGAGGACAACAAATAGGAAATCTAAAGTGAGGTGCACACAAATGGTAGGCCAAGGAGCTAATCCACTAAGCATGTGTACACCACATGCAAGAGAAGGAACATATAACAACACCCTCAGCCCATCAAATCACACATGGCTGGCACAGTGAGTGAAGTCAAACCACAGTCACCTCAGTGCAACAACTCAGGAAGACAGCAAGGCAACCCATGGACAGGCACAGGGATGAAAGGAAGGGTCTGAAGTCCAACAGTGAACAGCCACATATCTGTATCCAACTACCTGACAGGTGTATGTCAGCAGCACAACACACAGGGCCCATTGTAACACTCCTTGACAGTCAAACACAGGTAGGAACCTTCACACATACCCCACCCCCAACCCTCCTCACACCTGCAGCACACAACACCAGTGTCCAACACACAGAAGGGTGCCAATAATGTCCAGTCAATACACTGACAAACAACCACACTCCCTGGGGGGTATCCACAAACATCACACACACACACACCCAGGGATGCCTGAACCAATGCTTGCACAAAACCAACAGCCAAACACAAAACTCCATTACAACACACAGAGAAGTACAACCAGACCAGACCTGACCTGTGCAGCAAAACTGTGGGTAGGCAATGGGAGCCCAGACAGAACAGGAGTACACAACCTCATCAGTCAGGAACAATGCACAGACAACATACCACAACACAGACAAGAAGTGCATCACCACAAAACAATCATGGACACAAACTGGGAGAAATGGGCCTACAATGATACACATACAGACATACCACACCACCCATAAAGTCAACATGGTGTCATAATGTACCACATGCTTGCACATGCACAATAATGACAACTGACAGCTCAAATATGAGAGGAGAAAACACCCAGGACGCACCCAAAACAAGCCCAGGAACAAGAATAGCCCTAAGTGCATGTGACAGACACACACGTAATGCACAATACACTGGCAAGACACAACTGACTGAAACACAACACACCAACAAAACACACACACTGACATGCAAATACAACAACACACACAGAGCATCTGTTAGCTGCAAGACGCAACACAGCCCAAACACTGCCCACATCCACATCAAACACACAACAGATGCACATGCCAATACATCACATTGCAAACACAGCAGGACATCAGGGGATGCACACCAGGCAAGGACAAGGCAACATACACTCACAGCACTGCATGCATGACAAGATAAGCAGTGTGTGCACACTAAACACACCAGAGCCACACAGACATGAGTGACACACCATGAACACCCACAACACCAATCAGCACAGCACACAGACAACATCACACTCAGGAAGTGAAGCAGTACCTCAGCAAACACACATACAGCTAACCCAACACCCACAGATGCACAAGTCTGGGACACCCAGGTGAAAACAACATGACCAGAGGACTGTGCAGCACAACTAGTTGAACTGCATATGAGCAACCATGGCTGCAAAACAGTATCAGAAAATCACATATAACCAATAGGGAAACTGTCATGAGTGGCACATTGGTCATGTGCACAGAGCAACACCACAAACCATAGTGTAACAAATGAAGTGATGGGGAGGCACACACACTGTCAACACAGGGGACAGCTGACCTGAGAGTGAAGTGTTGTGTACGTCAGTAGTGGACATGGCAGGAGTGCACCATACACAAATAGATGGAGTGCAGACTCACAATGGGTAGGCATCAGAAGCACAGATAGGGATGGTATGACTCCACACCCCACATGCCATACTGGAGGCAAAAAGCACCAAGTGACAGCAATGCATGAGAAAACACACCCACAATGTCAGTGTGGCCGAGCAGGTCTGCACAGTGACCACAAAGAGTATCAAGACACATGGCTGATCAACAAAACACAACACTGAATTGCCAGTCACACACCCTGCATACCCACAATTGCCACCAACAACAAGTTGGAATCCCCCAGAAGTGCAAGGACACACCAACACACTGCACAGTGCACAACCTACAACTTCCACATGTGCACACAATCACAAGCATAGGGCTGACCAATCAAACAAACAGGCACTCAAATCCTGGCTGACACATGTGTGCAGTTGACATTGCAGGGGCACACACACATCAACACTACCGACAAAGTCACCCCCTTCACACTGCACACTTCTTGACCACCCAAGTGCACACATAGAAATCAACCCATGTGACTAGGATGACTGGCCATCACAAGATGACCATACACCACCACTGCTGTGCACACATCAAGTAAGATCACACATACATGATGACCCTGGCCAGCCTGCCTGCAATCCTGTGGATAGAATCCCACCTTGTGCTGGCAGTGCATACAAACATCTAGAATAGAATGAGAGGGACCCCTTGTACAAGACCAAGGGAATAGGATACTGGCAACGAGTGAAAATATAGGGGGTTATCCCTTGCTTGTTACACACTGGATTGAAAGAAACACTTACTCACTCATCGCCAATCAAAGACAAACTTAACTTAAAAAGCCCATCATAGAACGATTGAAGTCCCGGTATAACGTCTGCCAGAGATTGCAAGACAGAGAAGGCAGGAGCACTAGTTTAACTTCAATACGTTTATTCTTTTTAAAAAAACGATGGTTTCACTGTGAATGGGGAGCGTTAAAGTAACATAAGGAGATTCACTCCAGACCAGGGGACCAATATATAGAGTGGTCGAGTGTAACTATATTCAATCGCGAAATATGGTCTAATTTTGTTCAAAGCAGTGTATTGGCTACTGAAAGATAATGAAAGGTTTGAGTACTACGAGATCAGGAAGATTCTGAGCCTGGGTGCAAGGGTACCCACCAGAGGAAGTGAAAATATTTACGCTCTAGAAACGAAACGAGGATTCATCCTTTTGGGGCAACTATACAGTGCAATTAAGAGAGTGTTTAAATACGTGTCTTGATAAAGATGTGATGTAAACAGTAATACCATCGAAATGCGTCGACGCATCTGTGACATAATTCTGGAAAGTGACTGGACCTGTAGACACTAGAGCACAATCCAATGTACCAGATCCCAGTTTAAGTTCAAAAACATGATCCGATGAATATGTCTTGTTGAATGACAAAGTTAATTGTCTGTTGTGGGTTTTCTCTCTACATTAGGGCATTTGTGATTGTTATTAGTATATTAACATGAATTACAATTTTTTTGTAAATTATTTTTTTAGTATGAATTAAAGATATTAAATATTTATTGTATAATTTTATTGGAACACAGAATTTTTATATGAAAATAAATATTTTGTGACAATTTCTGTCTTGGATGACATATTTCGGTCTATTACATGGGCTTTTTAAGTTAAGTTTGTCTTTGATTGGCGATGAGTGAGTAAGTGTTTCTTTCAATCCAGTGTGTAGCAAGCAAGGGATAACCCCCTATATTTTCACTTAGTGCATACAAACATGACATGTGTACAACATAGCCAACCTGACAAAAGAATGATCCTAACAGTAGTCCATCACAAACCACCATCATTGCACCCCCAAGCCTCACAGTCAACAAGAACTGAAGTGCCAGTCACCCCTGTAAAACCCTTAAAAAGTGAGAAAAGCCATTGGCAATGTTGAAGTGGCATACAGAGAATGTGTCACAGTAGGCCATACCCACACAGAAAACCCTTTATTCAGCAAGGACACTGACAAAACAGACAACAGGAGTAACTGTCTTTATTCACATATTACACAGATAGGCACCAATAGAAGACAAGAGCAAGGCCAGTGGCCAGCACAAAGTGCAGATGAGGTACATGAGAAGCTGCACAGGGAAGGGGCAAACAGCAGTCAACATCAAGGCCAGTGGCCAGTCCAAGGTGCAGATGAGGTACATGAGAAGCTGCACAGGGAAGGGGCAAACAGCAGTGAACATCAAGGCCAGTGGCCAGTCCAAGGTGCAGATGAGGTACATGAGAAGCTGCACAGGGAATGGGCAAACAGCAGTGAACATCAAGGCCAGTGGCCAGCACAAAGTGCAGATGAGGTACATGAGAAGCTGCACAGGGAAGGGGAAAACAGCAGTGAACATCAAGGCCAGTGGCCAGTCCAAGGTGCAGATGAGGTACATGAGAAGCTGCACAGGGAAGGGGCAAACAGCAGTGAACATCAAGGCCAGTGGCCAGTCCAAGGTGCAGATGAGGTACATGAGAAGCTGCACAGGGAATGGGCAAACAGCAGTGAACATCAAGGCCAGTGCCCAGCACAAAGTGCAGCTGAGGTACATGAGAAGCTGCACAGGGAAGGGGCAAACAGCAGTGAACATCAAGGCCAGTGCCCAGCACAAAGTGCAGATGAGGTACATGAGAAGCTGCACAGGGGAAGGAGCAAACAGCAGTGAACATCAAGGCCAGTGGCCAGTCCAAGGTGCAGATGAGGTACATGAGAAGCTGCACAGGGAAGGGGCAAACAGCAGTGAACATCAAGGCCAGTGGCCAGTCCAAGGTGCAGATGAGGTACATGAGAAGCTGCACAGGGAATGGGCAAACAGCAGTGAACATCAAGGCCAGTGGCCAGTCCAAGGTGCAGATGAGGTACATGAGAAGCTGCACAGGGAAGGGGTAAACAGCAGTGAACATCAAGGCCAGTGCCCAGCACAAAGTGCAGATGAGGTACATGAGAAGATGCACAGGGAATATGTGCGACTGTACCCTGCCATGGTCAGCAACACAGTCAGGGGGCCAACAATGGGCAGGCCAGGCACCGCTGTGGGAGAGACAGGTGTGTGAGGGGGACTTCCACTCAGACTTGGCTGTCAGTCGGACTGGGAGGTGGCTGAGTGTCGGGGACATTCAGAGGACTGGACCGGGAAGAGAGAGTTACAGCTGAGGTAGAGCCATCGGTGGCTTTTGAAGCCGGCGGGCTGCTTGGACCAGGTGGTGTGGTGGCACGTGGAGGTGGAGTCATGCTGCCGTGAGACACAGTGTGGGTGGGAGATTGTGGAGGGGTGCCTTTCCACTTCTTGGGGATTCTAAATGGCTTCCCTGTCTTGGTATTTTTGGTAAGTGGGGCAGACACAACAGGCACACGCACCACCAAAGCTGCATCAGGTGCAGACGGTGGCCCTCCCTCTGGGGACATGCTGGATCCAGCGGTACACTTGGCCTGGCCTTGCCTTTGCCCCTCCATCCCCTGTTTACCAGGTGTCCCCCCTATAGTGCCCTCCTTTCCCTGCTTCACAGGGCTCTGAATGGGAGTTGAGGTCGTGGGTGAATCAGCCTTGGAGCACTTCTTATGTGTACTCTTAGCAGGCACCAGCTTCTCAGCGGGCACGGAAACTGTCTGCTTGTCTTTGCGAGACGCTTTTGGGACAGGACAGTCCTTGGCTGGGGATGCCTCTGAGGCATGTGAGCCTGAGGCCTGCTTCTTGGCTTTATGGCCCTGGGTGTCGCCTGACGGGCTTTTGCCTTTGCGCTCTGGGGTGGCTTTACTTTGCTGTGGGGATGGTATCTGCGTCCTGGACCACTTGGGCTGCTGCTGCTGTGTGCTGCGTGTGCTGTATCTTGCCCTTGAGCTCTGTGGTGTGTGGTCACTATCGTCAGATGTAGCCACTGGCAGGGGGGTGGACAAAGGGACTGGAGGTGGACTCTGTGACTGTGTAAGCTGAATGGCTGTCGTCACTACGGAGGACAAAGCTTGGACAGTCCGGTGTAGCCCACCCACGTCTGAATGAATGCCCTCCATGAAAGCAATGACCTGTGCCAATTTTTTGTCATGGTCTAGGAAGGCGTTGATGAGAGTTGTCTGGCCCACACACAGCTGGCGCAAAAGGTCCACAGACTCAACACTGAGGGCAGCGGGGAGACAGGGGCAGGGGCAGCGGTGCCTGGGGTGAAGGACACTCTTCCCTTCTTACTGGTGCAAACACGGCCAGCACAAGTGGAAGTAGGTGGGAGGGTGGGCGCTGGACGCTGTGTGGTGGAAGAGGAGGCAGAGTTCCTGCTCCCTGTGCCCACCAACAGAGATGTGTCACCGCTGGCGTCAGATAACGTTGAGGTTGGTATCTCTGGCTGTGATTCCTCAAGCAGACTCCTGTCCCCCTCCGAGGCGGTGGTTACATCAGTGTCACTGTGCTCGTGTGTAGCTGTCGTGCTTGATGCCTTAACACTGGTGTCCGTCCCCTGTCCTTCCATGCCCACGGGAGATGCTGCATGAGAGAGAGAGATGAAGGGTCAGTTCATTGGCATCAACACAACCATCATATGCAAGCAAAGCACTAAACAAGATAATGATGTCTCCATGTTGCACACCACCCGGTGCAGTAACATTGTGCAACCTCAATTATGATTTTGAATTTAGCGTGTTATCAAGCAAACGTGGCATTATTGAGCCATGTGATGACCACACAGACAAATTGCCTGCCGGTGGCTCCGTTTAACCAGACACACAAATACCTCTGAGCACACCCAGGGCCCTGAGGGGGGCAAAGATGTACCTCCCAACATGTTGCCACTGTCACATCTGGAGGGAGCAGAAGGGGACAACACAGATACAGACTACAACATAACAGTGCACAATGGCCATGAGCACATGCCATACACCATGTCGTACTTTGGGGCCCAAATACAGTTGCACATTGGTGTCAGATTTTTAGTCCCCACAATTCTGAGGTCAGGCAATGCACACATTGATGAAAGCACACTCAGATGATGCACACTGCCGTTCCCTTCCATGGGATTTCCATGACTAACCCAATGCAGACGATGCCAGAAGTCCACGACTCAGATTGCAATGTCAAGGGCCATTACCCCAATGACATGAGAAAGTACAGGTAGGGAAAATGCATGACAGCTGCATCCAACACAGAGGCCACTTACAAGCCACTGCATCACACTACCAACATCACCGGGCACAGCGGTGGCCCAGGCTGTGAACACATGCAGCCACTCACAACCAAAGTCACCCTTCCCAGAATACTCACCCCCAGCTTGCTGCTGATGCTCCTTCAAACGTGCATCCAGCTCGGCCATCGATGGTGTCATGCTCCTGCGTGCCAACCTGTCAGTCCGAGGGATCAGCTCCAGCGTCATCTCCGCCACGTTCTTGCTCAGCCGGCAGAGTCATCCCACCTCTTGTGACAGTGCGTGCGCCATCGTTTGGAGACACCCAGAGCCCGCACCTTGCATGCAATGGCCCTCCACAAGGCCTTACGCTGGTGGACTTTGAGCTGCAGGCATGGGAGACAAGAGGGGGAAAAAATCAGTGCCACAGTGTCATGTACCACTATCTCACAGTACAGGAGCATGATACTAACTCATCACAACTTCACAGATATGTCTAGCAGAGATGATAATGCATCTCACATGGTACATTAGCATGGGAGACTCATACGCAAAAGCATGCAGGTATGAGGGTGGACACAGTACCTGCCCATCTCATACACATGCAGGATGCCAACACAGAAAGCTATGTGTAAGCTGCCCACATCTACTGTCCATTTTGAGGGTGAGCAAGACATACATGACATTTCAATATATGTTCAGGGGAAGACTCACTGTGTCCAACACTGCGCATCCCTCAATGTCCTTGCCCTGTGAATGGCTCACTGTGTCATGGAGTTCACATTGAGGGACATGATCCTACAAACCCACACCCACCTCACAAGGCCTGTTGTGTGCAATCTATAGGGCTGAGATGGCTCTTTGATGGAGAGTCCTGGAAAAACACACGTGACACTCTGTACATTCAGTGATGTATCCTTGTCTGCTTGGGCAGTGACTGTGCAGGCCAGGTGTGATCACACTGAGGTCCAACGTGGGGCATCAGAAATGTCACATGAAGGGACAATTTGAGAGCGTGAACAGTGCCTACACATGCCAGTCTGTACACATGCTGGTGGAAATGGAAGGGGCTGTGCACAATAGTACGACAATCAGCTGTGTCATAGGTGAATGACCACCAAGAGTGTCACCCTCAGCTACTGACGTCCTGAGCATAGTGCTGAACTATAGATGATGCCAATTTTGAGTCAGACACAATTCCATCACTACCCTCTGGACGAAAAGCCTTGCTAAGGCCACAGATGAGCCTGTGAAGGACATCAGGGACCCACACAGCCATTCACACAAGCAATTACTGTCCTGACTCCTGCATTACCAACTTGCTGCGTCACTGTATGGCTGACAAGACAATACATGTCCCTCCAGTTCTGATGTTCAGGCAGGAAAACGTGTGAAATAGGCTACACACCCCTTTCACCTGGTGACAGCATGCTAGGCAGTGCATGACACAAACCCACACTCTCAGGCACATACTGCACCACATCAACGTCATGTGTGCACCCCCTGCACTCTCACTTCCACTCTGAAACACTTACCATGACATTTGGAGCACCATATAGCCTCCCATACTGTGTGAGCACCTCGTCCACCAGGACCTGCAGCTCCTCGGTGGTGAAGGGACTGGCACGGATCTTCTCAGTCCTCGCCATCACTGTGTCCAGGAGACAGGAGCAGCAGCAGTTGGTGGTGAGGGGTGGCAGGCAGCAGGCTCTGGAGACAGGAGCAGCAGCAGTTGGTGGTGAGGGGTGGCAGGCAGCAGCCTCTGGAGAGAGGAGCAGCAGCAGTTGGTGGTGACGGGTGGCAGGCAGCAGGCTCTGGAAGCTGTGGAAATGTGAGGCTCTCGCCCACACATATATAGCCCCCTGGGGTAGTTTCAGTGGTTCTAAGCTGCTGCAATTGGTGTTTCAGGTCAGCCTTTTTCAAATGCATCCAATGACCGGCTCCGCGGTGGCGGAGCTACGCCTACCACGATGTTCAAAATTGCATTAGGCTACCGCGATTGCGGTTCCCATTGGCTGTAAGGGCTAACCCTGGGCGTAGTTCGCGTAGTCGCGCTACGCAAAGCTACGCGAAGACGTTAATGCGCTACGCGTAGCTACGCGAGCGTGCGTAGTTGCTTGTCGCGCCCGTTCGCGATGCGTTTTTCTTCTTCGGGAACGCGTTGTGCGTGTTCGGGACGCTGTTTGCGTGCTCGGGGATAGTATCTCGCGAACTTACCCATGCGGTCGCCTATGGGCGCGGCCATCTTGTTTTTCACTTGTCCCGCCCGTTCGCGATGCCTTATTTCCTGTTCCGGGTCGCGTATAGTGTGCTCGCGATGCGCATTTCATGTTCGGGAACGCGGCGTACGTGTTCGCGACGCTTTTGCGTGCTCGGGGAGAAATATCGCGCAAACTTAACCCACGCGGTCGCGATGGGCGCGGCCATCTTGTTTTTCACTCTATGCTATGGTTCTGGGCCTGCTTTTCTATCCTCCCTCAATCTTTGCAATCCTTAGTTTTTTACACTGTTTTTCAATTTTTTTGTATTTCTTATCTATCTCTCTCTGTGCCTAAGTCTATATTTTGCATTTATTTCTACTTTTTACTGTGTTTTTTTTACTTTTCTACTGTTTTATATTACTTTCTTCTTTAAGCTCCTACTTCTTCCCCTAACTTTATTTTTCCCTTCTAACTTTTCTTTTTCGCCTCCTCCCACGCACCCCAGAACCATGGCGAAGGGTAGCAGCACCAATAAGCACCAAGGGCAAGGCGCGTGCGCCCAAGAGCCGCCTGCCTTGCGGCAGACTGCACCCTGCAGGGGTGCAAGCCCGGCAGCTTTTTAGTGAGGCGGAGGTGGCCACCCTTGTTTTTTTTGTTCAGCGCCACCTCCCCTTGACCTTGGCAGCAGGTGGCAGGCCAGGCTCCGGGTACCCTACCCAGGAGTGTCACCGACGGTGGGCGAAGGTGCGCCGGGAAGTGTTTTGCTGCTCAGGGGTCCGGCGCACCCATAACCAGCTGGCACACCGGTGGTCAGACATCCTGGACCGGGAGCAGGACCTGTTGGACCTGCTAGGTGTCGAGGTTGTGGGGCTTGGTGAGTAGCTAATATATATAGTAGTATAAGTATTGTGTATAATTTTTTTACGAATAACAAGAATACTGCTGCTTACATTGCAGGTAAATTACGTTTCAAAATCTTCTGTGATTGTAGGACACAGGTGCTCGGCGCTACTCTTACTTGTTTGCAACTTTGCGCTCGCTTGTCCTTATTATTATGTAAGAGTTTACTTTAGAGAACTTAAGTTAGGTAATGCTATTGCTAGAGTAGGAGACTCTAGTCCTTCCTTTGTCCTCCTGTCAAATAGTGGTGGATGGATTGATACTAGGTTTAGTTAGTATTAGTTGATAATTTTTGAGCGGTCTGCGTGACGCATCCTCTGTCACTGAGTGCCGCTTACCCCAGTCCTTAGTAGAACCTTTTGTAGTTTGTTTAGTGAGTGGTAGGCTTAGCAGTGTCAGTCAGTAGCAGAACATCAGACGCAACCAACCAACAATTTGGTGTATGCACAAATTTATGCATGTGTCCTCCATCTCATCCATGCATTTTTGAGGGCTAAAAAAAATGGAAATGCAGACTTAGTGAACAATTGGCCCGTCTGGAATAGGTGGGCTAGGTCAGGTGGTACTTAGGCTTAGTTAGTGTTCTGGATTCGAATCAATCAGAATGGAACACTGGATTAGTGTTCATAAATAAGTAGATGGTCCGTGAATCCCGCAAGCCAGTAGTCGATCGGATTAGATAGGTCAATTTTATTGCAATTTTTGTTTCCTAAAACGTTTTTTGAGCGTTTTTTTAGATAATTTATTTGTTTCACAGCAATCATTAATGTTTGTGTCTTTCTTTATTATATCTTACATGATCACTGATCTGCAGCACCCGGGGACAAGAAGACGGGGTCCGAGTCGGCGGGACAACCACCAGAGGACCGCTCCTCTACCGAGGGCCCTGCTGCTGGCCCCAGTAAGTCCTCCAGTGGTTAATATTAACAATTATATTTCCCTAACTTTTACTGCACCTTATTTTTTCCGAACTATTAATTCTGGTTCCACTTCCTAATTCTATTTTTTACAAAAGCTTCTTTGATCTTGACTTGACTATCTGTTTCTAAATTCTGGTTATCCCTGCCTCTAAGTTCTAACTGCCTCTGCTATGATTGTCTGTACTACTACTATTAGTCTGTCGCTAAGCTTGCCCAGTTTGCCACTCTTTATTTTACGGTTTTGAATAAAACTCAGATTGACCAATAGCTCTAGCCACTGAGTCCAGTCCTTTGGGTTGTCCTCTTCTAGTCTTCTTAATCTTGAGGCTTTGATAATTACCACAAACAAAATGCCCAACCAGATATTTGACTATTTTTGATAGGATATAGTACATACTACTACTGATGTGGGGATTCTGCACAGCCACATACAGAACTATGCACAAGAAAATAGAATGTTGGTGATGGGAGGTTGGACCTTCCTCACACCTCAGTCAGAAGTGAACCCACAATCCCCTGAACGACTAGCTATAGTGTCTCATTAGGTCCCCAAACCCCCAGCCGAAGATACCCAATGATTACACAACCCAGAACAGATAAGATAACACCCTTTCGCTCACTCACTCGTGTAAGTCCACCACCACCACCACACCAAATACCACAGAGTCTATGTGTAAGTTCAAAAGGTTTATTTTCAACTAACAAGCTCTGTATGTTGTTCTATAAAATTCAGTGTACTACAGCCAGCTCCAACAGCAAAATGCATAAGATTAAAACAATAAACATTGTTACAAGTGCATGATAGAAGACAAAAGATCTGTGCGAATTCTGGGAGACCCCTCACCGTAGAACGTAGAAGTACTGGTTACATGCATTCATTCATAAGCTCTGCAAATCTCTGCTTCGTAGAAGGGAATCTTCTGCCTGTTATGAGAAAAATGGTGCGCGTTAGATAGTATAATGCAAGCATTTCTCAGTCATGCCAAAAAGTGTAACATGTTACTTATGGCTAAGCAATACGGACTAATCGAACTCCATAACAATGTGGCTTGTTTTTTGACCTCTTGTACGCAACGCTCAGACAGTAGCTGTATGAGCTCATGTGGGCTCAAAAAGGCATCTTACTGTTACTGCACAACAAGCTGCGAGGTAACATGCGCAAAAGACATGAAGCGAAAAATGGTTGCATGGCTCAGGCTAACTTTGCAAAGAGTAGAGTATACTATAATAATGACCCTAGGGACCATAACACTACTAGTGTCTACTGACCCTACTCTAGTACCCGATTTGGACTAGTGATGTATGTTGTATATGTATGTATTAACTTTTTTTTCAATCTTGCTAGTGAAAACGAATAAATAGGGGGAGGTGTACAGGCATCTAAAAATGTGTAATGTTTTTTTCTAGGTGTACTAGCGACCACCAGTGCCGGCGGGGCCAGCGGCGATGCGACCATTCTGGAGGGGGCAGGAGATGCGGCACCTGCAGGAGCTACAGGGGGTGAGCCAGCAGCAGTGGCGGGCGGTGGTAAGTTATATTCATTACTTATTGACATTGCACTAGCTGGAAGGGTGTTCACTTCACTCACTGTACTGTTGTTGAGACTTATTAGGTATGAAGTTGTAGTGAACATTATACAACGGTTGAAGAAGACACCCTTTACTTAGCATTAGCAATGCATTAGCAATAGCATTAGCAGCGTGAGTTGATTAACCAATGGCCTCTTCCATCTGACTCCAACTCAGCTGTGAAAGTTTTATGGAGAAGACCAAAAGTCAGATCAGATGACCTTGATGGATGTGTTGAACAAAAAGGGAAAGAAGAATGGAAGGAGGAAGGACGGGCGAGATTTAATATGACTGGCAGAGAAGGATACGTTGGAAGCATGGATAGGTGGCTGATAGGAATCAGATGCATGTGTTGTTGAAGGATGGGTGGAAGGTGAAAGAAGAATGGATGCCTGCCTGGGTGGGCGACACAGTATGGGTGGATACTGTGGATAGCAAGAATCATCAGCGGTGTTTGGGTGAAACTCAAAGCCAAGGCAAGCAAGGAAGGAGTGGACACATGGGTTGTTGTTGGTGAAACAAAGTAAGGTTTGTGGAGAGATTAAGAAGAATGATAGACATTTACTTAGAATGGATGGATGCCAGTATGTATTCATCATAGACAGCATAGGTGGAGACTGTCACGGGATGCAGAGTCTTAGTTTGAAGGGAATGTAAAAGAAACCACGCCAGAGTAGCAAAGCCGAGGGGAATACAAGTTGTATTTTCAGAATACAGTTGACTCACAATAGTTTGCAAGCACATCATATATATTGTGTATAGTTAGTTATCAAGCGCCTTCCTTCGACTCCGAGGACCACTCCCTACCTATGTTAATTTATTTTCGAATGTGTCAGCCAGCCTGCAAAGGGTGGCCTATCTGTTGGTTACACAGTCAATCAAAACAAAGTACCGTATGCAGTAGCGGTCGGTGGTGGGAGTGCTGCCGGGCGCTGATGTGGGGAGGTGCAGGGTGGCAGGTAGTAAACAATGTATTACGCGGCCAAATACAGGTAACTTTACTGTAAACATAAAAATAAATAAAGCGAATTTTATTGTGCGCACTGCACCGCCAAATGCAATGCAGTGCGCGCAACGAAATTAGTTTTATTTATTTATATGTTTACTTACCTGTAATTGGCCGTAATCCATAGTTTACTACCCCCCACCCTGCCCCTCCCCACGTCACCACCCGGCAGCACTCCCACCACCGACCGCTACTGACCTTATGTCGTCGTCCCATATATAAGCAATGATCATTGGATCAGATATATAATCTGCCTTTTTGTAGTAGCCAGGGCACTGTGAAAGTGAAATTGAGCAATTGCCCTTCATGTAACAGAGAGAGTATGGCCAGTGCCACCCGTAATAGAAAAATAAATACGAGCTTCCCCACCTGCAGACAGTAGTAAATAAAACTAACATGAGTCTGCGTCATGACTCGTATGTTTGTCTTGGGTGCAAGCATAGATGACTGAGCTAGCATGCCGGCTACAACCAGGTTATGTAATTTCGCTTAACTAGAGATAAGAAGAAGACTAGTGTACTGTGTACTGGAGTCCATAGTGCTCGTATAATGCCTGAAACTCCCACAAATATTAGAGGCCGAGGAAGTGGGAGGATAGATAGATTATTACCACAAATGTTATGTACTGTGCTTCTTGCTAGTGCTACTGTGCCACTATGTGTTGAATTAATTATTTTGTGTTACTGTTTTGCTAAGAGTATTGGTTACAACAATATTCTTTTTCCTTCTTGATATAGATACTCCTTCCCAAGAAAAACCATCCCGGAAGGAGTTGGCAGCCAGGGCCCGGCACCGGAAACTGGAGGCCATCTGTGAAGAGTACCGGCGGCTGGTGGCTCAGGCGGAGGAGGAGGAGGAGGCGGCAGCAGCTGCAGCCTCCTCCGATGCCCCGGGCCCCAGCCAGGCCCCACCTCCAGTGGTACGGCGCTGCGGTTTGACAGCCGCCCGCCGCCGCAATCCTCTATCAGCCAGCGCTGCTGCCCCCCACCCTGGATGCCACTGCAGGGCATTTCGCCACCAGATGCTCCTCCGGATTTCATGCCTAGAGGAGCAACTAGAGGAGCAACTAGAGGAGCAACTAGAGGAGCGTGTCAAGATCCTGGTGGACAAACACCTAAAAGCCCGCCGAATATAAGAACTATAGGACCCTGTTGGATTGCCCCTTTTTTATTCCTTTTGTTGGTGGGTGGGAATTGGGCGTTGGGGTTTCTGGACATTCTTTGGACTTTTTTCGTTTTGGACATTGGTTGGGGTTAGGGAGAGGGGTGGGTCAGGTGTGGGATAGTTTATTTTTGTTAGGGTAATAAATTATATTTATACTTAAACACACAATGTTAATGTTTTGTGGGGGTTACTGTTTTATGAATTTACATCACATGGTTTCCTTGCTGCTGCAGGGCCGCAGCCAGTGTTTGATTTAAATAATCTGCCGATGATGTAACACAAACAGATAGATTCAGTACCCCTCACTGATTTATTTGTCCTACTAGTACTGTCAGTTTCTCCTCCTAGTCTATTATACCTCCCACCAAACTTATCTTACCAGTGAATGATGATGATTAAGTTCGGCACAGCGATGGCTGCATGGTTTCCCAAGAGAATGGAGAAGATGCCATGGTTGTGGTGGTAGTAGTAGACACTGGCAGTAGCATTTGCAAAAAAAATAAAAAAGAGACAGTCACTTGCCTGAGAGCGACTGTGGGAGGAGTAGTAGAACGAAGTAAAGTACAGTACATAAGAAGACTGCCAAACAAACAATATTGTAACTGCTAAAGTCAAATAAAACATAATGGTGGCGGGGACAGCCTAGTACAAGAAGTTACAAACTGTAGTTGTGTCGAGTGAGTCACTTAACTTAACACAATCGTAATTCGTAACCTTTACTGCTGTGTGGTAGGATGTTGATGATGAATCCAATCAATGCCTGCAATTAATTATGATGTATTAGGTGACGGTCCCTTTGGAAAAAAGATTGGCTTGCACATAGACTGAGCATGGGTGGGCAAGCAGAAGAAGATCCTCGCCCTGCCTTGAAATTGAATTAGTGTTGCTTTCACCACATCTGCCCCAGCAAGCATGTGATCAATTGGTGTACATTTAGGGGCCGATTCCTATTCGGGCCGGAAATCTCCCCGACCGAGCCGGACCCGGAGAGATTTCCGACCGAATCGGACCCGTGCAGTCTGACAGAACGAGTACGATGCGCACGTATGCCAAGTCAATGGGAGCCTGTCGTACAAGAGCAGCAAGCACGCAGGGCTCGCCATCTGACGTCACATGCGGTGCGATCGCGGACATGTGCGCTCCCTACAGCGTGTCCTGCAGAAAGCCCGGAGGGGCGAAACGTACGTCGGCTGCTGCTGTTGTCACAGGTAGAAGGACCTGAAATAAAGTCAACAACAGGACCTGATGTCAAGACTTTCTGTGGACATACTGTACAAAGAGATTGATCTACGGCGACATTGACCCCCACAAGTGGGGACGGCGGAGAACTAGATTCTTTCGCAGCTCATTGAGTTATGCGGCTACATTTGGACAGCTAGTGGCGCGCATCGTACTTGCCGTGCCTTGGTGAACGTCTCTAGGTTGCGCGTTGTTCGAGGCTGTGTCAGTCGGTAGCGGTAACGTACCCTGGATCGGGTGGGTACTGTGACGCCATCGGGAGCGCCCGGACTAGTCGCGTACAGCGAATAATGCAATCATTACATTGCTCGCCAACGGACGTGCAGGTCACAGGGCAATCCACGATCTTTGGAATGAGTATAGAAGAAGATCCTTGCCCTGCCTTGGAATCGAATTAGTGCTGCTATCCGACATCTGAGCCCCAGCAAGCGTGTGATTGAATCGGTGCACATTTAATGTAGTCACATCACACCTCAATATAAATCACAGCCCGGGGGAAGAGGGTTAGGGTTTGATGAATGGATGGGAAGGGGGTTTGGGGAAAGGTTTGACAAAGAAAAACAGTACGCATGGACACAACAAAAGCAAAGCGCAATCTTGGCAGACGACCATGATCTTATCCAATAAATCTATAAATGGGAGAAAAAGGAAATGCATGCATGATGATGAAGATAACTTGATGGTTAATGAGTAGTACTTACTAACTACTACTAGACAATTAGACAGTACAGGGCAGCAGTATATTCTATGCAATTTGCCTTGCCTGTAATATGCCCTCGAGAGAGCCCAAATTCCATGTTGTACCGGGCTTACTTTTAAAGATAGCAAAGAAAATTAAAAAATAGTTGTAGAGATCAATTAGCAAACAAACAACAACACAACACACAGTCGTAATGATTGAAGAGAAAAAAGGATTCAAATTAATTAAAAGACGAATGATGAATGATACTAAAGTTACTGTATTATCCTGGTCAAATTGTGGAGTTGAATCTCGTCCTTCCTCTTGGTCCTATCTTCCATGGACGCTACGCACATCAATCTTGGGTGCCACTGCCTGCCTGATGCTGCTTGGTAAGGTAAGTGTGAGTTGTGTCTCCCAGTATAGCACAGGGTAAAGGCCGGCCTGTAAGTGTAGGTGGAAAAACAAAAGGGGTATTGAAAAATCAATGAATAAAAAAAGCATCAATTACGGTGGAGTCCAAGAAGAGAAGAGAGAACACTTTCAGACTGAGGCGGCTTGGATATATCATGTATATTCTGTTTACAGCATTAAGCTACAACAACAACAGGACAGAACAGGCCCACCACAGCACCAGCTCATGACCCAACCTCCATTTACCTTAATTTTTGACAGAAAAGGCATATACAGCAACCTAGCATTTTCAAAATTAAGTGACAAAATCAATGCGCCGCTGTCAGTCAGACTACACTCGACTCCACCACTACATGGACATGTAGGTCTGCTGTGTTTACTTTCTTGTTGAATTGTTGTGTTTATGTTTACCTTTTATGCCACTTCATGAAACGCAGTTATTCCTTCAATCATCTCCGATCCAACTGACTGACTGCGTGCAAAGATAGTATGGTGGTCATCATCATGGTGTGGTACGTGTATTGTTGTCCAACTCCAACTCAGTCTGTAGTGACTCCGATTAAGTCCATATTCCATATTAAAAAATTTCAACAGATATTGGCCTGCAGTAGTAGGAGTACAACTTGGTTATTAAACAACAAGAAGGGAAACATTGGCTGTCACTTGAGTCACTTTCACTTTGTAGATTAACTAGTAGAGTAGAGTTCGACTTTATGCACAACATCAACACAACAAACAACAGCAATCGCTCAGAGTCAGCAAGCATCCAAGGCATGCCATCATTACCTGTCTTGCTCTTCTCTTTGGCGGTCAGATCCTCAGATGCCTAGTTCTGACAGGTGTGTGTTTTTTTTTTAACGGGGCAGTGGCCTCATTACTCCACATTCATTTTGAGTGTTAGTCGCTGTTTCGGTTTTCGTCTTATTCATCTGTGGCACTTTGTCACAGTTTAAGTTGCTTCGCATGGTCAGCGCTCTGATGATGGGCCGCCGCCTGGGTAGCGCTCATTGCTGGTCAATTGAGTTTGCACAAATGTCAGCAAGTTTCTTCGAAGAGTCTTGTCTTTCTCTGCCAAGTACCTTCTGTCCTGACAGTGATGAGCTTTGGATGCCTGCCGAGGCTGTAGCCTTCGGACAGTGATGAGTTTACTTTTGGATGCCTGCCCAAGTTCTGACAGTGAAGAGTTGTGGATGCCTGCAGAGGCGGTAGCCTTCGGACACTGATGAGTTTCGGCTCGGAAACAAAACGGAGGATAGCTATAGTCACGTTTCACTTCTTATGGAGGGACTGTTAAAGGCAACATTTCTTGTACTCCAATGTCTGGCTTGATGGAAATGTAATTAGGGCGAGACAGGAAGATGAAGCAGGACTCTGAAGAGTGGACAGTTAAAATGCACAGACGTGCAACTCCAATAGGGAAATAAAAAGAGAAGATGGTGGTGATGGATTTGTTGTTATTTGATTTGAACCAGAAAGACAGATACACAGACAAATAAAGGAAGGAAGAAAGTAACAATTTGAAAGCCTAGTTGTCAGGGAAGAGGAGCTCGTCCTCAACCTCTGGTGGTTCGGGCAGAAGTAGGTCCTGTAACCCACTACTTACATCATCCAAGTCGCTCTCCTCTTCCTGCTGTGATTCACGTATTTTGTAATCCGGTGGTATAAAGTGCTGATTCATTTTGATCATGGTTAACCTCTCCACGCTTTTGGGCGAGAGACTGGTCCTTTTCAAAGTTACAATGGCACCAGCAGCACTGAAAACACGCTCAGAAGAGACACTTGCGATAGGGGAAGCCAGATACTTTATCGCCAGCCTGCTGAGCACTGTCCATTGGCTTCTTTTCCCATACCAATACACCAATTGGTTTCGATCCATGAAGACCTCTGTTGGGTCATCCAGATAGGCCTGGACCGTCCGCTCAATGTTCAAGGGTGCTCTGATGTGCTCGGCCTGTTTTGCCTTTGCATCAGCACTGGACTTACCATACCCCTGCCGTAGAAACCAATCAGTTGCCGATTGTACTGTGGATGATCCTGTTCTTGCTGTTGTTGATGTTATTGGTAGTGTTGGTGTCGGTGACTGCTGGGAGGCAAATGCACTGCCCTTAGGCTCCGAAGTAGAACTTGACTCTGGATGCCCTGTAGTACTTGTTATGGACTGGGGTGGGGGGCCTGTCATTACCAGCCGTTCGTTTTCGAAAATAGTGGCTTCCTCAGCTATCAAAGTTTTGTAGTTGGCAACATCCACTTCCGAAAAAGGAATTACTGCCTTACTGTTCAAAAATACTTTGTACCGTGGATCCAAAATTGTGGCACTAATGTAATGTTGTTGTGACACAATGTTATTTTTAATCCTTGTATTTACAGATAAGCGAGCGGCTAAGGACTCCGCCAAATGATATGCGTCTTGTTTGTCATCCACACCTGCGTACGTTTCAGACACCTCCTTCAGCTGTTGCTCTAGCATGTGCAACAATGGGATAGCTTGGCCCATAGTACAGTCCTCCCTGCTGACTTCACGTGTGAAGATCTCAAAAGGAAGTAGCATCTCAGTCAGGCAATTAATGAGGTCCCATTGAGCCATCTCAACGGTCATGCCTCTCACAGTAGGTTCCCCTAATCTTTGCATGACATAAGCATTGAGTGGTATGTACAGGTCAAACAGACGATCAAGCATGTAATAAGTTGAGCTCCAACGTGTTGGCACCTCCTGGATGAGTGCTTTGACTGGCATTTTATGCTCACGTTGAATGACCCTCAGCTGCTTCCGGGCTTTAAAAGAATGGCTGAAATGTGTGCATATTCTTCTGCAGGTGGCCAGTAAGTTGCTGACTTTGGATTCATTTTTCAAAAAGTCTTGAACAACAATGTTAATGCAGTGTGCCAAACACGGGACCCTGAAATAGCCACCATCGCCCATGGCCTTAACTACATTGCTGCCATTGTCCGTGGCAACAAAACCAATCTTAAGCCCTCTTGGGCGCAGCCACTCAAAAACCTTGGTGTTAAACTCTTCCAAAATGTTTGCAGCAGTATGAGATTTCTCCATGGCAAACATGGCTACAGTTGCATGTTTGCGAGTGGCATGAAAAATCTCAGCAGCGTCAACACCAGCAGATATCTGTTCTCTAACCCCCGCAAAAGAGATCCAGTGTGCAGTGATGCACATGTAATCTGTGGCTTGGCAACTGGTCCACATGTCTGTTGTCAGGTGGATACTGTGAACAGCACTCTGCTTCAAGGCTTTTCCAAGCAATTCCAGCACGTCGTGATGTAGTGCTGGAACAGCAACTCTGGCAAAATAGTAGCGGCTGGGAACATGCCATTTTGGGCAGATGGTTGTCACAAATTCCAGAAAACCCACCCCTTCAACAAAAGAAAAAGGGAGAAGGTCCAGTGCTAACATTTTAGCCAGCTTCGCATTGTACAAACGTGCTATTGGGTGGTTGCGTTCGTACTGCCCCTCCCCCCAAACATGCTGATAATGGTAGGCTGCATGGTTTTCCTTTCTCTTAGGCTCAACAACGTACTTTTTTTCATTGCGGTACTCCTTGGTGTCTCAGGCTGACTCTTACTCTTGTGCCACTGAGATGTTGCTGAAGATGTGGGCGACGTTAACACTGCACTGCTGGGGACAGGGAGACTTTGTGTACCACTACCAGAGAGAATGTCTCCCTGTCCTTCCTCTTCCACCGTGATCGGATCTTCTACTCCTTTATCCCCACCAACACCAATGGTTGCAGTTTTTATGACGCGAAGGTGGTCCTCCCAGCTGATCAAGTGGTGTTTATTCAGATGGGTCATTTGGCATCCGGTACCATAGTTTGTACCAAGCTTACCACGGCTAACAGAGGTATTACAAATGGAGCATATAGCAATGTTCTCCTCCTTTTCGCTAACCGTAAAGAAGTCCCAAACTGGGGAGCTTAACTTTTGCCTCCTGCTGGAGGTGCCACTTCCAATGCCGGATGAACTGGAGGGTGTGTGTTGAATTTGACTCTGTGCTGTACCACTACCTACTTCTACTGAGGTGGTGGTTGTGCTGGATGTAGGTCACTGCCGGGCCTTTGCTAATGCAAATATGGAAGCTGTAGGTCGTGTTGGTGTTACCTGTGGAGGTATGCGTGCTACATCCCTCGCAGCGATTTTGGATAGGGTAATAATGTTGGTCTCCATCTCCTCGGGGCCGGGAGTGATGTTCGTGATGACTGGCTCATCATCATCATCATCCTGCTGTTCTACATCGACCTCCATAAGTGTAAGGCTTTCTGGAACCTTCCTTTTCCCTAGCTTGGTCTTGGGACGTGTCTCCCTCTCAGACTCAGTTTGTGGCTTCCAAGTGGCATCTAGATCATCAGAAGGGGGCTTGGCGAAGAACTTGATGGACTACCCCTCCTTTTCCTTGCTGGAGATTTGGAAGACAATGGATCTTCTGAATGAGTGGCTTCTTCTTCTACCTCTGCATGAGGCTCAATTTCCTGAACTGCCCCTACTTCGGGAGGAACAACAACTACTATTGCGGGCGGTGGTTGCGGCTGTTGTTGTTGTTGACCACTTATCTGCTGTGTTTCCTCCTGCGTTGATTGGGTACTACTTTGAGATAGCGATAAGTTTATCTCAGGCCAGCATCACTGCTTTCCACCATTAGGCTGGCTACCTCTTCCACACTCATGTGCTTGGGCCTGGGTTGGTGGGTTGGGCCCACTGATGCGGAGGTGCTGCCCCCAGCTTGCCCCCTGGACACCGCTGCTGCAGGCGTAATTTTTTTTTCCCAAAAAGGTATTGGGCGGCACACCTGACTTAAGTGTCACTTCCTTCTTCTGTTCCTTCTTCTCAATAGCAACTTTCTTGGTACTGGAGGACCTGGTACCTGCTTTCTTTGGGCCCATCTTCTTCAGATGTCAGCAGCACTCAGTTGCAGAGATGTCTGGTCAGGTCACACGTCACGTTGTGTACAGCAGCAGGATGTCTGTCTAGTGCAACGGGCAATGATGACACACCTCCTCCTCAGTCTTTTGTGCACCTAAAAGCAAAAAAGCCAGAAGAACATCAGTCAAACGATAGCACAAATCAAACTAATATAATATATAACTTAGTGTGTGGTTGCCTCAATTATTACATTTTAGAAACTCAGTGAACAACAACAGTGTAGCCATTTATGAGACTTTGACAACAAGGCCAGGGCTTTCCTGGTGTACTCTACTGTGTAGTGTGTACACTCAGGAAGAATAAGAATAGCAAAGAACAAAAACTAAAATGTAGTGGAGCATGTTTGGCCTAAATTTGTGCATCACGTGGGATGTATGCAGCATCAGGGAGCTGCAGCTGGCAATGGGGATGGATTTGGAAGCAGTAAGACAAGAGGAACAATGGAAAGACACGCAGGCCTATGTGGCAAAAACAGCACACTACTAACTACCACCACAAAATGGCCCCCAGCAACATGGTGACTCACAGGCACAAGGCACGGCAAACAATGAACTCAAGCAGGCCTATATATGGCCAGACAAAGGATGCCTGATAAAGTAAACACACACAGCTTTAATGCAAAAACTAAAATCCACATGGCTAAAAACAGTTTGGAAAGTTAGACAACAACCACAACAACATCACATACACACGCAAAAAAGGCATTTATTTAACACACCCAAAAAGTGAAATAGACCCCCAAAAAAACCCACATTTTGCAATTCAATCCAATGCCATCCATGGCCTAAATGATGTTAAAATAAATTCAACAGACAACACAGAAACAGTTTTTATGCACCCATGATGACTACCTCTGGGCCTACTGGGAGACTAGGCCGCAAGCTTGGAGGCCTATGGCAAAAGCACAGTGGCTGGTCCCACAAAATGGCCGCCACCACATGGCCAGGCCACCCACAACAACTTCCTTCCTCTTGAAAAAAATTCAAAAAAAAAAAAAAAAAGTGACTCCTTGCTCACAAAACTACATCTAAACGACAACCTGAGGAGTTTTTTGAGCAAAATGAACTAAATGACCATTTTCGAGAAGGTTTTATGCTGCTCGAGAGATATTCTTCGACAGATTGTAAATTCTGCATGTTCGGCATCGCGATCGTCACAAAGTCATTATCGTGCGCGCGAAAACGTATATTGAGCGTGCGAAGAAGATAAAAAGTGTAAGTCCGCGTTGTCGCGCAGTGCGGAGTTGCCCAAAGTCCGCGAGCTGAACGCCCAGGGTTACCTACTGGCTGAAAAGGCCTATTTATTTAACACACACCCAAATACTGAAATACCACCCCAAAACCCACATTTTGCAATTCAATCCAATGACATCCATGGCCTAAATGATGTTAAAATTCAACAGACAACACAGAAACAGTTTTTATGCACCCATGATGACTACCTCTGGGCCTACTGGCAGACTAGGCTGCAAGCTTGGAGGCCTATGGCAAAAGCACAGTGGCTGGTCCCACAAAATGGCCGCCACCACATGGCCAGGCCACCCACAACAACAAGCATAAGCCAAGGGGAACAAAGAAAAGACATGCAGGCCTATATGGAAAAAGCAGCACACTACTAAACTACCACCACAAAATGGCCGCAAGCCACGTGGTCACTCACCGTCACAACAGGCCATAGAAAACAATGAACTCAAGCAGGCCTATAATATGACCACACAAAGGAGGCCTGCTAAACAACACAGCTTTAATACAAAAATGCAAAAACGAAAATCCACAGGGCTATGATAGGTTGGAAAGTTACACAACAAGCACACACACACATCCAACAAAGGTATATATAATATTACACCCAAAAAGTGAAATACACCCCAAAAACCACATTTACCAATTCAATCCAATGCCATCCATGCATGCCCTACATGAATGATGTTTAAATTCAACAGACACCACAGAAACATGCACCCATGGGTACCTCTGGCTCTGGGCCTACTGGCTGAAATTCCAATCAAAGAAAAACAACTAGGCCCCTACTGAAACTACAGGCCACAACAATAAATTTTAAAAACGATGAAAATCCCCAAAAAATGTAGGTACAAACAAACCCCAATCAAACAAACAAGTACACCAATTCTCCAACTTTCTTGTAAAATCTCAAATCCAAAAGTCCTCAAATCTAATCCAATGATATGATGCAGCAGACAGACACAAAAAGTGATCCTTCCAGCTCCAAATCCAAATGAAAGTGAACAGCACATGGACAAAGCACTGGGAGGAGCCTGCTGGACAGGAACAGGAAGTTTGAGAATCAGGGGCACTTCCTTCCTCTTGGAAAAAAAAGTAGAAAAAGAAAAAGGACTCCTTGCACAAAAAACTACAGCCAAATCACAATCTGAGGAGTTTTTGGAGCAAAATCATCATTTTCGAGAAGGTTTTATGATGCTCGAGAGATATTCTTCGCCAGATTGTAGTTTCTTCGTGTTCTGGATCGCGATCTTACCAACACTGCCGCCGGAAGTCAGATAGCGCGAACGAATGACGTGTTCGCGTTCGCACACTCTCGCGGTATCGTGCGGCCGGATTCCAAATTTCGTGGCGCCCGCGAACGGATAGGAAGTCGCGTCGGCGAACGCAGAATCACGGTAGGTCGTAACAGCGCGCGCGAGAACGTATATTGAGCGCGCGAAGAAGAAAAACAGCTACGCTACGCCGCAAATTGCGTAGTGCTCGGTAACTTCGCGCTCTACGCGAATCGCGAAGTTACCGAAACTCCGCAAACTCCGCGAGCGTAGCGTAGTTCACCACCCAGGGTTAGTAAGGGCATGGTCCATAGCGGTGACACACCGCAGGGGCCAGGCGGTAGCTACCGCGGGTGTGCATCTTTCAATTGCATCCAATGACCGGCTCCACGATGGCGGAGCACGCCTACCGCGATGTTCAAAATTGCATTAGGCTACCGCGATAGCGGTTCCCATTGGCTGTAAGGGCATGGTCCATGGCGATGACACATCGCAGGGGCCAGGCTGGCGCTACTGCGGTCATGCATCTTTCAATTGCATCCAATGACCGGCTCTGCGATGGCGGAGCAAGCCTACCGCGATGTTCAAAATTGCATTAGGCTGCGGCGATTGCGGTTCCCATTGGCTGTAAGGGCATGGTCCATGGCGGTGACACACCGCAGGGGCCAGGCGGTAGCTACCGCGATATGTGTGCCATACCTTGCTAAGAATGACCGGGATTTGGGTGGCGGAGCATGCCAACCACCATTTGACCATGTGTTTATGCCAAACACTACCGCGATTGTGGCTGGGGCATTGGCGGTGACACACTGCAGGGGCCAGGCGGAAGCTACTGCGATATGTGTGCCATGCCTTGCTGAGAATGACCAGGATTTGGGTGGCGGAGCATGCCAACCGCCATTTGACCATGTGTATATGCCAAACACTACTGCGATTGTGGCTGGGGCATTGGCAGTGACACACTGCAGGGGCCAGGCGGAAGCTACTGCGATATGTGTGCCATGCCTTGCTAAGAATGACCGGGATTTGGGTGGCGGAGCATGCCAACCGCCATTTGATCATGTGTTTATGCCATACACTACCGCAATCGTGGCTGGGGCATTTGCAGTGACACACTGCAGGGGCCAGGCAGAAGCTACCGCGATATGTGTGCCTTGCCTTGCTAAGAATGACCGCGATTTGGGTGGCGGAGCATGCCAACTGCCATTTGACCATGTGTATATGCCAAACACTACCGCGATTGTGGCTGGGGCATTGGCGGTGACACACTGCAGGGGCCAGGCGGAAGCTACCGCGATATGTGTGCCATGCCTTGCTAAGAATGACCGGGATTTGGGTGGTGGAGCATGCCAACCACCATTTGACCATGTGTATATGCCAAACACTACCGCGATTGTGGCTGGGGCATTGGCAGTGACACACTGCAGGGGCCAGGCGGAAGCTACCGCGATATGTGTGCCATGCATTTGAGCCAGTGACCGTGATTTGGGTGTCAGATCACCTTGACAGCACTTATGGACACGTCATGCAGTGTGAATGGCCAAAGGCAAGTCCTCCACAGTGCACAGTCGACACCTGATTCATGGCACAAGATTGTGCACTCAATGCCAATTTGACCTTTACCCCACTGCTGACTATACATGCCATGTTGTTGTATATGATTAGAAACATTGGCATGTACTCACTCACATGTCACTTGTGAGTTTCTGGGCATGTACACAGAGCAGTGTTGTGATGGACTCTCCAATGGGTACACATGTCAATGTGTGAAAGGGCTGAGCAACTCACAGTGATGAATGTCTCACTACACAATGTGCAGATTTGACGGTCTACTTTTCCTGGCTCATGCACAGACTTGTCAAAAAATGCACAGTGTGGGGTCATTGTGTGGTTGATGTGTGTCCTGTGTGACTTACGCAAGAAGGTGTGGCAGGTACAGCATCTATGTAGGAGACAGTAGTGTTGCAGTTTCACACATATGCTTTTGGAACTACTCTCTGGGCTGACCATGCAAGATGTGGCCATGTCCCTTTGTGCATTCACATAGTCGGATATTGTTTGTGAGATTCGCTCTGTGTGAAAAGTGGACAGGTATACGGATGGTGTAGCTGAAGGTGTCCCCACAAGTAAGTTGTTTTGTAAGGTGTACTGTGATGCTAGTCATTGTTTCCGTTGTGTCAGTCAAAACGTAAGATGTCAGACACATCTCCTGGTGGATTGCGTTGACATGTGTCCTCTTTAATCTCACCTAGGAGGAGACCAAATCTGCATCGTCCCTACACAGTGCTGGCAGACATGGAGGATGAGGAGGTCATACGGAAATTCCGGCTGGATCGAGCCACCCTCCAAGACCTATGTGCTATGTAGGAGCCCCACCTTCAGCCTCGCAGGACATATCCGGGTGCTTTCACAGCAACATCTAAGGTGATGGCGGTCCTGCATTTTTTTGCTTCTGGATCTTTCCAGTACATGGTGTCCAGCGCAGGTGGGATGTCGCAACCTATGTTCAGTATGGTGCTACGGGATGTCCTGTCCGCTATGAGGATCTACAAGGACAGATATATCCATTTCCCCAGGAGGCATGAATTAGCGGCTGTGAAGGGAGATTTTTATGCACTTGGGCACATCCCCAATGTTGTTGGTGCCATTGACTGCACACATGTTGGCCTGGTTCCACCACAGGCACGGGAGCACATCTACAGGAATAGGAAACATTTCCATTCCATCAATGCCGATATGATCATCTCACACGTCTGTGCGAAATTTCCAGGCTCGGCCCATGACTCGTACATCATGCGTAACAGCATTGTGCCACAGCTGATGGATAATCTGATTCCGGAGCGTGCATGGATTGTGGGTGAGTACGCAGTGTCAAGTAGTGTGCTGTGTGTGTGACATGCTGTCCTCTGCCACAGTTGTATTACAACGTTGGTCTGTGTATCTCCCACCTAGGTGATTCTGCATATCCCAACCGTCCTTGGTTGTTCAGCCCACTGCGAAATCCCAGGACCCCAAGTGAAGTCTGCTACAATGATGCCCATGGGAGGACACGTCCTGTGGTGGAGCGTACTTTTGGTCTCCTGAAGTCACGGTTTCGCTGCCTGGACAGGACCGGAGGTGCACTGTTGTACTCGCCCAAAAAGGTGTGTCAGATTGTAGTTGCCTGCTGCATGCTCCACAACCTGGCCTTGCGCAAGGAGATCCCCCTGCTCCTGGACGCTGATGAGCAGCCGAGGCCCCCGCCTGTAAACCAACCCACGTCCAGTGACGAGGATAGTGGAGAGGAGGAAGGTGTCGACCTGCGTCAACAGCTCATCAACCGCTACTTCACTTGAAGGTGAGTGACAATGTACAACAGACCCATTGTCTGCTGATGTCGTTGTTGGTGAAAAGGTCTATGTGAGCTTTGTGACTGCATCCTGTTGTTGACTCAGTGCTGGCTGCCAATGTTTCTTGTACAGGGTAGTTTGGCACAGTTCCAGGATGTCTATGTCGGTACTGTTGCTCATTGTGATGTGTGCATATTGGAGGACATGTGTTGTGTGATGGCTGTTATGCCACCGCCTGACTAGTGAATATTGTTATGTTGTGTTTTCCCTGGTCCCATCAGCCTCTCCTTGCCTACAAACAATCCGTGCTCCTGGTACATTGTACTCATGGTGAACATTGCACATCCTGTGATTAAAACACGGAGCAGACACAACGACATTGGTGTGTCTGCTCCGTGAGTGTTTATTTACAATGGGTACATGTGACAGTGGAGTGAATATTTGCAAAAAGGTGAATGGTGAAGCAATGAGTTGTCAGTGATGGAAGATGAGACAATCGAGTAGTCACCACATAGATGTGGTGACCCAGTCCAACAGACGGATGCCATTCACATGGCAGTGTGGGGAAGGACAGTCTACAAAGTCAATGGCAGGGTGATGAGGGCTGCCATCATGGCTGGCTCCTTGACTGGCGTTTGGCAGGTGCTTTGCCACGGGATACTCCCAGGGATTTCTTGGGACGGCCCCTTGATCGTTTGGCAGGGGGGGCCTCTGCTGCAGGGCCAGTGGGGTCTGAGGAGTCCCCCCTCTCTGTGGCCGCAGGGGAGGATGTGGAACTGTCATCCTGCGGGCCACCGGAGGGAGGTGGAGGTGTTGTTTGTGCCGCAGGCCTGTCCCTCAGAACCGCCACTAGCTGGCCCAAGAGGTCCACGATTTGGCCCATGCGGCAGGCGGAGCTTTCAGGAATCTTCCTGAGCCTGGCCCCTTTGTCCCTGGGCCCGTTCATAGGCCCCAATGACTCTGGTGATGTTGGCCAGGGATTCGATCCCAGTTTCCGTTTGGCTCACACTCCTCCTTGCCCTCCCATCTGCCCTGCTGTGAGGGACCTGTTGCCTCACCACTGCACGCACCCGCATACTCTCCCTGCCCTCTTCTGTTGGTGGGGTGGGATGGTCATCCTCTGGGGCAGGGAGAGTGTTGCAGGCAGCACTGGTGGTGGTGGTGGTGGTGGAGGCCGCACAGGTCGTTCCAGCAGAGGGCAGCGTGGTTGTTGTTGTTGCTGATGTGGTGGCGGGGGGGACAGTGGGGTCCTGGGACCTGTTGCGCCCTGGCAAGCCAGATGGCCGGCTTCAAGCTCCGCATCCTCGAAATCCAGGGAGTCATCATCAGTGAGTCCATGTTCCAGGGGTGGAGGCTGGCTCTGCAGGTTGGTGTTGTCATCCTCTGCAGTCAGTTCTTGGTCACCTGTGGGACAGAGGGGAAATGGTCATTGATGTGCACCCCTCAGGCTTGTTGTTCGATGTATCTTCTTTACAGGTCATGCAACACGCAGTTTACTAGTTTGCACATTGCATGTCTGCACAGTACGGTGCATTTTGACATGATGTGGAGGTACATATATTAATATTCAATGGTGTGGCATGTCAATGGATACCATGCACCACGTGCAGATTTTGTGATTACGAGGACATGTTGTCATCTGACAACTGGCGGCTATACGACTTGATGTGTGGCATCTTTGCTGATTACAAGGACTGGCATGTGTTACATCTGCGAATGAACTAGCCATTGTCATCTCATGCATACCTTTATCATGTCCTGTGCTTTGATTTATTTGTTCTACAGACCATGCTTGCTTTGTTTTCATATGGTCCTTCAAGCTCAGCCCACATGGATCTTACAGATAGCATTCAGTGCCGTACATGTCTGGGCCCTGATTCAATTCAACATGGTATTTGGGGAGTCACACTTTTGTTTCTGTGACAGTTACATACGCTTAGTTGTCTGCACACTGTAATTTGATATTGTATCTGTGTCAATTTTGTTGGGATGTGAGGGCTGGTGTTGTCATATGGCTCCATGCTTTTTGAGAGGAATGGTGGTGTGCATGCACTGTTTACTTACCTGTTCTGTTGTCACATTGGCGTGGACTTTCTAACACATCTCTCTGGCTGTGTGTTTAAGTGCTACTTCCTGCTCAGGGGTGGGACAGGGGGCCTGGTGGGAGTTGTGGTGCAGGCCTCCCACACCCAGACAGCCCTCCCTGGGAAGATGGCTACTTACCTGTTAGATGAAGGTGAACAGTGCAATGGCTGCCATATGTTTCTGGGTGTGGGGGGAGTGCTACATCCTGCTCAGGGGTGGGACAGGGGTGCCTGGTGGGAGTTGTAGTGCAGGCCTCCCACCCCCAAACAGCCCTCCCTGGGAAGATGGCTACCTACCTGTTTGGTGAAGGTGAACAATGCAATGACTGCCACATGCTTCTGGGTGTGGGGGGAGTGCTCCATCCTGATCAGGGGTGGGACAGGGGTGCCTGGTGGGAGTTGTAGTACAGGCCTCCCACCCCCAAACAGCCCTCCCTGGGAAGATGGCTACCTACCTGTAAGTTTGGTTGTTGTTATACAATGGCTGCCACATGCTTCTGGGTGTGGTGGAGTGCTACATCCTGCTCAGGGGTGGGACAGGGGGACCTGGTGGGAGTTGTGGTGCAGGCCTCCCACCCACAAACACCCCTTCCTGTGAAGATGGCTACCTACCTTTAAGTTTGGTTGTTGTTATACGATGGCTGCCACATGCTTCTGGGTGTGGTGGAGTGCTACATCCTGCTCAGGGGTGGGACAGGTGGGCCTGGTGGGAGTTGTGGTGCAGGTCTCCCACCCACAACACCCCTTCCTGTGAAGATGGCTACCTACCTGTAAGTTTGGTTGTTGTTATACGATGGCTGCCACATGCTTCTGGGTGTGGTGGAGTGCTACATCCTGCTCAGGTGTGGGACAGGGGTGCCTGGTGGGAGTTGTGGTGCAGGCCTCCCACCCCCAAACAGCCCTCCCTGGGAAGATGGCTACCTTCCTGTTATGTGAGGGGGAACCTTACAATGGCTGCCACATGCTTCTGGGTGTGGGGGGAGTGCTCCATCCTGCTCAGGGGTGGAACAGGGGTGCCTGGTGGGAGTTGTAGTGCAGGCCTCCCACCCCCAAACAGCCCTCCCTGGGAAGATGGCTACCTACCTGTTATGTGAGGGGGAACCTTACAATGGCTGCCACATGCTTCTGGGTGTTGGGGGAGTGCTCCATCCTGATCAGGGGTGGGACAGGGGTGCCTGGTGGGAGTTGTAGTGCAGGCCTCCCACCCCAAACAGCCCTCCCTGGGAAGATGGCTACCTACCTGTTTGGTGAAGGTGAACAATGCAATGACTGCCACATGCTTCTGGGTGTGGGGGGGAGTGCTCCATCCTGATCAGGGGTGGGACAGGGGTGCCTGGTGGGAGTTGTAGTGCAGGCCTCCCACCCCCAAACAGCCCTCCCTGGGAAGATGGCTACCTACCTGTAAGTTTGGTTGTTGTTATACAATGGCTGCCACATGCTTCTGGGTGTGGTGGAGTGCTACATCCTGCTCAGGGGTGGGACAGGGGGGCCTGGTGGGAGTTGTGGTGCAGGCCTCCCATCCACAAACACCCCTTCCTATGAAGATGGCTACCTACCTGTAAGTTTGGTTGTTGTTATACGATGGCTGCCACATGCTTCTGGGTGTGGTGGAGTGCTACATACTGCTCAGGGGTGGGACAGGGGGGGCTGGTGGGAGTTGTGGTGCAGGCCTCCCACCCACAAAAACCCCTTCCTGTGAAGATGGCTACGTACCTGTAAGTTTGGTTGTTGTTATACAATGGCTGCCACATGCTTCTGGGTGTGGTGGACTGCTACATCCTGCTCAGGTGTGGGACAGGGGTGCCTAGTGGGAGTTGTGGGGCAGGCCTCCCACCCCCAAACAGCCCTCCCTGGGAAGATGGCTACCTTCCTGTTATTTGAGGGGGAACCTTACAATGGCTGCCACATGCTTCTGGGTGTGGGGGGAGTGCTCCATCCTGCTCTGGGGTGGGACAGGGGTGCCTGGTGGGAGTTGTAGTGCAGGCATCCCACCCCCAAACAGGCCTCCCTGGGAAGATGGCTACCTACCTGTTATGTGAGGGGGAACCTTACAATGGCTGCCACATGCTTCTGGGTGTGGGGGAGTGCTCCATCCTGATCAGGGATGGGACAGGGGTGCCTGGTAGGAGTTGTAGTGCAGGCCTCCCACCCCCAAACAGCCCTCCCTGGGAAGATGGATACCAACCTGTTATGTGAGGGGTAACCTTACAATGGCTGCCACATGCTTCTGGGGGGGAGTGCTACATCCTGCTCAGGGGTGGGTAAGGGAGACCTGGTGGGAGTTGTTGTGCTGGTTGCCTGGTAACATACAACCCTGTAAATGTTGGCTGCCTTTGGGGTGATTCAGATGGAGTGCATGTTACATCTGTGAGACCTGTGTTGGGTATTGTGGTGCAGATGAATGTACTTGGGCCTCAGAGATATAGCTTTGTAGTTGTGCAGGACAGTACATAGCAGTGTAATGGTATACATTTGTTGTTACTTACCAGCCTGCACTCCTCCGGCTATTCCTGTGAGACTCTCTGGATGCAGTATGGCAAGCACCTTCTCCTCCCATGCAGTGAATGTTCTTGGTGGAATGGGAGGCCCACCGCCAGTCCTCTGAGCGAGCTGATGGTTCTTGTTCCTCTTCTTTTTGACAACACTCTTCAGGTCATGCCACTGCTTCATGATTTCCTGTTTGTTGAGCGGAGTGTTCCCTACTGCATTGATCTTGTCAACTATCCTTACCCACATTTGTGTTCTGGTGACTAATGGTGTCTGTTGGACCAGGTTACCAAACAATTGTGGTTCAACTCGGATTATCTCATCTACCATGACTGTCAACTCACTCTCTGTGAATTTGGGCATTTTCTGTGGTGACATGGTGTGTGATGTGCAAAGGGGTTAGAGGTGCAGGTGTGTAAGTGGTGGTGGTGGTGGTGATGTGTATGGTGTGTGATGTGTAAAGGGGTTAGAGGTGCGGGTGTGGAAGTGGTGGTGGTGATGTGTGTGGGTGTGTGTGTGTAGTGATGGTGTGTTGATTTGCCTCTCCTTTCAGCTGTGGTGTTTGGCCCTTCACTTCTGGAGTATTGCAAAGGATTGTTGTCAGGGAAGGGGCTGGTTTTATACTTAGCTATGTGGGTGTGTCAGAATGGGGTATTGCTGTCAGGTGTGTTGTGTGGGTTGTCTTGGGATTTGTAGTTTAGGAGTTGCCATGGGGGTGTGTCATTGGGGTGTGTTAGGTGTTTTTGGGGGCAGGGCTAGTTTCCTGTGTGCACTTAGTGGCCTTGTTGTGGGTTTTTTCTGTCGACTGCCATTTTTGTCACGGAGCGTCCGCAGCGGTGGCTATGCTACAGCCCTTCTGCCGGCTCTCCCATTCATCACTGCCTGCGACCGTGGTGGTCAGGAACTGCGAAACGTACCGCTGTCACATCGGGGGAATCCTAATTTCACGGGCGGTTACTCCACGTGCCTGGCGGCGGTTTAGGGTGTTTTCGCCACGAATCCGACCGTTTTTTCACCGGCTCCGCCCACTGCGGGCGCGTTTTCGTTGCCTCTTTCCGCCGCGGTCGGCATTTTTGGGCGGGTGATCCTAATCTGACCGCCGGTTTTGCCGCGGTACCAGCGGGCGGTTGATTTCCGCTACCATGGCGGTCGGGGTGGTTTTCCGACCGCCATCCTAATAGACCCCATAGTGAGCATTCCTGCATAGATGTTGTCTCTCTTTGGCCCTGCCCTGAAATGCTGAGCATTCTTGGAGACATCATGACTACCCCGCCATGGTTTTTCGCATCCTTGATACAAGGGGCCTTCCCTGTAATTTCCCGGCTACCCTGAAATGATGGTTCCACATTCTTGACGCAGTGAGCCACATTCTGTCCACCCTGGAATAACGAGATCACTGACATAATATCGACAGACACAATATCAACCTACCAAAATTTCGGGACAAAAATATCAATTACACTAATATCGACATCCTATACTTATTTAAAAAAAGACACAAATATCGACTACAAAATATCGTAAAACATTTACATCGATTTCAACATTATCGAAGTCAAAAATATTGTGATAAATAATATCGAACACATTAAAAAAGTGTACAAACTGACAAAAAAATCGATTACAAAAATATAGACAACAAAATTATCGAACAACAAATATATTGACATGTAAACATAATTTATAATAACTCAAAACATACCCCAAAAAAATAAAAATAGCAATAACACACACAACATACATTATAAATCACTTAACACATATTTAAAAAAAATCAAAACAATGTCATACATTTATAAATACACAAATATTATTTACTTCTTCAAACATTATATAGAAAATAAAATATAATTATTTAACATTTAAAAGATTATAAATAACAAATAATATACTACACCACTTTAAAAAAAAAAAAGTAACTGAAACTTAATTAGCATTTTCCATATATAGAAAACAACTACCAAATTAATTAAAAGAAGGAGTAACAACCAATGAAATACACAAACAATTGAAATGACCCAATAAGATTGAAACAGCAATTAATAAAACACTATATAAACACACGCAAAATCAACATTATTTTACCTTGCAAACAAAAAAGGAACAATAAGGAGAAACTCTGCCAGATTGCTGACACAACATTGAACTGCATTATAGAAAACTCTGATTACAGCTCCACAAAGTAAGTAAAATAGCATTTTAAAACTACTGCTACTAAAAATGTTCTTAAAACAATTTTGTATGAACCAAATAATTAATATGTATTTTTTAAATTATATCTCCTCTACAGATAATTCTGAACAGCGTCAAAGAACTGCAGAACAGTGTGAAAAGTCAATTTGCAAATAAGGCAAGTATTACTCTCAAATTAACTAAAACAATTTTTTAAAATGCCAAACAGAAGTACAAGCTAACCACAACTCCCCCCTAAAAACGCAATTAAACAAATGTAATTAATATTACTCTTTTTTTTACAGCAATTTCTAAAGAGATACCAAAAGCAAACAGCAAAGAAAAAGCATCAGGATTGAAAAAAATCTTCAAAATACAACTTTGTAAATATAAAATTGACAATGTACATGTTTTAGAAAATAATACAGAACAGGAATACTTTTATTAATTTTTATATACATTTCTCTTAGCATTTGAAGCATCACCATGACTGAAGGGGCCCAATTTACTACTTCCCAGAAAGGCAAATTGTTATTATGTTATATGGGGTATGTGTACACCCAAGAAAAGCAAACAGGGGACAAAGTTAACTGGAAATGTAGCAAATATTATTCTAACAAATGTTATGGAAGGGCTACTACAAAGGAAACAACTGTATTATATGTTAGAGAGCATAACCACCCCCTAACGTAGCTGAAATTGAAGTTAGAAATGCTTTAGAAAATATAAAAGAAATTAGCACTGCATCTCAAAAGCCCACAACAGAAATACTTAAACACATTGCTCACCAGAGTCCCAGAGCATGCAACTGGCCAAATGCCCTCAATATCCTCACAAAAAAGAACAATAGCTAGAACTAAAAAAGCTACTGCTACCTTCACACCTATCCCCAAAACTTTTGCTGAAGTAGAAATACTACCTGAACTCACAGTTACTCATACTGAAGAACAATTTCTTCTTTATGACAATAAATCAGCTGACAAAAGAATAATAATGTTTGGGACTCTGACAAATTTACTAAAATTACAAAACTGTGAAACATGGATGATGGATGGGACTTTTAAAATATGTCCCAAACTATTTTACCAGTTATATACAATACATGGACTTTATCAACATACAAACATCCCCTTCATATATGCTCTATTACCAAACAAGGAAACCACCACCTATGTTGAACTTTTAACCAAAGTAAAACAAGAAACCAATAATTACTTTCCCCAAAAAGTAATCGTTGACTTTGAACAGTCAATGATACAAGCTATACTAAAACAGTACCCTCACACAGCAATGCAAGGTTGCTATTATCACTTTAACCAATGCATTTGGAGGCACCTCCAAAAATCTACACTAAGGGGCTGAATACAATGGCGGACGGAAGTGCATCCGTAGTGGTGGCGGAAAACCGTAGATTTTTCCGCTCCTGATGCGGTCATTGCGACCGCCATGTTACGATGGGCTAACATAGGCCATTTCCCGACCGCCGCGGTGTTTCAGGCTCCGCACGTTTTTTCGTTACGCAAGGGTGGCGGACGGAGCCAATAGAGCAAGAACTGCGTGCGGAATCACGTCCCGTCCACCAACCAGATTACAATGTATCAAACAGCCAATCCCACCGCAGTGGAAGTACCACCTCATCGCGGATGGCGGAACCACAACAACGGAGAGGAAAAGTCGAAGCAGAACACTGGCACATGACCAGAGCCGCCATGGATCCTGCTCTACAGGCCTTTCCGCTGCTCTACCTGATGTATCACCAGCAGATAAGACGCCGCTGAGCTCTACAGCTGAGGTACGTCCAAAACATATCCACGGATGCAACCCCGGTGCAACAACAACTCCCAGCAAGCGTGCAGGCAGGGCCGGCTCTACGATGTTTGGAGAAACATGTGAAATGTAATGTGTGAGGCTCCCTCAATTTACATTAGTGACACCTTCAGGGCCCCGAAGGCTGCCCTGTGCTGACTCTACCTGGCACGCTGCTCCCCTCTCCCCCACCTACAAGCACCACTCACACAGCTCCGATCGGGCTCAAGGTGGCAGATTTGCTTGGGAGCTGGGAGGGTATACAATGCAGACTGCAAAGTGATGAAGATGCGTGCCCAGGATGGGTAGCAGTGTCGCTGCAAACAGCAACACACTTTTGCTATCACCTACTGCTACACAACCCAGGCAAACAACCATGCTGGAGCAAGACAAGAGGACTGTGCTGGAAATACATCTGTACTGTACCTCAGCAACCATGACTGAAATCAAATAGGTTCAAATAGCACATATCACCTACTGAAACAGCGCTGATGGCCACAATGCTTCTGGATACAAATCATTTGCACACAGTACAGTGTCACAACATGGAGTGGTGGGGAGGGTTAAACATGTGCATGGCATGCAGTGCCACATGGATTGACTGAAGTGGTGAATACACGAGAATTGCACAGGTGAGGAGTGTACATAGCAAAAAGCCATAGTGGAGTATCTCCCATTGCATAGGCCTCAATGGTATGACTGTGACTGCTAGGAATCAGACCAACACCTATTGGAGACCATAAAATGGAAAGTGACAGCAATGCATGTTAAAACTCACATATCATGTTTGTATCCCAGAGACATGCAGCACAGTGAGAACAAAGGTAAGCAAGAGCCAGGCCGGATCCCAAAACACACAACACAGACATTGCAGCGACACACTCTGCATACTCACAAATGATGTGGATAAGATGTAGGTGTACCCTAGGACTGCGAAGTTACAATGACACACTGCACACTGCTACGGCAACAACCCCAACATGTCCACAAACACTCCACAAGGTGTGTGATCATGGAAACAAACAGGCACTCATCAACTGGATCCTACATGTGAGAAAGGGCAATGCTCAAGGGCACATACACATCAACACCTCTGCTAATGACAGGACACTCACACTGTCTGATGACTCAAGTAAGCACATGTACATCCATTCATTTGACTATGAAGCCATACCTATCCAAGATGACAACACACCTACACTGCCGTGTACACATCAAGATAGATCACACAGATATGTTGTTCTCTGTCCACCCCTCAAGTCAACATGTAAATTGGAAAAGATTCTCATGATGGAGATCAAACTAATCTGACATGTGTGAATAAGTAGAGCTCATCTCACATAATGAACCGGACCAGAGTGGACCATCACAGACAAGCAGCTCGCCCCCATCAATCTTCAGAGTCAAAAGTGGACATTAGTTGCCGGAACCTCTGGTAACACATGCAATATCAACTGAAGTACATGCCAATGGGAAAGTGTGAATTCAGAGCATGGAACCGATGAACATATACACATACATTGTCCAGCATCATTAGTAAGGCCAGCGACAACGCTCAGAACATAAATATATATTTCTATTACATAAACTCAGTATCAGCATGTAAAGTGCAAAACATTAAGGGCAAAGGCCAGTCTATACTCAAGTCCGCACACGTGTGCTTTGGAATTCCACACAGATGATTTAAACACCGTCCACAGCCATGGGAATATCACCAGGATAGGGCCAGCAAATGGGCAGCTCAGGCACTGCTCAGGGAGGAATGGGGTGGGAAGGGGGACTCTGCTTCAAATTTGTGGAGAACTGGAACTGGGTGGGGGATGACTGTCTGGGGTAGTCAGAGGACTGGACCTGGGAGGGGGAGAACTGGTTGAGGTAGAGGGATCCCTGGATGTGGGAGCCTGCGGGCTGGCTGGACCTGGTGGAGTCGTCCCACGGGGAGGTGGTGAAATGCACTGGTGAGGCTCAGTGGCTGATGTTGCATGTGGAGGGCTGGGCCTCACTTGCTTGGGGATGCGATAGCCCCCAAGTGTTTTGGGCCAAGTGATAGGTGAGGAGGCCACAACAGCTTCCTTCTTCCCAGAAAGTGGAGGAGGTGCTCGTGGATCCTTCCAGGCAAAACCTTCGGATCTGGTTGTACACTTGGTGGGGTGGGCTTCTACCCTGCCTCACCTGTTTTGGAGCTACCACTACCTCACTGCTTCTCTGTCCATGCTTCCTAGGGGGTGGCTTGGTGGGAGTGGAAGTCCTGGGCACAACAACCCTCTCAACTGGGGGGGTGCAGTTGTGGCACGCAGCAGCCAGGGCAACTTCCTGTTCTGATTTAGGATCAGCTGTAGATCTTGTAGGGCTCTTGGAGGGCGAGGAATGTGAGGTCTGCAATGTGGATGCATGCTTTTTGTGTTTCGGCTACTCTGTCTCCTGTGATGTCTTTGTGGTGGGGCTGGAATGTGTGCTCCTGGTGTGCCTTGGGGTTGATGTCTCGTGTCTTTGTCGCTTGGACTCCTGTTGTCGTGTGCCACGTGGGGATGACTTGGGGCCTGAGTGCTCTGGTGTGTTTGTTCTCTGGTCAGGTGGGATCACAGGCAGGGTGGTTGCGGAAGGGACCGGAGCCGGACTCTGAGCCTGTGACTGCAGAATGGCTGCCATCAGTGTGGAGGCCAAAAACTGGACAGTCCTGTGCAGGCCACCGACGTCAGAATGGATGCCCCCAATGAACGCAACAACCTGTGACAACTTGTTGCCATGATCCTGGAGGGCATTCAGGAGCAAAGTCTGCCACACAGACACCTGACGCAAGATGTCTATGGCCTCCACACTGAGGGCAGCAGGGGACACAGGGGCTGGGGCAGCGGTGCCTGGGGAAAAGATACCCTACCCTTCTTAGGACAGCGGGCACGGATAACATTTGGGGGAGCATCAGGGAGGGTGGACACAGGACGAGGTGTGGGGGACGATGAAGCAGAGTTCGATCCTCTTTTGCCCGACAACACTGAGGAGTCACCGCTGGAGTATGATGAAGTAGAGGTAGGTGTTTCTGGAGCGGACTCCTCCAGGGCACTCCTGTACCCCTCCGATGTGCTGGTCCCCTCAGTGTCGCTGTACTTCAGGGCAGCAGTGATGCCAGTAGCTTCACTGACGGTTTCGTGCCCCTCACCTTCTCTGACCTCGGTAGATTCTGTAGGAGACAGAGACACTGTTCAGTGAAGTGGCCGGACCACAAACATGTTAGGCAATACCAACTGAAAAGCTTGAACTCAAGGCACACATTTGACTCTCCATGTACTGTCTACATAAGTCTAAATATTGCTATGATCTGCTGATACACGTTAACATGCTTATTGGACAGTCCTGCTCCATGTTGCCTTCATACTGTCAAATTGCTAGGCATGTGTAGGCATTTCAATATCACATCCTATTGTCTGAAGGCACATCGACATGCCTTCAGCTAAGAGAGCTACACATCTGAATGAACTGTGTGTGTCACACTGGAATTTTGAGATGATAGAAACACACTCGTAAGTTAAAGGAAACTATTGTTAAGTGACATGACATCCTTACATCCACTAATGTAGGTACTGCAACACAACTACTGTTGAACATTGGTAAACAATCTGTAGATGTATAAATTACATGGAAATGCACAACATCAATCTCGAAAATCACCCTGACATGATGCTCACTGATGTTCACTTCCAGTTGATGCCACAGAGACTGACACTTATGCTGATGTTACCTGGCTACATGACAATGCAGACATTGTAGAGGCCAAAATATCTGCACTCACCACTGAGTCAACTCAGAGGCTATTACACCACACTAGAGACAACCCATAGGTTACTGCCTTGCTCTGGGCTGGGATTCGTGCAGTGTTTCATGCGCAACATCACACTTTGTACAATACTCACCCCCAACTTGCTGCTGCTGGGCCCTCAGGCGCCTTCCAGCTCTGGCTGTGTCACTGCCAGGATGTGGGTCAATAGTGGGGTCATGCTCAGGCGCCAAACGACCAGTCCGAGGAACCAGGCCCAGCGTCATTTCGGTGATGTTTTTGCTAAGGCGGCAGATGTCATCCCACCTCTTGTGGTAGTGGTTGTGTCGACGGTTATAGACCCCTAGGGCCCGCACCTTCCGGGTGATGGCCCTCCATATTGCCTTCCGCTGATGGACCTTGAGCTGTAGGTATGGGAGACAAGAGGAGACATTTGCAACACTTTGTAGTGGTGCATTGTGTGTCAGTACACAGTGCATACACATGAGCGAGTCTACACATAATGACACCAAAAGAAGAATGGCATGTCCACTGTACATGTATCAGATGCGAGAGGTTATTTCACACTAATCTAGACAGTAACAGGCCCTGTACTCTCGTGCATAATGGGCTCACCTCCATAGTATCCCTGTAGAATGAGCACACCCCATAATCACTAACCCCTGCCCAATCGAAACTTACCATCTCACTAATGTACATATGTACACGTAATGAACTCATAGAGGACATGGCACAGGGGATGTGTGTCTTAAAAGAGATTCCATGGACTCATCATTGTAACTGTACTACAGATAAACCAGGTTCTGGCTAAATCGTCATTGCATGCACTCAGGGCTCAGGGGAAAAAAGGCTCAACACCATGCATGTGATTTTGTTTGGCTACACAGACTCTAACACGTATACATCATCCTTTCTGAGTTTCACATGTGTGATGTTTCCCAACTATGGAGCTGCAACATTGATGAGTGTGCCATCCTCCCCATAAACTGAAGTTCATCAAGTAGTACGTCATGTATGTGAAATGCAGACGACTAAATCAGAAAGTACAAATTTAGGCTTGCAGTCTGAGGCACAGAGCACTGTACAGTGACATGTTGTGAGCCTTCGGACAACCCTAAGTAAGTTTGGCATTCACTTACCAGTACCTCGGGAGCCCCATAGAGCCGGCCGTACTGTCCAAGGACCTCATCCACCAGGACCTCCAGCTCCTCTGTGGTGAAGGGATGGGCCCTCAAGTTCTCATTGGCTGATGGCTATTCCTCATAGGCGGTGACGCACCGCGGAGGTCAGGAAGCATCCACCGCTATCCTGCATCATTCAATTGGGGCCAATGCCGGGCCCCGCAGTGGCAGAGCACGCCTACCGCGAGTTTCAAAAATGTAAGCCGCTGGCGGTTCCCATTGGCCGATGGCTATTCCTCATAGGCGGCGACGCACTGTGGAGGTCAGGAAGCATCCACTGCTATCCTGCATCATTCAATTGGGGCCAATGCCGGGCCCCGCAGTGGCAGAGCACGCCTACCGCGAGTTTAAAAAAATCAAGCCGCTGGCGGTTCCCATTAGCTGATGGCTATTCCTCATAGGCGGTGATGTACTGCGGAGGTCAGGAAGCGTCCACCGCTATCCTGCATCATTCAATTGGGGCCAATGCGTGTTACCGCTGTGGATGCCAGCTACCACGCTTGTAAACACATTTTGAATTTCCATTCTCGCTTTGCTAATTGCATCACTCATCCCAACACATTAGCATATAGTGAAATGTGCACCCTGTTAAGGTATCATAGAGTGTGACCTTTGAGTTAAGTCTTCACACACATGGTATGTCCAAGAAAAGGAGAGTGAAATGACAATCTTCATTATGTCTTGTGGCCAGCATGGTATGAAATGAGTTAAGGAGTCGAAAAGAACAAAGGCCTCTCACACGGTACTAATGTTGTGCATTGAAACATTGAACCTGTGAACACTGTTTGAATATCACTTGCTAATTGACTGTCTAATTTTTGGCCATGGGTTGTCTCATGAAGGGCCAGTGATGTTGACTGATATTTTGTGTGTCCATTGGACGGAAATCAGACATACTTGTAAGCTCTACACTTTCTACACACGTACTGCTGTGGCATGCTGTGTGCCTACCTGCCATTGCGGCATATATTTACACACATGTCAGAGGAGAGCACATGTGTTACAAACAAAAATCGCTTTGTCCAACCTAATTGCTCATTTTCAGCCATGTGTGCATGTATACATAATCCATGTGTATTTGTTTACCATTTTGGTGAACATGGCAATGTCTATCACGCAAAATCCTCACTCAGTCACGATGCACTGATCACATAATGTTCATATTTGTCTGTCCACTGTGCTGCTTATTCAAGTATTGTTGCTCCAGGTGACACTCAGTGGTCTCATTTCGTAAAGTTGATGTGCATTGTGGTACTGAAGCTTGAGGTCGTGCAATGACAGCAGATAATGCCACATGTGCTGTGCCATACACCCACAGAGCTTCTCACACTTTGATGTAGCAGTGTACCACATGTCATACGCATTGAATTATTTTGATGTTGTAGTAGTTAGTATGTCGAGTGAGTGGAGGAAATGAAGGTCTGTATGCAGTTCACTTGTGCATTTAACGTCTTCAAGAGTCATGTCAATATTGTGTTTGTGTGAGTCTTTGGTTAAGCTGTTTCACACATATCATCTTTTTCTCATCTTTTGCATGTGTCCCCTGCCAGAGTACGTAAGAGGAGACCACCTATCTATCGCCCTGTACAAGTCCTGGCAAAGATGGAGGACATTGAAATCATTAGGAAATTCTGTCTGGATTGCCTCACACTGCGAGAGCTATGTGCTCAGTTGGAGCCCCATTTGAAGCCCAACAGAACATATCCTGCTGCATTGTCTGCTACAGTCAAAGTGATGGCTGCACTGCATTACTTTGCCACTGGGTCTTTCCAGTACACTGTGTCCAGCGCCGGTGGGATGTCACAGCCTATGTTCAGCATGGTGTTGCGTGATGTCCTGTCTGCATTGATGACATACAAGAACAACTACATACACTTCCCGAGGCGCAATGAATTGGCATCTGTGAAGGGGGATTTTTATGAACTTGGATGCATCCCACATGTTGTGGGAGCCATTGACGGAACGAACATTGGTCTAGTTCCACCACAGGCACGTGAACACATATATCAAAATCGCAAGCATTACCACTCCATTAATGTGCAAGTGGTATGCCAAGCGGATCAGATCATTTACACGTGTGTGCAAAGTATCCCAGTTCGGCACATGACTCTTACATTCTGCAGAACAGCAGCATACCACAATTGATGTCAAATTTTCACCCAGAGCGTGCCTGGCTTGTTGGTGAGTGGGCTGTGTCAATGAGTGTGATGTATGTGTGACATACTGCTCTCCTCACATATTACTGTTACATTGTTTGTCTGCGTTTCTCACAACGAGGTGACTCAGGGTATCCCAATCGTCCATGGTTGCTGACCCCACTGCGGAATTCAACTACGCCCAGGGAAGTCCACTTCAATGATGCCCATGGGAGGACACGTCGTGTGGTGGAGCGCACTTTTGGACTGCTAAAGTCTAGATTTAGGTGTCTGGACAAGAGTGGTGGTGCACTTCAAAACTCACCCCAGAAGGTGTGTCAGATAGTAGTCGCCTGCTGCATGCTCCACAACCTGGCCTTGCGCAAAAAGATCCCCCTGATTCAGGACGATGATGAGCAGCAGCAGCCCCTCGATGCAAACCCACACATGCCCAGTGATGATGATAGTGGTGAGGAAGAAGGTCTTGACCTGCGTGAACAGCTCATCGCCAACTAATTGAGTGTAAGTTAGCATTAATCAACTGTGACTGTGTCTGTGTGCTTTGCTGTTGTCTCCCAAACTTTGTGGGTTGTTGCAGGGATTCTGCCCACATACAGAACTATGCACAGGATTATAGGACTTGGGCAGGCAGGGACTGAGTTATCCAACCACCTGTGTACCCATTAGCACAGGACCAAATAGCTATTGTGCCTCAGTAGCTCTCCTACTCACTGACAGTGAAACAAGCGCTTATACAACACATAACACAACACTGTCACATCCCTCTGGAATCGCGGTAACAAGACACACCCTGTCACCCTCACTCTTATACTTCTCCACAATAATATCAGTTGAATTCAAGAAACGTCTCTAAATATTTATTTCAAATAACTTGTCCTAACATGCAGTATACGTGCCACAACAAGCAGATTAATGCATCATACAAAAACAGTCAGCATAGAAACATGTCCAGATGTCATGAAGGGAGAAGTCATATTAATAAGCCCTCATGAGGAAGACCTACGAGCCTATCCCCCTCCCCTTGCTAGAAGAAGTCATGTAATGTATCGCAAAAGCCCTCTGGGCTTTGTCAGCAGAGCCCATTCCTCAGCCCATAGATGGTAAAATGTACTGTACTCCAGGACAGCGCAGAGAATAAGCTCTGTGGACAGTTCTCATGTGAAAGACATAAACGAAGCAACTTGCAAAACAACAAAGCCATGTATTAACGTGCGCTACAGCTGCATAATGGAAGCTGGGCTCGTACTAGGCGACAATGTCCACAACGGGCATATAACAGACTCCCCTTGCTCAGGTCTGTGGTACCAAGTGAAACAGACTGCAAAGGTAAGCAGAGTCAAAGCAAATGCAGACAGGGCCAAAGTTTGTGATAAATCTGATTGAATTTCAGATGGAGGCGAGAAAATGTCAAACAACATTGATTTAGTTCCAAACATTTGCGGATGCTGGTAAGTGGTTACTAATCCAAGAAAGCACTTGCAGCTTCGTAGGCAATCAGTTCCAATAGACGATCAGAATCAGCTTCAGCAAACAGGACCGCCATCTAATCCAGTAGTATGAAGAAACAGATGTGCTCCTCCAACCCCGTGGACGAAGGGAGCATTTCAGGGCAAGCTGAAAGAGGTTCGATGTAGGCATGGCACAGGAGACATTGCGCAAACGCACATGCGCAGCTGGCAGCCCGTCTGCCACGTTGTAAGGCAACCCATAAACGACTATTCCCGGAACAGTCCTGGTCGTGGGCCAACAAAGGACCCACCCACAGGTCATAATCCAGATCAGCAAGAGATGTGTTGGAAAGGCAGGCATCCACGGTCCATTGAAAAAGGCATCTGCGACAGTAGAACACAGGTTGCACACAGGTGAAATAGGCATAGCGGAAGGTTAGCCTATAACTGATGCGAAGCTGTAGGAGAACCAGCACTCTGCAGAACAAGAGAATGATGCTAAACCGCTAAATGCACTAGAAATATTGTATGAATGACCCCCGGTAGTACTCCTAAAATAGTCAGAAACGAAGTAACAAGGCCATAGCCCACAAGTTAAAAATGATATGTGCAAGGCCTTCAGTATCAGAAATATTTTATATTTGGTGTATCAGTACCCCAAAAAGGAGTGGGAGAGTCTTGTTTAGCAGTGACTGGATCTCGCAGGACGTTCGAGCCACCTGCAATTTGAAGGTCTCACGGGCTGATGTGAGAGCGCCTTCTTGTAGCAACAAAGGCGCTTTCAGCCTGCTTAACTCTTTGAAGTATGCTTTCATAGTGGGAATGTGAGGCCACAACTAACTATCAACATTCACATATGGGGGAGTGAACAGTACATTGCTACAGCAAGTGACACGTTGGGAAACTGTTACTGTATACGGGAGGCCTGCCCTTAAACCGCAGCTGTTTGTGTTATTAAGGATTAGATGACTTCCGTAAAAAAAAGAGATTTAGCGTGGAACTGTTAGCTGGGACTGGTGTCCATCTATGAAAACAGGCAAAAAACAACGATACCTTACAAGCCCCTGTGACTGTACTTGACTTACTGACCACAACAATGTCCCCAAATGACATTTAACAGGATGTGTTTGGATGCTGGCTCTTGTTGGCACACTGCTAGGGGTTACATTGTGCAGCACTGTGTGAGTTTTTACCAGTTACGTCATGTCCATGTTGATGGTAGTAGGGGGATGGTAGGACACTGCTTCACCTTCCAGCACAGTTCACCCCTTGTCATCCGGGTAAATGGACTGAAGTTAAAATTGCTTACTTGAAATGTAGCTGAAGTGTTTCACCAAAGTTGGACAGGGAGAGGTACAGAGACCTGAGAGGATTGTGGCAGCTTTCTCAGCTGACAACGATTTTCAGTTCCTTATCTCTACTGATGAAGGATAATATCCAGGAACACATGTGACTAGAGATTCACAGCACTAATCTGCAACAACCTTGGTGATACACTTCGCCGGAAAGTCAAGTAAGCATTTCAAATTAAGTGCATTTACCATGCTGCTAAGTGTTGAACTGTGCTGGGAGGTGAAGTACTGTGCTCCCATCCCCCTTCTGTCCATGGTGATGGTGTTGTCCAGTGTGATCTGGAATGCTTCTTGTACAGTGTTGCCTAGTGCTGTGCATTAGCTGTCATGCCATCATATGTCAACTCAATGTTATTTTCTTGTGTCGTTCTAGGTTCCTCCGCTCTCTCAATGGATTGTCGCATTCAAATCTTGTGATACATTGCAATGTGAGTTAACATGCAAATTACTATGACAAACATGGTACTGACACAAAGGCATAGTGGTGTGAATAGTGTTTATTTAGACATGAGTGACAAGTGAGGGATGAAGTTTAAAGTGCTGGTACATGGATACTCAGGGTAGAACACACAATGGTGGAATTCCACAGTCCAACAGAACACTCCCATGATTGTGGCAATGTGGGATCAGATGTACAACAAAGTCAATGCTCTGTGCAACACTGGTGACATCAACGGTGGCTCATAGAACTTGTTTTGGAAGGTGCTTTACCACGTGATCCTCTGGTGGTCTTTCTCGGACAGCCCCTCTGCCGTTTGGCAGGGGGGGGAACCTGCTGCATGCTCAGAGGTGTCTGTGCCTTCTGCCTCACCCCTCCCTGTGGCCGCTGTTGAGGTGTTGTGAGCATCATCAGGCTGGCCACTGGGAGGGGGTGTCGCTATTTGAGCAGCATGGATGTCCCTCAGAACACCCACAAGCTGGCCCACGTACTCCACAAGTTGTCCCAAGCATGTGTCCATGGACCTTTGCAACAGGCGGAGTTCTAGCAGTTCTTCCACAACCTGGCCCATCTGTCCCTGGTTTTGTTGGTATGCACTAAGGACTGTGTTGACGGTGGCCAGGGCCTCAGTCTCAGTGTCCTCCTGTGACTGTCCCCCAGTTGCCCTCCCACCTGCCCTGCAGACACGGACCTGTGGCTTTGCCTGTTGATGCCCCCGCACACTGTCCCCAGTGTTTCCAGGCAGGCTGGTGGTATTGTTGGCAACTGCCATGGGGACAGTGTTGGAGGCAGCGGTAGTGATGTTGGAGGTGGCTGCCACACAGGTCGCTGTTGCAGGGGTCAGCGTTGTTGCTGCTGTTGTGGGAGTTGTGGTGGTGGTGGGAACAGTGAGGCCCTGAGACTGATCTTGCACGGCCATGCCTGAGGAGCAAGGTTGGTCCTCCTCGTCCGAGAAATGGAGTGAATCAGCATCCGAGAGGTCACCTTCCTGGGGGGAGACTGGCTCGGCTCGTTGGTCACAATTTCGCCTGGTGTTGATAGTGAATCACCTGTTGAACCGAGGTTATATTGTCAGCATATTCAGTACACAGCACAACTTTGATGTTCATGTTTTGCACATTTCATTTGAGATGACATGACTTTTGACTTTTGACATTGACATTATTTGGCATTCATAGCAGTTTGTCAGCAGTCGAACATGAGTAGAGGTACATACATTGTTCGTTAGCAATGTGACATGGTGTAAGCAACAATTTCATATGTAGAGATATTGTATTTACAAGGACATGTTCTCTGGTAGCAACTTGTTGCTCATCCACTTCAGTTTATGAAAGGATATTTGTGACTTTTCTATGAGTATCTGTCTACTATGCCGCCAATTCATGATTTCTGTTGTTTGGTTTTTTACTGACTCCAGGGGTAGGCGTGCTCCGCCACTGCGGGGCCCGGTATTGGCCCCAAATGAATGATGCAGGAGAGCGGTGGGCGCTTCCAGACCTCCGCGGTGCATCACCGCCTATGAGGAATAGCCATCAGCCAACGGGAACCGCCAGCGGCTTACATTTTTGAAACTCGCGGTAGGCGTGCTCCACCACTGTGGGGCCCGGCATTGGCCCCAATTGAATGATCATGTTTTGCACTTTTCATTTGAAATGACCTGACTTATGAAATTGCCATTACTTGGCATTCATAACAGTTTGTCAGCAGTCGGACATGATGTAGAGGTACATACATTGCTCGTTTGTGATGTGACATGGCGTAAGCAACAATTTAAATTGTAAAGTTATTGTGGTTCCAAGGACATGTCCTCTGGTAGCAACTTGTTGCTCATCCACTTCAGTTTATGAAAGGATATTTGTGACTTTTCTATGAGTATCTATCTAGTATGCCGCAAATCCTAGATTTCTGTTGTGCTTTTTGTACTGACCTCCTATGTTTAGTGATGTGTGACTGAGTCTCCATGCATGTGATGTTTTGATGTGAGCCTTTATGCTTTGAGACAATGTGACTTGTACATTGGATTTTGGCCATTGCGATTCAGTGATTTGCTTTTCAGTTACATGTGACTTCATCAATGACACTGTGATTCATGTGACCTCTCAATGGCATTATCTGTGTGTGCACTGGCTATAACTTATGGAGCTTTACAGGGTTGGCTGACAAGTGCGGGATGTGGTGGTCATGTAGCTCCATGCTGTTTGGGAGAGAGTACAGGGTGCATGAGCTGACTACCTACCCGTTATGTGAAGCAGAGGAGGGTGATGGCTGCCACATGGCTGCGGGTGGGGAGGGTGCTCCATGCTGTTTGGGAGGGAGTACAGAGGGCCTTGTGGGAGTTGTGGTCTTGCAGTCAGGTCTCAACAACCCCCTCCCCAGTGAGATGGCTACCTACCTGTTAGGAGGCACTGTCAACAGTGATGGCTGACACATGGCTGTGGGGTGGGGAGGGTGCTCCATGCTGTTTGGGAGGGAGGCCAGGGTGCATGAGCTGACTACCTACCTGTTAAGTGAAGCAGAGGAGGGTGATGGCTGCAACATGGCTGCGGGTGGGGAGGGTGCTCCATGCTGTTTGGGAGGAAGTATAGAGGACCTTGTGGGAGTTGTGGTCTTGCAGTCAGGTCTCAACAACCCCCTCCCCAGTGAGAGAGCTACCTACCTGTTAGGAGGCACTGTCGATGGTGATGGCTGACACGTGGTTGTAGGGTGGTGAGGGTGCTCCATGCTGTTTGGGAGGGAGGCCAGGGTGCATGAGCTGACTACCTACCTGTTAGGTGAGTCAGTGTGAGGAAATGCTAGCCTTGTGAGACACTCATATTGAAAGCGTGCATTCTACATGAGTTTGATTTGGTCTGGCAATTGAGGCTCACTTGTTGTGCACAACAGTACATTACAGTGGGATGTGATCATTTTGTTTGTACTTACCAGCCTCCACTCCCCAATTGATTCCTGTGAGACTCTCTGGATGCAGTCTGGCAAGCACCTTCTCCTCCCATTCGGTGAATGTTAGTGGTGGAATGGGAGGGCCGCCACCAGTTCTTTGGGCCACCTCGTGGTTCCTCTGTTCCCGAGCCTTGACCCGGGCCTTGAGGTTGGTCCACCGCCTTTTGAAGTCACGCAGTGTGCGTAGGGTGGTCCCTACTGCATTGACTTTGTTGTAGATCCTAGCCCACATCTGATTTTTGCGCACAATGGGAGTCTGTTGGACCAGGTTCCCATACAAATGTGGTTCTACCCTGATTATCTCATCTACCAGCACTTTCAACTCTGTGCCTGAGAATTTTGGCATTTTGGGATCGGCCATGGTGCAAATGAATTAAAGGTGCAGGATGCAAGGTGGTGAAGAGGATGTGTCAGGTGTGTCAGGTGTGTGGATGTGAAGTGGTGGTGTGTGGAGTTGTGTGGGTGTGATGGTGCGCTGTGTGCCAAAATGGTGTCCTGTCTCTCTCTGTGTCTCTGCCTCTCTCTGTGCCTATTTTGCAAAGGATGCTGGTCCAGGAAGGGGTTGGTTTAAAAACTGTGGTATGTGGGTGTTTCCACATGAGTCATGACCACCAGGTGTATCTTCCATGCTGACCATGGCTTTCATTTCAGGTATGCATTTGTGGTGTGTCATTGGTGCTTGTCTGATGTTATTGAGGGCTGTGGATAATACAGGCACACTTTGAGCATTGTAGTGAAGTTTGTACCGTCCGCCATTCATTTGGCCTGAGCGCGACCCTGAGCGTGACCGCGGTGGTCGGAACAGCCATGATCGTTACACCAGCTCCGCTTTCTCATCATAATTAGCCGTGCAGTCATTCCGCGGGAGGTGCAGCCTTTTTGGTCCATTGATCAGCTTTCCCCGACTGCAGCGGTCGGATTTGCAGCTTTTCCGACCGTGGCGGACGGACTTTTGTGGATTTCGTCCGCTGCGGACGGACTTTACGTGCTTTCCATCGTAATATGACCGGCGGAAATGCCGCAGTACAATCGGACGTTTTTTTCCCGCAGGCACAGCGATCGGAGGGATTTTCCGTCCTTTATCGTAATGAGCCCCTAAGTGTAGAATATGCAACAAATAGCAGCTTTGCATATCAATTTAAAAAACTAATAGCACTAGCATACGTACCAATTACTGACGTAGCCGAGCACTACTATTAATTGAAAGTCCCTACTACCAACAAAATGAGCAAAAACGAAGTCCCCTACTTGACTACTTTGAGGATACCTGGGTAGGAAGGCTACACAGATCTGGACACAGGAGATAGCCTAAATACCACATTCCATGGTGGAATGCATATAAAAGTACCCTACACAAAGAAGCCAAAACTAACAATGCTGTGGAAGGATGGCATAACGCCTTCCAAGCCACAACAGGAAGAACTACACCCACTCTACATAAACTATTACAATTTATCCAAAAGAACAAAGCTACCAACAACTAAGAATGGAACAGTCTATGACACAACTAGACCCAAAACTAACAAAGCGAACTAAACAAATGTTTGAGTACTTACAATATAAAGTAAGACTCTACCCAACAACTAAAGGACTAGAGTAACTTGAAAAAATAGCTAAAAGCCTACTTTAAATAAATGTACCTCAAAACCCCAAAACAAGTAATCTAAAAACAAACAGTCAAATAAATATTTTTTTAACTCCAAAAATATAATTATTTTGTCAAATATTTTAATTAATATTTAAAAAATAAATTGACATAATAATTACATTTTATATAATATAAATAACAATAACAATTACATTATAAACATTTCCCTCCCACAATAAATAATTTAAAATTACTTACTGTTTTCATAGCTGAAGAACGGTAATCCAAATTGCCATAAACAAATCCACAGTTGGTTAAAATCCCAATAAGTGAAAAAATAAACCCCCCAAAAAATGGAAAAATACAACTGTAGAAAAAGTAATCCATCAGCAATGGGTCCACCAACGATAAACCATAAAATTCCCGAAAAATAGATTTAAAAAAAGAAACGCTCCAGGAAAACTCGAAAATTAAGGAAGTGTTAAATAATTATTAGTTTACTAAAACTAATGCACACTTCCTTAAAAAAAAAAACCAAAAAACGCATTCTTCTCCCCACGATAACTTCCAATCGACAAAAACCTGTTATCAAATAAAACAATCCCTCCCGCACAAATACACATATAAATTATATCATATTAGAAATAAATACCACACTAACATCAAACTTTAAACAAAATTACACATATCTATCAAACACTAACACCGACAGCTAAACAAACTAACCCCATTTCAAACACTTATAATTTAAACATATAACTCACCAAAAACTGAACAACCTAACACTACATACAATATATAGTACGACACTACCTTCAAATTAACCCTAAATTAAAGTTTAAATAAAGAAAATTAAACTTACCTTAACGGATGCGACGCAGCTTCCAACCGCGAGCTTCTCCCCTCAGAAATGACCTAAAAAAAAATGATAACTTACAAAATACAAGTTTAGTTTAAAAATGGCTGCCTTAAATAATACAATTTATATTTTTCTTTATTAAAACTATTATACACTACAAATGCAGTACTGTAGATTTTTATAAAAATACTACAGAATAATAGTAATGTATAGAAAAATGTTTTGACATATTATTTCTGATGTAAAATTATAATAATAAATATTATTTAAAAATTAATATTTATTAATATAATTAAAAAATACAATATGCATTAAAAATCTGTACTATTTTTAAGTAATGTGAAAAAATGTATTAGTCATGAGAAATGTTTGTGTTTGCAAAAAGACTTATGTACTAATTAATATTATTTATATTAAAAATAGAAATAATATTAACAAAATTATAACATATGTTAAAAAATAGAAATAATGATAAAAATGTTTTCTAGAAAAACTTGTTAAAAAATATATTTTATTAACAATGTACACTATATGTATTCATGTAAAAAATATGTACAATATTAAAAAATAATGTATCTACTGTTACCAAAAACATGATATGTTTTGAAAAATGTACAAAAAGGAATGAATAACTACTTCTTTGTAAAAATGTACAACACTATAATGTAATAGACTAAAAATGTGTAATCCTTTTATTCAAAAATATTATATATAAATGTATAAATATGTACAAAATATATAATATTTCAAAAATGTAAAAAAAAATTTTTTTCCTGTGTTGAACAATATATATTAAATATATTTAACAAACGAAAATACTTTTTCTCTTTTTTTATCAATCTTGCATTATAAATAAAATTATAAATAAAATATAAATGTTTCTGTATTCATTTTACCTGTTTTGAAAAATTGTATACATATTAAAATATACATATTACATCAATGTAGTTTAAAAACTATTATATTTTTACAAACATTTACAACTATATCATTATACTTACACCATAATATATTTTTATATCTTAACTATTCCCACTATAGACTACATTAACTCACAGAAGGTGTTGAACACTAAACATATATAATTTAGTATTCCCACTCCAATTTTTATTAAGTCAGGGAAGGCGCTGGACACTAACCATATATAATTTACTATTCCCACTCCATACTACATTAAGGGGCTCATTAGGATGGCGGTCGGAAAATCACCCCGACCGCCATGGAAGCGGAAAACAACCGCCCGCCGGTACCGCGGAGAAACCGGCGGCCAAATTATGATCAACCGCCAAAAAACTCCAACCGCGTCGGTACGGGGGGAACAAAAAACGCCCGTAGCGTGCGGAGATGGCCAAAACACGTCCGCGGCAGACGGTTCCGCTGCGGAAAAACACTAACCCGCCGCAAGGATAGCGGAGACACCGCACGGCAAATTAGGATATCCCCGCTGGTCCCGCGGCACGTTCCGCTCTTTCCGACCGCCGCGATCGCTAACAGTGATGAATGGGAGAGCATGCGGAAGAGCTGCAGCAAAGCCACCGCCGCGGACGCTCCGTGACAAATTTGGCGGACGAATCAAAAATCCCACAATAAGGCCACACAGTGCCCACACCAAAGTAGCCATGCCACCCAAAAACAGAAAACACACCCCAATGACACAACATTGCACACAAAAAAAAAATTACAAGGACAACCCACACAACACACCTGAGAGCACTCCCACATGTGGACACACCCACATAGCAGAGCATAAAACCAGCCCCTTCCTTGACCACAATCCTCTGCACTAACCCACAACTGAAGGGCCCAACACCTGAGAACAAAGGATAGGCAAAGCTACACACCATCACCACTCACACCACACACAGCACCACCACTTCCACACCTGCACCCCTAACCCATTTGCACATCACACACCATACACATCACCACCACCACCACCACCACTTACACCCCTGCACCTACAACACCTCTGCACATCACACACCATGTCAACACATAAAATGCCCAAATTGATAGAGAGTGAGTTGAAGGTAATGGTAGATGAGATAGTCAGAGTGGAACCACAACTGCTTGGTAGCCTGGTCCAACAGACACCATTAGCCACAAGGACTCAAATGTGGGCAAGGATAGTCCAGAAGGTCAATGCAGTAGGGACCATCCCAAGATCCAGAAAGGAAATCATGAAGCGGTGGCATGACTTGAAGAGGGTTGTCAAAGAGAGGAGGACCAAGAACCGTGAGCTGGCTGACAGGACTGGCGGTGGCACTCCCATACCACCAAAACCATTCACCCCGTGGGAGGAGAAGGTGATTGCCATACTGCATCCAGAGAGTCTCACAGGAGTACCCGGGGGAGTGGAGGCTGGTAAGTACAAACAAATGAATACCACCACACTGCTATGTACTGCCTTGCACAAATACAAAGATACACCTCCTAGGAACAATTCCATTCATCTGCACCACACACTCACTAAAACATGTCTCACAGATCCAACATCCACCCCCTCCCAAACACCACCAATGTACCTAGCAACATTGCTCAACAAGAAAGATATGCTGTTCCCCTAAACAAAAAACGTGATCAAGGGATAAAAGGAGGGAAGTCCTCCTTGTCGGAACTAGAGTCCTCACACACCCAGCAAGCTAGGTGTCATGCTTCATCATATGGACTTGCTCCTCGTTGGGTCGGCGCTGCAATACCCGACGGGCTCCCTTAAAGGGGCACTTTAACGGAGATCTTTAGTTCCTGCCGTTTGGTGCGTGGGTGTGAGGGCCCTAAAAAACAGTGTAGATGTGGTGCAGGTGAGTGACGTTAAAAAAGGTTGGATAGTCCACATAAACTCTTTATTCGGCTGGTAATCCACCTTCTTAAAAACAGAGTGGCTGCTCTCTGGCTCTATGGTCCAGTGGAGCCTAGCTCATCTCATATCGTGTGGTCGAGACCCTATCTTGAAAGAAGGCCTTGAGGCGCACTTTCCTAAAGAATTCTTGCACTTCACACATCTCACTGAATTTGTCAAGCTTGGGAGTAGGGACAAATCCCAGGCCTTTTTCCAGGACTCTATTTTCTGTGCTAGTTAAGCCTCTGTTCGAAAGGTTGACAACTAAGCCCTTTTCCCCCTGCTCATACTCCGGGTCGCCACCGTGTGTGGAGCCTGATCTTGCCATTGGTCCTAAGTTTGATCGCGAATTGGACATCAGAATTGAGGGTGTGGGGGGCATATATACCCATCTGCTAGATTGAAATATCTAGTGATTGCTTGTTGTCTCCTTATGTCATCCTCCTTGTGTACGTTACCACTAGGATTGGCGGGACTTCGCGCTCGCTTCCAAGAAGTGTGGTAGGTAGGAGCCTCATTGCCCACCACCACCACGTGTAGATAGTATAGTAACACAAGGTCCTGATGAAATGCAATGGATCAGTATTGACCACGATGCATGAAACATGTCGACCACACGATATGAGATGAGCTAGGCTCCACTGGACCATAGAGCCAGAGAGCAGCCACTCTGTTTTTAAGAAGGTGGATTACCAGCCGAATAAAGAGTTTATGTGGACTATCCAACCTTTTAACGTCACTCACCTGCACCACATCTACACTGTTTTAGGGCCTCACACCCATGCACCAAACGGCAGGAACTAAAGATCTCCGTTAAAGTGCCCCTTTAAGGGAGCCCGTCGGGTATTGCAGCACCGACCCGACGAGGAGCAAGTCCATATGATGAAGCATGACACCTAGCTTGCTGGGTGTGTGAGGACTCTAGTTCCGACAAGGAGGACTTCCCTCCTTTTATCCCTTGATCACGTTGTTCGTTTAGGGGAACAGCATATCTTTCTTGTTGAGCATTGTTTGGGCACGTATGCTGGACCCCGTTATCAAGCCCTTGAGTCCCCCCCTATTTTGTTGAAGATACCTAGCAACATTACCATGGGTGCATGTGCACAGGCAGCCTGCACTACAACTCCCACCATGCCCCCTTGTCCCACACCTCAGCAGGATGGAGCACTCCCCCACCCAGAAGCATGTGTCACCATTACATCCCCAACAAACAAACTTACAGGTAGGTAGCCAACTTGTCATGGAGGGCTGTTTGGGGTGAAGGCCTGTACTACTACTCCCACCATGCCCCCTGTCCCACACCTCAGCAGGATGGGGCACCCCCCACCCCACCCAGAAGCATGTGTCAGCCATTACATCCCCAACAAACAAACTTACAGGTAGGTAGCCATCTTGCCATGGAGGGCTGTTTGGGGTAGAGGCCTGTACTACTACTCCCACCATGCCCCCTGTCCCACACCTCAGCAGGATGGGGCTCTCCCCCACCCACCCAGAAGCATGTGTCAGCCATTACATCCCCAAAAAACAAACTTACAGGTAGGTAGCCATCTTGCCATGGAGGGCTGTTTGGGGTGGAGGCCTGTACTACTACTCCCACCATGCCCCCTGTCCCACACCTCAGCAGGATGGGGCACTCCCCCACCCCACCCAGAAGCATGTGTCAGCCATTACATCCCCAACAAACAAACTTACAGGTAGGTAGCCATCTTGCCATGGAGGGCTGTTTGGGGTGGAGGCCTGTACTACTACTCCAACCATGCCCCCTGTCCCACACCTCAGCAGGATGGAGCACTCCCCCACCCAGAAGCATGTGTCACCATTACATCCCCAACAAACAAACTTACAGGTAGGTAGCCATCTTGCCATGGAGGGCTGTATGTGGGAGGGAGGCCTGTACTACTACTCCCACCATGCCCCCTGTCCCACACCTCAGCAGGATGGAGCACTCCCCCACCCAGAAGCATGTGTCACCATTACATCCCCAACAAACAAACTTACAGGTAGGTAGCCATCTTGTCATGGAGGGCTGTTTGGGGTGGAGGCCTGTACTACTACTCCCACCATGCCCCCTGTCCCATACCTCAGCAGGATGGGGCACTCCCCCACCCCACCCAGAAGCATGTGTCAGCCATTACATCCCCAACAAACAAACTTACAGGTAGGTAGCCATCTTGCCATGAAGGGCTGTTTGGGGTGGAGGCCTGTACTACTACTCCCACCATGCCCCCTGTCCCACAGCTCAGCAGGATGGGGCACTCCCCCACCCCACCCAGAAGCATGTGTCAGCCATTACATCCCCAACAAACAAACTTACAGGTAGGTAGCCATCTTGCCATGGAGGGCTGTTTGGGGTGGAGGCCTGTACTACACTCCCACCATGCCCCCTGTCCCACACCTCAGCAGGATGGGGCACTCCCCCACCCCACCCAGAAGCATGTGTCAGCCATTACATCCCCAACAAACAAACTTACAGGTAGGTAGCCATCTTGCCATGGAGGGCTGTTTGGGGTGGAGGCCTGTACTACTACTCCCACCATGCCCCCTGTCCCACACCTCAGCAGGATGGGGCACTCCCCACCCCACCCAGATGCATGTGGCATATAATGGATCACTCCAAATAAACAAACAGCTAGCCAGACATATTATTCTGTCTTGTGCCACCACTGAGCAGGATGGAAGCCTCCACCACGCACACACAGATGTGTCACAAAACAAACACAAATGCTAACACACAACAGGCAAGTAGGCAGTACGTGCACCTAGCCATTTGACACAAAAAACTGGTGCCATATGACAACACCAGTCCTCTCAATGTACAAATATGCACACCGATCATATTGCCATGCACAGTGTGCACACAGCTAAGCAAAGGAAACTGTCACAGCAACCAAAGTGTGACACACCAATGCACATGTAGAGGAAAGACTGGGAACAATCATGCACAGCAATGAATGACAGGTTCAGTGCCATGGGGCCAGAGTAACAACGACCATATGAACAGTAAGAAAGCATGTTATGTGGTACCAATCCAGATATGCACATGACAAGACAAAGGTATGCAGGAGATGACAATGGCCAGGACATGCCCAGATGTGACGGCTGACAGGTCATAAAAATCCACATACAGTCCACACAAAAATCATATTTAGCGCAAGGCCCTAGATGTCAACATGTCCCTGTAATCACAAATCATGCACGTGGCGCATGGTACATATTGACACCTCACACCATGGACAAGAAATGCATGTACCACCGCAGCATGTCAGGAGGCACAGTAGTGCACATAGGAAACAATGTGATGATCAGTCAACTGTGTAGTGTACTAACAGTGAATGACACACAGCTAACACAAATCTTACGTGGTGCACCCCAATGACCATTTCCCATCTGATCCACAGGTGGCCAAGAATTGACTGCAGAGGACGACACCAGCAACCTGCAGGGCCAGTCTACCCCCTACCCCCGGAACATCGACTCTCGGACGTTGACTTCCAGGAATCTACAGACGAGGAGACTGAGGCCGGGCCATCTGGTGTTCCAGGGCGCAACAGGTCCCAGGACCCCATCGTCCCCCCCACCACACCTGCAGTTACAACAACCAATCTGCAGGCCCCTGCTGTTACGTCTGGTGCGTCCTCCACCACCACCACAACCACAACCACCAGTGCTGCCTGCAACACCCTCCCTGTCCCACAGGATGACCACCCCAGCCCAGCAACTGAGGAGGGCAGGGAGAGGATGTGTAGTCCGACAGTGGACAGGCAACCGGTCCATGGCAGCAGAGCAGGTGGGAGGGGCAGGGTCACCCACACACGAACACAGCCTGGGACCGAATCCCTGGACCACATCCACAGAGTCCTTGGGGCATATGAACGGGCCCAGGGACAAACGGCCCGGTCCGAACAAGATTCACAGGAGCTCCTCCTGCTGATGAGGTCCATGGACACCCTCATGGGACAAATTGTGGACCTCTTGGGCCAACTAGTGGTGGTACTGAGGCACAGGCCTGCGCCACAAACAACACCTCCCCCTCCCATTGGTGGTCCGCAGGATGACAGTTCACCATCCTCCCCTGCGGCCACAGAGAGTGGTGAGTCCTCAGACCCCACTGGCCCTATAGCAGAGGCCCCCCCTGCCAAACGGAAAAGGGGCCGTCCGAAGAAAACCCTGGGAGTATCTGTTGGCAAAGCACATGCCAAACGCCAGTCACGCAGCCAGCCATGATGGCAACCCTCTGCACCACTGCATTGACTTTTTGGACTGTCCTTCCCCACACTGCCTTGTGAATGGCATCTGTCTGTTGGACTGGGTCACCACACCTATGTGGTGACCACTCGATTATCTCATTTACCATGAATGTCAACTCACTGCTCCACTAATCACCTCACTGTCAATGTACCCCCTCACATGTCACCTTTGTAAATAAACAAATCCTTACACACACGTTGTTGTACCTGCACCGTCTTTATTCCAGGATGTACAATTTTCAACAGGAATACAATGTACCAGGGGACGAAGTGTATGTAGGCAAGGAGAGGTCAAAGGCACCTAGGAAAAAACAACAGAACAACATTCACTAGTCTGGGTGTGGCATCACAGACATCACACAACACTTCACAACAAGAACAACCCACATGCACACATAACAATGGGCAACAAGTGCCAACATACACATCCTGTAGATGTTCAGAAATGAACTGTCCCATCAACATTGACAGCAAACACTGAGGGGTCGATTCCGATTCGGGCCGGAAATTTCCCCGACCGAGCCGGACCCGGAGAGATTTCCGACCGAATCGGACCCTGCAGTCCGACCGAACGAGTCCGATGCGTCCGTATGTTATCGGACACGAGTCGGTCGGACTCCCATTGAACTCACTGGGAGCCGGTCGTACAACGCGTACGCGGGCTCCCATTGCCTCAATGGGTGCGAGGCGGACAAGGCGCCCTCTACAGCGAGTACGCCGCGAAGCGCTCGCGGCGTACACGCACAGGTAGGGGGACCCTTGGTCCCCCTGTGTGCGCCTCGCACGGGTGCAGCGTACAGGGGGTCCGACACGGACCCCCAAAGTACGGCTCCGACAGCGAGTTCGAGTCGGACGGCGCGAGTCGGTCGGAGCGGTCGAGGTGCGCATCGTACTTACCCGGCCGGAAAACGTCTCCATTGCGCGGTGCGGATCGGGTCCGACCGAGTCGGTCGGAGCGGTACGGTCCGGGTACGAGTCGGTCGGAGCGGTCGGGTCGCCCGGACGAGTCGGTCGGCGACTCGCATCGTACTCGCTCGGCGGACCCGCGTACGGTTCGGTCGGGTAACAGGCTTTCGCATGGCTTTTTTCCCGACCGAATGGTATTGGGTGCGCCTCCGACCGAGATCGGAATCGGCCCCTGAGTCTACAACTGGCTGCTGTCACAAATCTCACTTACACCCTCACAACAACAGCAACATCATCAGACAATGGGTACGTTGTACATTGTCACCCACCTTCAAGTGAAGTAGCGGGTGATGAGCTGTTGACGCAGGTCAACACCTTCCTCCTCTCCGCTGTCATCATCACTGGACATGGGTTGGTTTGCAGGCGGGGGCCTTGGCTGCTCATCAGCATCCAGGAGCAGGGGAATCTCCTTGCGAATGGCTAGGTTGTGGAGCATGCAGCATGCCACTACAATCTGACACACCTTCCTGGGCGAGTACATCAGTGCCCCTCCGGTCTTGTCCAGGCAGCGGAAACGTGACTTCAGCAGTCCAAAGGTACGCTCCACAACACGACGTGTCCTCCCATGGGCATCATTGTAGCGGACATCAGCTGGTGTCCTGGGGTTCCGCAGTGGGCTCAGCAACCAAGGACGGTTGGGATATGCAAAGTCACCTATGTGTGACACACAAAGAAACATTGCAATGTTGCAGATGCAGAGGACAGCAGGTCACACACACAGCACGCCAAATGACTAGGCATACTCACCCACAATCCATGCACGCTCAGGAAGCAGATTGGCCATCAGCTGGGGTACAATGCTGCTACGCAGGATGTATGAGTCATGGGCCGAGCCTGGAACTTTTGCACACACGTGGGAGATGATCATATCTGCCAGGCATACCACTTGGACATTTATGGAGTGGTAATGTTTACGATTCCTGTAGATGTGCTCACGGACCTGTGGTGGCACTAGCCCAACATGGGTGCAATCAATGGCACCAACTACATGGGGGATGTGTCCAAGGGGATAGAAATCTCCCTTTACAGCTGCAAATTCTGCCCCCTGGGGAAAATGGATGTATCTGTCCTTGTAGATCATCATGGCGGACAGAACATCCCGCAGCACCATGCTGAACATGGGTTGTGACATCCCACCTGCCTCGGCCACCGTGTTCTGGAATGATCCAGTCGCAAAACAATGCAGTGCCGCCATCACCTTATACGTTGGGGTAAAAGCTGTTGGATATGTTCGGCGAGGCTGCAGGTGGGGCTCCAACAAATCACAAAGGGTCTTGAGGGTGGCTCTATCCAGACGGCATTTTCAGATGATCGCCTCATCCTTCATGTCTGCCAGCACTGTCAAGTGACGATGCAGATTTGGTCTCCTCCTAGTTGAGATGAGAGTGGACACATTGTAATGCAATACATCATGGGATGTGCACAGCATCTCACATCATGGCTGACACAATGGCAACAAAGAATGTCATATGAATTGAGTCACAGACCAGCTGACATGTAGGGACCGCTTCACTACACAAATCACACACTTGTCAGATTACACACAGCAAGTCCCCCAAACAACACCTCGGTCAAAGTGAATGGACATTGGGATATGGCCACATTCCCCATGGGCACGCCTGGGAGTCTGTCATCCTGCACATGTGTGACAAGGCAACCCCACGGTATCCCACCTAGCTGCTGTACATGACACACATTCAGGCGTCAATTGAACCTGGCACACCTCAACAACACAATGACCACAGTCTGAGCATCAATCACGAGTGTGTGCATGATCTAACATGAGAGGACATGCTAAAACAAACATCATCAATTGTGGAAACAAATGCTGTGATTGACAATGCACATCAACACATTGACATGTGTGCACATTGTATTGTCCATACCAACACTGTCCTGTAGTGTAGTGTAGTGTAGTGTACTGTAGGTGCAGTACTGAGAGACAAGTGATGCCCAAATGGCGGTTGGCATGCTCCGTCACCCAAATGGCGGTGCCTCATGTGTGTCTATGGCACCCAAATTACGGAAACTACCGCCTGGCACCAGCGGTGTGTGTGCAACACACCCCAATGCACAGGTGCGGTACTGATAGCCCCAGAGACATGGCCAAATGGCGGTTGGCATGCTCTGCCACCCAAATGGCGGTGCCTCATGTGTGTCTATGGCACCCAAATTGCGGAAACTACCACCTGGCACCAGCGGTGTGTGTGCAACACACCCCAATGCACAGGTGCGGTACTGATAGCCCCAGAGACATAGCCAAATGGCGGTTGGCATGCTCCGCCACCCAAATGGCGGTGCCTCATGTGTGTCTATGGCACCCAAATTGCGGAAACTACCGCCTGGCACCAGCGGTGTGTGTGCAACACACCCCAATGCACAGGTGCAGTACTGATAGCCCCAGAGACATGGCCAAATGGCAGTTGGCATGCTCCGCCACCCAAATGGCGGTGCCTCATGTGTGTCTATGGCACCCAAATTGCGGAAACTACCGCCTGGCACCAGCGGTGTGTGTGCAACACACCCCAATGCACAGGTGCAGTACTGATAGCCCCAGAGACATGGCCAAATGGCGGTTGGCATGCTCCGCCACACAAATGGCGGTGCCTCATGTGTGTCTATGGCACCCAAAGTGCAGAAACTACCGCCTGGCACCAGCGGTGTGTCCCCGCCATGGTCCATGCCATTTCAGCTAATGGGCTCCGCGATCGCGGAGAGCTCGATGCAATTTTGAAAATAGCGGTAGGCGTGCTACACCACCACCGCGGTGCCGGTCATTGGATGCAATCAAAGAT